>OZ012740.1:366984401-367721901 GCA_963859935.3 Lathyrus sativus | reverse complement strand
TCTTCAGAGTTATGGGCTGTGCGGAGGGAATAAGGTGAGACTTGGGTCTCACATGCTGAAGGAAGAAGCCGACGATTGGTGGGTCGGTATGCGTCAAGCTCTTGAGGTGGATGATGAAGAGATAACTTGGGATTTATTTCGTACTGAGTTCTTGAGGAAGTATTACTCTGAAAGTGTGAAAGGGAAGAAGGAGATAGAGTTTCTTGAACTTAAACAAGGTAGTATATCCGCGGTGGACTATACTGCTAAGTTTGTGGAGTTGGTTCAATTTCATCCTCACTATGCTGCAATTACTGCTGAGTTCTTAAAGTGTATTAAATATAAGAATGGTTTGCGTCCCGAGATTAAGCAAGTTGTGGGATATCAAAGGATAAGAAGGTTTAGGCTCGTTCTACACATTACAAAAGTTTGAATGAGAGTAAGGGAAAGCAACAAGCTAGAAGTGGACCTTATATGACACCCGTTGATAAGGGCAAGCATAGGGGAAACTTTGATAAGAGATCTGGAGGAGGAGGTTCCGGTTCCGTTAAGTGTTACAAGTGTGGTGAAATGGGTCATAAATCATTTGAGTGTGGGAAGACCATGGTGAAATGTTCTAACTGTGGAGGCCTTGAGCATGCTACTACCGATTGTAGGAGGAATGTAGTGAAGTGCTATAACTGTGGAGAAGTGGTTCACAGTAGTACTAAGTATACTAAGCCGAAACAAGCTCAAGCGGGCGGAAAGGTGTTTGCATTAGCTGGGTCAGACACTACTAGTACAGATCGTTTGATTAAAGGTACATGCTTTATTAATAATACACCTTTAGTTGCTATTATTGATACCGGAGCGACTCATTCGTTTATTTCTCATGAGTGCGCTAAGCGTTTGAATTTGTTTATGACTTCTTGGGGTGGTGACATGGTTATTGAGACTCCCGCTTCAGGGTCGGTAACTACATCTTTGGTGTGTGTAAGTTGTCCTTTGACCATGTATGGTAAAGACTTCATCATGGATTTAGTGTGTTTGCCGTTGGAGGGATTGGACGTAATCTTGGGTATGAACTGGTTGCAATTTAATAGAGTTCATATAGATTGCTATCATAAGTTAGTGAGGTTTCCTTCTTTGGAAGATGATGAAGATGAGAGTTTCCTATCCACTAAAGAGTTGAAGAAACTTTTAGCGGACGAAGCTCAATTGTTCGGTTTGTTTGCATCATTGTCGGTGGATAGTAAAGTTGAGCTCGATGTGTTCCCAATGGTGTGTGATTTTCCAGAAGTGTTTCCGGAGGATATTACGGATGTACCGCCAGAAAGAGAAGTTGAGTTTTCTATTGATCTAGTTCCGGGTACTAGACCGGTTTCGATGGCACCGTATCGTATGTCGGCATCGGAGTTGGTAGAATTGAAGAAGCAATTAAATAACTTGTTGGACAAGAGATTTGTAAGGCCAAGTGATTCTCCTTGGGGTGCTCCGGTATTGTTGGTAAAGAAGAAGGATCTGAGTATACGATTATGCATTGATTATCGACAATTGAACAAGGTGACAATTAAGAACAAGTATCCGCTTCCCAGGATCAATGATTTGATGGACCAATTGGTTGGTGCGCGTGTTTTTAGCAAGATTGATTTGAGATCGGGATATCATCAGATTCGTGTGAAAGGAGAGGATATTCCAAAGACGACCTTTAGGACACGGTATGGACATTACGAATATTCCGTAATGCCATTCGGGGTTTCTAATGCGTCGGGTGTGTTTATGGAATACATGAATCGTATTTTTCATGAACAGTTAGATCATTTTGTGGTTGTGTTCATCGATGATATTTTGATTTACTCTAAGTATCAAGAGGAACATGAAGAGCATTTGAGGATTGTGTTACAAATTTTGAAAGAGAAACAATTGTATGCTAAGTTGTCGAAATGTGAATTTTGGTTGTCGGAAGTAAGTTTTCTTGGACATGTTATTTCCGGTAGTGGTATTAGTTTTGATCCATCCAAGATTGATTCGGTGATGCAATGGGAGGCTCCTAGATCGGTTACGGAGATTCGAAGCTTTTTGGGCTTGGCGGGTTATTATTGGAGGTTTATTGAGGGATTTTCGAAGTTGGCACTTCCATTAACACAATTGACTTGTAAAGGAAAGGCTTTCATTTGGGATATTAATTGTGAAAATAGTTTCATTGAGCTAAAAAGAAGGTTGACGACGGCGCCAATCTTGATTTTTCCGAATCCGACAAAACCATTTGTGGTTTATTGTGATGCTTCTTTGACAGGTTTAGGTGGTGTTTTGATGCAAGATGGAAAAGTTGTGGTTTATGCTTCAAGACAATTGAGAGTGCATGAAAAGAATTATCCTACACATGACTTGGAGTTAGAGGTTATGGTGTTTGTTTTGAAATTTTGGAGGCACTATCTTTATGGTGCAAGATTTGAAGTTTTTAGTGATCATAAGAGCTTGAAATATTTATTTGATAAAAAAGAATTGAACATGAGACAAAGAAGGTGGTTAGAGCTTTTGAAGGATTATGATTTTGGTTTGAATTACCATCCGGGTAAGGCAAACGTGGTGGTCGATGCTTTGAGTTGGAATTTGTTACATATGTCCGCATTGATGATGAAAGAATGGGAACTTTTGAAGAATTTTAGAGACTTGAGTTTAGTTTGTGAAATGACGCCGAGAAGTGTGAGACTTGGTATGCTACATGTTACGAATGATTTTCTTGCAACTGTATGTGAAAAGCAAAAGTTAGATTTGAAGTTCGTTGATTTAATGATGAATGAGAACGAGGATTTCAAGGTTGATAACTTCGGAGTTTTGAGATTCCATGGTCGTATTTGTATTCTCGATGATATGAAGTTGAAAAAGATGATATTAGAAGAAAGACACCGAAGTAACTTAAGTATTCATCCGGGAGCGAATTAAATGTATCAAGATTTGAAGAAAATCTTTTGGTGGTCCGGATTAAAGAGGGATGTAGCTCAATTTGTGTATGCATGCTTAACTTGTCAAAAGTCTAAGGTGGAACATCAAAAGCCTAGTGGATTGATGCAACCGTTGGACATTCCGGAGTGGAAATGGGATAATATATCGATGGATTTTGTTACGCGGTTGTTGATACGCAAAAAGGTCATAATGTTATTTGGGTAATCGTGGATAGGCTTACTAAGTCTGCTCACTTCATTCCAATTGATATTAGTTATCCTTTGGAGAAGTTAGCCGAGATTTATGTTCTTGTGGTTGTGAAGTTACATGGAGTTCCTAAGAGTATTGTATCAGATAGAGAGGTTTTGGGAGAGTTTATAAAAGGCTTTGGGTTCTAAGCTAAGATTGAGTTCGGCTTATCATCCGCAAACGAATGGTCAAACCAAGAGGACAATTCAATCGTTGGAGGATTTATTGCGTGCTTGTGTGCTCGAGCAAGGTGGTGCTTGGGATAGTTATTTGGCGTTAATTGAGTTCACCTACAATAAAAGTTTTCATTCAAGTATAAGTATGACACCATTTGAGGCTTTGTATGGTCGGAGATGTCGAACACCTTTGTGTTGGCATGAAACCGGTGAGAGGTCGATAGTTGGACTGGAGATGGTACAACAAACGATAGAGAAAGTGAAGTTTATTCGGGAAAAGATGAAAGCTTCTCAAAGTAGAAAAAAGAGCTATCATAACAAGAGAAGGAAAGATCTTGAGTTTCAAGACGGTGACCATGTGTTTTTAAGAGTTACACCGGTTACGGGTGTGGGTCGTGCTTTGAAGTCGAAGAAGTTGACTTCTCATTTTATTGGTCAGTATCAGATTACTGCACAAGTTGGTGTTGTGGCTTACCGCGTGGCGTTGCCTCCGAATCTTTCGAATTTGCATGATGTATTCCATATTTCGCAATTTCGGAAGTATGTTCCGGATCTATCACATGTTATTCCTATGGACGAGGTTGAAGTGAGAGATAACCTTCCGGTTAAAGCTTTACCAATTAGGATTTTGGACCGTGAATTCAAGAAGCTAAGAGACAAGGATATTGCGCTTGTGAAAGTAGCGTGGGGAGGCGCTTTGGAAGGCAATATGACTTGGGAACTAGAGAGTGGGATGCGAGAGTCGTATCCGGAGTTGTTTGAATCAAATAATATTTTCGAGGATGGGGGGGAGTTGTAACGCCCCGATTCTGATTTTCCATTTTTGTTAAGTCTTTTATTTTATTTGGATGATTATTATTTTATTTGTGGAATTGGTGTGTTAATATGTTATGTTTGCATATTGTGTTATTTTATCGTTTTTGAGAGTTTTCGGGAAAATTAGGTTGGAGGGTATTTTAGATATTTCCTTAATTAATGTTAAGTTAGAAATTTTGTGTGAGAAAATGAATTATTAGATATTTTGAGAGAAAAAGTAATAGAATAGAAAGATATAAGAGAGAAAAAGGAGAGAAAAGAGAAATAGAAAGAAAGAGAAGAGAAAGAAAGAAGAAAAGAGAGAAAGTTTGGAAAATCATCAAGAACACTTCTAGGAATCGATTTGATCGGGTAAGGGTGTGAAATATTGTTATTTTTGTTTGGATTGTTTTGGTTGTTTTTTCCTACATATTTCCATTTTAGGCCGAATTGGTAAAATCGATAGAAATCGATGTTTTCATGGTTAGAATTCGAAATAAATTGTGTAGTTTAGTCAATGAATGTTAAGCCGTGACTATTGAAACTTGTTTGATTAAATTCAGGTGATTTCATAACTTTTGACATTTTTGGATAATTGAGGGTTTGAGATTTGAGTGGAAATCGGACGTCGTAGAAATCGTGTTTAATGATTCTAATTCACTGCTATATGTTAGATGAGTATGAGTGTGTGTTTATTTCGAAGAAAAGAATTGAATCGTTCGGATTTTCGGGCAAAAATGCAAAATCCCGTAGCAGTTTTTAGGCAAAATTCAGGTTTTTCGAAAAACTTCAAAAATTCATATCTTTTGATCCGTAAGTTGGTTTTAGTCCCTATTCGAAGCGTTGGAAAGCTAAAGAGATGTTCTTTCTACGAAAAATGGTTTTGATGTCAGTGTATGATCCATTTATAGCAGAAAATTTGAAACATGTCATTTTTTCAACTTTTACTGTCATGAACGAGTGTGTTTGATGTGTTATCATATTGTATGCTTTCGATATATAACGCGTAGCTTGTGTGCTGTTATATGATATGTTGTGGATAGCCGTATAGCGTGAATCCTAAATTGTGGAATATATTGTGAATGTATATAGATTATATGTCGATAGAATGAGATGAATGCATGAATATATTGTGAATATGTATGCATTTCAAGAGTGTCTTGAGTCATTTTGTATGTGAAGCATAATGAGGTACATTCTTGTGTTGTGTGATTCTAATGACAATCCGTTGTAACATCGTGTGCCTATGTGAGGTATGAGTGATGATTACAAACGATTGTGTGCCTAGATGAGGTGTGAGCAATCAGATTGTGTGTCTATGTGAGGTGTAAGCAATCCACAAACATTGTGTGCCTATGTGAGGTGTGAGCAATGGGTGAACATTGTAGGCCTGACGGGGAGTTACATTGGTAACAAGCGATGGTTCTAATAAGTTCCTGAGTGAACTTGAGATGATTGAGTCGGTACCGCATTGCATTTGCATAGAGTCGTGAGTCGGTCTCTATGATTTGCATTTATCATCTTTATAATTGTGCATTGGTGAATAAACATAATTGTGTATGTTTATGTGGAATGATAAGAATTGTGAAAGTATGAATGATGAATATGCTTGGTTATATATATATATATATATATATATATATATATATATATATATATATATATATATATATATATATATATATATATATATATATATATATATATATATATATATATATATATATATATATATATATATATATATATATATATATATATATATATATATATATATATATATATATATATATATATATAATATATATATATATATATATATATATATATATATATATAATATATATATATATATATATATATATATATATATATATATATATATATATATATATATATATATATATATAATATATATATATATATATATATATATATATATATATATATATATATATATATATATATATATATAAAATATATTATATATTATATATATATATTATATATATATATATATATATTATATATTATATATTATATATATATATATATATATATTATATTATATATTATATATTATATATTATATATATATATATATATATATATATATATATATATATATATATATATATATATATATATATATATATATATATATATATATATATATATATATATATATATATATATATATATATATATATATATATATATATATATATATATATATATATATATATATATATATATATATATATATATATATATATATATATATACATTCACATTGTGATGTATATGAGTGAGTTGTGATGAATTGTGGTGAGAATGTAGAATTGTGGTGAGAATGTAGAATATGTGTATTTTTATGCTAAGATATATAATTATATGCATTGTTATCATGATAATATTTCTCACCCTTCTGCTGTTTTATGATGCTCTATGAGGCATTGCAGAGTAGGTATGCTGGTGGTCTTTTTGTGAAGCGTGTCTTCATTCTTTTGGTCGATCGGCTCTAATATGTAGCACTGGGTAGCTAGGATGTACATGATTCTTTTGTGATACATTTGTATATGTATCTTGTTGATGAATGTTTATGTAAACATGACTTATGTTGTTGAATCATACTGGATGATATATATATATATATATGTGTGTGTGTGTGTGTGTGTGTGTGTGTGTGTGTGTGTGTGTGTGTGTGTGTGTGTGTGTGTGTATGTGTGTGTGTGTGTGTTTGATGTTATCAATGTTTAGATTTTCCGCTTTTATTCTAAATTTTAAGATGTGGGTGTAAGGACTAAGTTCCTCTGTTGCAAAGTTACCCCACTGTTGCATATCTTTTGTTGAACAGGTGTTGTATGTTTTAATTTCAAGCGTAATGTGACGCACCTCTTTTATACTATGTTTATAATTATACTCTGACGAAATTTTCAATATGTGACTAAATGATTATGTGATTATTTGGGGGTGTAGAAAGGGGGTGTTACACATTTCACAACAATTACACATAATCATTTTTGTGGTGCATTGTGCATGTTCGAGGTGATAACGTCCAAAGCCGAAGATTGGTTTATCTGGTTTGGGTTGAGTAATCGACAAGTTTTTCTTGAATAAAACCATTAGGGTTTTGTCCTCCAAGAATCTCAGATTTTGGGGGGTTTTTGCACGATTCGTTCCATCACATATTTAGCCGAGTGAAGGTAATCGAAGAGCTGGAGGTTTTGTCGGTTTAGTAACGGTAAATGGAGGATTGTGAGTGGGAGATTCGGGTTCGACACGTGGGTGATTGAAATCAGCCGGGCTAGATTTTGAAGACCGAGGGTTGTTCAAAGAGAGTGCCGCAATCGGAGGTTTATTCACCGTGTTCGAAGTACTTGATTCAATTTGAATCAAAGGGCAAGAAGAAATAGTCTCTACAACAACAATTGTGTTCGTTTGTTTGATCTCTATTCGCTTCTTGTATAAACATTGACCAACAGGTTATATATATCTATCTATATACAGGTCTCAATTTTCTTGTTAGAATTGATGGCAGATGTACCCCGGGCGAGGACGACGGGGGAACTGCCTCAACAAATTGTTGTGTCTTTTTCTTTACGCTTATATTGCTATATTTCTGAGTTTTTAGTGCAAATGATTATATAAATCAAGTTCTGATTTGAGTTATGCTGAACTACAATCATTGATTGTAAGAGAAAATTTGAGCACTCAACTCTCAAAATAGAATTCACTTGTAGTGCTCTGCACTCCAAGTGTTTGATAAATTGTGAACTAAAACTGCTTGTGCTGCCTTTTCAAATTGTCAATATTTTAAAGACATTGGAACTAGTCACACCTTATAGTGAATATAATCAAATTGAAAGTGTGATTGACGTAGTGTTTCTCATATCTCGTTTATCAGATTCCATATGCTTAACACATATCCGGTTTTCTAGTAACCGTTAGTTTTAGACGTGTATAGTTCCTCGGCCGCTTCCGCTATTAAACAAATTTTAAAAATCCATTTTTGGTAGCGCCGACTCTATTTTTAAACAAGCGGTCTATTCAACCTCCCCCCTTCTAGATCTACGCCATCGTCTATCAGAAGCACCGATTCATTACGTGCTTCAAGTATAACTTAGTACAAAATGGCTAATGAACCTAAAATGACTTATAATAAAACACCTGTTTTCAATGGAGAAAACTATAGTTACTGGAAAGACTGTATGCGTGTGCATATAAATTCCATTGACAGGAAGGTATGGAATTTTATTTTGAACGGTCCTATGGAAATAACCATGACCGATGAAAATAACATGATTGTGCCTAAGCCTGAAGCAAAATGGAATGATGATGACGAGAAGAAGTATAATTACGACTAGAAAGCCAAAAACATTCTGATCTCATCCTTGGGAGTTGACGAATACTATAGGGTTTCCCATTGCTTGACTGCTAAGGCTATGTGGGACTCATTGCAAGTTGCCCATGAGGCAACCAATGATGTTAAACTAGCGAGAATCAATACCTTAACACAAGAGTTTGATCTCTTTCACATGGAGCAAGGGGAAACCATTGCAGACACGCAAAAGAGATTTTCTCATCTTATCAATAGACTATATTCACTTGGTAGGCCAGTTGTCAATGATGTTGCTACTAACAAAATCTTAAGATGTCTTACCAGGGAATGGCAACCAAAAGTAACCGCCATAAAGGAAGCAAACGATCTTATGATTTTGGACCTTACAACGCTTTTTGGAAAGCTACAAGAACACGAGCAAGTGCTTCTTAGTCTCGAGCAATTTGAGAAAAAGGAAAAGAAGGAGAAAACAAAAAATGCGGAAAAGAAGTTCATAGCTCTAAAGGCTTCTTATTCGAAGTCCTATGGAAAAGAGTTGAGTGATTACGATACAAGTGATGACGAAGATGACGAAAAGAATGAGGATATGGGGTTGTTTGTGAAGTGATACAGTCGCTATGTCAAGAAAAATGGTATCCAATATTCTGAAAAGAATCTAGTCAATTTCAGAAAACAATCAAGATATTCTAAGAATGGCGACAACAAAGGAAGTATAGCAAAAGGGTCATGCTATAACTGCGGAAAAGCCGGACACTACAAGTCGGTTTATCCCTTGATGAAAAAGGATAAAGGAAAGGAAACAAATCAGTCACATAAGAAGCAAGCTAAGCCAAGGAGAGCTTACATTGCATGGGAAAGCGATAGCAAGTCATCCGAGGATGATAGCTCTAGTGACGAAGACGAATCCATCAACCTTTGCCTCTTCGCTCATCAAAAGAAGAAAAATAAAAAGGTACGACATGCAAAATATGATAATTCTACTAGATTGTCTCATTCCAAATTGCAAACCGCTCTTGATACCTTACATCATGAAGCCAAAGAAGCCTTTAAAAGGCAAGCCTCAAATAAACAAATTTTTGCTCACCTAGAGCAAAAGATTCGTTATTCCGAAAAGAAACTAGAGGCGTTAAAGGCTTCCATAGCGAAAGGTACAAAAGTGGATTGTGAGGAATAAGAAATATAGTAGTTAACTTCGGGTGTGATATTTGTTACATTTGGCAAAATGAGGTTAGAAATCTCAAGGTCAAACTTAACAAGGCTCTAGAACCCAAAATCATATTTGCTATCGATAAAGCTCATTTTAGGAAGAGTATGGTTAATCCATATAAAAAATACACATATGTAGTAAAGAATCATGATAGAAAAAGTGATACAAAAGTTAACTTTTCTTGTTTGTATTGTTGTAAGAAGGGTCACACCATTGCTAAATGTCGCTTTAGGAGATTTTTGGTTCCTAAAGGGGTTTATCAATGGTTGCCAAAATGCAACCATGTTTACACACACAACCTAGGACCCAATAAACAATTGGGTACCTATTCTTGCTAATTGTGTTCATAGGTACAACATCTTGAGACTACTGAGAGAAGATGGGTTCTCGATGTAACACCCTTTTCTACCCCACAATTAAAAGGCACATTTATTCAAAGTTATCAGACTAAAATGTTAAACTCAATAATAAATCACCTCAAAGGGCGTACTGTTGTACCCCAAAATTTGCCCCAAACTTTTTTCTAACCTGGTTTATATTTTATTTCACTTTCATAGCATTAGCATTTGCATACCATTGTTCATTTGCAGGGGATTAAGAGAGGTGTGCCTAGAGAAATGAATATGCAGGTTTTGATTAAATGCAAATTTCGTTTGTAAAACTTGTCGTTTTTAATTGATATCAATAATGAAATGAATATGCAGGTTTTGATTAAATCCATTCGTGTTCACTCTATGCTTTTTATTAATATCAAACGCTTGTTTAAGCGAAATCCGGGGAGGAGGACGAAACTGAAAGACGAAAACTTTCGATTGTATGCTTTTGAATAAAAATCTGTTGATGATGTACAGGTATTGTTTCAAATCCCTAAACACAGGAGATATAAGGATGATAATCCCTTGTCAACCCCTTTGAGCCTAGTAGTAGGAGTTTCTTTCTAATAAACGAAAAAACTCTCAATCTTAACCTGGGGTAGGGTAGGTGTCAGCTAATTTGACCGAGCGTCCAAATTGCAAAATGAGTGTTCACGTTCGAGGGTTAATCACACCTGTATAGGTCATGCCTAAAAAACCCACAATGGGTATCCATCATCGACCAAGGAGTGAAATAGTCACATTTCTCTTAACAAGTCAGGCAAGCCAGTGTCACACGATTTGTTTCGAAAAAAGAGAAAGAAAAGGAAAAGCCCACTAAGTCGAACCTTGAAAACAAGCGACTTAGGCAAAAAATTAGGGTATCCTGCTGGACTTTGAAATTAAAAGAAGCTCAAAAGAGACAGTCCAGACAAAAGTTAGGGGGAAAAAGCAGAAAAGCGAAAAGGATTGCAAAACAAAAATCCTCGAACAAACAAGTCGTGTGACTCCAGGCACCAAAGACGAAAAGCGAGTGACTGTCACTCCAAAAACTTGTGGTTTCCCGAACCATCACTCCTGTCATTCAACCTTTGAAAGGTGAGCGCTTGTGTCAAGTTAGTTGAACGTAGGATTGGAGAACATCAAGGAGAATTGTTGTACCCTAAATTTTGACCCCTTAGATTCTCATTATCATTTTTAGAAGCATGATCATGAATTATCTAACCCTAAATCAGTGCAAGTTCATTATTGTCAAGTTACAGATGAATCAGGGTTCTCGCACCGACAAATTCAAAACAACCAAGGAATGATCAACCAATGATTTGGGCCAATTCAATCATGGAATGAAATCAAAGATAATATCAAAGTCAAATGATAAGTCAATTTGAAGAAATCATTTCAGAATCAAGAACAGTGCAGTCAGGAGGCCTCGATTAGGGTTTTTAACTAGTGAAAAGTCAACTGTGGTTTGACTTTGATGTTGGAAGATGTTTTAATGGTGGTATTGAGGTCCATTAAGTTCATATAGCTTATTAAATACCATTCAAGAAGTATCAAAGTCTCAGGATATCCAAAATATCAACAGGCGACTCAATCGGCACCGATCGATCGTACGGTTGACCGAAAAGTCAACTCCTCAAATTTTGAGAATTGGAATCCAAGTTGTGAATCAAATTTGTTCCTTATGTCATAATGGACTTGCATATCAATTTTCATGATCATTGGATCAAGGATGAGAGAGTAATCGATAAATCGGGAAATTAGGGTTTCGAAAAGGGCTAAACCATAACTCCTTAACCACACATCCAATTGAGTCGGTTCGAATCTCATTTGGAAGCTCTTGATAAGTCCTACAAAAGTCCCATACTAGTCCACAACCAGAAAATGCATACTTTTTGAGATAGAAGCAAAAACATTCCTAGAAGGGAAAATAACTTAGAAAATTTCTAAGTTATTTTCACTTTAAAAGCTTATGTGCAGCCAACTTTGAGGGGGTCTTTTCACCTAGTTTCAAATAGAATCAAGACTTCTAGTCAACATGAAAGTTTTAGTACTATGTGAGGGCTTTCTAAAAAGTACAAGTACATCTCAAGGTGATTTATGAGCTGAGAGATACATGTGTTCAAAGTTGGTGTTTTGTCACTTTAGTCCCACATTGGCCAATTTTGCAAAAGCACCTCTCCCACCCAAGTGGGCCAATTTTAACTTGCCAAACTCATGTTACCTGATATATTGAACATCTCAAGCATTTTAGAACAGAAAGATTGCATAGAATTAGCATGGAATTAAAGTTGTGAAGTTCATTGCCAAAGTTGCCATGTTTGACTTTTCCAGGCATGAGGTGTAAAGTAAATCTACTCCAGCCACTCTATCAAGCCTCTAGCCTGCATTTTGACCGTAAAAACATCAATGTAACTTGCCCCTTGAGTGAAAAGAACAGCCAAAGGTTAGAAAATCAAGGCAAGTTGGATGGTGGGTGAAAAATATCAAAGATAACTTCATGTTTAAGCAAAGTTCTCAAGCAAGCACCTCCTTGCTTTTTGCTATAAAAAGGGACCTCACACCCCTCATTCAAGACAAAAACATCATTCTAAAAACCTGAGAAATTCAGCTCCCTTACTACATCTCACTCTTGCTTGCAATTTGCAAAACTCTCCAAAGCTTTCAAGTTAGTCAAAATTCTGCATTTTGCAATTTCACTACCACTTCAATTTCCACCAATTCCAACACCCTAGCAATCATCCATACACCTTCTAAATAACATATAGAAGGTGTACAATCCATCAAACCACCAAAAATCTCAAGAAATCAAAAAGTCAACATCATACTTGGCTTACTTTGACCAAAAGCTACAAAAAACACCAAACTGAGTTCCAAACCTTTCCTTGAGGTTGTGATCACTTAGACACCCCACAAATAATATATCTCAACTGTCAAGAGCCTTAGTAACCATTGGAAACTCATAATTCTCATTTTTGCATCATAAGTGGTTGTTTACTTAAGCTTGAAGTAAGGTTCAAAAGCAAAGAAGTGAAGCATAAATCTCTGGGTTTCTAGGAGTATTTTTTTTGCTTGCTCAGGTTTATTATCACAGGTATGTATTGTCTAAACTCATCCCACCCCTTATCATTCCTTATTGCTCATTATTGCTTGTCATGTGCACATACTGTCATGAGTTTTGCAAATACCTTTGAAAGTGAATGTATGCTTGGTTTGTTTGATTACAAGTTATTGTACACACCTGTTGCTGCATAAAAGGTATGTTTATCTCTTCATTCTCCTAATATCTTTGCTTGGATCACAAGTCCTGTCATGGCTGCTGTTGTACAAGGGTGTTTAGGTCTGTATTCACATACTAAAATTGCTTGTTGTGAGAGGGGCTCAAGTTTTTGATTGCCCACAGTTTTGACATGACATTTGAAGAATGTATGCTTGATTGAGTACTTTGTTGTTGCTAGAACAAGTCTTTCCCATTCCAAGATTTGTTTTGATCAAGAATATGCATTTGTTATGTTGATCCACAATCTGATGCTTGTTGACTTGCCTATGCTTTTGAGTCATTTCTATGTGGACCATGGGATGTGTGGGAGTTGATATGCTGCCCTGAATATATGTGTTGTATGTAGCTTGCTTGTTAAATGCATTTTTTACATATTTTCAAACACAAAATACCAGTTCTGGTTTGTGGTGTGTTTCAAACCTATTCACATGTGGAAACATTTCATATACCTCATCTTAGATATGCCTAAAGTTTGGTTTGAAGGTTATAACAAAAACATGTGGACTTTGCATCTCAAGTATGTGTTTTCAAGCATTATTTTTGCCTCAACATGACAGATCTGGTTCTAGAGCAATTTCACTTAAATCACTTGTCTAGACACCTCATATATATCATTTTAAAAGTGTTCAAGCAGTCACTTAGGTGTTAGAACAAACACTTTAAATTCTCACTTTCAAAATGCAAGTTTTACATGTGTTTTTGCAAACCACACCCAATTTTCACAAAACTGCCAATTTCATTGATGTTTGAACTTATAAACTCATTTCATATGATACATTTAAGGTGTAGGACATGGCAAATTAAAGAGAAATGACCTAGAATAAAACTGTCAAGATTTCACCCTTGGAAAGAACACTTTTGCTCCAAATTTGTAATTACTTTGCTAACTGTCATGATAATGTTAGTTTGTCCATAATGATGATTGGTACACCTCATATTGGTCAATTATAACATGTATGTATGATCATTTCTTTGAAAAACTCACTGTCATGAAAAATCACTTTCAAAATGAAAAATGTCACTTTTTGCACTTAACTTCCACTGGTGGAGGTTAGTGTTATTTTAGGCTTTTTTCAAAAATGTCACTTTTTGCACTTAACTTCCACTGGTGGAGGTTAGTGTTATTTTAGGCTTTTTTCAAAAATGTCACATTTTGTACTTAACTTCCACTGGTGGAAGTTATGTGTTAAATTTGCCTTTTTTTCAAAATGGTCATATACACTTCCACACGCTTGTCACTCTTTACACCAGTTTCTTTTTCACTAAAAGCACTCCACATACACCTCATATTATTCAAATACAACATGTTGGAACACTTGTTTGATTTAGAAATACACTGCACCACAAATCCACTCCCAAGATGCTTTTTGCTTTCACATGCTTGCACATCACATACCAAATTTTAAATGGATGATTTTCCTGGAAATCTTTGTGTTACAGCAGTTTGATATAATCATGTGTGACATGTTTTAATGAACCAAACTACTGAAAACTTCATGAGCACTAACTTGTACCATCACATGTACATAATACACATAAGATACACTTTGAATGCCACACTTCCACACACTTGTTCCAGTTTGTTTTTTTCCACACAAACACACTCAATATCATGTACTAAAGGTGTTTTGAAGGTTGTTATGATCAATGGTCACTTTAAACATGAGATCCCTACTGTCATGCATTACTTATCTTTATTCATTTGCTATTTAAGTGTGATTGTTCATAACTGTTTGATTCTGGCCATGAGAGTGCTTTTGTTTGTTTAAACATCACCTAGCAATCATGTCTATATGCTTTGTGTGGATTTAATATGGCTGTACAAGTTGGTTCATGTCATTTTGCAATTCTTGAACATAAACAAGAACCCTATCGGGTTTTCCAGTAGAAAAACAATTTCCAAAAACCAACACCACCATCTTAATCCTCATGATTTTCTACCCCAAAAGCATATAAGGTTTGTCCAAAAACTCAAAAAATTGAAGAAGTTATGGACATTTTGCAAATCCATAGAAACCATGTTTTGCCCAGCCATAAATCAAGACATACATCATATATTTATTGTTTCACTTTAATTAAAGGATGTATGGCCGCCCCAGCGGTTGAAACTTGCGCGCGTATTGTACTTGGCATGGGTTCGATCCTTGGTGATAACCCTTGTTGCCACTTTTTTCATTTTTCACATGAAACTTCAAAAAAATCATAACTCTATCATTTTTTATTATTTTTCACCCATTCTTTTTTCATTGTGTTTATTTTAATGTGTACTTTCATGTCATAATTTTATTTTTCATGTTTGATTAATTTTTCACCATGTTTGACTATGTGCAACTTGTCATATTGACAGTACTAACCCTAGCTGTTGCAGATGAAAGTTTAAAGGGTTCCACTTGTTTTTCTTTGTGAAAATTGATTGTTCTCATTCCTATACATGTTTGTAAACATGATAGGATTTTTACTTTGAATTATTATCATGCCTATCTCATCTGTTTGTTAATTGTACTCCAGGTGCGATCTGTCGTCACTGTTTTCGTACTAATCATCTGCTTTGATTGTCACCATTGCTTTTTCATCCTTAAATATTTTTCATTGGTTGTCACCATGAATGCTTTAGTATAATGTTTATTTTATCCCCAAGTGATGAAGCTTGTTAGCTTTCATCCAGTTGCCCACTATCTCTCCCTCCAAAGGAAGGTCTGTCCACTTGACTGTCAATGTCTTGGACCAAAATCTTAAACCCTTTTGACTTTGTTAAGTCACTTCATCCCTAGTTTATAAACCTTTAGACTTTGCTTGAAGTCTAAGAAACCCACCCATACTAGGAGTGTTCTTCAACTAGAACCCTAGGAAAGAGTTCGTCAACTCTGTGTAAGAATCATCGTCATGACTTCTTACTTCCCCTTCAACTTAGCTTAAGGAGTTTTGTCAAACTCCACACAAACATTGTCATGTTTGTCCCCCTTTGAACCTTGATCATCATCAAGTGTTCTTTTCCCTTGTGAGGTGAACTACGATTGCTCTGATTCTATCCTAGTCAGGATACGTAGGCAGAAGGTGCGATGCCTTTGCGAGCAAACTTAGAAAACCACTTAGGCCTTTTATTTATTTTATCTCAATTCCCAATACTTAAACCATAGTGCACAATTCACAAACTTAGCAAGTAATTAAACAAAAGGTTCCTGTAGAGTACTACAGATATTTAGGGTGCTAATACCTTCCCTAGATATAACCAACCCCCGAATCCCCGAATCTCTTAAAGCGTTGTTGTCACATCGCGCAAAAGGTTCTTTCTTTCTTTAGACCTATCCTTTGGATAAATTAAAGACCGGTTGTAAAAAGAAATACGGTTCAAGTTAATTAATAGCTTGATATCAAATTTTCACCGCAACAGAAATGGCGACTTCACTGGGGATTTTGCTTTTGCTTTTATTTTGAGGGTTCAACCTATTTTGTTTAACTAATTGCTATCTGTGAATACTTGTATATATTTGTGCTCTGTTGGTTTGGGAAACTTGGAGTAGTGAGACAGCACTACACCCGTGCTCGAGCGTACTTATGATAGGAAGGTGATATATTCGAGAAGGCTTATAGGGAGTAGATTCCCGACCAAGCTGACTTGAGAAAATCACCGCTCAGTGGAAGCCCTTTTGAGAGTTAGTATTGTTGATCGAGTATTCGTAAAAACAATGCTACTTTCTACATAGGTGCCCGTTGTTGCACCCTAAAATTTGCTCAACTTTATGCACTTGGTTTATGTTTCAATGTCATTAGCATTTGCATATAGAGTCATGTACATAGACTAACCATCTGCATAGCATAAGCATAGCAAGTCATTCAACAGGGGACCAATCATTATTCTCATCTCTAGAAGCCTATCAAGAGGTTATTATCCTAATTCCATCTCATTCAAGTCATTAGAAAAGAATTTGAAAGCAGAGAGTTCAGCAGATCAAGCCTTGAGCCTATCCCCTATCTGAGGGCATCTGAGGGTCAACAGGGAGGTTATGAGTGGTGAATGGAGAGCATGGGGAGTATCTAGACATCTTGGAAGACTTAGAAAGCCATTTGGAGAAGAAAACAAGTTGTTGGTATGATCACAAGAATTGCAGTTGAAGACAGTTGACTAGGGTTTCATCTGGGTCAACCCTAGGTCAACCCTAGGTCAATTGACTGATTTAAAGGGCATTCAAGTCTATTGGAGAGATGTGGGGTTCATCATTTGACATATAAAGAAGGATATGGAGATATGCCAAGAAGAAATCAAGAGAAATCAAGGAGAAGAGGAGTTTCTAAATTAGGGTTTCTGTGTAAAATCCCCTAGTTTAGGTCAAATTTCCAAGCAAGATAAGTCAAAATGCTAGCTTCAAATGGATCCTTGGCCAACATGGAACTTGTAGAGGATCTCAAGACCTTTAATTTGAGTGGTGGAAGACATCAAGGAGATTTATAGAACTCAAGTTATGGTCCTTGCAAGTTACAGGTCATCTGAGGTATCTAAAATTTTGTCTGTGAAAGTGGCTTGACTTCCAAGCAACTTTTACCCCTCAAGGAGATTTCAAGTGAATTTATGGTAAACATAAGAATTGTTCCTCATTGTCTTAGCTTTCTAGAATGGTATAGCATGCCCTCATATGATGTGTGGAGCTCAACTTATGGTCTTGGCAAGCAAAGGGTATTTTGGTCATTTGTGAATTACAGGTCATTTTAACCTATGCCCAAAACTCATGCAAGGAAGCTTCAAATGGAAAAACTTACAACATCAAACTTGCTCCAAATGACATTTTGAGTCTATAAAAGTGACCATGAGATATTGGAAATGTCCATGGCACAAGGTTTCAAAATTGGTGAATTTAATGAAGGAAAATGGCTTAAAAAATGGTATTTTTCATATCTTGGCCAAATGATGCAAAATTATAGGTCATTTTGAATGGAAAAGGCATTCTAAGGACATTGGCTAAAGTGGAATTTTGAGTCTAGTTCAAGATTTAAGAGTTATCCATGGTTGCTTGCAATATAAGAAACATAATCAACATTCAAGGGAATTTTGCACAAGGGAAACTTCTCCAAGTTTCTAGGAGGTTCCTATATCACCTATATATTCATGCAAGATGAATCATGCAAGGGTTGGTGCCATCATTTTTGTCAAAAACCTCCATTTTCACTCATTTTCCATTTTTGCATAAGTCTCTCAAATTCTCTCAATCTCTCATCAAACTTCAACATTCTTGATTCAATCTTCATCATCATCACACAGAGATCAGAATCCATACATTTCTTTGGAGAATTGAGCAAGGAATTGTGATATTCACCATCATCATTCAAAGTGCTAGAACCTTGGAATTAGAAGATTCAAAGCTTGGGAGCTTCTCTAATTGCATACAGAATTCATCTCCAAGATTACTGATCAACTTCCCCACCTTGAAAGCATTGGATCAAGTGTATGCCATCACTGTTTTCAGCATCATAACAGGTTGGTTATCTCCTTCGAATTGCATAGTTTAATGAGAATTTTAGGGAATTGTTAGTGTAGACTGGTTAGGATAAGGGAGATGATTGATTTGGATAAGTTTGAGCAAGTTTCATGGACATTGGTTATGGTGCACCATTTCTGTTGAAGCTTAGAATGGCAAGAATCGTGTGAAATAATCTGGGATTGAGTGATTAAAATGACCAGGGTGAGTTGTAGGTTAGTTTAGGATGATTTCCATAGAGAATGGAGAGAGTTGATATCAGTGGAGAATGATGGATCCGATCTGTTGCACCTATCGAATTGCGTTATTGTTTGAGTTTTAGAAGGAAGCAACACCATGGCTGTGTAGAGGGAGAGTTTTAGAGCATTTTTGGTTTTTGAATCTCATGATTTCATGGTGGTATGAGAGAGAACAGAGGGATGGAAGTAGCGTGCATGGGGATGATTTTCTGAAAACCCTAACTGACCAAGGAAGAAGATGACTGTGTGCCGTCGGATTATTCAAAACCTTGGACTTTTTTCATCTGATCGAAGGGCTGTGGTTTAAAGTTCAAACGGAGGGAAACTTCAAAAGGACCGATACGCTGCGTTTCATTAATTGGGGGGTTGGGCTCAGAGCGCTATCCACACCCCCCATGTTATCAAGCCCAATGCAGTGAACGCGTTTTTTCTGCTTTTCTCACCCCCTTCCATTTTATTTCATTTTATTTTCTTTTATTTTCTTTAATTTTTTATGCATCTTCTAAAATTCATAATAAATAGCTAAATAATCATTTTTAATTCATTCTTTTTGCATTATTTTCTTTAGGATGTCTAGAAAATTCTAAAAAATAAAAATTGCATTTTATTTTTTATTTGATATTTTTCCCATATTTTCTAAATAAATGACATTTTAAATAGTTTCATTTCATGCATGATTTTATCAATTTTTGTTCTATTAGATACTTTCATATTTTTTGTTCATTCTTTTTAGGTTGTTTAGATTAGACATTGAACTTGTAGATTCAATTTAGTTCCCATTTTTTAGAAATTAAATTTAGATGCTTAGTGTAAGTGTGAATAACATGGATAAAACTAGGGTTTTAGGTGATGACTTAGGAGATTTGATTCTTTTCCCTTAGGACTTAGGGTTTGACTAGTTTAGTTATGGGACTATAAGGGCTATGGGTAGTTATTAGATCCCTTAGAAAAAGTCAGGATTTCCCTACTGCTATTGCTCTACTGTATATCTGATTGACTGGTGTGGTGTGCCCTCTGGGGATTGTTGCTTGCTTGTTTGGGTATTGGGTTTGTCTGGGGACTTGGGGAAGCTGAAGACTTGAGGAGATGAAGACCATTGGAGATCCAGAGATTTAAGATCATTTGTCAAGAGTTGAGGAGGTTCTTGCCAGCAGTTGCTGAGAAGATCAGGGTCTAGAAGCTAGGCAGAGCTCTAGAGTAGAAAGCTTGCTTCTCAAACATAGGTGGCTTTGTTTGCCTCTATCCTTTCTCTATGATTCAAAGTCTCTTTCAAATATCCACCTCCTTCCTTTGGAAGGATCAGTGAATATATTTGAAAGATAGAACTTTTGAGAGGAAACTTTCTGTTTAATGTTAACAGTTGATGAACCACCATTGGTAGGTAATTAACTGTCTAACATTCATTCACTTCACTCTTGTGACTGATTCCTCATCCGGGAGGTTTGAACTTGAAGAAAAGCCATGGCAGATAGAAGACTGATGATCAAAGCCCTTGCCTGAAGGCCATGAAGATGGAGATTGATGCTTGTTGAAGCCTACAGCTGATTGGAGATTACTTGAAGCCAGATGTTGATTCAGAGCTGCTGAAGATGTTTGTTTTATTGCTGTATTTCATTTCTGATGTATTGATTGGTTTTCTGGACTGTATTGTTTGCTGTTTACCTTGCTGGGTTGAAAGTGAATCCTGTTCACTTTTGCCTATTGTTTTCTAGGTTCGAGGTTGAGTGGGACTCCCTTGCCTCGCTTGTACTGTTGCATCCATGCATTTTACTGTATTACTGTATATATCTGTTATTGTTTCTGTTTCTGCCTATCCCTTAGGATCTCTGTTTCTCTCTGTGCAAGAGAGGAGTATGATAGACACTAGGTCTTAACCCATGCATGATAACATTAGGTTAGTTTGATTCCCCCCGCAACCGTAGGTTAGAGTTCTGTCTCTTCTCTCTCAAAACAAACAGAAAAACACATAAAGATTTCAAACACAATAAAAGACACTTCTTCCGTAAAAGAATGTGAACTCATCAAGACGTCATTTTTTATCCGCTGGGACTGTTAATCAGAAAAACCTTTTTCAGAAGGAATAAAACCAACCAAGACAGACTTGTGTCGTACGTGGCCCGAACTACGTTTGCTCTGATCTTTCATGCCGTGTGAAAGTACGTAGGCATAGGATGCGATATCCTAGCGAGCAACCTTCCCCTCCTTTCCCGTAGGTAGGCGAACTACGTTGACTCTGATTTCTCGTTCCAGGCGGGAATACGTAGGCATAAAGTGCGATACTTTGCCGAGTCATTTTTATTTTCATTTTTAACCCTTGACCTATAGTTTAGATAGAATAACAATCCATATCCGAAGACAAGCGTGGATCCCGTCGAGTACGACGGACGTGAGGGGTGCTAATACCTTCCCCTTGCGTAACCGACTCCCGAACCCAGGTTTTGGTTGCGAAGACCATACCTTTCCCGTGTTGTACGAGGTTTACTCTGAGCGTTTCCTTTCCCTCCCGTGGGATAAATAACGCACAGTGGCGACTCTTCTGTTCAGCCGGCGCCGATTTTCGTAGTAGCGACAGCTGGCGACTCTGCTGGGGACCCAACGTCCCCTGGCTGCTAAGGACTGCGATAGTTCTTATGCATTTGGGATCCAACGTCCCTTAAGAGAGTCAATCCTAACGCTTGTTTTCCCGTCGAGGATTTTGTATGGAGTTATTGTATATTTCTGACCTTTATTTTCAGCATTATGTATATTGATTATTATGGCTGTATTTGGGGTGTGACGGGTGTTCTGATATTGAGAGATAAGCCGGACCTGGGCTTGAGTGCACCTAGAATTAGCGTAGAAAGTAGTGGGCGCGTGCCGGCTTTGCTTGCATTAGTGTCTCATGAAATCTACACTCGGACGAGGTTCTTCTGGTTGGCTTCTTTTTCTACCCTTTGGGTCGAAGGGGTTGTTGGTCAGCTGAATTGTCGACTCCGGGAACCGATCATTTGGAAGTTGGCTAAGTGAGGCCTCTTCAGGATTTGATGATGCCACACCTTCTGGGAATCGCATCATCAACCCTGAAAGTCTGTGACGCCGACGACCGCATAGGATGCCGTACCTTTGTCAGTTACTAGGACATCCACCTGTGAGAGGGTTTGGGGTTATGCAGGTAACTAGACCTTCAGACTACCGGTTATTTCTTGATCAGAGATCCTGGGTATTTATGGAAAGTTAGGAGGTCTGTCAGAGACCAATCGGAGGTGAGATTGGAGGTCTGTCAGAGACCAGTTGGAGTGTCCTGAGGTCTGTCAGAGACCAATTGGAGATGTGATTTGAGGTCTATCAGAGACCAGTCGGAGTTATGGTTTGAGGTCCATCAGAGACCAGTAATGGAGCTTTGTTTTAAGTCTATCTGAGACCAGGGTTTGAGGATTTCTGGAGGGTCTATCTGAGATTTCTTGATTGGGTTCAGGCTATTCAGCTACAGCTTTGGTCCCTGTTGCATGTTACTTGCATTGCATTGCCCGCATATCCATTACCATTTGCATTTCACTAACGTGTGTCTGTGCTGCAGGTGCATTTGCATATTCCCCGGTTCTAGTGCCCAGACTTCTGAGTATTGATTATGGCTGGTTTGAGGAAAACAGTTGCGTATAAGCTGCCTTCACCTGATATTACTTCTTTGCTTGGTCTGATATCTCTTGCCGATGAGGAGGTTAGGAGAAGCTTCAGAATGAGTCATGGGAGATTACTGAGATTAGTCTGTAAGCCCACTGCTGATGAGATGAATGGGCTATACACCTTGATGCAGTTCTATGACCCCGCATTGAGATGCTTTACTTTTGCTGACTTCATTCTAGGACCTACCATTGAGGAGTATGTGGAGTTTATTGAGCTTCCCGTGCAGAACAAGGTTCCCTTTATTCACTCTGCCGCTGAGCCCAAGCTGGAGGACTTAGCCAAAGCCTTGCATATGAACGCTGCTGAGTTGTTAGTGACTTCTTGGCTCGGGGTTCCCGGTTTCTCTCTCGATTTCTTGGTTGGCAAAGCTCAAGAGTACGCCAAGAGCGGTTGTTGGGTGGTTTTCAACGCTATTTTGGCTCTATGCATTTATGGAATTGTGTTGTTCCCTAACCTGCCCAATTTTGTGGACTTGGATGCTTTCTATCTGTTCGCTGCCGGCAATCCAGTGCCAACGTTGATCGGAGACTTCTACCACTCATTGCACTACAAGAACGAAAACCGAAGGGGAAAAGTTGTTTACTGCTGTACTCCTCTGTTGAATATGTGGTTCAAAAGTCATCTCCCTATGAAGGGACCCTTTGCAGACAGTGCAACCTCAGCCAGTTGGTCAGAGCGCCTGATGAGGCTATATTCCGAAGACGTTGTGTGGTTTGATCGAGACCTGCTGGGATCCGAGCTTATCTTCAGTTGTTCTGGTTACCCTAATGTCCCACTGATTGGACGAAAAGGGTGTATTAACTACAACCCATCTCTGTTCGTCCGTCAGTTCGGATACGCCCTGAAGAACCCGCCAAAGGAGGAGGAAGTACAGGAATCTCTGTACTTCACAGGTGACGTGAAGGGGGAGTTATTAGCCAAGTTGCAACATGCCTGGACGCGTATTAACCGCAGAGGGAAGCCGTTGTTAGGAAAGAATGACTGTCAGGCCTATGCACCTTATAGAGTTTGGATTCAGGAGAGGGCTAGTCAGTTGAGGATGCCGTTTCCAGACGCACCAATTCTTGTTCCCATTCCGGTAGCGGAGCCAACTACTGTTTCTAGGGAAGTCTATGAGCAAATTGTGAGAGAAAAAGAAGCCTTGATGAAGATCAATGAAGGGTTAGAGCAAGAGTTAGCCCAGGTACGCAGTGAGAAAAACAAGGCCGCATATGCTTTCCAACAACAGATCGAGCTATTGAACAGATTAAGGGCTGAGTTGGCTGAGGAGAGGAAGAAGCGCGAACGTTTGGGGCAAGAGTTCAGAAGTTCCCATGACATGTTGGAAGCCAAAAAGAAGGCGCTCGACGCAGCACACCGAGAAATCTCCTCTTGCAATAAGACCTGGAATGCTACACTCACCAACAATAAGAAGAGGGAAGATAAGCTGAAGCAGCAAATTTCCGACCTCGAAGAGAAGTTGAAGTCTAGCATCAAGAAGTGTGAGGAAGAAGTGATGACCCGGTATAGTGTCCAGCATGCACTGAACAAGGCAATCAAATCCAGAGATGAAGCAGTGTCTCAGAAGCGAAAGCTAGAAGATTGCTTCGGGGAAGCCACATGGGAAGAAACTGCTGAAGACGTGCGCCGTGTTCTTAAGAAGAGAGACCAACTTGTTGAAGGGCTGCTTGATCGACCAAGTCATCCGGAGACCAAGAAGTTGATAGAAGAGTACCAGACTTTTGGGAGGATTTGATCATTTCATATAGTAACTTGTATGCTTTATTTGCATAGTGCTGACCATCACCAGGATTGTTGGTTGAGGTCATGCCTTCTTACTGTACTCTCAGTGATATTGTACTCCGGGCTTATTAATTTTCCCTGCAATATATGAGGCTTTCTATGATTCCGCTCCGATATTCCTATTGTCAACACTGTCACTGCACCGGCACCTTCACACTAGAACTGGGGAAATGAATTTCCCTAATGCACAGACACATTGCATTGCATTCATACACATATTGCATTACAGGTAATCTTTGAATAAGTGTCTTATGTCCTGCTCTGTAACAGGTACTTTCCAGGATTGCAGATCAACATCCGCACCGCTATTCTACCCGCACCAACTGTCGAAGAATCATGGACCAAATGCAGAACGAGATGCAGGATGTGCGCGAGAAGCTCGCTCTCTTTATGCAGACCATGGAAGCTATAGCAAAAGGGCAGGAGAATTTGCAGGCCATGGTCCAGCCTCTATTGGCCCGAAGCGCTAGTCATGGTAATGAAGATCATCAGTCGGTACGGGTCGATACTGTTCATGGAGACGGTACTCCCACGCCAGTGGCTCCGCCTGTAATCAATACACCTGCTGCTAATGTCAACAACGCTACCGCTGCTGCAAATGGTAATGTCGGAGTTGGAAATGAGACTGCTGTCCATAATGTTGGGCTGGGTGATGTCAATTTGGGAGATAATATGGGAGGCAACGGCTTTGTCAATACTGGATTCGGGTTCAATGATCAGGGATTCGATAACGCGGGGAAATATGGCTTTAATGCTCAAGGCTTTGGGCAAGACGGTTATGGCGCGACCAATCAGGGTTACGGAGGCTTTGGAAACGGAAACGGCACTGGATTTATGGCTTTTGGTCCTGCTGGAGGTGTTCAAGGGTACGGCAACAGAGGCCGAGGTCCGGGAATGAATCAGATCAGAGCAGGACGTAACAATGGATATGATGGGTATGGGGCTGGAAACGGTATGTGGCAAGAAGATCAGCAGGAAGACGCCTTCTCCGGAGGAGGTTTTGAAGGGCCGATGGATGATTCCCAAAAGATTAGAATGCTGGAAGAGCAGATGAAGGGAGTCCTAAACCAAAGTGCTGTGGGTTTGGACATGGAAACAATGGGCTTGGTACCTGGCTTGAGGGTGCCAATTAAATTCAAAGCCCCTACATTTGACAAGTACAAAGGAGACACATGTCCAAAAGTACATGTACGAGCTTATTACAGAAAGATGTCTGCATACTCAACTGATGAAAGAATGCTAATGCATTTCTTTCAGGATAGTCTGTCGGGCCCTTCCCTAGAGTGGTACATGGGGTTGGAGCCAACTGATATCAAGACATGGAAGCAATTAGCAGAGGCATTTGTAGCCCATTATAAGTATAACAGCGACCTGGCACCCAATCGGGTCCAGTTGGCCGGGCTTTCGCAAAAGAAGGGGGAGAGTTTTAAAGAGTACGCGCAAAGGTGGCGCGATATGGCTGCCAGGGTCCGTCCTCCGGTGGAAGATAAGGAGATGAATGACATGTTTGTCGGCACATTCACAGGTCTGTTTCATGATATGCTGTTTCATACGTCTCTGGCCAGTTTTTCAGACCTGATTCTGATGGGGGAAAAGATTGAACGTAATATTAAGCAAGGAAAGTTCCAAGTCGAGGAATCAACTGCAACTGGCGGTAATAGGAAAGCTTATGGTGGGCGCCGTCAGGGCGAGGCAAGCGCAGTATTTGGAGGCCGAGGCCGAGGCCGAGGCAGGGGACGAGGTCAATATCGTCAGCCGCAGCAGGTGGCGAGTGTTACTATTCCCTATCAGCAACAACCACTCCAGCAACAACAACCGGTTCAGCAGCAACCAATGCAACAGCAGCAGCAGCCTCAGCAGGGGGCACAGCAAGTTCAGCGAAGATTCCAGGGTAGTAAACCAAGAAGAGTGTTTGAGAAGCCTCCCTCGACATATGCTGATTTATTGCAGACATTGTTGGGATTGAATCTGGTAGAGAAAAGAACTCTGGCACCAATAACGGGAGCTCCCCCGTTTGGTTACGATGCAAGCAGGCACTGCGAGTTTCATTCTGGGGCTCCGGGCCACGATATAGAAGGTTGCCACGCTTTTAAGCACGTTGTGCAGGATCTTTTGGACAATAAGACTATCAATTTCGGAACGGCAGGTCCGAATATAGTGCAGAAACCCATGCCTAATCATGGGGCCAACGCCGTCCTGACTGAGGAAGGTTTGAATCTGATTATGAATGTCGATGATTTAAAGACGCCGCTGAGCGAGATAAAGAGCCGACTGTTACAAGGAGGTGTTTACCCAGGATGTAACGAGTATTGCTTAGACTGTTGGACCCTAGCTGGGGGGTGTAAGGATTTGAAGAAAGGCATTCAGGCTTTAATTGATGAGGGCATATTGCAGTTTGACCAAGCGGCAACTGAAGAGCCTGCAGGGGCAGTAGCGGATAATCGGAGGGATGTGGCCACGGTAACAATTCCTCGGAAGACGATCACTATTGCAGCGCCAGCTCAGCGACCACCGATCACCATAACTAAGGCCGGGCTGACCCCGTACGAGAACACAAAAGCAGTCCCATGGTCATATGGGTTAGAGGTGTATTGTGACGGGATAAAAATTGATGTTAATAAGCAGCCAGCCGAGACTGTGGATAATGTTGTCGGCTCAGGAGGCATGACAAGGAGTGGCAGGATCTTTATATCTCCTGAAGTGGAGGCTGAAAGACTAGCGAAAGGAAAAGGGAAAGTAGTTGAGAATGTCCCAGCGCAGGCAAGTGACAAAGAAGCGGCATCGAAGGATGTAGAAGAGTTCATGCGCTTGATTCGAAAAAGTGATTATAAGATTGTGGAGCATCTGCAGCAGACACCGTCCAAAATATCTATCCTGTCATTGCTGTTGTGTTCGGAAGCTCACAGAAATGCTTTGCTGAAAGTCCTGGACACTTCTTTTGTACCCCAAGACGTCTCCGTAAATCAGCTAGAAGGAGTATTGGCACATGTGAATGCAGGCCACAGCTTGGGCTTTACCGATTTTGACTTGACTCCGAAAGGGAGAGATCATAATATGGCATTACACGTATCTGTTGAGTGTAGAGGATCAGTAATGTCGCACGTCTTGGTTGACACCGGGTCATCTTTGAATGTGTTACCCAAGAAGGCGATGATGAAGTTGGATGTTAGAGGAATCTTGTGCACACCCAGTGACTTGGTAGTCAGAGCGTTTGACGGCACGCGGAGAACAGTCTTTGGATCGATCACTTTGCCTCTGCAAGTGGGGCCGGAAGTGTTTGCAACTGAGTTTTATATCATGGATATACAGCCTGCGTACAGCTGCCTGCTTGGAAGACCTTGGATTCATGGGGCGGGGGCAGTCACGTCTACCCTACATCAGAAGTTGAAATATATGGTCGGAGACAGCGTAGTCACCGTATGCGGAGAAGAGGACATCCTGGTCAGCCATCTATCTTCATTTAAATATGTGGAAGTCGACGGAGAGATCCACGAAACACCATGCCAGGCATTCGAAGGTTTGCGCATCAAGGACAAAGGTCCCGGGCCGAGCAAAGTGCCAGAGATAGCTGTCTCATCGTATAAGGAAGCTCAAGCTCTAGTGGAAGCAGGAGAAGCCAAGGGCTGGGGCAAAGTGCTGGACATTCCTGTGAAGATGGACCGGTTCGGGCTGGGGTACCAACCGTCGTCATCAACCCCTTCCGTGGGGGCGCCCCGCTTCAGAAGGCCAATCACCATCTCTGCCAGTGGAGTGTGTCACGAAACTGTCAATGCTGCTTCAGAGTCTGATGAAGGAGACAGCGACTGTGATATGGATGCCTGGATTCAGCCAAGCACGCCGGGACAAGGACTGTGCAACTGGTCTATTCAGGAGCTTGTTCCTGTGACTTTTAAACAGTAATGCTTTGCTTTATTAATTGTTGAATAATCTGATGTCTTGCCCGGGGCATCGGGATTTGCTTAGGGTTGTGTTGTTATAAACATTGCGTGTTAATCATTAAATAAATGGCGTTTTTTCATGTGCAAATACTGTAATCCCTGTCTTTCTTGTTTTATATTTTTCAATAAAATGGCAACGTGGTTACTCGCTTTATACGCATTTTGAAGCACTTAACCATTCCTTTTGCAGGATAACATTTTCAGATGACATCCTTGAACCACCTATGACTCGTCCCGACTTTGAGCACCCGGTGTTTCAGGCCGAAGAAGAGGTTGTCGAAGATAGCGACGTTCCTGAAGAACTGTCTTGGTTAGTAAAGCAAGAGGAAAGAGCCATTCTGCCTCACGATGAGGTTATCGAAATTATCAACTTGGGGTCGGAAGGGGTTGAGAAAAATATTCGTATTGGAGCCGCACTGCAGAGTGATGTCAAGCGAAGACTGGTTGAAATGCTCCAAGAGTATAGTGATGTATTCGCTTGGTCGTATGAGGATATGCCAGGGCTCGATACAGATATGGTCGTGCATCGCCTGCCACTGAAAGAAGATTGCCCGCCGGTCAAACAAAAGCTTCGCAGAACTCGACCAGATATGGCAATGAAGATCAAAGAGGAAGTTCAGAAACAGTGGGACGCTGGTTTCCTGGCTGTGACGAAGTATCCCTCGTGGGTTGCTAACATCGTACCAGTGCCCAAGAAGGATGGCAAGGTTCGAATGTGCGTAGATTATAGAGATTTGAATAAAGCAAGCCCAAAAGACGATTTTCCACTTCCTCACATTGACATGTTAGTTGATAATACTGCTCAATACTCCGTGTTCTCCTTCATGGATGGTTTTTCAGGCTATAATCAGATTAAAATGGCGCCAGAGGATATGGAGAAGACTACTTTCATAACACCTTGGGGAACATTTTGTTACAAAGTGATGCCCTTCGGTTTGAAAAATGCTGGGGCAACATATCAGCGCGCGATGACGACTCTTTTCCATGACATGATGCATAAAGAGATCGAAGTATATGTTGACGATATGATTGCCAAATCCCAGACGGAGGAAGAGCATCTGGTGAATCTGCTAAAGCTATTTAAAAGGCTTAGGAAGTTCAGGCTAAGGCTGAACCCTAATAAATGCACCTTCGGGGTGAGATCGGGTAAGCTCCTGGGGTTTATCGTAAGCGAAAGAGGAATAGAGGTCGATCCTGCTAAAATAAAAGCAATTCAAGAAATGCCGACGCCTAAAACAGAGAAAGAGGTGCGCGGGTTTTTAGGGAGGTTGAACTACATTGCCCGGTTCATATCTCACCTAACGGCCACGTGTGAACCGTTATTCAAGCTGTTGAAGAAAGATCAAGCTGTAACGTGGAACGAAAATTGTCAAAAGGCGTTCGATAAAATAAAGCAGTATTTGCAGGAGCCTCCTATTCTGATACCCCCGGTGGCAGGTAGACCCTTGATAATGTATTTGACGGTTCTTGAGGGAAGCATGGGTTGTGTCCTCGGTCAACACGACGAGACGGGGAGAAAGGAGCATGCGATCTATTACCTGAGTAAGAAATTTACAGACTGCGAATCTCGATATTCAATGCTGGAGAAAACTTGTTGCGCGCTAGCCTGGGCCGCCAAGCGTTTGAGGCAGTATATGCTGAATCATACAACCATGCTCATCTCGAAGATGGATCCTATCAAATATGTATTTGAAAAGCAGGCGTTGTCAGGAAGAATTGCCCGTTGGCAGATGGTCTTGACTGAATATGATATTCAATACGTCTCGCAAAAGGCTATAAAGGGGAGTGTGCTGTCTGAGTATCTGGCGGAGCAGCCTATTGAAGAGTACCAATCGATGAGGTTTGATTTTCCTGACGAGGATATCATGTACCTAAAGATGAAAGATTGTGAAGAGCCGTTGCCAGACGAGGGACCAGAGTTGGGGTCCAAATGGAAGATGATATTTGACGGAGCTGTGAATGCTTACGGTAGCGGAATAGGGGCAATCATCACTACGCCACACGGGTCGCACATCCCGTTTACTGCCCGATTGACCTTTGCTGTTACCAACAATGAGGCCGAATACGAAGCTTGTATAATGGGGCTTGAAGAAGCCATTGATTTGCGAATCAAGAACCTGGACGTATACGGAGACTCAGCTCTGGTGGTGAATCAGATAAAAGGGGAATGGGAGACACGTCAGCCCAACTTGATACATTACATGAATTATGCAAGGAGATTGTTGCCTTTCTTCGACAAAATTGAATTGCATCACGTACCGCGGGCAGAAAATCAAATGGCTGACGCCCTCGCCACTTTGTCTTCCATGTACAAGGTCAATTTTTGGAACGAAGCTCCCCGAATCATTATCTCTCGGCTTGACAGTCCCGCCTATGTATTTGCTATTGACGAAGCATCTGACGATAAACCATGGTATTTCGATATCCTTAATTTCCTGAAAAATAAAGAGTATCCGGCTGGGGCATCCAGTCAGGATCAGAAGACTCTCAGGAGATTAGCGGGTAATTTCTATTTGAATCCGGATGGCGTCTTATACAGAAGAAACCACGATTTGGTGCTGTTGCGTTGTGTAGACGAAAAAGAGGCAAAGCTTCTCATGGAGGAAATACACGAAGGTACCTTTGGTACGCATGCTGGTGGACATGCTATGACGAGAAAACTGCTGCGGGCAGGTTATTTTTGGCTGACCATGGAAACTGATTGTTTCAAGTTTGCGAGGAAGTGTCACAAGTGCCAAATCTATGCCGATAAGATCCATGTGCCTCCAAGTCCCCTGAATGTAATGTCATCTCCATGGCCATTCTCTATGTGGGGAATCGATATGATTGGAAAGATCGAGCCGATGGCTTCTAATGGGCACCAGTTCATTCTAGTGGCAATCGATTATTTCACCAAGTGGGTGGAAGCGGCGTCTTACGCAAACGTAACGAAGCAAGTGGTGGCCAGATTCATCAAGAGAGATATCATTTGCCGATATGGGATCCCCGAGCGGATAATCACGGATAACGGTTCAAATCTGAACAACAAAATGATGAAGGAGCTCTGTCAAAATTTCAAGATCGAACATCACAACTCCTCTCCTTACCGACCCAAGATGAATGGCGCTGTTGAGGCGGCCAATAAAAATATCAAGAAAATTGTTCAGAAAATGGTGGTGACCTATAAGGATTGGCATGAAATGCTACCTTTTGCTTTGCACGGTTACCGTACGACGGTACGCACATCAACCGGGGCAACCCCGTTCTCGTTGGTATACGGAATGGAAGCGGTATTACCATTGGAAGTTGAGATCCCTTCTCTGAGGGTGTTGCGAGACGTTCAGCTAGACGAGGCAGAATGGGTAAGAAACAGACTGAACCAATTGAGCTTAATGGATGAGAAGAGGCTAGCTTCTCTAGCATACGGTCGTTTGTACCAGAGTCGAATGAAGAACGCGTACGACAAGAAGATACATCCACGAAGCTTTCAGACGGGCGACCTTGTGCTGAAAAGGATTCTCCCGCCGCAAGCAGATCACAGGGGCAAGTGGACCCCCAACTACGAAGGGCCATACGTTGTCAGTAAGGTCTTTTCAGGAGGAGCGTTGTTGTTGTCCACCATGGATGGAGAAGACTTTGTGTCACCTGTGAATTCGGACGCAGTTAAAAAATACTTTGCTTAAAATAGACCCGCTGGACAGAAAAAAGAGAGTCCAGGCAAAAATGGGGCATCCTGGCGAACCGAAAACAGAATGAAAGGTTCGGGTAAAAATTAGGGATAAAATTGAAAAAATGTACACCCGCGAAGTTGAAAACCTACACTGGGCGGCTTCGGCAAAAAAGGGTATCCCGGTGAACTGAAAACCCGTAAAGGGCGGTTCACGCAAAAGTTAGGGATTTGAAAAGCAAATGACTGCGGTCCGAATTTGATAATTGCAATAAGCATCAATGCGGGAGAATATGTTTGAGGAGCCAGTTATCGGATACAGTCTCTTCAGAAGTGGGGATACCGGGAAAGCATTAGGGTCGGGCGAGTCATGGGAGGATCAGTTCGTGGTGTTCATCTGCATCCCGTTGCCGACATGTGTATAAAATTTAATTTGTCAAAATATTGATGCTTCTTGTACATACTTGTATATTTGCTTTGTGTAGCTTCCTCATTTCAGGAGTTACATCCCGTGTACAAAACTCCGCCCATTCAGGGGCCCGATCAATAAAATACGTTATTCAGTACTTGACACTGTTCTTTACTGTTTTGTGCATGATTAACGCCTAAGTTTACTGAAACTAGCACGTGTATAACATCACTGGCCCTTGCCGACAATTGTTAAAGCTTTGAATTAACCGAAAAGGATGTCACTAACCTGAATAGATTTGGTTGCATAGGCTTGTCTTGTCTTGTTTGTGTTGTTGCAGGTTTCATAGCCATATGAGGAATACAATCAAAAGATTGCGATAACGAAAGACTTGATCCCCACGCAGGTCATGCATGTTTTTCCTGAAGAAGGATAGAATTCCCCAGCTAGCCGTAGCTTATCCAAAGGACATGCTCCAGAAAAGTTATTCATCCTCAATAGAGTTTGGCGATTCCAAGATCGTAAGGCTGTATTCAGACAGGTTCATCTTTCCCCGCAGGGTCATGCACTCTCCCCCAGCGGAGTCAGTGGATTCCCCCGAGAGAGTAGTCCCACCAGCGGAGTTCTCTCCTTTCAGCAAATGTTCTTTCCTCCCAGTGAAACTCGAAGATCAAGACTCTCCTCAACAGAGTTGGTGGTGGGTCCTGTCATTTGTTTTGTCAGGGATATTGTGTAATATCAGTTCACTCTCCAGCAGAAAGTCCGATCATGCTGTGCACATCTGCTATTCCCAAGCAAAGTTATGTTCCCCAGCAGAGGGTTACCTCAACGGGGTATTTGGTTCAAGCTCCCAACTTCCCAGCATGGTTGACTTCACCCCTCCGGCATTTATTTTGCTGGAATATTTCTGTAGCATCCGGCTATCCCCGGCGGAGTCGGCATTATCTTCAGCATTTATTTTGCTGAAACAGTTTCTGTACTCTAGCAGTTCAGGTGGAGAGAACTCTTGCTCAAATGAACAACCAAACGTTCAAGATCTCGGCATGAGACATCCAATGATAATGTCAGTTTCGGCAGTATTCCCCACAGAGTTATCAGGATAAGTTTCTCTTTATTCCCAAGCAGAGTTAGTTGTCATCAGGGGTTCCATGAATCAGAATTTCAGAGGCCACCGCCGGTTATCAGAGCAGGCGTCCGGTAGTTTGGTTTCCAGATATCCCCAGTAGAGTCCGCCTCAAAGTCGCTGTCACGTTGGTGCTGAGAAGTTTGTGGGTGGGGATCATTGGAGAACTAAGTCCTGACGTGGACAATTTATTCCTATATTGACGGGATTTCTCCAGAAGTGGGCGTCCTAACGCGGACAGGTTTATTTCCCCGGATTGGTGAAGTGTGTTAGTCCTAACGTGGGCAGATTCGGGTTCTCGAAATTAGTGGAATGGGAGGTCATGACGTTGACAAAAGTGATTACTCTTTGTGTTGGTGCCCTGACGTGGACCAGTTCCTCTCAGCAGTTATCTTTCTTTGCGTTGGCAAATCATGGGTCCTGACGTGGACAGATCAGACAAGGGTGTGAGTCCTTACGTGGACAAGTCTTATTTCCCCAGCGGGTCGAAGGTGCATGAGTCCTGACGTGGACAAATCAAGACGAAAGAGGGGTCCTGACGTGGACAAGTCCATTCCTTGCATGGAAAAAGAGGTTTCAATTCCTGACGTGGAAAGATGAAAGCTTATTCCTGACGTGGAAAGATGAGATTCCTTACGTGGAAAAGAATGGGTTTCCTTACGTGGAAAGATTGAGTCCTCACGCGGACATATCAAGATTGATTCCTGACGTGGAAAGAAAGAGATTATTCCTGACGTGGAAGAGTTTTAGTCCTGACGCGGACAGATCAAAGAAGTTATTCCTAACGTGGAAGAAGAAGATAGATTCCTTACGTGGGAAGTTTAGTCCTGACGTGGACGGATTCAGAAGAAGATAGATTCCTTACGTGGGAAGTTTAGTCCTGACGTGGACGGATTCAGAAGAAGATAGATTTCTTACGTGGGAAGTTTAGTCCTGACGTGGACGGATTCAGAAGAAGATAGATTCCTTACGTGGAAAGAAGAAGCATTCCTAACGTGGAAAGAAAGATTGATATAGTATTCCTCACGTGGAAAGATTGGGGTTCCTTATGTGGAAAATTTGTGTTTCCTAACGTGGAAAAAGAAAGAGTCCTTACATGGACAAAGCAAAAGAAGACGTATTCCTTACGTGGAAGAGTTTGACAAAGCAGAGAAAAGTCACCCCTGACGGGGAAAAGCGATGTATTCCTTACGTGGAAAGGTGAGTCCTAACGTGGACAGTATTATTCCTAACGTGGAACGGTTATTCCTTACGTGGAAAGGTGAGTCCTAACATGGACAGTGGTATTCCTAACGTGGAAGAGTTTATTCCTAACGTGGACGATTTATCTCTGACGAGAAGGCAGACGAGCCGTCCCCAGCAAAGTTGTTGAAGTTTTTTCCGAGTTGACAGCAGATAGAGTCCTGACGTGGACAAGCAAAGGACGAAGTTTCCGATAATTCAATCTTTTTTAGGATGATGAGAAGAATCCCCAGCACGGTCGCACGAGATCAGTGGGTTGCCGTAACAGTTAAATTCAGCTGATGAATGTCGTTCCCCAAGCAGTGGCGCAGTTTATTTCTGCGGTTGGCAAATTTCTGGATTCCTAGTATTCAACCGTCTCGTACCGCGAATGTCTGAAGGCTCCAGGCCCTTCACCCAATCGGGTCCAAGTCGCTTGAATAGGGGCAGCTGTTGCACCCTAAAATTTGCTCAACTTTATGCACTTGGTTTATGTTTCAATGTCATTAGCATTTGCATATAGAGTCATGTACATAGACTAACCATCTGCATAGCATAAGCATAGCAAGTCATTCAACAGGGGACCAATCATTATTCTCATCTCTAGAAGCCTATCAAGAGGTTATTATCCTAATTCCATCTCATTCAAGTCATTAGAAAAGAATTTGAAAGCAGAGAGTTCAGCAGATCAAGCCTTGAGCCTATCCCCTATCTGAGGGCATCTGAGGGTCAACAGGGAGGTTATGAGTGGTGAATGGAGAGCATGGGGAGTATCTAGACATCTTGGAAGACTTAGAAAGCCATTTGGAGAAGAAAACAAATTGTTGGTATGATCACAAGAATTGCAGTTGAAGACAGTTGACTAGGGTTTCATCTGGGTCAACCCTAGGTCAACCCTAGGTCAATTGACTGATTTAAAGGGCATTCAAGTCTATTGGAGAGATGTGGGGTTCATCATTTGACATATAAAGAAGGATATGGAGATATGCCAAGAAGAAATCAAGAGAAATCAAGGAGAAGAGGAGTTTCTAAATTAGGGTTTCTGTGTAAAATCCCCTAGTTTAGGTCAAATTTCCAAGCAAGATAAGTCAAAATGCTAGCTTCAAATGGATCCTTGTCCAACATGGAACTTGTAGAGGATCTCAATACCTTTAATTTGAGTGGTGGAAGACATCAAGGAGATTTATAGAACTCAAGTTATGGTCCTTGCAAGTTACAGGTCATCTGAGGTATCTGAAATTTTGTCTGTGAAAGTGGCTTGACTTCCAAGCAACTTTTACCCCTCAAGGAGATTTCAAGTGAATTTATGGTCAACATAAGAATTGTTCCTCATTGTCTTAGCTTTCTAGAATGGTATAGAATGCCCTCATATGATGTGTGGAGCTCAACTTATGGTCTTGGCAAGCAAAGGGTATTTTGGTCATTTGTGAATTACAGGTCATTTTAACCTATGCCCAAAACTCATGCAAGGAAGCTTCAAATGGAAAAACTTACAACATCAAACTTGCTCCAAATGACATTTTGAGTCTAGAAAAGTGACCATGAGAGATTGGAAATGTCCATGGCACAAGGTTTCAAAATTGGTGAATTTAATGAAGGAAAATGGCTTAAAAAATGGTATTTTCCATATCTTGGCCAAATGATGCAAAATTATAGGTCATTTTGAATGGAAAAGGCATTATAAGGACATTGGCTAAAGTGGAATTTTGAGTCTAGTTCAAGATTTAAGAGTTATCCATGGTTGCTTGCAATATAAGAAACATAATCAACATTCAAGGGAATTTTGCACAAGGGAAACTTCTCCAAGTTTCTAGGAGGTTCCTATATCACCTATATATTCATGCAAGATGAATCATGCAAGGGTTGGTGCCATCATTTTTGTCAAAAACCTCCATTTTCACTCATTTTCCATTTTTGCATAAGTCTCTCAAATTCTCTCAATCTCTCATCAAACTTCAACATTCTTGATTCAATCTTCATCATCATCACACAGAGATCAGAATCCATACATTTCTTTGGAGAATTGAGCAAGGAATTGTGATATTCACCATCATCATTCAAAGTGCTAGAACCTTGGAATTAGAAGATTCAAAGCTTGGGAGCTTCTCTAATTGCATACAGAATTCATCTCCAAGATTACTGATCAACTTCCCCACCTTGCAAGCATTGGATCAAGTGTATGCCATCACTGTTTTCAGCATCATAACAGGTTGGTTATCTCCTTCGAATTGCATAGTTTAATGAGAATTTTAGGGAATTGTTAGTGTAGACTGGTTAGGATAAGGGAGATGATTGATTTGGATAAGTTTGAGCAAGTTTCATGGACATTGGTTATGGTGCACCATTTCTGTTGAAGCTTAGAATGGCAAGAATCGTGTGAAATAATCTGGGATTGAGTGATTAAAATGACCAGGGTGAGTTGTAGGTTAGTTTAGGATGATTTCCATAGAGAATGGAGAGAGTTGATATCAGTGGAGAATGATGGATCCGATCTGTTGCACCTATCGAATTGCGTTATTGTTTGAGTTTTAGAAGGAAGCAACACCATGGCTGTGTAGAGGGAGAGTTTTAGAGCATTTTTGGTTTTTGAATCTCATGATTTCATGGTGGTATGAGAGAGAACAGAGGGATGGAAGTAGCGTGCATGGGGATGATTTTCTGAAAACCCTAACTGACCAAGGAAGAAGATGACTGTGTGCCGTCGGATTATTCAAAACCTTGGACTTTTTCATCTGATCGAAGGGCTGTGGTTTAAAGTTCAAACGGAGGGAAACTTCAAAAGGACCGATACGCTGCGTTTCATTAATTGGGGGGTTGGGCTCAGAGCGCTATCCACACCCCCCATGTTATCAAGCCCAATGCAGTGAACGCGTTTTTTCTGCTTTTCTCACCCCCTTCCATTTTATTTCATTTTATTTTCTTTTATTTTCTTTAATTTTTTATGCATCTTCTAAAATTCATAATAAATAGCTAAATAATCATTTTTAATTCATTCTTTTTGCATTATTTTCTTTAGGATGTCTAGAAAATTCTAAAAAATAAAAATTGCATTTTATTTTTTATTTGATATTTTTCCCATATTTTCTAAATAAATGACATTTTAAATAGTTTCATTTCATGCATGATTTTATCAATTTTTGTTCTATTAGATACTTTCATATTTTTTGTTCATTCTTTTTAGGTTGTTTAGATTAGACATTGAACTTGTAGATTCAATTTAGTTCCCATTTTTTAGAAATTAAATTTAGATGCTTAGTGTAAGTGTGAATAACATGGATAAAACTAGGGTTTTAGGTGATGACTTAGGAGATTTGATTCTTTTCCCTTAGGACTTAGGGTTTGACTAGTTTAGTTATGGGACTATAAGGGCTATGGGTAGTTATTAGATCCCTTAGAAAAAGTCAGGATTCCCCTACTGCTATTGCTCTACTGTATATCTGATTGACTGGTGTGGTGTGCCCTCTGGGGATTGTTGCTTGCTTGTTTGGGTATTGGGTTTGTCTGGGGACTTGGGGAAGCTGAAGACTTGAGGAGATGAAGACCATTGGAGATCCAGAGATTTAAGATCATTTGTCAAGAGTTGAGGAGGTTCTTGCCAGCAGTTGCTGAGAAGATCAGGGTCTAGAAGCTAGGCAGAGCTCTAGAGTAGAAAGCTTGCTTCTCAAACATAGGTGGCTTTGTTTGCCTCTATCCTTTCTCTATGATTCAAAGTCTCTTTCAAATATCCACCTCCTTCCTTTGGAAGGATCAGTGAATATATTTGAAAGATAGAACTTTTGAGAGGAAACTTTCTGTTTAATGTTAACAGTTGATGAACCACCATTGGTAGGTAATTAACTGTCTAACATTCATTCACTTCACTCTTGTGACTGATTCCTTATCCGGGAGGTTTGAACTTGAAGAAAAGCCATGGCAGATAGAAGACTGATGATCAAAGCCCTTGCCTGAAGGCCATGAAGATGGAGATTGATGCTTGTTGAAGCCTACAGCTGATTGGAGATTACTTGAAGCCAGATGTTGATTCAGAGCTGCTGAAGATGTTTGTTTTATTGCTGTATTTCATTTCTGATGTATTGATTGGTTTTCTGGACTGTATTGTTTGCTGTTTACCTTGCTGGGTTGAAAGTGAATCCTGTTCACTTTTGCCTATTGTTTTCTAGGTTCGAGGTTGAGTGGGACTCCCTTGCCTCGCTTGTACTGTTGCATCCATGCATTTTACTGTATTACTGTATATATCTGTTATTGTTTCTGTTTCTGCCTATCCCTTAGGATCTCTGTTTCTCTCTGTGCAAGAGAGGAGTATGATAGACACTAGGTCTTAACCCATGCATGATAACATTAGGTTAGTTTGATTCCCCCCGCAACCGTAGGTTAGAGTTCTGTCTCTTCTCTCTCAAAACAAACAGAAAAACACATAAAGATTTCAAACACAATAAAAGACACTTCTTCCGTAAAAGAATGTGAACTCATCAAGACGTCATTTTTTATCCGCTGGGACTGTTAATCAGAAAAACCTTTTTCAGAAGGAATAAAACCAACCAAGACAGACTTGTGTCGTACGTGGCCCGAACTACGTTTGCTCTGATCTTTCATGCCGTGTGAAAGTACGTAGGCATAGGATGCGATATCCTAGCGAGCAACCTTCCCCTCCTTTCCCGTAGGTAGGCGAACTACGTTGACTCTGATTTCTCGTTCCAGGCGGGAATACGTAGGCATAAAGTGCGATACTTTGCCGAGTCATTTTTATTTTCATTTTTAACCCTTGACCTATAGTTTAGATAGAATAACAATCCATATCCGAAGACAAGCGTGGATCCCGTCGAGTACGACGGACGTGAGGGGTGCTAATACCTTCCCCTTGCGTAACCGACTCCCGAACCCAGGTTTTGGTTGCGACGACCATACCTTTCCCGTGTTGTGCGAGGTTTACTCTGAGCGTTTCCTTTCCCTCCCGTGGGATAAATAACGCACGGTGGCGACTCTTCTGTTCAGCCGGCGCCGATTTTCGCAGTAGCGACACCCGTGACACTGAGGACCTTTAGATACCTTTTCCCCCACTTTGGCCTTATTAGGATGTAGTGCGATGACTATGAGGGAGTAATTCCAAAATAGTTGATACGCGATACTACACTCGGACGAGATTCTCTTGAGAATATTATCGACTACTGAGTATTCGGGAAATTGATAATATCCGAAAGATGAATCGAAGACTCTGGGAACCTTTTAGAACCTTGTTCTACAATGGTAAAAAACTCTAGTACACTCCTTTTTGGGAAGGGTAGACCTTGGCCCCACGCTCGAATTTCCCCAAACCGAAACCTTTGTCTGTTTATCTATGTGTATATGTGAATATGTGTTTACCTGTGTTTGTTGCATTCATGCATCCATAAGCATCATATCATGAATGTTTCATGGAACTCAGACTTTTTTTGTTTGTAAACATCAAGAGGTTATTATGGACATTAAAAGGAAGAGAACTCTTGTAAGAAGTACTGACATTAATGAAAAGTTTTTGGTATATCTTGATGTTTGTAAATATTTCATGTTCCATGAAACTTTTTGCATTGCATGAGCATGTCCTCGCATTCACATTTGCATTTCTAAGCTTGGAGTCTTATCCTCTTCCTTGTGTCAGAGAGAGAATATTCTGGACCAATGGCAACAATGAATGAACTGTTGAAAGAACAAGAAACCTTGAAGGAGGAAATCAAGATCCTCAAAGGGCAGATGAATTGGGTTTTGGAAACTTTGCAGAGTTTGATGAAAAGTGAGGGAGTTTCTCATCCTATTACACCCAGAGAGGTTGTCAGTCCGTCACTTCCAGCTCAAGGACCTCCTAGGTTTCAACGGTCATGCCGTAGTCAACCAACATTTGGACCTGCACCAAAACCTCATCAGGTGGTCACCAAAAGAATATCTCAGCACCCATTGGCTGCTTCCCCTCAAGGTTCCCAAAGCCAGAGCATGAATAAGAAAGATCCTGTCAAAAAGAATAAGGCATGCTACAGGTCAGTTCCTGTGCCGCTAAGTAAGTTGTACCCGCTACTAATTCAGAATTCATTAGGTGACTCCACGAGCTTTTAACCCTGTGCCAGGGCCATGGCATAATGCAAACTTGACTTGTGAGTTCCATAAAGGGGCTGAAGGACATGAACTAGACAATTGTTTGGCATTAGGACATGTTGTACAAGAGCTGATTATTGACAAAGATCTGATCCTTGAAGAAGATCACCCAGAGGTTGAATCCAAGTACCAGTGGCTCAGCTCTTGAAGCAAGTGGCAAAGGACCTACGAGGCCCCTCATAATACTATACCACAAAGAGCAAGTGGTTGTGGAAGGTGTTTCTCTGCATCAAGCTTGAAATTTGTTTTGTTAAACAGTGTAATTCCCTAAGGCTGGCAGCTCGTAAACTGTTTCAGCATTGTGTTGTGGTTTCTTTGCATTTGTGTTTGCTTGCAAGTTGGTTGTTCATTTTAAATTGGCATATTAATGAAATGTTTATGCATCTTTTGATTAAATCCATTTGTTTCACTCTTTGTCTTTCATTGTGATAAGAAAACAAAAACAAAAAAAATGAAAAAAACAAAAATGCAAGAATTTCTTTTCTTTACCAAATTTCTGTTTGAAGCAAAGATTGGGGAGGATGATGAAAACTATATTCATAACTGCTGTTGATATGCTTTCAATTTGACTTTACCAATGATGTAAGACATTGTTTCAATCCCTAAACACTGGAGAAATAAGGAAGATAATCCCTCGTTAAAACCCTTCGAGCCTAGAAGTAGGAGTTTTCTTTCTTCACAAAAATAAAACCTTAAATCTCAAACCTGGGGCAGGTAGTTCTCATTTAACTTGGAGATATGTGTATACATGACACTTTTCATATAGAGTTGATGCACTCAGGTTTTCCTTCGTACACAACAAACAAGTGTCAAAGATGCTTTTCAGCATAAAACACGATGATGGTTCACTGTAAGCCATTAATCAAGGTAGTCACCTTCTTTCTCAACGAAAAAAAAAGAAAAAAAGAAAATTGAAAGGCCCGCTAAGTCAAAACCTATGAAGGGGACTTAGGCAAAATGGGGCATCCCGCTGACTACGTATTCAAAAGAAAATAGTTCAGGCAAAAGTCAGGGATAATAAAAAGAGGAAAACCTTAAAGCTTTCACTTTTAAAATCCTCAAAATAGAAAAAGACAACCCAATAATGTAAGGGAGTTGTGACTACATTAGGTTTGTAAACCATCACTAACTACCATCAATTCAATTCTTAAAAAAACGGGTAAAAACCTGAATGAATAGTTTGAGTTAACTGAACATAGGAGTGGAGTTCATAACGGAGAATGGGTGGGACAAATAACTTTGAGCCTTTATCCTTTGTTTCATGAACCGTGAACTGAGCCACATTACAACCCTTAAAAGACCTAATTGAGGTAAGGTTGTTTTGAAAGCATATTACAGCAAGGTTGGATAACCTGACTCCTAATGATCTTTGTTAACTGTGTGTGTTCATCACTTTATCCATCATTTGTAAATGACTGAATCATTTTCACTTTGATCACTTGACCACTCCACCGTGTGTGTTCCATCAAAAGATGTTTCCAAAAGAATGCATGAATTTTACATTGAGAATTGCCAATTTTTAAATGAACAACATTGCGTGCAAGACAATCCAAACGTCAAAGGAAGCCTAACAAACGCTGTCAGCTAGGGAATGGGATTCGATAAAGGAAGCTCAGCCTGGGGCAACTAATTTGAAGGATTGGTCAATCATTTGTAACACCGTTAATCCAAGCCAATCAAAGACATTTGAAATGGGGCAGGACTCTTCAGTTAATCAGGGGCAGTCAAGTCAAGATTAGAACTCTCGAAAACAGTCAATCAGAAGCCATCAAGTCGGGATTAGATTAATCTCTCCAAGACAGTTAAACTGGGGTAGTTACGTCGAGATTTGTGAATCTCTCTAAGAGTTTGAAAATATTGAATGCATCTTGGATGACAATTCTTCTGTAAAATCCTCTTAGTGATTTCTTCTTGCAGACCATGTGTTCTGGGGCATATTGTTTGAGATCTTAAAATGAATTGTTGTCAAGGCCAGCTACTCCAGGTTCGCCAGCAAAACCAACTAGGTCAAGGCCAGATGAATCTCTTAATCAACAGTTTAGTCTGGGGCAAATTTGGTACAGTTACCAGCTAGCAGGGGCAAGTTTGTTCCCCAATCATTACTTCCACAGTCTGAGGACTTTGTTGTGAAAATACAGTCAAACTGGGGCAATCACGTTGAGATTGGTAAATCCCTCTAAAGGTTTGAAGACATTGAAGCATCTTTATGACGATTCTTTTGTAAAAGCATCCTTCTGACGTCTTCTCACAAAATGCATAATTTGGGGCAGAAAGGATTTGAAGACTGTTCGTCGTAAGAGCCTCTGCTCGCTTGAAGAGGATTATCACCATCATGAGGCATAAATGTTTTGTTCTCATAGGTACCTTTTGTCAAAATTCTCCGGTTAAGTTGTTACTTCCGTTGATATGGGAATCTCTCGGTGTGATATTCCTTTAGCAAAGAATTCAAACTCATGATGGCAGTCCAAGTGAAGTCATGATGTTTTGGCCTAAGAAGATTACTCTCTCAGAGAAGGTGGTAACCTTGAAAGTAGAATGGATATTCTTCCTGACCATCCCTTTGATGCCCAACTTTGGTGAAGTTGTTTGAGTCTCCGTGTCGAGATGTTCATTTCATCTCCAGTTTTGTCTGTTTTTTCAGCATAAACAAAAGCATAGCATAAACATGATCATTGCATAAGCATATGCATAACATCTGTACATTTGTGCTATCTCTGGTTGTTACCTGTTTTGTTGGGTGTCCCTCCTTAGTGACTGGGTGTTTTGTCTCTTTCCCTTAGAGTTGTCGGCCTTTAGGCATAAAACGTCCACCCTTTGTCAATTCCCCACAGAGTTAATCCTCGTGGATGATGGTTGCTTCAGTTATATTTTTCCAGGATTGGATAAGAGGTGTCCCCATTCGAGTTCATTTCTCAGTGGTTGGAGTCTTGTTTGACAGTTTCTTTCTAGTTCTATTCTAGATTGAACTTTGGTCCATGTCGGTCGCTAAACCTACCTGGACGTGCATTTATTTTGCACTATCTATCAAGAAGAGCATTTTTATATAAGTGGCAGTCTCTTCAGAGAAGCTTATCTTTCTTCAGCGATAAGTGGCAGTCTCTTCAGAGAAGCTTATCTTTCTTCAGCGATAAGTGGCAGTCTCTTCAGAGAAGCTTATCTTTCTTCAGCGATAAGTGGCAGTCTCTTCAGAGAAGCTTATGTTTCTTCAAACGATAAGTGGCAGTCTCTTCAGAGAAGCTTATCTTTCTTCAGCGATAAGTGGCAGTCTCTTCAGAGAAGCTTATCTTTCTTCAAATGATAAGTGGCAGTCTCTTCAGAGAAGCTTATCTTTCTTCAGCGATAAGTGGCAGTCTCTTCAGAGAAGCTTATCTTTCTTCAGCGATAAGTGGCAGTCTCTTCAGAGAAGCTTATCATTCTTCAAATTTTGAAAGCATTAGATTCAAATAAAATTGAAAAGACTAACAAAAAATGTTTAACTCACGGAAAAGATTCGAGGAAAATCATACTTCCCCGAAACCTCGGAATAGCAGAAACTTTGATACACCATCCTCCCCGGTGAAGTATAGGTAAATTTGAGCTATTTTGGCCATGTATGGTTATCAAGATTGAAGATTATCCCTCAGGATTTCTTGTGATGATATGAAAGTTCTTTCCCCAGTGAAGTATTTCTGGACATCTGTTTGAATTCACCTCAGCAAAATCTACCTACAGGCTCTATTCCCCAGTAGGTCTTCGGGTTTATTTCCCAAGTCTACGTACACCCCTCATCATGGGATCAGTGTGATTCGTTTGTTCCCCGAGTCGGTGACATCTATCAATCCCCGCGAAGTCTAAGTTATTACGCACTTCGTTTCCAAGTATAAGCCCAGTCGTAACTGGCATTTTGTTCAAACCAATTGTTGTTGATATTCATTTGGTCGTCACCATCCATGTCCTTTTAAAGCCCAGTCGTCACTGGCATTGTCTAAATCCAATCGGCATTGGTATCTCGTTAGTCGTCACTAACAAATCCACGTATAAGTCCAGTCGTCACTGGCACTAAATAAAAGTCCAATTGTCATTAGTGCTTCTTGGTTTGGTCGTTACCAACCTTTCCCCGGGGAATCCAGTCGTCACTGGTATTGTTCCAATTATTATTGGTATCTTGTTAGTTGTTACTAACTCTCCCCATGAAGTCCAGTCGTCACTGGCATTGCCTAAATCCAATCGTCATTGGTATCTTGTTGGTTGTCACCAATTTTTCCCTTTGAAACTCAGTCGTAACTGGTATCATCATCGAGAGTCCAATCGTTATTGGAATCTGTTTCGTTTTGGTCGTTACCAACACCTCAGCTAAAGCTAAAGTAATCACTAGCTTTCTCTTAACCAATTGTCATTGGTATTCTCCAGCATGGTCGTCACTACCTTCTTTTTTAAAGACCAGTCGTAACTGGCGTTGTTTAAAACCAATCGTCATTGGTACCCTGATTTGGTCGTCACCAACCGCCATTAAAAGACCAGTCGTCACTGGCATTACTTGGAATTCTGGTCGTTACCAATTTCCCCAGGACGTTTCGTAATTACCAGCACTGTGCGAACTATTTACATAAGCTGAGGATATATCCCCAGTGATCCATGTTCCCAGTCAAGTCCCGGAGATCTAGTCGTCATTAGTGTCCTCCGTATGTGATTAGTCTTGTTTCTAGTCCATTCTTGAAGATCCCGTTTGAACTCTTCGCTATAGGAAGTTCCTCATCTGATCATCCCCAGTGAGGTTGTATCCAGTCTTTCGCTTCCCCGGTGAAGTCTGCTTCTCTTTTCCCGACGGAATTAATTTTCCATTTCCCCAGTAAAAGTATATCCTTTTCCCCAGTAGAAGCCTATTCTTCTCCCCGGTGGAGTACCTCTGTTCCAAAAAGATTGTCATCTTTATTGGATTTGCCTATTCCCCATGTGAAGTTTTCCTTCTTACGCTATCAGTCATGTCTGAACTGTTAATTTAGTTTTTCAGTACGAGTCCCCAGTGTCGAGTCCTTGTATTTGTCATTGTTTGTTTTACTGTTTCTTTTATTATTATCGTTGCGTCTATGTTGTTTGCATTCAAGCCTTATAAAGCATCATTTAGAGTGCATGGCATATCATAACTTGTCCTTTAGCATGGCATCGGATCTAAGGGACAAAATGTTCGGTTATCTATATTTAAATACCTTTCACTGCGATTTAACGAAGATTATCATCTCTCGTTCCCCATCTAGTGAAGATATTTAAATAGGGGAAACTGTTGTACCCCAAATTTTGACCCCTTAGATTCTCATTATCATTTTTAGAAGCATGATCATGAATTATCTAACCCTAAATCAGTGCAAGTTCATTATTGTCAAGTTACAGATGAATCAGGGTTCTCGCACCGACAAATTCAAAACAACCAAGGAATGATCAACCAATTATTTGGGCCAATTCAATCATGGAATGAAATCAAAGATAATATCAAAGTCAAATGAGAAGTCAATTTGAAGAAATCATTTCAGAATCAAGAACAGTGCAGTCAGGAGGCCCCGATTAGGGTTTTTAACTAGTGAAAAGTCAACTATGGTTTGACTTTGATGTTGGAAGATGTTTTAATGGTGGGATTGAGGTCCATGAAGTTCATATAGCTTATTAAATACCATTCAAGAAGTATCAAAGTCTCAGGATATCCAAAATATCAACAGGCGACTCAATCGGCACCGATCGATCGTACGGTTGACCGAAAAGTCAACTCCTCAAATTTTGAGAATTAGAATCCAAGTTGTGAATCAAATTTGTTCCTTATGTCATAATGGACTTGCATATCAATTTTCATGATCATTGGATCAAGGATGAGAGAGTAATCGAGAAATCGGGAAATTAGGGTTTCGAAAAGGGCTAAACCATAACTCCTTAACCACACATCCAATTGAGTCGGTTCGAATCTCATTTGGAAGCTCTTGATAAGTCCTACAAAAGTCCCATACTAGTCCACAACCAGAAAATGCATACTTTTTGAGATAGAAGCAAAAACATTCCTAGAAGGGAAAATAACTTAGAAAATTTCTAAGTTATTTTCACTTTAAAAGCTTATGTGCAGCCAACTTTGAGGGGGTCTTTTCACCTAGTTTCAAATAGAATCAAGACTTATAGTCAACATGAAAGTTTTAGTACTATGTGAGGGCTTTCTAAAAAGTACAAGTACATCTCAAGGTGATTTATGAGCTGAGAGATACATGTGTTCAAAGTTGGTGTTTTGTCACTTTAGTCCCACATTGGCCAATTTTGCAAAAGCACCTCTCCCACCCAAGTGGGCCAATTTTAACTTGCCAAACTCATGTTACCTGATATATTGAACATCTCAAGCATGTTAGAACAGAAAGATTGCATAGAATTAGCATGGAATTAAAGTTGTGAAGTTCATTGCCAAAGTTGCCATGTTTGACTTTTCCAAGCATGAGGTGTAAAGTAAATCTACTCCAGCCACTCTATCAAGCCTCTAGCCTGCATTTTGACCGTAAAAACATCAATGTAACTTGCCCCTTGAGTGAAAAGAACAGCCAAAGGTAAGAAAATCAAGGCAAGTTGGATGGTGGGTGAAAAATATCAAAGATAACTTCATGTTTAAGCAAAGTTCTCAAGCAAGCACCTCCTTGCTTTTTGCTATAAAAAGGGACCTCACACCCCTCATTCAAGACAACAACATCATTCTAAAAACCTGAGAAATTCAGCTCCCTTACTACATCTCACTCTTGCTTGCAATTTGCAAAACTCACCAAAGCTTTCAAGTTAGTCAAAATTCTGCATTTTGCAATTTCACTACCACTTCAATTTCCACCAATTCCAACACCCTAGCAATCATCCATACACCTTCTAAATAACATATAGAAGGTGTACAATCCATCAAACCACCAAAAATCTCAAGAAATCAAAAAGTCAACATCATACTTGGCTTACTTTGACCAAAAGCTACAAAAAACACCAAACTGAGTTCCAAACCTTTCCTTGAGGTTGTGATCACTTAGACACCCCACAAACAATATATCTCAACTGTCAAGAGCCTTAGTAACCATTGGAAACTCATAATTCTCATTTTTGCATCATAAGTGGTTGTTTACTTAAGCTTGAAGTAAGGTTCAAAAGCAAAGAAGTGAAGCATAAATCTCTGGGTTTCTAGGAGTATTTTTTTTGCTTGCTCAGGTTTATTATCACAGGTATGTATTGTCTAAACTCATCCCACCCCTTATCATTCCTTATTGCTCATTATTGCTTGTCATGTGCACATACTGTCATGAGTTTTGCAAATACCTTTGAAAGTGAATGTATGCTTGGTTTGTTTGATTACAAGTTATTGTACACACCTGTTGCTGCATAAAAGGTATGTTTATCTCTTCATTCTCCTAATATCTTTGCTTGGATCACAAGTCCTGTCATGGCTGCTATTGTACAAGGGTGTTTAGGTCTGTATTCACATACTAAAATTGCTTGTTGTGAGAGGGGCTCAAGTTTTTGATTGCCCACAGTTTTGACATGACATTTGAAGAATGTATGCTTGATTGAGTACTTTGTTGTTGCTAGCACAAGTCTTTCCCATTCCAAGATTTGTTTTGATCAAGAATATGCATTTGTTATGTTGATCCATAATCTGATACTTGTTGACTTGCCTATGCTTTTGAGTCATTTCTATGTGGACCATGGGATGTGTGGGAGTTGATATGCTGCCCTGAATATATGTGTTGTATGTAGCTTGCTTGTTAAATGCATTTTTTACATATTTTCAAACACAAAATACCAGTTCTGGTTTGTGGTGTGTTTCAAACCTATTCACATGTGGAAACATTTCATATACCTCATCTTAGATATGCCTAAAGTTTGGTTTGAAGGTTATAACAAAAACATGTGGACTTTGCATCTCAAGTATGTGTTTTCAAGCATTATTTTTGCCTCAACATGACAGATCTGGTTCTAGAGCAATTTCACTTAAATCACTTGTCTAGACACCTCATATATATCATTTTAAAAGTGTTCAAGCAGTCACTTAGGTGTTAGAACAAACACTTTAAATTCTCACTTTCAAAATGCAAGTTTTACAAGTGTTTTTGCAAACCACACCCAATTTTCACAAAACTGCCAATTTCATTGATGTTTGAACTTATAAACTCATTTCATATGATACATTTGAGGTGTAGGACATGGCAAATTAAAGAGAAATGACCTAGAACAAAACTGTCAAGATTTCACCCTTGGAAAGAACACTTTTGCTCCAAATTTGTAATTACTTTGCTAACTGTCATGATAATGTTAGTTTGTCCATAATGATGATTGGTACACCTCATATTGGTCAATTATAACATGTATGTATGATCATTTCTTTGAAAAACTCACTGTCATGAAAAATCACTTTCAAAATAAAAAATGTCACTTTTTGCACTTAACTTCCACTGGTGGAGGTTAGTGTTATTTTAGGCTTTTTTCAAAAATGTCACTTTTTGCACTTAACTTCCACTGGTGGAGGTTAGTGTTATTTTAGGTTTTTTTCAAAAATGTCACATTTTGTACTTAACTTCCACTGGTGGAAGTTATGTGTTAAATTTGCCTTTTTTTCAAAATGGTCATATACACTTCCACACGCTTGTCACTTTTTACACCAGTTTCTTTTTCACTAAAAGCACTCCACATACACCTCATATTATTCAAATACAACATGTTGGAACACTTGTTTGATTTAGAAATACACTGCACCACAAATCCACTCCCAAGATGCTTTTTGCTTTCACATGCTTGCACATCACATACCAAATTTTAAATGGATGATTTTCCTGGCAATCTTTGTGTTACAACAGTTTGATATAATCATGTGTGACATGTTTTAATGAACCAAACTACTGAAAACTTCATGAGCACTAACTTGTACCATCACATGTACATAATACACATAAGATACACTTTGAATGCCACACTTCCACACACTTGTTCCAGTTTGTTTTTTTCACACAAACACACTCAATATCATGTACTAAAGGTGTTTTGAAGGTTGTTATGATCAATGGTCACTTTAAACATGAGATCCCTACTGTCATGCATTACTTATCTTTATTCATTTGCTATTTAAGTGTGATTGTTCATAACTGTTTGATTCTGGCCATGAGAGTGCTTTTGTTTGTTTAAACATCACCTAGCAATCATGTCTATATGCTTTGTGTGGATTTAATATGGCTGTACAAGTTGGTTCATGTCATTTTGCAATTCTTGAACATAAACAAGAACCCTATCGGGTTTTCCAGTAGAAAAACAATTTTCAAAAACCAACACCACCATCTTAATCCTCATGATTTTCTACCCCAAAAGCATATAAGGTTTGTCCAAAAACTCAAAAAATTGAAGAAGTTATGGACATTTTGCAAATCCATAGAAACCATATTTTGCCCAGCCATAAATCAAGACATACATCATATATTTATTGTTTCACTTTAATTAATGGATGTATGGCCGCCCCAGCGGTTGAAACTTGCGCGCGTATTGTACTTGGCATGGGTTCGATCCTTGGTGATAACCCTTGTTGCCACTTTTTTCATTTTTCACATGAAACTTCAAAAAAATCATAACTCTCTCATTTTTTATTATTTTTCACCCATTCTTTTTTCATTGTGTTTATTTTAATGTGTACTTTCATGTCATAATTTTATTTTCCATGTTTGATTAATTTTTCACCATGTTTGACTATGTGCAACTTGTCATATTGACAGTACTAACCCTAGCTGTTGCAGATGAAAGTTTAAAGGGTTCCACTTGTTTTTCTTTGTGAAAATTGATTGTTCTCATTCCTATACATGTTTGTCAACATGATAGGATTTTTACTTTGAATTATTATCATGCCTATCTCATCTGTTTGTTAATTGTACTCCAGGTGCGATCTGTCGTCACTGTTTTCGTACTAATCATCTGCTTTGATTGTCACCATTGCTTTTTCATCCTTAAATATTTTTCATTGGTTGTCACCATGAATGCTTTAGTATAATGTTTATTTTATCCCCAAGTGATGAAGCTTGTTAGCTTTCATCCAGTTGCCCACTATCTCTCCCTCCAAAGGAAGGTCTGTCCACTTGACTGTCAATGTCTTGGACCAAAATCTTAAACCCTTTTGACTTTGTTAAGTCACTTCAACCCTAGTTTAGAAACCTTTAGACTTTGCTTGAAGTCTAAGAAACCCACCCATACTAGGAGTTTTCTTCAACTAGAACCCTAGGAAAGAGTTCGTCAACTCTGTGTAAGAATCATCGTCATGACTTCTTACTTCCCCTTCAACTTAGCTTAAGGAGTTTTGTCAAACTCCACACAAACATTGTCATGTTTGTCCCCCTTTGAACCTTGATCATCATCAAGTGTTCTTTTCCCTTGTGAGGTGAACTACGATTGCTCTGATTCTATCCTAGTCAGGATACGTAGGCAGAAGGTGCGATGCCTTTGCGAGCAAACTTAGAAAACCACTTAGGCCTTTTATTTATTTTATCTCAATTCCCAATACTTAAACCATAGTGCACAATTCACAAACTTAGCAAGTAATTAAACAAAAGGTTCCTGTAGAGTACTACAGATATTTAGGGTGCTAATACCTTCCCTAGATATAACCAACCCCCGAATCCCCGAATCTCTTAAAGCGTTGTTGTCACATCGCGCAAAAGGTTATTTCTTTCTTTAGACCTATCCTTTGGATAAATTAAAGACCGGTTGTAAAAAGAAATACGGTTCAAGTTAATTAATAGCTTGATATCAAATTTTCACCGCAACAAGAATGGGTGGGTTAAAATAAGTTTTGAGCCTTTATCATTTCCTTCAAAACCGTGAACCTGACCATGTTACAACCTTCAAAAGTCCTAATTGAAGCAGGTTTATTTTGAAAGCATACTTCGGTAAAGATCGCGTCAAAAATGACTCCTAAAAGGATTTCTCTTACCACGTTGGTATTAAGGTTGACATTTTGATAAATGATTCCATCTATTGTATGTCACAAATTTTTTCCAGTGAACAGACTTGGATTTCAAAACTGTCATATGCATTGCATTAATATATCTTTTATGCAAAATAATCTATTTTACTTGCAAGTAAGCACTTGACATCAGGAAAGTTTCCACAGTGGGAAGTTTGATCAGGATAGAATGCAAAACACCCACTCCGTTGAACCGGGGCAAGCTATACTCAATGATCACATCATGGGAGTCAACCATCCAAAAGACAGTTAACCTGGGGCAATCAGGTCGAGATTCGATAAATCTCTCGCAGTCAGGGGTTAATGCTTCACCAATCAGCCAATCAGGGGGAAAGTCATTGCGAGGTTAGCGCAGATTACCCTAAGAGCATAAGTTATTCTTGGCCAAAGGGGAATTAATATAAAGCACCTCTTCGAGGTTCAAAATGCTGAGGCAGTTCATACCAAACCGGCAGGATACATAAAGTTCAGGTTTCCTTTCGAGGAAGATGTTGCAGAGATCCCACGGGCTGGGGCAAAAGGGGAAACAAAGGAATTATTCCTCTCCCTATCTTCAGAGTTCGTTAGAGTTAGTCAACCAGGGATGAATCCTTTCATGGTACAGATTCTGGGGCAAGCCATCTCGAGGTCGTTTCATGGCAAGCTTTCCTTTTCGTCCTAGAGATTAGACTAGGGCAAATTGAACTACATTGGGGCAGTTACTCAAGCAAGGTTATTCTCCCCAACCATAGTCCGTCATCAGCCATTGGAGGGTGTATCTCTATCCCCAGTAGAGTTGTGAGCAGGTAGTGTGTATGCTTATACCCGGCAGTTGGTCAATACACATTTAGCTCCAGCAAATTGTCTGTGTGCACTCATTCCTCGGTGGTGCAAGATTGGCTTATTTGCAGAGTAAGTAATCCCCACAGAGTCTGAGCAGGTGATTTTATATCCCCTCAGTGGTCCAGTTGTCATTGACGAGTCCATTCCTCATCTCCCCAAGCAGAGGTTGATGTCGATTCCCTCATTGCGTTATCCCCAGTGGAGCCGGAGGGGAAACGTTTCTTCCCCAACTGAGTACTCCCAGTATATTAGAGTTATGTCTTCACAGTTGGTGTCGTTTCTCCAGCAGAGGTGCCTGTTCCCCAGAATGTTATATGCTGGCAGGCTATTCAGGGCTGAGGTCCCTAGTAAAACATGGTTAATCTCGGGAGGTGGACAGTTATCCCCCGCAGAGTCGTTGATTCCCCAGCAGGTAGACGGGTTCTCGTGTGTGGTTCATTCTCCCCGGTAAGGTCGCCTATTCTCCATAAGGTTTGTATTCTGGAAGGCCATTCATGGCGTTTTCCTCAGCAGGATTTGATATAATCCCCAGCAGAGTAGAATTACTGTCTGGCAGATTGTTCTATCTTCACAGCAGGTTCGGTTTCTGTTCAGGAAATTTCTTTCAGGAAGCTATTCGAGGCTTTCTTCCCCAGCTTAAGTCCAATTTACTGGCATGTGCTAACTATCCCCAATAGGGTCGTTTTCTTTGCCCAGCAGGGTGGTCTCCGTATCTCCAGCATTTATTTTGCTGATTCAGTTATGTTGCATCTGCATGCGTACATAGCATCCTCAAAAATACGTAGCATTTCCATTTCGTATGGAGCATTACACCATATTCAAACATGTGCATGTGAAATATAGGCCAGGTGGTTTTTTTTTGTTTCAGGTAATCTCCGGAAGGTTGACGTGTTCGACAAAAGATCCGGGATATCGGTGTTCATGATATCCTGTGCTTCCCAGTGAAGTCTCGATAAAGTTACTTGGTTGAGTTTTTCTTGGTTCCCCATCAGGGTTACTTGTTCAAGTTCTCTCTTTTCCGCAACGAAGTTCCTTTGGGATTTATCATCAGAAGTTTATCGACTTCGTGTTGATCTGACAGCGAGGTCAGATGCTCACTTTTATTTAGCGGGTGCCTGACGGTGATGTCATATGTGTATCAGTTATGGGTTGACCTGGCCTTCGGGTTCGAGGATTTGTCCTATTCAACAATTGTCTACTTGTTTGTAGAGGTTTATCAGCCAATCTTTCTCAACTTTGTGTTTGTCTGGCGGCGATGCCAAGTGACTTTATCAGCTTTGTGTTGGTCTGGCGGCGACGTCAGATGTTCATCAGTTCTATGGTTGTCTGGCGGTGATGCCAAATGTTTGTTAGCTTCTCGATGATCCAACTTTCAGTTTATTGTTTATTAGTTGCAATAGACGTCTGACAAAGACGTTAGATGTTTCTCAATTGCAGGGATGCCTGACGGTGATGTAAGATTCTTCATCCCCTACAAGTTACTGACGGTGATGTCAGAGGTGTATCAATTCCGTAGATTCCTGACGGTGATGTCAGAAGTCTTCACCTTTGGATTTGATTCTCGCGTTTATTTAGCGGGGGCCTGGCGACGATGTCAGACAATTTATCAGTTTCAGTGGATGCCTGGCAGCGATGTCAGACGTTTATCAACTTTACGGATGCCTGGCGGCGATGTCAGATGGTTATCAATTCTGTGAATGCCTGATGGTGATGTTAGGTGATTATCAGTTTTTTACCTATCCGGTTTTTGGGTTCGTTACTCGCTTTTATTTAGCGAAGACCTGGCGGCGATGTCAGAGGTTTATTTGCATTGTGTTTATCCGGCGGCGATGTTGGATGGTTATCAATAGTGTGTTTGTCTGGTGGCGATGTCAGATGTGTATCAGATTTATGCTATCCGGCGGCGATGCCAGATGTTCAACATTTTTGCAGGTGCCTGGCAGCGATGTCAGGTGTATATCAACTCCGCAGATTTTTGGCGGCAATGTCAGACGCGTGTGGATTTTTGGCGGCGATGCCAGATGTTTCTTAATTACATGGATATCTGACGGTGAGGTCAGGGTGTTTCGTTCCTTGCAGGTTTCTGGCGGTGATGTCAGATGTGTGTGGATTTTCTGACGGTGATGTCAAAGGTTCTATCAACTCCGCGGATTACTGGCGGCGATGTCAGAGGGGTATCAACTTTGTAGATTTCTGGCGGTGATGTCAAATGTCTTCACCTATAGAGGCTTGGCGGTGATGTTATAGGCTTTATGTTGATCCGATGTTCAGATTTGTTACTCGCTTTTATTTAGCAAGGGCCTAGCGACAATGTCAGAGGACTGTATCTTTGGATTCGATTCCTGTTTTTATTAAACAGAGGCCTGGCGGCGATGTCAGATGCTTTATTGATTGGATATTGATAACTGGCGGTGATGTTAGAGGTTTACCAGCTTGAGGTCGATGCTTGACGGCGAGGTCAGGTGCCTGACGGAGAGGTCAGAGGTATCTTCTTTTAGAAGTGATGTTGTTACTTGAAGGCGAGGTCAAGTGTTTTTGTAAATTGATGTAGAGGCCTGACGGCGAAGTCAGACACTTATTATCAACTGTGTGATAGCAGATGTTTTACTGACTTAGTGTCGATACCTGACGGCGATGTCAAGTGATCTTTCCGACTTAGTGTCATTGTCTGGCGGCGATGTCAGATGTTTATTCCGTCGGCGTATCGACGTCGCAACCATCAGTTCAGTCATTTCCGGAGATTTCAGCCCTAATCAGCGTTTGTAGTTTATTTTTACGGTTGGCAAATTTCTGGGTTCGTTGGTATTCAACCGTCTTTTACATTGATTGTGTGAAAGTAGTTCGCTTTTCACCCAGTCAGGTCCAAGTCGCTTGAATAGGGGCAGCTGTTGTACCCCAAAATTTGCCCAACCTTTTTTCTAACCTGGTTTATTTTTCATTGCATTTTCATAGCATTAGCATTTGCATACCATTGTTCATTTGCAGGGGATTAAGAGAGGTGTGCCTATCAAGAGGAGATTACCAAAGCTTCCAATCCTAAGCAAGAGGTCTTATTCAAGCAATGAAGTGCTTATCATCATCAGAAGAGAGTCAGAGTTCATTGAAAAAGCAGATGAATGAATATGGTTCACCTCCTATCTTGGAGGCCATGTGAAGATCATCAGATGATATTGAGTCCATGGTTATGGATGGAGAGTATTGTAGAAGCTCATTGAGTGCCTTTAGAGTCATTGTGGAGCTATCCAAGTCATTGTATCAAGTGCAAGAAGCCACATTCAAAGGTGGTGCATCTAGGGTTTTCATCTGGTCAACCCTAAGTCAACTGTGAAGTTGAAGGAGATTAAGACTCAATTACAAGTTTTTATGATCATGGAACTTTGTTTTGAGATATCTAAGATGTTATTCCAAGATCAGATCAAGAAGAATCAAGAGTGTGAGAAGTTGCTAAGCTAGGGTTTCTAAGCTTGTTAGTGTAAAATCCCCTATTTTAGTGCCTAACTTCAAGACCACATATCTCAAGATACAAGTTTCATCTCATCTTGACTCCAACATGAGACTTGTAGAGCATGTTTATAGCTTTATTTTAAGTACTAGAACTCAAGTTGTGATGCTGACAAGTTATGGGTCCTCAGATGAATGTGATTTTGGTCAACAAAAGTCAACCAACTTCCAAGACATGTTTGACCAAGAAGGATGTTTCTTCTCACTTTGACCCAAACATGAAAGTTGTTCCTTATGACCTTAGCTTTCCAAAATGTCCTAGAAGTACTTCATTTGATTTGTGAAGCTCAAGATATGAATCTTACAAGGCAGGGGTATTTCGGGAAACTTTGATTATAGGTCATTTTGGTTATAGGTCATTTTCATGACTTTGCACACTTCAAATGGAACTTTCTCCAACATCAAACTTGTATCAAATGAACTAATATTCATCATCAAACATCAAGCTATCATGGTTTTGGTTTGTATATGAAAATTGGTGAGGAAATTTCATGAAAAAGACTTTAAAAGGGGCAAACTCAATTAATTTGATTTTTGAACTTTACAAGGCATGTTTGTGCATATTTTTGAGTCCCTTTAACATACCAAGCAAGATGCATAAATTGGATTTGAATTTTGAGGTCATTTTCATATGAAATTTCATGGTTACTTCAAGTGTAAGTCACACATCCAATTCAAACCAATGGATCATTTCAAGGGATTAATCCTCTCTATTGGATCACCTTACATGACAAGCAAGCTATCTGAACTGAAACAAGAGCCATTGGAGCAAGTATGCACGTGGAATTTTGAAGCTTGAACTCAATTATGGATTTTTTTGATTCCCATTAACAGGCCACAATTGGGCCTCCAATTGAGCTCAGGTCCATTGCATATAATCTCTAGATGAAGAACAAAGCTTCGGTGGTGAAGATTAATCATAATTGGAGCAAAAACGGTTAAGAATTTTCAAGGAGAAAGTGAGATTGTGATTTCAATAATCAAGCAGTTCCAGTATAATTGAAGATTACCAAGAGCTTTATTGAAGATCATTGAAGCTTTCTTGATTGTTTCCCACGAGTTTCAGCTGCAATTCAAGACCCAACAGAGGAGCTCCTTTAGGTAAACTTTCTTTCACAAATTCTCTCTGCTCAAGCATCCATTCAATGCCATTCCTTGTGCATATTGAAACCCTACTTATGTAGGCCATTTCTGGATTGATTTGATGTTCGTTCTTGACAATTTGTGATTTGAGCTTGAATCTTGTTGGCTTCGTGTTGCCTTAATTATGATTGAAAAATGAAAATGGAACCTAGATTCTTAATGTTTGTAATGAGAGGATCAGTTTGGACTCAAGAATTACGCATTTTGATTAAGTTTCACTCCTTCTTCTCCGGCGAACCAACCGGGAGAAGATGACCGAAGTCTGATGGACCACCGTCTGGTTTTTTTCCACGGCTACATACGTGTCATGCCATTTAAGCCTTTGAACCTTTGACCAAGACCAAATTAATGGCTGTGATTCCATCTAAGCGTTTGATTGACCTGTTGACGCTCCACGTATTAAATGAAACAAATCGTTTCATGCCCCTCTGAATTAAGTCATGGACTTGGGCTCCCAATGCTATCCACACCCCACTCTCACAAGCCCAATGGAAATGAACTGAACCTTATTGCTATTTGTCACGCAGATTTTCTATTTTTCTTTTCTTTATTCTTTTTTTTGCATTTTATTTTCAGTTTGAGTTTTAATGCAAATAAAATACCTCAAATCATCCAAAAATCTTGCAAAAAATATTTTTACACACTTTAGGATGTTATTTGATTTTATAAATTTTTCACTTAATTTTTTAAGCCATTTACCAATTAAATTTGATTTAGCACATTTGAGGTATTTTAATTGAGTTAAAATTGATATCTCCATGTGTTTGATTTTATCTCTTGGTGAATTTTCATTGTTAATGGATGGTTCTTGTTTCTCATATTGCTGACATGTTAATTGATTTTTAAGACCATTTTACCCTTGTGTTGATTACATTTGATTAGGGTTTTAGGCTAGTTTTTATGACCCTCGATTAACCCATGCATTTAGGGTATCCCTTTGAATTTCATCTCTGTTTGCATAGTTTTGTTTGGACTTTGTCTCCATACTTTTGACCCCTGGTTCCTAACACCTTAGGGGTCATCTAGGATTTTATTTGGAATTTTTTGGTTATGTCTCCTATTTTTTGTGTAATTTCCAATTTAGGTTATCCTTGTGTGATGTTTACACTAGTTAGTGAACTAGTTTGCTTTGTAAATGATTTTTGTGCATTGATTGAACCTCTAATTCTTGTGAATTAATGTTACAGACATATTGAGGTATGTGTAGGTTCAATTATAGGTCCTAATTTGGTTTGTAACTTGTTCAAGCATGCTTATCTTTTAGGCCTTTCATTTAGGGTTTCACTTGTATACATATGTGAATGTTTCCCATCTTTTGACATGATTTGCTTGTATTCTTTTGTACATTTCTTTTCATATACTTTGAGGAAACTCTCCCTTCATCTCTCTCTCTCTCTCTCTCTCTCTCTCTCTCTCTCTCTCTCTCTCTCTCTCTCTCTCTCTCTCTCTCTCTCTCTCTCTCTCTCTCTCTCTCTCCAAGGAATTTGGAGCACCATTTGGGTTTGCTTAGTCCCTCCTTTGGAGGTATTTGGAGCATGACCTAAATGGTGAACCATGAGGACAATTTTGGTGCATTCTTTTGCCCAAATCATAATGATACCATGGTTGAATGATATTTTAACACCCTTTCTGGTCTCATTTCATCCCTTATCTCCTCTTTGTTTTAGGCCCTCATTTTCTTTCATTTAGTTTGCCTTAGGGCTCATTTGGTTGATGTATGAATGGTGTAAGACTAGTCTTCCCATTTCACCCCTTTTGTGTGATTGTTTGCATTTTGTTTTGTGCATTCTTTCTCTTCCTTTCTCTTTGCATTGCATATGCATGCTTGAGGATGAGATGAGCTTGTGGAGGCCTTTGCCCCCCACATTTTCCTCCCTCACTATCATTCTAAATATGCATAAGATGTTTGCATGTAGCATGTTGCATTTTACTTTATGCTTGTTTCTTCTTAGCTTTTCATTTCCATGCTCACTAAGGATCTCTAATATCCTTGATTAAGGATGATTATGATAGACTCTAGGTTTCAAACCATGTATGAGAATATTAGGTAGTTTCCCTCTAACCTCAATCCAAACTTTAGGTCTATCTTGCATGACAACTACTAGGTATGAACTAGTTTCCCTTTAGTTTGTCCTCTCTATTTCTCATCTCAAACCATTTCTAAAACACTTAATAAAGGCTAATGAATGTTGTGCGTTATGAGCCTTAAGTACTTAGGAAATGGTGATTAGGGGGCCTCCTCTCAATTTCATAGAGTGCTTAGCGTATGTCCTTTGGACGATATGCGACGCATTCGCTCTTAGGTTATAGTCTCTAGTGCAACATGCATTACAAACAATTCAAAACACACTTCTCCTTAAAAGACACAACAAATAAAGATCAAACTTCTTTTTGTCCTTTGGGACCCTTAATAATGGAAAACCTTTTCATAAAAAGAGTTTCGTTAACTCTTAGTTCTACCACAAACAAGTAACGCCTAAGTCTCCAATGGTCGAGCTATATACACCTAACTGCTAGAACTAGTTGTTAACCCTACTCGGGTAAAAACATTTGAACCAACTGGTGCTCTTATATGCCCGAACTATGTTTTATCTGATTTCTCATACCAGATGAGAATACGTAGGTACAAGACGACGATGTCTCGGCGAGCAACCTTTCCCCACCTTTCACCCGTAGTTAGCCGAGCTACGTTGACTCTGACTTTCCCATTGCACGAGGGAATACGTAGGCACAGAGCAACGATGCTCTGCTGAGTCACTTTTCTTTTATTTTGTCCTTGAGACCTTTAGCGTAGATAGTTTCAATCACCCTTTTAGATAGATAACCAAGCGTGGAAACCGTCGAGTACGACGGACGTGAAGGGTGCTAATACCTTCCCCTTGCGTAACCGAATCCTGAACCCGAGATATGGTTGCGATGACATGTCTTCCTCCGTTTCGTCAGGTTTTCCCTGACTGTTTCCTTTCCCTCGTTGGGATAAATAACGAACGGTGGCGACTCTTCTGTCATTGCCGACACCTTTTTTGCAGTAGCGACACGTACATTTCTCAAAGATCCAAATAAGTCAATGCTCTATGTATAACGGGTTTTCCCAAAAGATATCAAAATTTTCTCAAAGAAAGCGGAACTCACAAGGCATATTCCAAAGTTTTCCTTATACAGAAAGGTAATCAAAGTAACTCAATAAAACATAGCTCGAATCAAAGACCCCAACCCGATGTTACACTATCAGAGCAAGACCCTCAAAGTTGACCAAAGGCCAACGACTCAAAACTTCAAAAAGTCCTCATCGGCATCCACGGCTAAAACTGGTCATATGCACGTTACTCACGTGGAGGTAACATTCAAACAGGCAGGGTGAGTAAAACGATTCATAATAACCAATGTATGAAAATCAACATATAAAATGGCGTCATAGTCATATTCAACATCATCATATTCATCAATAGGCCTCCAAGGCCACAACATCATAAATTATTCCAAATCACTCATAAATGCAAATGCAACAAGACTCAATGCATGTGGTACCAATCATCACAGCACGATGGACACTGGGCCATCAACCCTCCATAGATCCCCATCAATAGGATCGATTCTACTAGAGAACCAGAGCACATCAAAACACTTCACATCCGCACAATGGGATTGAAGTCAAAGTAATCGAGGTCCTGAACCGAAGTCCGGATGCATATGAATGCATGATGCACACGTCACAAATCATCCTCATAATAACATCATAGGTGCATCATCATTCATCATAATCATCATCATCAAAATCATATCAGCATAGCTCATCATAATAATCACCATCATACATCATGTCATCATAGCTCATCATAATTATCATCATCATACATCATGTCATCATAGCTCATCATAATAATCATCATCATACATCATGTCATCGTAGCTCATCATAATAATCATCATCCAAATCATCATCATCATCATATACACAACACATAAAATTCACAGTCATACTCATGTTAATTCATCATATTATCACATATTAATCACATAGAATTCATAATTATACTTATGGTAATCATCATATTATCGCATATTAATCACATGGAATTCCCAGTTATACTCATTCTAATTCATCACGGAAATCACAGAATCAAACATCAAGGCATCGCTGCACGCAATCAACATTCGCGAAACTCTACTACATTCGCTGGCATGTTCGCTAGGTGAGTCTGGGGTGAGTTTCTTCGCTGTGCGAAGGATTCTTCGCTAGGCGAGGCTGGGAACAACATTGTTCGATGTGCGAAGCATTTTTCGCTAGGCGAACAGTGTGATGACAACAAATTCTGCTACGTACCATAATTTAAATCAACCCAAAAGTCTACACGATTCACTTCCCCAATATCCCTAAAACATCCCTAAATCATCCCTAAGGTTTTACAGCAATAAAGGCACAAAACCTACGGTTCATTAGGCCAATCTCATATCATATTCACGCTCTAAATCACAAATTCCTTACAATTATCCTGCAGGCGTCAGAGTTACTCACTATCTAATATTCCTATCCCTTCAGGGTTAGACAAATAACTAATCATGGTTTTGGCCACGAAGGCCTAACTTTCCCTTTTCCCCAATAAATTCCACGGTTAGATTCATAATAATAGATTTAGGCCATGAAGACCAAACACTAATTCTCATATCCACCCTCAAAACCCTTAAACCTTAAATCGACCTTAAATACATTGAAAGTTACACATGGAAAATCATGAAGGTAATACTCCCCATACCTTAATTGTCGAACAAGGTCTTCTCAAATATTTCAGGGAACCTTTCGAAGCTCCTGCCTCCAATCTTCCTCCTCAGAGCTCTGAACTCAATTCTTTTCACGGTCTAACAAATGAATCCTAATCTCTTCACAATTTCCTTTTTGTTAAACCTAGTCTTGGGCCTCACAATTGGGCTTTTCCCAACTTACCCTCACTAACTCCTCTTAAATATCCAATTTGCCCTTAGTCAACTTGTATTTATTTTAATTAATAATAAAATTAATATATTCATATTATATACTATTATTCAAAATAAATAACCCAAATTCCATTAATTTCCAATATTCCACAAAACCACTGAAAATCACCAAAATGCGAATATTCTTATTTAAATCAATTAAATATTCCAATTAAATTTAGGGTGTTACAACTCTCCCCCACTTAAATAATTTTCGCCCTCGAAAATTACCTCAAGGAAACAGAGTCGGGTACGACTCCCTCATCTGATCTTCACGCTCCCAAGTCCAACTTCCTCCAGCTGGTCCTCCCAAAACTACCTTTACCAAGGCAATCTCTTTATTTCGTAGTTGTTTCACTTCTCGTTCATCAATCCAAACAGGCAACGCCTCAACAGTCAGATCATCTCTCATTTTTACATCATCCATCTGAATCACATGTGACAAATCTAGAATGTACTTTTTCAACTGAAACACATGAAACACATCATGTAAATTCGCAAGCGACAGCGGTAAAGCAATCCGATATGCTATTTCCCTCACCCTCTGCGAAATTTGATATGGACCAACAAAATGCGATGTGAGCTTTTGAGACTTCAAAGCTCGACCAACACCAGTTACCGACGTAACTCTCAAAAACACGTGATCTTCCTCTTGGAATTCAAGTGCTTTCCTCCTCTTATTATGGTAACTTTTCTGAAGACTCTGCGACGCTTTCATCTTTTCTTGGATCATCTTGATCTTTTCAGTCATCTCTTGCACAATATCAGGTCCAAGTACAACACTCTCGCCTGACTCATACCAACACAAAGGAGTCCTAGACCTCCTACCATACAAAGCCTCATATGGTGCCATTCCAATACTAGAATAATAACTATTGTTGTAGGTAAACTCAATCAACGACAAATGACTATCCCATGATCCACCTTAATCCAACACACAAGCTCTCAACAAAACCTCTAAAGACTGGATAATTCTCTCTGTCTGTCCATCCGTCTGTGAATGATAGGCAAAACTCAATCTCAACGTGGTACCCAAAGCATCTGCAAACTCTCCCAAAACCTCGAGGAAGATCTCAGATTTCTATCAGACACAATACTCGACGGTACCTTATGCAACTTCACAACTTCCTCAATATACATCTCAGTTAGCTTCAGCATAGAATGATTAATCCTCATTGGTACGAAATGAGCTGATCTAGTCAATCTATCCACAATTACCCAAATCGAATCATATCCCCTCTCACAGTCTTCGGCAAACCCGACACAAAATCCATGGAAATACTATCCCATTTGCACTATGGAATATTCAACAGTTGCATCAGACCCAACGGTCTCCGCTGTCCAATCTTCGACTCCTGACAAGTCTAACCAGCATACACAAACTCAACCACTTCTTTCTTCATCCCTGGCCATCAAAATAATTTCCTCAAATCCGGGTACCTTTTCATAGCACCGGTATGGATACTCAATCTACTTCGATGTCCTTCCTCAAGAATACTCTTTTTATACTTAACAATATCTGGAACACAAACTTTATCACGACATCTTATGATACCATTTTCATTAATCCTAAAATCAACTCTTCTACTTTGATTCCTCAAATTCAACCGATCTACCAACTCAAATCAGATTTATGACCTTCTCGAATCTCATCAAGAATACCACTTGTAAGCTTCAACATACCAAACTTAACTCCATAAGAAGTCTCTTCACAAACTAAACTCATATCACGAAATTGCTCAATCAGTTCTAACTCTTTTACCATCATCATCGGTATATGCGAAGATTTCCTACTCAATGCATCAGCTACCACGCTTGCTTTATCCGAATGGTAATTCAAACTAAAATCATAATCCTTCAGAAGTCCCAATCATCTTCTCTTCTTTGCATTCAATTCTTTCTGATCAAAGAAATACTTCAAACTCTTATGATCTTTAAACACCTCAAATCTCAAACCAAACAAATAATGCCTCCAAAGCTTCGACACAAACACAACAACAACCAACTCTAAATCATGCGTTAGATAATCCCTTTTATGCACTTTAAGTTTCCTTGAAGCATAAGATAAAATTTTTTGATGTTGTATTAACACACCTCCCCATCCCAGTAATGAAGCATCACAACATACAACAAATGGTTCTGCCAAATTCGGCAAAATTAAAACATGAGCTGCTGTTAGCCTCTTCAAAAGCCCTTGAAACTTTGTTCACACTTTGAATCCAAAGCAAAAGCTTGAACCTTCCTAGTCCATTGTGTCAATGGAAAAGATAACTTGGAAAAATCCTTCAATGAATTTTCAATAATAATCTGCCAGCCCAAGAATACTTCTAATCTCAAAAATAGGTTTTGGAAGTTCCCATTGCGATACTGCTTCAACCTTCGACATATCAACTACAATAACCCTACTCAAGATCACATGACTAAGGAATTCACTTCCTTCAACCAAAACCCATACTTTGACAGTTTTGCATTCAACTGCTTCTTTTCCAATGCTGATACCACAATTTTCAGATGCTCAGCATGATCTTCTTTACTCTTCGAATATATCAAAATATCATCAATGAACACAATCACAAACTTGTCCAAATAAGGATGGAAAATCCTGTTCATATACTCCATAAATACACATGGTGCATTAGTCACACTAATTGACATCACGAAATACTCATAATGTCCATACCTTGTTTTAAAAGCAGTCTCCTGAATATCTTCAGCCTTCACACGAATCTGATGATACCAAGATCTGAAATCTATCTTACTAAACACACATGCAACAACCAACTGATCCATCAAATCGTCAATCCTTGGAAGTGGACACTTATTCTTGATAGTCACCTTGTTCAATTGTTTATAATCCACACACAAACTCACAGAATCTTCTTTCTTCTTAACTAACAAAATTGGTGCACCCCCAACTTCTCCACTTTATTAACACTCAAAGTTTCCATCAAAATAAACATCTCAGCACCATCCTGTACTAACTCACCAAAACAATCTGTAAGCACTTAGATTAACTCAAAACGATTCACTACACAGGCCATCTAAGCTTGCAAGACACGTCTATCCCATCCAACATGACTCCATATACTATCAACAAGATATTAAGGTTGATCAGTTCCTCAATTTTCCAATAGACAACCGAAAATCATGATGGGGGCATAAACCATCTTTACCAAACCATAAGAGCGTTCAATAACACACTGAGCCACCACTCCACACTTGCAGCATCCTGGAGAAGCACAAGCTTCTCCCCCACTTGTTTCATTCCCACTTCTGCAGACAAAGGTTAGAAAATAAATGTGTATCAATAGTGTTTTCACACACATGCCGCATACAGGGGCACAAATAACATCAACCTGCTTTGATACCACTAATGTAACACCCTTGTCTACCCCACAATTAAAAGACACATTTATTCAAAGTCATCAGAGTAAAATGTTAAACTCAACTATAAATCACCACAAAGGGCGTATATTTCTCAAAGCTCAAAATAAGTCAATGCTCTGTGTATAACAAATTTTTCCAAAAGATATCAAAATTTGCTTAAAGACAGCGGAACTCGTAAGGCATATTCCAAAGTTTTCCTTATACGGAAAGGTAATCAAAGTAACTCAATAAAACATAGCTCTACTCAAAGACCCCAACCCGATGTTACATTATCAGAGCAAAACCCTCTAAGTTGACCAAAGACCAACGACTCAAAACTTCAAAAAGTCCTCATCGGCATCCACAGCTAAACTTGGTCATCTGCACGTTACCCACGTGGAGGTAACATTCAAACAGGCAGGGTGAGTAAAATAATTCATAATAATCAATGTATGAAAATCAACATATAAAATGGCGTCATAGTCATATTCAACATCATCATATTCATTAATAGGCCTCCAAGGCCACAACATCATAAATTATTCCAAATCACTCATAAATGCAAATGCAACAAGACTCAATGCATGTGGTACCAATCATCATAGTGCGATGGACACTGGGCCATCAACCCTCCATAGATCCCCATCAATAGGATCGATTCTACTAGAGAATCAGAGCACATCAAAACACTTCACATCCGTACAATAGGATTGAAGCCAAAGTAATCGAGGTCCTGAACCGAAGTCCGAATGCACATGAATACATGATGCATACGTCATAAATCATCCTCATAATAACATCATAGGTGCATCATCATTCATCATAATCATCATCATTAAAATCATATCAGCATAGCTCATCATAATAATCACCATCATACATCATGTCATCATAGCTCATCATAATAATCATCATCATACATCATGTTATCATAGCTCATCATAATAATCATCATATACATCATGTCATCGTAGCTCATTATAATAATTATCATCATCAAAATCATCATCATCATATACACATCACATAGAATTCGCAGTCATACTTATGTTAATTCATCATATTATCACATATTAATCACATAAAATTCATAATTATACTCATGGTAATCATCATATTATCGCATATTAATCACATGGAATTCCCAATTATACTCATTCTAATTCATCACGAAAATCACAGAATCAAACATCAAGGCATCGCTGCATGCAATCAATATTTGTGAAACTCTGCTATGTTCGCTGGCATGTTCGCTAGGCGAGTCTGGAGCGAGTTTCTTCGCTGTGCGAAGGATTCTTCGCTAGGCGAGTATGGGAACAACATTGATCGCTGTGCAAAGCATTCTTCGCTAGGCGAATAGTGCGATGACAGCAAATTCTGCTACGCACTAGAACTTAATTCAACCCAAAAGTCCACACGATTCACTTTCCCAATACCCCCAAAACATCCCTAAATCATCCCTAAGGTCTTACGGTGATAAAGGCATAAAACATACGATTCATTAGGCCAATCTCATATCATATTCACACCCTAAATCATAAATTCCCTACAATCACCCTGCAGACGTCAGAGTTACTCACTATATAATATTCCTATCCCTTCAGGGTTAGACAAATAACAAATTATAGTTTTGGCCACGAAGGCCTAACTTTCCCTTTTCCCCAATGAATTCCACGGTTAGATTTACAATAATAGATTTAGGCCACGAAGGCCAAAGATCACTAATTCTCATATCCACCCTCAAAACCCTTAAACCTTTGTCACGGTGAGAATTGGATGTCAAGCTATTGATTAACTTGAACCTTAATTAATTTAGTTCACCACAGGTCTTTTATTTTTCCAAAGGAAGGGAAAAAGATCGAATTACCCACAATGCAATGCAAATGTAAAAACTAGAGAGTTTTAGGTTCGGGGATTGGTTAAACTTAGGAATGGTACTAGCATCCTAAATTTTTGTAGTACTCTACAAGAACCTCTTTTTTTATTGTTGTTTATTGCTAAGGGTTATCTGCTTAAGGATGAAAGACCTAATGGTTTAATTCTAAGTATACTCGCCAAGATGTCGCATCTTGTGCCTACATATCCTGACGAGAATGGAATCAGAGTATTTGTAGTTCCCCTAAAGGGTTTAAGGAGTTCTTTGATTATGGTCAAAGTTAGTAAGGGATAAAGGTTGTTGATTGATTGGGTCTAGGAGAAAAGACAAGTTGTCATCTCGAGGGAGAATACTTGACTTAGCCACCACAACTTGTAGGAAAATAGTCTTTGCGTCGTCTTAAGAGAAGGGCTCAAGCACTCGGAGTTATCGACGAGTACGCCACTATCTCTCTCAAGCGGAAAAGTCCCTACATATTGATTGTATTGTTATGAGGCAGGAGATTTATATCTCGACTGTCAAGATGATCACATCTTATTCTCTAATTGTTTGAATAGTTTGATTTGAGTTGTTGAATTGTTTTTATCTAAGTTGTAAAATAAAAGACAAAGGTCCTCCTTAAGGGGTAGGATCTATCTTAAGTGATCGACTTGAATGGGATCAAGGATCAATGATGAATATGATGCAAATGAGGTGCATACACGCAAGTTTTACATTACACGCAGGTTCTTCCTTTGGATGTTATGCAATGCGATAAGATAAATGAGTACGGTAAGATAAAGCGAAGGTAAAGATAAATTGCTGATAAAGTAAAATCATACACAAACACATGAAAGCGCTAAAGCACACAAGTGAGTGAATTATGCGTATGTGAATGGATTAGAGCGGGGACGCAAGCGTGCGCGATTGATTAATTTACGACGTTGATTAATTTTAGACGAGATTAAATTATGAGAGGTTTGATTTTAAGAAAAAGTGAGATTAATTTTAGGAAAAGTTTAAATTAAATTATTTTTATTTATTTAATAAAACTTATGTTATGAATTAATTAAATTGCTAGTTAGACATAAAATAAGCAAGTGATTTTAAAAAAGGTTTTCTTATGCTATAACTTTAGTTTAACAAGTGAGTATACATTATTTAAATTATGAAATTGTTTTCTTATTAAATAAAAAAGTTTTTAAAATTTAACAAAATAAAATAGATTATTTTAAATTATGAAGAAATAGGCCTTATCATTTTAAAAAAGAACAAATTATTTTTAAAAGGGAAATTAAATTGAGGGAGTAAATTATTAAAGGTGAATAAATAAATTGAGTTGTTAAAATAAAAAGCTAATTAAAAGGTTAATTAAATTAATAAAGAAAAAGATTAATTAAATAGATTAATTAAAAGGTTAATTTAAAAAGGGTTATTAGTTTAATTTTAAAAAGTCGATTAGAGAAAAGATTAAATATTAAGTGAATGATTAAGTTAATGCTTATACTAAAGGAGCAGATTAAATGGTTTTAATTGGGATTAATTAAGGGAGTGGCGAACGGATCGTGCGTGTGTGGTCTGTGTGGCTTACGGTGGTCGAGCGAGTGTGGATCGGTGGATTAGATCCGTTGGAGATCTAAGGTCCACGTGTGTGAGGGTGTACCGTGTGTGCGTATGTGTACATACACTGGATTAAAACATACAATAAATAATCTGAAAACCCTAGAATCCCCACTTCTTCTCTCCTTCCACTGTTGAACGTTTCTTCCCTCTCTATTTCTTCTTTCTTTCTCCGTCACGCTTTCTTCTTCTCCGATCTCTTTCTCCGTTGAAAACATCAAGAACAAACAAATAAGTTATGTTAGAAATTCACGAATCGGCTCACGGCGTGAACGGTTTTGTGTGGGTGCCCGATGGTGGATTCGCGGTGAAGGCGCGAGGGTGTTGGCGGCGTTTTCCGGCGGTGGGTGCGATGGATGATGGTTTAAAAGGATGCGTTTCTGAGTTTTCTTTAGTGAATATGGTTTTCGGATTCGCGACGACAACGGTGGTTGAGTGTTGCACCCTAATTTTTGACCATAGGATCCCACCTTTTTTTGTGTATTTTCTATTGTTATTTGACTTTATTTTAATATTTATGTTTTTTTTGCGACTAACCAACTGGTGCAGATGCAGTAACGCCTAAGGTCCCAACATTCCTTTTCATGTAACAAAATTCAAGGACTTCGCATGATAAGATAAATTATTCACATAATAAAGATTAAATTCAAGTCCATATGCTTGGTTTCAAAATGCAAGATCATGATACATTGAAATTATTTGCAAATAATACTCATCATGAGGAGAACAAGTTTAATATTTTCCAAGGATCCATATTCAAGTATTTGCTTTACAAAAGGTCAAGCTATTACAAAGATCAAGATGCTGCTACACTACTGACTTTATTGCGATACGCATTCAAGACCTCAATACAAGCTGGTGGAAAATTTCTAAAATAAACTTTGAAGGTCTACAAATTTTAATCCAAGATCACAAAATACAAAAGGCTCAAGAAGGTTTTGTACCGAGATATTTGGTGATTAATTCAAAGCATCACATTTGACCTTCAGAGATTAATGGTCATGATAATTAAAACTCAAGCATCAATACTAAGTTGATCTGGCCTGATTTCTCTAAACTCTATAAAGCACAATGAATAATTTGGCATTATCCAATCCTATGTCAAATAACATAAGAAAATAGAAGAAAAAACATGTTTCATTGTCACACGGCCACAAGCTTCTAACCACATCATATGGACTAAATTCTACTTACTATCCATCCAATATTTCATTCCATCTCAAAACTCAACCTCTAAACTACTCTTCACTATGGTACTTTCTTCCTGCTCTTTAACATGGACTTCACCTTCCTTATCCCATAAATTAAATTGGCCGCTTTCAAATCGGTTGCTTCGGAGCACTCCAACTTCATCTTCTAACAATGTCTCTTGTTCAATGGAAACATCTTCAAGTTCAGACAAAATACCGGACAGATATAGAGCTTTTGTCGACCCTTCAGACGGATGTTCTTATGTTTATCCCTCGGATTGGAGAATTTGACTTCCGAGCGCATGATCCTGCACTCAAAGATAGATATTTGCAGTTACAGAATGTAAGGGTGAAATTCATACCAACTGAGAAGAAAGATAGAGGAGGTTGCAACCGTGTTTGGTGAAACATAGATATTCTGCACCAAACCAAATACCAACAATATTTACCTACACAACAGAGTCCTAACGAAACCACCTCAATCACAGGGATTACCAGGTTCTGTTGCAAACCAACAATATCTTCCTTCCCAGCAGAATCCAACCATGAGACCAACTCAATTTATGCCTCCAAGTAGTGCCCCTGGTCCACAGCAGCCCCCATTATGGAATCCAACTCAACGACACCTGCGCCTAGGACAACCGAAAGCAATTCTCATTAATTACCATTGAATTACAAAAGGAAAACTACCACAAACATGATTATATCGGGATAAGAGACTTTACCATCAAAATCTTTTGAAGCCAAGAGTCATAAATTATCGACCTTTTGATTCTCGCAAGAAGGTTGTCAGTCTCGAAACGGTCACGGTGATGGTTGTTCCTGCAGCAAAAATCAAACCGCATGGTAATCTTATGACTGAACACTACACACACTTAGATTTGGACAGCAAGTAATATCCATTCAAAATGATCCTGTTATCAATGAAACAAAGGAGGATGATGTTAATGATTTTCAAAACCGATAGCTAAAGGAGGAACTTATTAGAGCAAAGGTTGATGTTCGTAACTCAGATGGAAATAAATGGTTACTTTCACGTACAAAACATTAGGGATATCATTAATCATTTGAGGGTCATCTTAAATCGCTCTCTACTCCTACCTAACATTGATAATTACATTGATGAAGAGGTGAAAGTGAAATGAGGATTGATGAGTTGATGAAGCATATGATACCTGTTAAATCGGTGATCTTATCAAATGCTAGGACTGCAACCTTTTATTCTGGAATTTTGCAGCAGCTCGATTATGGATTGGTTCAGTGTCAGGCTTTGGTTTTGGCTCCAACAAGGGAACTTGCACAGCAGATTGAGAAGCTTACGAGAGCCTCTCGTTAATCCCACTAGCAGCACATGTGTTCTCTTCTCTCGCCTGCATATTAGCACCTACAATCGGACCGTTAGTGAAGATAGTTTCGAAGCTCCCGCCAAAGACTCATTGCACCTGGTTGAAGCCTTGAGTAAAGTTGTTTATGCTCTCACCCTTTTTCTCCTTCATCAGTTGATTGCTCTACGATTGGGACCACAGTACGGCATAGAGAGGCTTCCTTCTCCTTATTGCACTTTTGTCGTGATATTTTGATTTGGCAAACTCCACGGTGGTAATACAATTAACCTGTCAAACACAAATCAGAACAAAATTCAGCGCACGTTAAACAGGGAGCTGACGTATTCCTCCAGCTGTACCTCTTTCCAAAACCAAATCCCATGACAATGGGTACCTGCTGGGAACAGAAAGGAAAGAACTAATTTTTAAGAATCCGACATAATCAGCAAGAATGGAAATGTTTTCAAAACCAGAACGCCTCAAATGGAAATTGGAAGACAGAAGACGAGGCGAGAGAGAAATGGAAGCAAGATGGTGAAAGATCGGAGAACTGCAGGAGGAAAAGGTGGAAGAAACGGAGCAAGAAGGGCGAGAAACCGTGAAGATCGGACGAGGAAGCTACGACGGCGGACAAGTGAGAGGAAGCCGATTTGGGGATAAGTTGAAAAATTAGGGATTTGGTTTCTGCTTTTTTTTTCAATTTTGTTTATCTGATGTAATCATATGTAAGCATACACACCACAATTACCGCGCACCTCACGTCACAGACACTCATCTCACTTGATCACTAGATCCAACGTCCCACACGCACACGCCCACCGTAAACCATCGCCAACGCAATGCACACAATCTTTTTCTGCCACTAATCACTCTATTAACCGTTAATCCACAATTAACTCACCCTAATATTAAATCAAGTTAATTAACCGTTAATTAGATCATCAGCCTTCTTTTTATTAAAACGAATTTATTTTATTAACTAATCAACTTAATAACCTTTTTTATATAATAATAATAGACTTAATTTTTTTTCTTTTTTAAAAAGAACTTGTTTTTTTAGCTAAGAGGCCTATTTAATTATTCAATTCAATAAAAAAAAACTTATACTAAGCCTTTTTTCTTTTTATTTATTAAATAACATTATTCATTATTCTAAATAATTTGCAACTAAAAGATAATGATTTTTCTTAATTTGTTTTTCTTATCTAATAATAACCACTCTCTTTTATAATTACTAAAACCTTTTTTTCTTAATTTATTTAATATGTGGCTATAATAATAAATTTTATATAATAACTTCCAAAATAAATAGTAATAACAAACTTTTCTTTATAACTTAAATTAATTATTCATCTTTTATTATAATGACTAAAGTTTTTTATATAATAAAAAACCTTTTTCTTAAAGTAAATTAAAATTATAATAAATAACCTTTTTTTCTTCAATTTAAATTTAATTTCTTATCTTTCATGATAATAACGAAAGCCATTTATTTAATATGTTAACTTTTTATTTGACCCCTTTTCTTTTAAAAGTCTAATTAATTTAATCTAATTTAAAGTAAAAACCGGTAAAAATCTAAATCATATTTTTTTAATCCCACTGAAAATTAATAGATTAACTTTTCCCACAAACAATTTTCACTAATTTGATTCTGATCAACTTTTTTTTTACAAATCAATCCGCTTAAAATCAATCCGACTAAAAATCAATTGACCTCGCCTAAAAATAATCAACATCGCAATTCAATCTAATCGTACACGATTCCATTACGATTGCACTCCAATTCACTCACGTACTCATTTACACCTTAGCACTTTCATGCGTGTGTATGTTTATTCTATCTGTTTTATTTCTTTCCGCAATTTTACATTTTCGCATTTACTTTTATCACATTGCATCCGTCCAAAGGAAGAATCTGCGCATGATTTAAACAATTGTGCGTATGCATCTACATTTGCATCATTTTCCATATCGATCCTTGATCCCATTCAAGTCGATCTTTTAGGACAGATCCTACCCCATAGGAGGACCTTCGTCTTTACTTTACAACATAGGAAAACAAATCAACTCCATTCAAACTTCTCAAACACCTTAGAGAATAAGATGTTAATCATCCTAAGCGAGATAAAACTCCTACCCCATAATAATTCACTCAAATCGTGGGGACTTTGCCTTAGGAGAGATAGAGGCGTACTTGTCGATTAAATTTCGAGTGCTTGAGCCCTTCTCTTAAGACGATGCAAAGACTATTTTCCTACAACGTTGTGGCGGTTAAAACAAAGTAATCTCCCTTAAAATGACAACTCATCTTTTCTCCTAAAATCAATCAATCAACTACCCTAAACCCGTAGGAACTTTGACCATAATCAAAGAACTCCTCAAACCCTTTAGGGGAACTACATATACTCTGATTCCACTCCCATAAGGATATGTAGGCATAAGATGCGACATCTTATCGAGTATACTTAGAAATAAACCCCCTAGGTCTTTTAACCTTAAGCAGATAAACACTTAGCAATAAACAATATAAAACAAGAGGTTCCTGTAGAGTACTATAGAAACTTAGGATGCTAGCACCTTCCCTAAGTTTAACCAACCCCCGAACCTATAACTCTCTATCTTGCATTTTGCATTGCATTGTGGGAATTTCGATCTTTATCCCTTCCTTTGGACAAATCAAAGTTCGGTTGCAAAATGAATTAAAGATTCAAACTAATCAATAGTTTGGTATCCAAATTTCACCGTGACAGAAATGACGACTTCACTGGGGATGCCTCAGTGGGTTTCCCTATCTTGTTTTATTTTGCTTGCTTATTGCTTTATGTATTTGCTTATTTGCTTACTTGTTCATTTGTTCTTTATTGCTTTTTGGGTTGATACCTTTGAGTGGTGAGACAAATTCCTACACCCGGACTTGAGAGAAATTATGATAGGATGGTGGCATATTCGATGAGGCTTATAGGGAGTGAGTCCCGACTAAGTTGACTCGAGAATCCCGCTTAGTTGAGACCCTTTTGAAAATGGTTCGGTTGAACGAGTTTAGTCGTGAAAACTTTTACTATTTTCAATTGGAGTCCATGATACTAAGGACCGTAGTTACCTTTAACCCCACTTTGGCCTTTATTAGGACGTAGTGCGAGGCTATGAGGGAGTAAGTCCCAAAATAGTGCTACGCGATGCTACACTCAGAAGAAGTTCTCTTGAGAATATTATTAACCACCGAGTTAGTTGGGAATTTGATAATATACGAAAGATGGGCTAATGACTTTGGGAACCTCTTTAGAACCTTGTTCTGCAGGTACAATCAACCTTTAGTCCGCAACCTTTGGGAATTGGGTACACCCTTTGGCTCCATGCTCGTTACAAACCTAGAGTCCCCCTTGTTTGTTTATTCTTTGTTTCCTTATGTGCTTACCTGTGTTTGTTGCATCCATATGGCATCATACTAGGTTTTATGGAATTCAGTTTTATTTATAAACATTATAGAAACCAACATGGATTACAAAAGAAAATATTTTCAAATATTCTTTTAAGAGTCCTAACTTGGATGGCCTAAGGAAGTAGGAGCTCAGATTGAAGAAAACTCAAAAGACAAATACAAGAGGCTTCCATTATCATTGAAGGTCATTAGAAGTTCAAAATACTCTCATTATCATTGAAGATCCAAGTGAACAAGGGATTCCCCTTTACTTCCAACAAGAACAAAAGAAGAGATGGAGGATTTATTTTCCTCTATCAAACTAATCTTTAGACGTCGATCATGAACAACTTATATTTAAGAAGATCCAACTAGAAGAGCATATCAACAAGCATGATGAAGGACTTCCTTAGGGCTTTTACTAGCTTTTATTTAGCTATTATGTCAGGACTCTTATAAGAATGTTTCCTTGTAATCCATTATATAAAAAAAAAAAAAATTTCTTTGGTATTCGGTAACGTTTATAAGAACTTGAGTGCCATGAAACCTTTCATTTCTGCATTCTTGCATTAGCATTTAGCATTTCGTATATGCATGTGTCCCTTCTCTACTGTGGCTCATCCGGTCTTCTGTCTTTGTCTTTTAGCTGACATCTTGACCATCTGACCAAGCTTGAAGTATTATTGAAGGATAGTAAAGAGAACAAAGATATGGATTCTATGACTGGCCTCGGAATTAGGACTAATCTGTTATTTGATCTTCCCTCCGATAAAGATGTTCAACAAGTGGATGTTCCTACGCCTCCTCAGCCTATGCAAGATATCTCGTTGACTTACAGTCAACTATAGTCTTCTTTCATCCAAAACTCGGTGATGACACCCATAAAGACTAGAATCATGAAGTCTCACCCACCGTGGTTCGACCCGAACGCCAGCTGTGAATTTCATGATGGAGTTCTGGGGCATTCGATTGAAGAGTGTAAAGTTTTTCAAGAGAAAGTCCAAGAAATGATAGATGATGAAGTGCTAACTTTCAAAAGAGAAAGAACAATCGTGAATGAAACACCGTTATGCTGATCACCTATTTATTTTTGTTTGCTTACGTATTTTATTTCTCTGATTTAAAGCATAATTGGCATGTAAGAATATGTTATTTTGAATAAGTAGTGCAATAAGTGTTTGTCTTGAAGAAATCCATTCGTATTCACTCTTAAAATGTTTTTCATAATTTTATAATGCCAACTTTACCCAATTTTTCTCACTTTGGTGAAGAATTGGAAGGAGGATGACGAAATAAAACGCAAAATCTCTTGTGGTATGTGTTGCACCCTAAAATTTGCTCAACCTATTTCACTTGGTTTATGTTTCAATTGCATTGTCATTTGCATACTAAGTCATGTACATAGTCTAATCATTTGCATAACATAGCATAACAAGGCATCTAACAAGGGATCAAGTACCATTTTCATCAGAAAGAGGCCTATCAAGGGGTTTTATTCAAGATCAAGACCATCCAAGTAATCAAGAAATGAGTTGAAGCTTTGAGAAGTTTGAAGGTCAACCAATTGATTTCTCTCCCAATCTGGGGGATATGTTGAAGATCATCGATGAGTGTGTGAGCCATGGAAGGTGTACAAAGATCATGGAAGACCTAGAGGGTCATTTTGAAGATGAGACAAATCATTAATACAAGTATCAGAGCTACAGTTGAATGCAGTCAACTAGGGTTTCATTTGGGTCAACCCTAGGTCAAATGGTTGATTGGAGGGCATCAAGGCCTAATTGGAGTATGTGGAATTCATGAATTGGTATGTGGATGCATGTGTGGTGTTGTGCCAAGGAGAAATCAAAAGGAATCAAGAAGAAGAGGAGTTACTAGATTAGGGTTTCAGTGTAAAAAAACCCTAATTTAGGCCTAACTTCCAAGCCAGATAAGTCAAAATGAAAGTTTCAAATGAATTCTTGGTCAACATGAAACTTGTAGAGATTCTCAATAGCTTTAATTTTAGTACTAGAAGTCTTCAAGGATATTTAAAGAACTCAAGTTATGGTTCTTGCAAGTTATGGGTCCTCAGAGGATACATAAATTTATCTGTGAAAGTCACTTGACTTCCAAGAAACTTTTGCCCATCAAGGAGTTTTCAAATGGATTCTTGGACAACATAAGAGTTGTAGATCTTAATCTTAGCTTTAATTTTAGTACTAGAAGTCCTCAAGAGGATTTGTAGAATTCAAGTTATGGTCTTGGCAATCCAGGGGTATTTTGGGAAAGTTGAATTACAGGTCATTTTTGAGCATAGGTCAAAATCTCCATGTTCCACTTCTCAAATGAAAAATTGTTCAACATGGAATGTGCTTAAAATGATGTTTTTAGGTCAAATAAGTCATCATGGTGGATTGATCGGCTTATTTCAAAAAGTCACTTAAAATGGCCTAAAAAAAGGGAATAAGTCAAATAAAGTTTGGTGGAAAAAAATCAAATTTTGGGTTAGAGGTCACAAACAAGCCATATGACATACCAATTTGATTGTAAAATGCATTTTAAAGACAATGGAATTGCCACAATTTTGAATTGAGGGTTATTTCAAGGACTTGCTTTGTAAATGGGCTACTTGCATCATAAGGCACATATGCAAAACCACACTTCCAAGCAAATGCAAGGCTCCTTTCCATCCATACACCTCCAATATCTCGTTTGGAGAGAATTTAAACTCATAACCAAGTGAATTGCAAGCCAAAACATGAGATGGTATGTGCATAGCATAAGAAGAGATTTTCATGACATGAGAAGTTGATTTTCTCATTGGATCAATCTAGAACTTTCTAGGGTCTTCAAATACATTCTATATATACTTGTGAAGAGGTTCAGAGCAAGAGTTGGTGATTCATTTGTGCAAAAACCATAGATTGATATTGGAGTTTGGAAGAGAAAAAGTGAGAGATCAAAGTTGGATTCAAGGCATTTTCAAGAGTTATCAAGAATTTAATCTTCTCCAACAAACTTCAACAAAGGTTTCCGCACTTTTTGGCAAGAAAAAACGAGCTCCAACTACTCCGTTTCGATGCTCCGAAGCCGGTATGTGAAATTCACTTTTTCTATGATTTTAGGACGAATTAGATTAGATTATTCATGTGGTTAGGATCTGGAAAATGTATAGATGAAATTAGGACCAAGAAATTAAGGATTAGAGACTTTTTTGGATGAGTATGTTTCCTTGATGATGATATATCTCTTTGATCATGGAGTTTTGATGGAATCCAAGAGCATATTTGGAATCCTTGATTTTTTTCCTTCAAGTTTGACTAAAATTTCGTGCGAAACGGTTAAGAATCGATGGAGTTATGTTGCTCGGAAGTTACCGAAAAAATGTCACCGCCGGAACAGCTACAGTACCGTGCGGGTACTGTTCCCACCCCTACTCGCGAGGCCCACACGGAAATTGCTTTGGAATTCTGTTGTTCGCACCCCTGGCCCAATGCACATTAACTTAGTTTAATTCATTTTCGTTCTTTTTTTTCCTGTTTTAATAGCTGTTTGGATTAATTGCGTTAAAAATAGCAAAAATGATCGAAAAATTATGAATTTTTTTTCTGTAGATCTTGATTGTCTTAAGAAACTGTAGGAGTTGAGTTTGAATTTTTAGGATTTTATTTGAATTAGTTACGAATTTTATTTTGTGCTAATATCCGTTGTTATGCATAATTGACATTGTTGTTTGTTTAATTTTGTTCTCTTTGATGCTTTATGCTTTTGAGCTGATTATTTCGATATGATTTAGAGGACATACATAGGGTTCCCCTGTAATTTTCTTAGATTTTTTAAAATTGATTAGATTCTGTTTTAGGTGTGTAGTTTAGAGCCTTCCCAAATAATGGTTTCCCATGACCAAATTTCATTTAGTAATTGTTTAGATGACCTAGAAATTGATTTAGGTCCTGATTCTGGAATTCTAGAATTTTCAAACATGCATGTTCACACAGGAATTTTATTAGAATTTTACAATTTAGTTTGCTTTTTTTTTTGGGTTTTGCAAATGATTGTTGCTTTCGGTGTTCTCTCTTGAGTGCTTTGCCTTGTTTGGAGCGTTTGGTGGACTTGGAGCTTGAAGACTTTGGTTTCCTTTTTAGAGGAGCTTCTGGACATGATGAATATGCTTTGGCTAGAAGAGTGGGGCTTGGAGTGGAGCTTTATTTCTCTTTTAAGTTTGTTTTAGGAGTTGGTAGAATTAGGCTTTTAGGGAGAGCTTTTGTAGAATTAGTTCATTTATTCCATCAAACATAGAATGCATTGTTTTCTTCTATTCTATCCTATGATGCAAAGTCCTCTTAGGGAAGTTCCATCTCTCCTTAGGAGGGAAGTGGGGCATACCCTAGAGAGTAGAACTTTTGAGGATACTGTTGCACCCCAAAATTTGACCAACATTTATTTACCCATCAAGAGTTATATGATACTTTGAAGCTAGCCAAGAAGGTGGTTCAAGTGTTCAAAGGTTGATACCTTTGTCAGAGAACCCAAGAGATCCTCAGAGGAATTGGTTGAAACCAAGGTTGTGTGTCTCATAACTTGAGAGTTGTGGGAGCTCCTCAGATGATTCTGAGACTATGAGAATGGACTTGAAGCTTTTAGAAAGCTTATGAGATGTCTTAAAAGCCATCATGAAGCCTAGAGAGGTCATTGTACAAGAATTCAGAAGATTCAGCCATGAGTGGTGGAATTAGGGTTTGACTGGGTCAACCCTAGGTCAACTGATGATCTGGAGAGGGCTGAGACCCAATCCAAGAGCCATGTAATCATGGAATGATGCATTGAGATTCTATAAGGATGATTACTAGACCAAATCATCATGATTAAGGAGTTTGAGAAGTTTTAAGCTAGGGTTTCTAAGGCTTGACAGTGTAAAATCCCCTAGTTTGATCCCTATCTTCAAGGAAGTTTAGCTCAAGATGTGATTGTCATATCATCTTTCCCATAACATGAATGTTGTAGAGTTTGTTATTAGCTTTAATTTGAGTACTAGAAGTCCTTGATAGGATTTGTAGAGCTCAAGTTATGACTTTGACAAATTACAGGTCATCTGAGGTATGTGAATCTGGGTCCTTGAAAGTCACCCAACTTGCATCCAACTTTTGCCCTAGTACGATGATTCCTATGAACTCTTGGTCAACATGAATGTTGTAGATAATCTTCTCAGATTTCTATAGAGTACTAGAAGTCCTTGATAGGATTTGTAGAACTCAACTTATGGCTTTGACAAGTCAAGGGCATTTTGGTCATTTGGAGGTTATAGGTCATTTTAAGCATAAGGCCATATCTCCTACTTCCAAGCTTCAAATGGAAATATCTTCAACATAAAACTTGCTTAGAATGATGTTTTAAGGCTATTAGGGAGGTCATGAGATGTTGAAAAGGCTTGTATCAAAAAGTGATAAAAATGGCCTAAAATGGAGGCATAAGTTAATTAAGGTGAAATTGAAAATTGGAAATCACAAGTTATAAATCCAAACCATGTCATATAATAGGTCATTTTGACTCCAAATGATATTATAAGAACAATGGTTCAGCCACAATTTTGATTTGAGGCTTGGATCATAGGGCTGCTTTGGAAATGGCTTACTTGCATCTTAAGGTACCAAACCAAAACTCAAAAGAACTCAATGTACAAGGTGGTTATGCATTGTAACTCATCTTAAATCTCATGTGGGGATACATTCAAGTCAGAATCAAAGGTTATGAGATGCTTGGCATGAGATAGCATGTAAGGAGAATTGGATTCAAAATGTCATGACATGAAAAGTTCAATTTCTCATTAGATGATCCTAGATGGTTCTAGATGATTCTAAACCACTCTATAAGATGATTGTAACTTGCTCAGATGCAAGGTTGGTGTGAATTGGTGTAGAGAAGAGAGAGTGAGATCCAAAATCTTCCATTGCAAGTCAAGATCAATTTCTTCATTCTTCTTCATTTCCATCCTTTTTTTCTTCACAAACAATTTCCATAGATCCCTCTAGGTGTGTGCATACTGAATTGAAGTGCCATTGATGGAAGATTGAAGGTTTGGCCATTGGATTTGCAAGAAGCAACTCATCATCGAATCTTGAAGTGCAAGCTCTCTCCCTCAGATTGTTTACAAACAGAAGTCTTATCTTCATCCAAGGATCATTTCTGAAGAGTTTCAAGCCTTGAAGTGAAGGATTTCATCATCTGCCATACCAAGAAACCAGGTTTGCAAATTCTTCCCTACATCATTATTTAGGCATGATTAGGTTGAGTTATTAGTGTAGAATGGTTAGAGACACCTAGGTGATCATTTATGGAGACTTAAAGAGTGATTGGTGAAGGTTGAATGTGTGACACCATTACTTTGATGAGCAAGAACTCGTGGCATGGTGAGAAAGAATGAGTGTTTGATAGCTGGTTTTGATTAGGGCAATGTGAGGATCATTTTGATGCAACGAAATCCAAGAATTGTTGAAGTTGAGGTTTGAGATTATGTTGAGTTGCACCATCGGGTTTGATGATAGAGACCATTTCAGTTTAATCCAAGGCCATGATCGTGTTCAGCATGAAAAATTGAGCATGTTAGGGTTTTACATTTTGAATTTTGGTGATGATTTGAGGTAGCACGAGTTGGTGGAAGTTTGTTGTTTGAAATCTGTTTCATGGAGTTTCATGGCTAAACCCTAGCTGAGTGTTGAAGACAACCTCCCAGCCGTGAGATGCAAGCGAGACCATTGACCTGAGAACTAATCCAACGGACAAGATTTAATTGCGTTTTGGAGGGAATCCTGAGCTGGCGTGAAACGCCGCGTGTCATTAAAAGGGAATTCTGGGCTTAGTGGATCCAATGGCTATCCCCACCCCCCATCAAGGCCCATGGTTGATTCACACTATAAACCATTGCTATTCTCACCGCTTCCTTTTTATTTTCTTTATATTTTATCAATTGTTTTCTGATTAAATTTTGGGCCCAGCGCGCATGCTTTTTAAACCCCCATTCTGGGCCCAAGCGCATATTGAACTGCATATGGTTACTGATTGCACCCCATCCCTTCATTTTCATTTTATTTTTTCTCCATTTTCTTTCCAACTTTGAAAAATCATATTAATTTGAAAATTAAAGATTTTTTCATGGGAGTTTTTTCTCCTACTTCATATTTTTGTCAAGAAAAATATAAAATAAAAATATTTTCCTTTCATGCATTTTTAGTATTTTTTGTATATTTTTCACTTTAATTGCATTTTATTGCTTTTATATTGATCAATGATTTTGTAGAATTTTGTTTAGGTAGATCCCTTAGCATTTTTAGTTCATTCTTGTTTGGATAGTTAGATATAAGTTTTAGCTCCCCCCTGGATTTATTCCATATTTTTGTGATGAATTTTAGGATAGTTTTGATTAGATGACATTAGGTTGTATAGAATTAGGTTAATCTTCAACATAGGTCCATAATAACACTAGAATTTTGGGTTTTTAGGACAAATTAGACTATGGGACATATAGGGCATTAAGGGTAGCATGTAGGATCCCTTAGAAATTATATTAGGATTTAATATAGTAGTATTCTATTTTTAGTTGATTTTTGTATTGGTTGATTGTTTGTGTTGCCCTTGGGGGCTTGTATTGTTGTTTGCTTTGCTTTGTGGGCTTGGAGAGCTTGGTATTGTTCTAAGGAGCATAGTAGAAGATTTGAAGATGCATGGAGGAGCTTGAGAGCTTGTTTCTTATTTCCTTTTTGTTGTTTTAGGGTTAGGGATTAGGAAGAGTTTAGACTTAGACAACTTCTTTCTTAAACATGGATGGTATCTTTCACCTCCATTCCTCCCTATGATTCAAAGTCCTTCCATGGTATACACCTCTCTCCTTTGGAGGGATAAGTGATTGTACCTAGGAAGTAGAACTTTTGAGGGAACCATTCCTTTGATGTTGAACCCTTATAGGTCACCTTTGATGGTCAATAAGCAGTTCAATATCCCCCAGCTTATCCAGTAAGTGATTTTCTCTGGTTTGATTGTCTTGAGAGATGCTGAGCCTGAGCTTGAAGATGAAGACTTCAATGAAGAGTATAGAATAGGATGAATCCTTGAGTATTGCCATTCCAGCTGAAGCTTGAAGAGCAGCAAGAGCAAGTTGATACTTGAAGACCCCTGAAGATAAAGTAAAGACTGAAGGATGAAGTTGACACTTCTAAGTGATTGAGATTGATTCTGAAGAGCTGAAGCTTGAAGAACAAAGGAAGTTGATACTTACTTTGATACCTGGAGATCCTAAAGGAGCCAAGTTGATACTTATGATTGATAGTGAAGCCTGAAGGTGGAGCTGAGCAAGAAGCTGAAGCTTAGAGGAGAAGATAAGTTGAGACTTATGTTGAAGGGTTGAAACCTGGAAAAGCAATTGACATTTGTCAAGAGTGATGGAAGTCTGAAGACTGAGTTGCTGTTGGAAGAGCTGAGGCTTGGAAGTTGAGAGAGGAGTTGATCTGCTTTCTCTTCTTTTTCTTTTACTGTATTGATGTGTTTTGTTTGACTTGTTTGATGCATTAGAATAAGTTCATATCTAGAATAGGTAGAATCTAGGAGCATGATTGCACTAGAGGTTGAGTTGCTCCCTCTGCTTGTATTGTTACTGTGTGGCTTTGCTTGCGGGTATTCGGTAGAGCCCAGCTCCCTTGCCCATGTGGTTTGTTTTCCTGATGGCATTTCATTTCATTTTATCTGTATGATTGCAGTTTACTGTATATTGCTTGATAGCATGTTGTTTATATTTCAGTATGATTACTGTTATCCATTCTGGCTTGAGGTTGAGATGAGCTTGTGGAGGCTGAAGCCCCACACACATTTCCTCCCTCACTTGCATTGCATGCATTTTACTGTTAAGCTGATGCTTTGTCTGTTTTGGTGTATCATTGACATGATCCCTTAGGACTCTCATTTCCTTTGATAAGGAATTGATGATAGAATTTTAGGTTGAAACCTATGCATGACAACTTCTAGGAGTTCCCTGTTCAAACCTCAACCATAGGATGAATCCATGGCATGACAACAGTAGGACTTGATAGTCTCCCTCCTAGTTGGGCCTGTTCTCTTCTCATCTCAAAACAGTTTAAGATACAGTAATCATGAATGATTTCTTTCGCACGTTACGAGCCTTAAGCTATCTGAGAAAGGATTGTGGGAGAGTTTCTTTTCCATAGTCTGGATGTTTAGTATGGTACCCTTTGGGTGACATGCGACGCATTCACTCTCAGGTCATAGTCTCTAGTGCGATAGAAATCGCAAACACAATAAAAAACACTTCTTTCGTAAAAGACAGGAAATAAACCGTAGTTTCCCGAACTACGTGAGCTCTGATCTCTCATACCTGTTGAGAGTACGTAGGCACAAGATGGCAATGTCTTGGCGAGCTACCTTCCCCCATAACCCTTCGTAGGCCGAACTACGTTGACTCTGATTTCTCATTCTCTGATGAGAATACGTAGGCATAAAGTGCGACGCTTTGCCGAGTCATTTTTCTTTTTCTGTTTTAGACCAGCCTTGATAGGTAGATAGAATAAAACCAACCCGTCCAAGTAAACACAACAAGCGAGGATCCCGTCGAGTACGACGGACGTGAGGGGTGCTAATACCTTCCCCTTGCGTAACCGACTCCCGAATCCAGACAACGGTTGCGATGACCTTGTCTTACCCTTTTTCTGTCAGGTTTTTCCGATCGTTTCTTTTCCCGCTCTGAGGGATAAATAACGAAAGGTGGCGACTCTTCTGTTGTGCTGACACCTTGTTTTCGCGCAAGCGACAACTGGCGACTCTGCTGGGGACTCCAACGGTTCCCTGCGAGAGTCAATCCTAACGCTTGTATGTGTACTTGTTGGGTTGCGTTTATTTATCGCATTTTACTTCTCGCGCTTTATTTCCCGCATTTTATATTCAGTATAATATGATTATTTGTGATGTTGTGGGATGGGAGTTCTGATGAGTGAGAAGTCAGACCCAGGCTTGAGTGCACCATAGACTTAGAGTGGAAATTAGTGGGCGCGTGCTTGCTTTGCAGGCACTAGTGTCTCATGAAATCCACGCTCAGACGAGGTTCATCCGGTTGGCTTCACTTTCAACCCTTTGGGTTGAGACGGTTGCTGGTTTGGTGGATTGTCGACTCTGGGGACCGATCATTTGTGATTCAGCTAAGTGAGGCCGCTTCATGAGCTGGTGATGCCACACCTTCTGGGTATCGTATCACCCCTCTTGAAAGTCTGTGACGCTGATGAACGCATAGGATGCCATACCTTGAGTCAGTTTAGGTCCATACCTGTGAGCAGGGTTGGGTTTATTGCAGGAAACTTTGACCTTCAGACTACCTGGTTTTCTTGACAGTGAATCAGTTTTGTTGGTACCGGGGTTTCTCAGTTGCAGATTTGTCTGTTCTTGATAGAGCAGGTTTTGATCAGAGGATCTTATCATCAGGGATTTGTCTGTTCTTGATAGAGCAGGTTTTGATAAGAGGATCTTATCATCAGGTGTATGTCTGTTCTCGATAGAGCAGGTTTTGATCAGAGGGTCTTATCATCAGGTGTATGTCTGTTCTTGATAGAGCGGGTTTTGATCAGAGGATCTTATCATCAGGTATATGTCTGCTCTTGATAGAGCAGGTTTTGATCAGGGGATCTTATCATCAGATGTATGTCTGTTCTTGATAGAGCAGAGTTTTGTCATTAGTTGTTTGTTCTTGATAGAGCAGATTTTTGATTTGGGGTCTGAAGATCTCATCAGCAGATGTTGTTTGTTCTTGATAGAGCAGATTTTGGATTGGGGTCTGAAGACCTCATCAGCAGACATTTCTTGATTCTACATCAGAGGTCCTTATTATCAGACATTTGTTCTTGACAGAGCAGAATTATGATCCTATGTATACGGTCCTATCAGATGGTTGGTCTTGACAAATTAGATTTGTGGTCCTACACCGGGGTTCTCTTATTATCAGATGCAGTGGTTGTTCTTGAAAGAGCAAGATTATGGTTTTGTTGATACAGAATCTCCACAGCACCAGTTGCCTTGGCCTCTTATTGCATGATTGCATTTTTGCATTGGTTTGCACATTCATTTGCATTTCATTAACGTGTGTCTATGTTGCAGGTACCATTTTCCCCGATCCAGGATTTCTCGCCTCCTATTGTATTGTTATGGGCTCTCTGAGGAAGACCGTGGCTTACAAGTTCCCTGCCCCTGATGTGGCTAAGTTGTCTGGTTTGATAGCTCTAGCAGATGATTCTGTGAGGGATGAGTTCAGAAAATCTTATGGCAGGTTGCTCAGTTTGGTTTGTAAGCCTTCTATGTTCGAGTTGAATGGGTTGCATGCTCTGCTGCAGTTCTACGACCCTCCGCTGAGATGTTTCACTTTTCAGGACTTTGTTCTCGCACCTACACTGGAAGAGTATGCTAATTTGCTAGGTGTGCCTGTCAAGAGGCAGATGCCTTTTGTTCATATGGATGCTGAGCCTGATCTGGCTGGTTTAGCTCCTTCACTTCATTTGGACGCCTCCGAGTTAGTATTGACTAGTTGGAACAAGGTTCCTGGGTTCTCCTTGCAGTTTCTGGTGGTTAAGGCTCAGCAGTGTGCCAAGGACAGATGTTGGGACGCGTTCAATGCCATCCTCGCTCTATGCATATATGGCATCATCCTGTTCCCCAACTTGCCCGATTTTGTAGACTTTGATGCGTTTCACATCTTTGCTTCAGGGAATCCAGTCCCTACTTTGATAGGAGATGTCTATCACTCAGTCCACTACAAAAACAAGAACAGGAGGGGGAAGAATGTCTCATGCTGCGTACCCTTGCTGTATAAATGGCTTGATAGTCATCTGCCCAAGAGGGGTCCTTTTGTCTTGTCTGCAGCCACAGCTGAGTGGCCTGAGCGTCTGATGAGTTTATCTGCAGAAGATATTGACTGGTTCGACAGAGATAGGTTGGGTACTGAGGTGATCTTCAGTTGCAGCGGGTTTCCTAATGTACCTTTGATAGGCAGGAAAGGCTGTATAAACTACAATCCGTCATTGTTGGTCCGCCAGTTCGTGTATGCTTTGAGAACTCCGCCGAGGGAGGAAGAGGTACAGGAATCTTTGTACCTCACTGGTATTCTAGAAGGGGATCTGTTGTCCAAGCTTCAGCGCGCCTGGAATGGTATCAGTAAGAGAGGGAAGCCATTGCTGGGAAAAAGCAACAATCAAGCCTACCCTCCGTACGTGACTTGGATCAGAGCCAGGGCCAATGCTATAGGGATGCTGTTTCCTCAGGCCAAGCCAGAAAGTCCTCCAATAATTGAAGAGCCTACTACTGTGCCCATTCAGCAGCATAACCAGGTATTAGCTGAGCGGGATGAATTGAAGCGGATGGACGAAGAGCTGGAGAAGGAATTAGCTCAGCTCCGAAGCGAGAGGAACGAAGCTGTGCATTCTTTCAAAAGGCAGACAGAGTTGGTGAACCAGCTGGGTACAGACCTGACTAAGCAGATGGCCGAGTGTGAACGCATGGGTCGAGACTTCAAGGCTGTCAACGACGTACTAGCTACGAAGAAGCAGCATTTAGACGAGGCATATCAGAGGATATCCAAGTTCAACCAGCACTGGGAGGCTTCCCTGGCCACCAGAAAAGAGCGGGAGGATAAGCTGATGCTACAGATCTCCAAGCTGGAAGCCGAGGTGAAGGACAGTGAAAAGAGGTTTGATGAAGAGACCGCCCGCAGATACGCCGCCGAAGGCCAACTCAACAAAGCTCTTGCTAACCTGAAGGAGCGCAAGCTGACGTTTGAGTCCAAGAAGCGGAAATTAGAAGATTGCTTCGGCGAAGGAGCATGGGATAGTTCGGTTGAAGGACTTCAGTATACCATTGTGCAGAGGGAACTACTCGTCGAGGGGTTGCTCACTCTGCCGGATCATCCAGAGACGAAGGAGTTGTTAGCAGAGTATCGCGCCTGTGGCCGTACTTGACTAGTTGTATTCCTTTTGTTTTGATCATTGTTGTATGCTGACCATCACCAGGCTTGTTGGCTGAGGTCACGCTGTTGATTCGTCTTGTACTCGCTGATGCTATGTACCGCCTTGATAGGCTTTCCTTATATATGAGATTGTTGTTTCCATGATTGGGCTCAGACTTCTTCTTATTATTATTATCAGCACTGGCACTCAGGCACTAGGATCGGGGGAGATCTCCCAAACACACAGACACACGCATGCATTTGCATGAAGCATTTGCATAACGCGCATTTTGTTGTTTTTCCTAACCCTTTAGTGTTTACAGGTTTTTTCAGGTTTACAGGTGTCCCAGGCTGTTCCCGGTGACTCCAGGATTGATCAGAGACTAATTCACCATTATCCAACTAGAGCTAATCAGACCAGGATCATGGATCAAGTGCAGACAGATGTCCAGGAGCTCCGCGAAAGGATGGATCGCTTTATGGAACTTATGCAAGTGGTCGCCAATGGCCAGGACCAGCTCAGGACTTTGGTTCAGCCTTTGATCTCCAGGGTTGATAGCAACGACATACTCCATGGTGAGGCCGTGCCTACTCCTCCACCAGTTGATACTCCGCAGAATGGTGTCCCTGTGGCCGGGGGCAACGACAGTGCTAATGGCAATGTGATGGCCAACATCGGACTCAATACGACGGGCGTCGGCAATGGGAGTCTGGGAGCTAATGTCAACATCGGGCCGGGTAACGGCAATGCTGGCGTCGGGAATCTGTTGGTGCCTCAAACGTGGCTTGAGGATCATCAGGATGATGTGTTCTTTCAAAGGGGTGCTGAGGGGGAGATGAATGCTGAAGCGCGGCTCAGGTTCAAAGCACTTGAAGATAAAATGAGAGATATTGAGAATCAGAATACTTTGGGCGTTGATATGTCCAAGCTGGGGTTAATTGCTGATTTCAAGGTACCTCCTAAGTTCAGGGTGCCTGACTTTGAGAAATATAAGGGCACCACCTGCCCTCGTGTCCACCTACGATCGTACTACAGGAAGATGTCGGCCTATTCCGAAGACGAGAAGTTGCTGATGCACTTCTTCCAAGATAGTCTTTCTGGGCCATCCCTCGAGTGGTACATGGGTCTAGAGCCCACTAGCGTGCGCACATGGAAGGATCTCGCTGAAGCGTTTGTCCACCATTACCAGTACAATAGCGACTTGGCCCCGAACCGAGTCCAGCTCCAGAACCTTTCGCAGAGGAATAATGAAGGATTTAAGGAGTACGCCCAACGGTGGCGTGAGTTGGCAGCCCGGGTTCAGCCGCCGATGGTTGAACGCGAGCTCGCGCAGATGTTTGTGGCTACCCTTCCAGGGGTTTACTATGAAAAGTTAGTCAGCGGTATGTCTGGGACGTTCTCAGCTCTCATTACCATGGGCGAGCACGTCGAGAATGGTATCAAGATCGGGAAAATTCAAGGTGAGTCATCCTCAGCTGGAGGAGGTGGAAAGAAACCTTATGCTGGTAAACGACGAGAAGGAGATGCGAGCGCTGTGACCAACACTCGAAGAAAGGGCAAGGGCCCTCAGCAGTAGGTAGCCAGCATAAATATCCCAGCAGCTCCGCAACCGCAGCAGCAGCAACCGAATCAACAGGGATATAGAAAATACCAGAATCGGGCATCTTTGACAAACCGTCACTTCGAGACGCCACCCATGTCGTACGCGCAACTCTTGCAGACGTTGCTTTAGCTTCAGTTGGTTCAGAAGAGGACGATGGCTCCCTTGACAGGGGCACCTCCACCAGGGTACGACGCAAATGCCACTTGCAATTTCCATACAGGGCACCAGGCCACACAATTGAAAACTGCAAAGCCTTTAAGCACAAGGTGCAGGACCTGGTAGATGCCAAGATCATTAACTTCTCCGATAATGTGCCCAATGTCACGAAGAATCCTATGCCAAATCATAGGGGGGGCGGAGTGAACGCCATTATCGAAGAAGAGAGTGCAGATCTGTTGACTGATGTTAAAGACCTAAAGACGCCGCTTAGCTTCGTCAAAGCTAAGTTGTTGAAAAGAGGGTTCTTTCCAGGATGCGGAGAACTATGCATGGACTGTGCTACGCATTCTGATGGATGCGAACAACTGGTAGAAGGAATCCAAAGTCTGATAACTGAGGGGATTCTGCAGTTTAGCCGGAAGACTGAAAGTGTATCAGGAGAGGTAGTGTTGAAGCAGGCCGATGAAGTCGCCACCATCACCATCCCTCGCCAACCAATAACCATTTCTGCGCCCAGACCGCCTACAATTACTATTACCAGAGCTGGGCCGATACCATTCGAGAGCACTAACGCCGTTCCGTGGCATTATGGGGCTGAAGTCTATTGCAACGGTCAAAAGTTAGAGCTGGAGCCGTATGGGTCGACTGTGGAGAATCTCGCAGGTATCAGTGGTATTACCCGCAGCGGAAGAGTATTTGCACCGCCGGAGGTCGTGGCAGATAAAGCGGTCAGAGCTGATGCAGCCGATAAGGGTAAAAGCAAAGTCGTCGAAGAAGTCCCGTGTGGGGTAGAAAACGATTTGCTGGTCAAAGATGCCGAGGAGTTTATGCGGTTAATCAAAAAGAGTGACTACAAGATTTTAGACCATCTCCATCAGACGCCTTCGAAGATTTCTATTCTCAACTTGTTGCTGTGTTCTGAAGCGCACCGCAACGCGCTACTGAAGGTATTGAATGCTGCCTATGTACCGCAAGAGATATCGGTAAATCAGCTAGAAGAGGTGGTAGCCCACGTTAATGTTGGCAATGGGCTAGGTTTCACAGACTTAGAGCTGACGCCAAAAGGAAGGAATCACAACAGCACCCTGCACATCTCGATAGAGTGCAGGGGCACAATCATGTCACACGTCCTGGTGGACACGGGTTCGTCACTTAATGTGCTTCCGAAGAAGGCATTAATGAAGTTGGACACTCGCGGATTGCTTTGCACACCCAGTGATCTGGTGGTGAAAGCATTCGACGGGACTAAACGCCACGTTTTCGGGGAGGTGACCCTGCCGATCCAAGTCGGTCCGGAAACGTTCGACACGGTCTTTTATATTATGGACATCATGCCTGCCTACAGTTGCCTCTTGGGCCGGCCATGGATCCATGCTGCTGGTGCCGTGACCTCCACGTTGCACCAAAAGCTCAAATATGCTGTCGGAGGAAGCATAGTAACCGTGTGTGGTGAGGAGGACATAATGGTGAGCCATTTGTCATCCTTTAAGTATGTTGAAATGGATGGCGAAATCCATGAAACTCTTTGCCAAGCGTTCGAGGCTGTCAAAGTGAAAGAGGTAGCTCCTGTAGTCACAGAAAAGCCAGAGATGAATCTCTCCTCATTCAAAGAAGCTCGGGCCGTCGTCTAAGCTGGATCTACCCCAGGCTGGGGGCATATTTTGGAGATACCGAACAAGCAGGATAAGTTTGGATTGGGGTATTCTCCTGAAGCTGAAGCTTCTTCTTCTTCGTCTAGCAGCGCGTCACGGGGTAAGGGGCCGATCCTATTTACCAGTGGCGGAGTGATCTTCGAAAGCATCAACGCGGCGTCTGAAGACAGCGGGGATAGCGATTGTGATCTCGACTCTTGGATTCAGCCAAGCAAGCCGGGCAAGGGCCTCAACAATTGGACCATCAAGGATATCATCCAGCTGACAAGTGAAGAGTAATGATTTACTTTTTCCAATCATTGTACAACCCTATATCCTACCCGGGGCATAGTGGTTTTATTGTTAGGGCCTTGTTGGATTATGTACATGCATTTTGTTAATAAATCAAAGGCGTTTTCTTCGTATTCAAATATTGTGATCTCTGTTATTCCTGTTTTATATTTGTTTTGAAAAACAGCAAAATGGCAATGGGGTTTGTGCTAACCTGCATATCCTTGTTTTAAACTTAACCCTTGTTATTGCAGGATCCACATAACAGATGACATCGACTCTGGACCTTCTACGGCTCACTTCGACTTCGATTGCCCGATCTATCAAGCCGAAGAAGAGATTGATGAAGACGAAGACCTTCCTGAAGAGTTGGCCCGCTTGTTGAAACAAGAGGAAAAGGTTATTCTGCCTCATGAGGAGGAGATTGAGATCGTAAATCTGGGTTCTGAAGAGCTCGTCAGAAATGTCAGGATAGGGGCCGCATTGCAGAATGATGTCAAGCAGAGATTGGTCGAGATGCTTCGAGAGTATAGTGACGTCTTTGCTTGGTCATACGAAGATATGCTCGGACTTGACACGGACATCGTGGTCCACCACTTGCCGCTGCGAGAAGATTGCCCTCCCGTTAAGCAGAAGCTTAGGAGGACGAGACCAGATATGGCCGTTAAGATCAAAGAGGAAGTGCAGAAACAGCTTGATGCTGGCTTCTTAGCGGTCACCACTTACCCTCCGTGGGTCGCCAACATAGTGCATGTACCGAAGAAGGACGGTAAGGTACGCATGTGCGTCGATTATCGGGATTTGAATAGGGTGAGCCCTAAAGATGATTTCCCGTTGCCTCATATCGATGTGTTGGTCGACAACACAGCCCAGTTCTTCGTGTTTTCGTTCATGGATGGCTTCTCTGGTTACAACCAGATCAAGATGGCGCCGGAGGACATGGAGAAAACGACGTTTATCACCCCCTGGGGAACGTTTTGCTATAAGGTAATGCCCTTCGGTCTGAAGAACGCAGGGGCCACTTACCAGCGGGCAATGGTAACTTTGTTTCATGATATGATTCATCATGAGATCGAGGTCTATATTGATGACATGATTGCGAAGTCCCAAACAGAGGAAGAGCATCTGGTTAACTTATTGAAGCTTTTTGAGAGGCTTAGGAAATTCAGGTTGAGGTTGAATCCTAACAAATGTACTTTTGGAGTACGGTCCGGAAAGTTACTGGGGTTTATCGTAAGCGAACGAGGCATCGAGGTTGATCCTGCGAAAATAAAAGCCATTCAAGAAATGCCAGCGCCGAAAACAGAAAAAGAAGTTCGTGGTTTCTTGGGCAGAATAAACTACATTGCAAGGTTTATCTCTCAGCTCACGGCCACGTGTGAACCGATGTTCAAGCTTTTAAAGAAAGATCAGGCGATTACTTGGAATGAGGATTGCCAGAAGGCATTCGACAAGATAAAGAAGTATCTCCAAGAACCTCCAATCTTGATACCCCCAGTGGCTGGACGGCCTTTAATCATGTACTTGACAGTTCTTGAGAATAGTATGGGGTGTGTTCTCGGTCAGCACGACGAGACGGGCAGAAAAGAGCATGCCATTTACTACTTGAGTAAGAAGTTCACTGACTGTGAATCTCGATACTCGATGCTGGAGAAGACGTGTTGCGCACTAGCCTGGGCTGCCAAATGTCTACGACAGTACATGCTCAATCACACCACTATGCTAATTTCGAAGATGGATCCGATCAAGTACGTCTTCGAAAAGCAGGCTCTTTCAGGCAGGATTGCCAGATGGCAAATGGTGTTAACGGAATATGATATTCAGTACGTGTCCCAGAAGGCCATTAAGGGAAGCGTATTGTCTGATTACCTTGCCGAACAGCCGATCGAGGATTACCAGCCGATGAAATTTGAGTTCCTTGACGAGGATATTATGTTTCTCAAAGCGAAGGATTGCGATGAGCCGTTGCCCGACGAGGGGCCAGATAGGAAATCTCAGTGGAAATTGATATTCGATGGGGCGGTTAATTCCTATGGAAGTGGCATCGGGGCTATCATCACGACTCCCCACGGATCCCACATCCCGTTTACTGCGAGACTGACGTTTCCAGTCACCAATAATGAGGCGGAATACGAAGCATGCATCATGGGTCTAGAAGAGGCAATTGATTTGAGAATCAAGAATCTAGACGTATATGGTGACTCAGCGCTTGTAATCAACCAAATTAAAGGGGAGTGGGAGACTCGTCAATCGAATTTGGTACCGTACATGAATTATGCCAGAAGGCTACTTCCGTTCTTCGATAGAGTGGAACTCCATCATGTGCCCAGGGCTGAAAATCAAATGGCTGATGCCTTAGCCACGTTGGCTTCAATGTATAAAGTCAATTTTTGGAATGAGGCTCCAAGAATTGTCCTTTCGCGTCTTGATAGACCGACATTTGTCTTTGCAATCGAGGATGCCGCCGACGGCAAGCCATGGTTCCATGACATCCAGACTTTCCTTATGACTAAGGAGTATCCTGCGGGTGCGTCAACCCAGGATAAGAAGACTCTGAGGAGGCTGTCTGGAAACTTTTATCTCAATCCTGATGGAGTGTTGTATAAGAGAAACCACGATTTCGTGCTACTCAGATGTGTAGATGAGAAAGAGGCGAGTATGCTCATGGAAGAAGTCCATGAAGGCACATTTGGTACGCACGCCGACGGGCATACTATGACGAGAAAGATCCTGATAGCAGGATACTACTGGCTGACGATGGAGTCGGATTGCTTCAGATTCGCGAGGAGATGTCATAAATGCCAGATTTATGCTGATAAAGTTCATGTGCCGCCGTGCCCGTTAAATGTCATGTCCTCCCCGTGGCCGTTCTCCATGTGGGGCATCGACATGATAGGCAAGATTGAGCCCACTGCGTCTAACGGTCATCGCTTCATTCTGGTAGCTATCGACTACTTCACCAAGTGGGTGGAGGCAGCCTCGTACGCTAATGTGACCAAGCAGGTGGTAGCTAAATTCATAAAGAGGGACATCATCTGTCGTTACGGAATTCCCGAGCGGATCATTACTGATAATGGTTCGAATCTGAATAACAAGATGATGAAGGAGCTGTGCCAGAGTTTCAAGATTGAACACCACAACTCATCTCCTTACCGGTCGAAGATGAATGGCGCTGTTGAAGCGGCCAACAAGAACATAAAGAAGATTGTTCAGAAGATGGTTGTGACCTACAAAGATTGGCACAAGATGCTGCCATTTGCACTGCACGGTTATCGTACGACGGTGCGTACTTCAACCGGGGCAACTCCTTTCTCCTTGGTGTACGGTATGGAAGCTGTCCTACCGTTAGAAGTGGAGATCCCTTCTTTGCGAGTTTTGGTTGATGTGAAACTCGACTAGGCAGAATGGATTACGAATCGTCTGAACCAACTCAGCCTGATAGATGAGAAAAGGTTAGCATCGATTGCGTTTGGTCGTCTGTACCAAAGCCGAATGAAGAAAGCTTACGATAAGAAGGTGCGTCCTAGAAGCTTTCAGACGGGTGATCTCGTCCTGAAGAAGATTCTTCCTCCACACTTCGATCACCGGGGCAAGTGGACTCCGAATTACGAAGGTCCGTACATCGTCAGCAAGGTCTTCTCGGGAGGAGCTTTGTTGTTATCCACGATGGATGGTGAAGATTTTGCATCCCCGGTGAACGCGGGCGCAGTTAAAAAATACTTTGCTTGAAAGCGACCCGCTGGACAAAAAAGGAGAGTCCAGGCAAAAATGGGGCATCCCGGCGAACCAAAAACAGAATAAAAGGTTCGGGCAAAAATTAGGGATATATTGAAAAAATGTACACCCGCGAAGTCGAAAACCTACACTGGGCGGCTTCGGCAAAAAAGGGTATCCCGGTGAACTGAAAACCCGTAAAGGGCGGTTCACGCAAAAGTTAGGGATTTGAAAAAGCAAATGACTGCGTTCCGCGTGTGGACTTTCATTGTTTAGTGGTTCGGAGGACCTGAGGACCGTTTATCTGAATCAATATCTTCCGAAGCTGAAGCGTCGGAGAAGTATCGAAGTCGAGTGGGTCATAGAGGGATCAACTCATGGTGTTCGTCTACGCCTCGTTGCCGACATTTGTATATACTGATGTATATTTATGTTTTATTTTCGTGCAGCTTCCTCATTCCAGGAGCTCGCATCTGTTGTAAAACATTTTTACCCATTCAGGGGTTCGTTATTAGTAAAATGCATACTATTCAGCAATTCTGTTTACCTGTTTAGCATTTATCTGTTTTGTTTGTGAAAAAGAACGCCGATGTTTTTGATAAAATGTGCATACATAAACTTACTGGCCTAGGACACTGATTGTTGAAACAATTAAATACTTGAATATTGTCACGAGATAATAACCTTGGTAGGTCCCTTTGAGAAGGGTATCTTGTCTATTTGTTTGTGTTGTTACAGGTGCAGCATATTCCAGACAGTGCGCCGTGCGCATCCCGAAGCAGGATGATTCCTCTTTCTCTAGCAGAGTTCAGTAGCCTCTCCCCACAGAGTCTGAACACAAGATCGTGAGCATTGATATGTCTCCCCAGGCAGAGATGATTCTCTCCCCAATCAGATGTATCCTGAAGGAACGTCGCCTCCTCAGCTGAATCAGGCGCCGAAGCATGAATTCACTCCCCCAGCACTGGGTCACAAGTGCAGGTTTCGTAGGAAACTATTCGTACGCCGAAGTATGCAGCAACTGATGGTTCCAGACTGAAGTCTCCAGCGGAATTGAAATTCCCCACCAGAGTTGTACTCTCTCCCGAAGACGGATGATTCCTTCTTCCCTGGCGGAATTGAAATTCCTCATCAGAGCCGTACTCTCTCCAGTGAAGCAGTTGGGACCATGATTGGTTTTCCCCAGTAGAGTGTTGAACAGCTGATGCTGTATTTCCCCCCAAAGTCGTACTCTCTAGCGAAGCAGAATGATTTCTCCTTCCTCAGCCGAGTTTGCAGATCCCCAAGAGAGCCGAATCCTTGGAAGTTGCTCAGACCATGATTGGTTTTTTCCCTGTGGAGTGTCCATCAACTGAAGTTGTTTCCCCACAGAGTTATCATCTCTAGAGGAGTAGCCATGAAGGCCACGCAGTTTACTCCCACGATTGACATCGTTTTCCCTCAGCAGGTCCTGGTTCTCGTAGAGCTTCGTTCCCCTGCAGCAATCAACTGAAGTTGTTTCCCCCGCAGCAGTCAACTGAAGTTGTGTCCCCCGCGGAGTCCAATTGATATTGGCGTGACCATGTTCTCCTCAGCAGGATGATTCCTCTATCTGAGTAGTTCTTCCCCCTTGACAGGAGGATTCTCCCTTCGGCATTTATTTTGCTGACGGGATCACATCATTGTGCATGATTGCATAGCATTTATCATAAACGCATAGCATTTCCACCGTGTGGAACATGGCGCCGAAGCATATGCATAATAAACATGATCTAGGTTGCTACCGTTCTTGTTTTGCAGGTGTTCCGCCGAAGGATCAGTTGCTCAGGATGATTCCTGACATTCTCCCCAACGAAGTCGCGTGCTCAAGATGATTCTTGAGATCCCCAGCGAAGCCTTCGGTTCAAGATGATTCTTGAATTCCCCAGCCGGGCCGTTTGCTTAAGATGATTCTTAAGATCCCCAGTAGAGTCCCCAGTAAAGGTTGCCCAGGATGATTCCTGAAATCCCCAACAGAGCGTTCGCTCAGGACGATTCCTGAAGGCTCCAGCATGGTTATCGGTTCAAGATGATTTTTCAAGGTCCCCGACAGAGTTAGTTGTCCAAGACGATTCTTGAATTCCTCAACAGAGTTGATTCATCCAGAATGATTTCTGGACCCCCGGAGCGGAGTTACTTGACAGTTCTCCAGATTCCCCAGCGGCGAAGCGTCCTCCCCAGCAGGCTTCTAACGGCAAAGTTGAAACCTCCCTTGAAGACTCCATGATTGAAGTCTGACCGTGTTAATGAAGCAGTTATCTCAGCTAATGCGGAATGCCCGATGGCATGATCAACCTGATGGTTGAAGTCTGGCTGATGCCCGACAAATGTCTTTGAATGCCTGATGGCATGATCAACCTGATGGTTGAAGTCCGGCTGATGCCCGACAATATTCTTTGAGTGCCTGATGGCATGATTGACTATGTATTACCGGTTACCGTGTGACCAATTCCCCAATGAAGTTTCTTCACCCTGACGGCGAGGTCAGAGGATGTTTGTTTCCGACGGCGATGTCAGGTTCTTAGTCCTCCAGCGGCGATGTTGGGTGTTTTGTTCTTGGCGGCGATGTCAGGCGATTTAGTCCTCCATCGGCGATGTTGGATGTTTGTTTCCGACGGCGATGTCAGATGATTTTGTAGCTCCAGTGGCGATGTTGGACGTTTGTTTGGTTGACGGCGATGTCAGACCCTTTGTAGCTCCAGCGGCGATGTTGGATGTTTGTTTCCGACGGCGATGTCAGATGATTTTGTAGCTCCAGCGGCGATGTTGGATGTTTGTTTTTGACGGCGAGGTCAGATTATTTTGAGTTTTCCAGCGGCGATGTTGGATGGTTGGTTGTCCGACGGTGATGTCAGATGCTTCGTTGTTCCAGCGACGATGTTGGATGTTTGTTTCCGGCGGCGATGTCAGGTGATTCTTTAGTTTTCCAGCGGCGATGTTGGGTGTTTTGGTTGTCCGACGGCGATGTCAGATTCTTTAGTTTTCCAGCGGCGATGTTGGGTGTTTTGTTCTTGGCGGCGATGTCAGATTTCTTCAGTTTGCCAGCGGAGATGTTGGATGTTTGGTTATCTGACGGCGATGTCAGATTCTTTAGTTTTCCAGCGGCGATATTGGGTGTTTTGGTTGTTCGAAGGCGATGTCAGATTCTTCAGTTTTCCAGCGGCGATGTTGGGTGTTTTGGTTGTCCGACGGCAATGTCAGATTCTTTAGTTTTCCAGCGGCGATGTTGGGTGTTTTGTTCTTGGCGGCGATGTCAGATTTCTTCAGTTTGCCAGCGGCGATGTTGGATGTTTGGTTATCTGACGGCGATGTCAGATTCTTCAGTTTTCCAGCGGCGATGTTGGGTGTTTTGGTTGTCCGACGGCAATGTCAGATTCTTCAGTTTTCCAGCGGTGATGTTGGATGTTTTGGTTGCCCGACGGTGATGTCAGACGCTTTATTTTCATGAATGCCTGACGGCGATGTCCGATGTTTGATGATAATGTCAGAGGAATTTAATATGGATAACTGACGACAAGGTTCAGATCAGTATGTCTCCAGCTAGTTGCCGTACATCTATTATTTCAGTGTTCGAAGATCTGCGCCCACCAGTATTTGTGCAGTTGGCAAATTTCCGGGTTTATCGGTATTCAACCGTCTCGCACCTTGATTGGCTGAGAGTCGTTCGCTCCTCACCCAGTCAGGTTCAAGCCGTTTGAATAGGGGCAGCTGTTGCACCACAAAATTTGACCAACATTTATTTACCCATCAAGAGTTATATGATACTTTGAAGCTAGCCAAGAAGGTGGTTCAAGTGTTCAAAGGTTGATACCTTTATCAGAGAACCCAAGAGATCCTCAGAGGAATTGGTTGAAACCAAGGTTGTGTGTCTCATAACTTGAGAGTTGTGGGAGCTCCTCAGATGATTCTGAGACTATGAGAATGGACTTGAAGCTTTGAGAAAGCTTATGAGATGTCTTGAAAGCCATCATGAAGCCTAGAGAGGTCATTGTACAAGAATTCAAAAGATTCAGCCATGAGTGGTGGAATTAGGGTTTGACTGGGTCAACCCTAGGTCAACTGATGATCTGGAGAGGGATGAGACCCAATCCAAGAGCCATGTGATCATGGAATGATGCATTGAGATGCTATAAGGATGATTCTTAGACCAACTCATCTTTATTGAGAAGTTTGAGAAGTTTTAAGCTAGGGTTTCTAAGGCTTGACAATGTAAAATCCCCTAGTTTGATCCCTATCTTCAAGGCAGTTTAGCTCAATATGTGATTGTCATCTCATCTTTCCCACAATATTAATGTTGTAGAGTTTGTTCTTAGCTTTAATTTGAGTACTAGAAGTCCTTGATAGGATTTGTAGAGCTCAAGTTATGACTTTGACAAATTACAGGTCATCTGAGGTATGTGAATCTGGGTCCTTGAAAGTCACCCAACTTGCATCCAACTTTTGCCCTAGTAGGATGATTCCTATGAACTCTTGGTCAACATTAATGTTGTAGATCATCTTCTCAGATTTCTATAGAGTACTATAAGTCCTTGATAGGATTTGTAGAACTCAACTTATGGCTTTGACAAGTCAAGGGCATTTTGGTCATTTAGAGGTTATAGGTCATTTCAAGCATAAGGCCATATCTCCTACTTCCAAGCTTCAAATGGAAAAATCTTCAACATCAAACTTTCTTAGAATGATGTTTTAAGGCTTGTAGGGAGGTCATGAGGTGTTGAAAAGGCTTGTATCAAAAAGTGATAAAAATGGCCTAAAATGGAGGCATAAGTTAATTAAGGTGAAATTGAAAATTGGAAATCACAAGTTATAAATCCAAACCATGTCATATAATAGGTCATTTTGACTCCAAATGATATTCTAAGAACAATGGTTCAGCCACAATTTTGATTTGAGGCTTGGGTCATAGGGCTGCTTTGGAAATGGCTTACTTGCATCTTAAGGTACCAAACCAAAACTCAAAAGAACTCAATGTACAAGGTGGTTATGCATTGTAACTCATCTTAAATCTCATGTGGGGATAAATTCAAGTCAGAATCAAAGGTTATGAGATGCTTGGCATGAGATAGCATGTAAGGAGAATTGGATTCAAAATGTCATGACATGAAAAGTTCAATTTCTCATTAGATGATCCTAGATGGTTCCAGATGATTCTAAACCACTCTATAAGATGATTGTAACTTGCTCAGATGCAAGGTTGGTGTGAATTGGTGTAGAGAAGAGAGAGTGAGATCCAAAATCTTCCATTGCAAGTCAAGATCAATTTCTTCATTCTTCTTCATTTCCATCCTTTTTTTCGTCACAAACAATTTCCATAGATCCCTCTGAGTGTGTGCATACTGAATTGAAGTGCCATTGATGGAAGATTGAAGGTTTGGCCATTGGATTTGCAAGAAGCAACTCATCATCGAATCTTGAAGTGCAAGCTCTCTCCCTCAGATTTTTTGCAAACAGAAGTCTTATCTTCATCCAAGGATCATTTCTGAAGAGTTTCAAGCCTTGAAGTGAAGGATTTCATCATCTGCCATACCAAGAAACCAGGTTTGCAAATTCTTCCCTACATCATTATTTAGGCATGATTAGGTTGAGTTATTAGTGTAGAATGGTTAGAGACACCTAGGTGATCATTTATGGAGACTTAGAGAGTGATTGGTGAAGGTTGAATGTGTGACACCATTACTTTGATGAGCAAGAACTCGTGGCATGGTGAGAAAGAATGAGTGTTTGATAGCTGGTTTTGATTAGGGCAATGTGAGGATCATTTTGATGCAAAGAAATCCAAGAATTGTTGAAGTTGAGGTTTGAGATTATGTTGAGTTGCACCATCGGGTTTGATGATAGAGACCATTTCAGTTTAATCCAAGGCCATGATCGTGTTCAGCATGAAAAATTGAGCGTGTTAGGGTTTTACATTTTGAATTTTGGTGATGATTTAAGGTAGCACGAGTTGGTGGAAGTTTGTTGTTTGAAATCTGTTTCATGGAGTTTCATGGCCAAACCCTAGCTGGAGGTTGAAGACAACCTCCCAGCCGTGAGATGCAAGAGAGACCATTGACCTGAGAACTAATCCAACGGACAAGATTTAATTGCGTTTTGGAGGGAATCCTGAGCTGGCGTGAAACGCCGCGTTTCATTAAAAGGGAATTCTGGGCTTAGTGGATCCAATGGCTATCCCCACCCCCCATCAAGGCCCATGGTTGATTCACACTATAAACCATTGCTATTCTCACCGCTTCCTTTTTATTTTCTTTATATTTTTTCAATTGTTTTCTGATTAAATTTTGGGCCCAGCGCGCATGCTTTTTAAACCCCCATTCTGGGCCCAAGCGCATATTGAACTGCATATGGTTACTGATTGCACCCCATCCCTTCATTTTCATTTTATTTTTTCTCCATTTTCTTTCCAACTTTGAAAAATCATATTAATTTGAAAATTAAAGATTTTTTCATGGGAGTTTTTTCTCCTACTTCATATTTTTGTCAAGAAAAATATAAAATAAAAATATTTTCCTTTCATGCATTTTTAGTATTTTTTGTATATTTTTCACTTTAATTGCATTTTATTGCTTTTATATTGATCAATGATTTTGTAGAATTTTGTTTAGGTAGATCCCTTAGCATTTTTAGTTCATTCTTGTTAGTATAGTTAGATATAAGTTTTAGCTCCCCCCTGGATTTATTCCATATTTTTGTGATGAATTTTAGGATAGTTTTGATTAGATGACATTAGGTTGTATAGAATTAGGTTAATCTTCAACATAGGTCCATAATAACACTAGAATTTTGGGTTTTTAGGATAAATTAGACTATGAGACATATAGAGTATTAAGGGTAGGCATGTAGGATCCCTTAGAAATTATATTAGGATTTAATATAGTAGTATGCTATTTTTAGTTGATTTTTGTATTGGTTGATTGTTTGTGTTGCCCTTGGGGGCTTGTATTGTTGTTTGCTTTGCTTTGTGGGCTTGGAGAGCTTGGTATTGTTCTAAGGAGCATTGAGGAGCATAGTAGAAGATTTGAAGATGCATGGAGGAGCTTGAGAGCTTGTTTCTTATTTCCTTTTTGTTGTTTTAGGGTTAGGGATTAGGAAGAGTTTAGACTTAGACAACTTCTTTCTTAAACATGGATGGTATCTTTCACCTCCATTCCTCCCTATGATTCAAAGTCCTTCCATGGTATACACCTCTCTCCTTTGGAGGGATAAGTGATTGTACCTAGGAAGTAGAACTTTTGAGGGAACCATTCCTTTGATGTTGAACCCTTATAGGTCACCTTTGGTGGTCAATAAGTAGTTCAATATCCCCCACTTATCCAGTAAGTGATTTTCTCTGGTTTGATTGTCTTGAGAGATGCTGAGCCTGAGCTTGAAGATGAAGACTTCAATGAAGAGTATAGAAGAGGATGAATCCTTGAGTATTGCCATTCCAGCTGAAGCTTGAAGAGCAGCAAGAGCAAGTTGATACTTGAAGACCCCTGAAGATAAAGTAAAGACTGAAGGATGAAGTTGACACTTCTAAGTGATTGAGATTGATTCTGAAGAGCTGAAGCTTGAAGAACAAAGGAAGTTGATACTTACTTTGATACCTAGAGATCTTGAAGGAGCCAAGTTGATACTTATGCTTGATAGTGAAGCCTGAAGGTGGAGCTGAGCAAGAAGCTGAAGCTTAGAGGAGAAGATAAGTTGAGACTTATGTTGAAGGGTTGAAACCTGGAAAAGCAATTGACATTTGTCAAGAGTGATGGAAGTCTGAAGACTGAGTTGCTGTTGGAAGAGCTGAGGCTTGGAAGTTGAGAGAGGAGTTGATCTGCTTTCTCTTCTTTTTCTTTTACTGTATTGATGTGTTTTGTTTGACTTGTTTGATGCATTAGAATAAGTTCATATCTAGAATAGGTAGAATCTAGGAGCATGATTGCACTAGAGGTTGAGTTGCTCCCTCTGCTTGTATTGTTACTGTGTGGCTTTGCTTGCGGGTATTCGGTAGAGCCCAGCTCCCTTGCCCATGTGGTTTGTTTGCCTGATGGCATTTCATTTCATTTTATCTGTATGATTGCAGTTTACTGTATATTGCTTGATAGCATGTTATTTATATTTCAGTATGATTACTGTTATCCATTCTGGCTTGAGGTTGAGATGAGCTTGTGGAGGCTGAAGCCCCACACACATTTCCTCCCTCACTTGCATTGCATGCATTTTACTGTTAAGCTGATGCTTTGTCTATTTTGGTGTATCATTGACATGATCCCTTAGGACTCTCATTTCCTTTGATAAGGAATTGATGATAGAATTTTAGGTTGAAACCTATGCATGACAACTTCTAGGAGTTCCCTGTTCAAACCTCAACCATAGGATGAATCCATGGCATGACAACAGTAGGACTTGATAGTCTCCCTCCTAGTTGGGCCTGTTCTCTTCTCATCTCAAAACAGTTTAAGATACAGTAATCATGAATGATTTCTTTCGCACGTTACGAGCCTTAAGCTATCTGAGAAAGGATTGTGGGAGAGTTTCTTTTCCACAGTCTGGATGTTTAGTATGGTACCCTTTGGGTGACATGCGACGCATTCACTCTCAGGTCATAGTCTCTAGTGCGATAGAAATCGCAAACACAATAAAAAACACATCTTTCGTAAAAGACAGGAAATAAATTGTAGTTTCCCGAACTACGTGAGCTCTGATCTCTCATACCTGTTGAGAGTACGTAGGCACAAGATGGTGATGTCTTGGCGAGCTACCTTCCCCCATAACCCTTCGTAGGCCGAACTACATTGACTCTGATTTCTCATTCTCTGATGAGAATACGTAGGCATAAAGTGCGACGCTTTGCCGAGTCATTTTTCTTTTTCTGTTTCAGACCAACCTTGATAGGTAGATAGAATAAAACCAACCCGTCCAAGTAAACACAACAAGCGAGGATCCCGTCGAGTACGACGGACGTGAGGGGTGCTAATACCTTCCCCTTGCGTAACCGACTCCCGAATCCAGACAACGGTTGTGATGACCTTGTCTTACCCTTTTTCCGTCAGGTTTTTCCGATCGTTTCCTTTCCCGCTCTGAGGGATAAATAACGAAAGGTGGCGACTCTTCTGTTGTGCCGACACCTTGTTTTCGCGCAAGCGACAGATACACTTCCACTTCGATGTTGGTTCTTGTTGAATTCCTTTGGTTTTCAGCAAGTATGCCAACATTGCAACTTGATCTTGATGACAAATCTCTTCTTGGAGGGTGCTTGCTAAAGCTTGGAGATGAAGATTGAAGAAGCTTGAAGATGGAATCTAGCTCAAAGATAAGACCTTTGCTGTCATTTTAACTTTGCTGTTCAGAGCGTGTTATTGCTGTTTGTTGTAGGAGTTTGTTGCTGCTGCTTGGGCTGCCTCCTCTGTATCTTTTGTTTTTCTCTGTATTGTCTGTTGGCTTGTGCTGCTTGCCCTTTAGGCTTGAAGTGAAGTTGATTCACTTTGCCTGTTGCTTTCTTAGGTTCGAGGTTGAGTGGGACTCCCTTGCCTTGCTTGTTTTGCTGCATCTCATGCATACTTACTGTTTACTGTATATCTGCTGTTTCTTTTCCGTTTATCCCCTAGGATCTCTGATTTCCTCTGCGCAGGAGGGAATTATGACAGACATTAGGTGTTAATCCATGCATGATAACATTAGGGTAGTTTTAATTCCCCTTTCAAACCCTAGGTTTTTAGACTTATCTTCTACCTCAGAACAATTCAAAACACAGTAATACGGATAATCGATGTCGTACGTTACGAGCCTTAAGCTATTTGAGAAAGGTTGCTGAAGGGTCACTCTTCAGTAACCTGATTACGTAGTGTGTTACCCTTAGGGTGACATATGACGTAGTCACCCTCAAATCATAGTCTCTAGTGCGTCAGAGATTGCAAACATCATAAAAGACAGTTCTTGCGTAAAAGACTGAAAACAAACATCAAAGTGTGATTTTTGTCCGCTTGGGCTCTTAATCAGGAAAAACCCTTTCATAAGGAGATAAAAAACGTTCAGACAAGCTTGTGTCTTCCGTAGCCCGAACTACGTTTGCTTTGATCTTTCATGTTGTATGAAAGTACGTAGGCATAGGATGCGATATCCTAGCGAGCAACCTTCCCCTCCTTTCCAGTAGGTAGGAGAACTACGTTGACTCTGATTTCTCGTTCCAGACGGGAATACGTAGGCATAAAGTGCGATACTTTGCCGAGTCATTTTATTTTCTTTTAACCCCAGACCTGTAGAATAGATAGAATAACAATCCGTACTAGAAAACAAGCGTGGATCCCGTCGAGTACGAAGGACGTGAGGGGTGCTAATACCTTCCCCTTGCGTAACCGACTCCCGAATCCAGGATTTGGTTGCGATGACCATTCCTTTCCCGTCTTTGCGGTAGGTTTACTTCAAGCGTTTCCTTTCCCTCTGTTGGGATAAATAACGCACGGTGGCGACTCTTCTGTTCAGCTGGCGCCGATTTTCGCAGTAGCGACAGCTGGCGACTCTGCTGGGGACTGGAATATCCCCTATGCGAGTCAATCCTAGCGCTTGTTTTCCCGTCGTGGGTGTTGTACAGATTTACTTTCCTGTCTTTACTTTCCGCATTTTATTTATCAGCTTTATATTGTTATTGTTGCTGTGGGAAGGGGGTAATCTGTTGAGAGATAAGCCGGACCTGGGCTTGAGGTTACACATAGACTTAGAAGTAGAGAGTAGTTGTTAGCCTGCTTGCTTAGCTCGCACCAGCTAGCCACAAAATTTACACTCGGACGGGATTCTCTTTGATGCTTCTTGCCTGGCCCTTAGGGCTCGACAAGTTGTCTGACTCGAGGATTGTCGACTCTGGGAACCTATCAATTGGGATTCAACTAAGTGAGGCCGCTTCAAGGGATGATGATGCCACACCTTCTGGGTATCGTATCATCGCTCTTGAAAGTCTGTGACGTTGAACCCGCATAGGATGTCGTACCTCGTCTGCGAGTTAAGTACATACCTGTGAGGGGTAGGTGGGTCTGTTTGCAGGAAACCTTTGACCTCAGAATACCCGGTTTATCTCTATCAGTGAGATCTGGTTACAAGGTTCATTTGAGTAGTTTGGTTTGAGATAAAGATTGGATGGTTCTCAGGCTTCAGTACAGAGTAGCCCAGTCTATCAGCACTGCACTTGGTCCCTTGTTTGCATATGCATGTGCATTTTCATGATTGCATTTCATTAACATGTATTTATGTTGCAGGTGATCATTCCCCTCTAATTCTAGTGTATCTTCTAGCCAGACATGAAGTCCCTGAAGAAGACAATTGCTTACCGGTTGCATTCACCAGATATCAGTTCATTGCTGGGTTTAGTTGCTCTGGCAGATGAGAGTGTGAGGGCTGAGTTCAGAGTATCTTATGGGAGATTGCTTAGCTTGTTGTACAGACCTTCGGCATTTGAGACGACTGGGGTGTATACTTTGTTGCAGTTTTATGAGCCGCAGCTGAGATGTTTCTTATTTCCCGATTATATTCTAGCACCCACTTTGGAGGAGTATTCTGCGATGTTGGGAGTTCCTGTGCTAGACCAGATGCCCTTTGTTCATGTTGATGCTGAGCCTGAGTTGGCCATGCTCGCCTAGATTGTCAGTTTGGACGCTTCTGAGTTTCCAGGAGGCTTGGTCAAGCTGAATGGAGCTTATGGTTTTCACCTGTCTGTCCTAGTTGAGAAGGCTACACGGTGCACAAAGAGTGAATGCTGGGTCACTTTCAGTGCTATTCTAGCTGTCTGCATCTATGGAATTGTCTTGTTTCCTAATGTGCCAGATTTTGTCGACTCAGACGCCTTCTTGATTCTTGCCTCGAAGAATCCAGTTCCTACTCTCTTGGGCGATGTTTATCATTCCATTCATTACAAGAATGAGAAACATCGTGGCAAGAACGTTTCCTGCTGTCTTCCTCTCTTGTACAGGTGGTTCCAGGGGCACCTTCCGAAGAAAAGACCTTTTATGGATGTTGTTGATACTTTGGATTGGTCTTCCCGGTTGATGGGGTTGTCTACTGAGAATATCGTTTGGTTTGATCGGAGTATGCTTGGTATTGACATTATATATAGTTGCAGTGGCTTTCCGAATGTTCCCCTGATTGGACGGAAAGGCTGTATCAACTATAACCCTTCACTGCTGGTACGACAGTTCGGTTATGCTTTGAGGGACACTCCTATTGAGAAAGAGATACAGGAATCTCTGTATCTCACAGGGTCATTCGACACAGCTGTTTTGATCAGATTGAGACATGCATGGGCTAACATCCATAGAAGGGGAAAAGCTTTGCTCGGTAAGAGCAACAACAGAGCTTATGATCCTTATTTGGCTTGGATCCGTGAGAGAGTTGGTACTTCTTTGATGCCTTATCCTGCTGTGGAACCCTTGTATCTTCCATTGACTGAAGTACCTCCTTCAGAAGAGAGTGAGGAGTATAGCAAATTGTTGGCTGAAAACGAGGAACTGAAGAAAGCCAATGAGGAGTTAGAGAAGGAGATCTTCCAGTTACGTCGTGAGAAGAATGAAGCCACCTTCACTGTGAAAGAACATACTGAATTGATCAACAGGTTGGGATCGGAGCTGACAGAAGCAACCAACAAGAAAGAAAAAGTGGGAATAGCCTTAAACGGTGTTAGCAAGGTGTTTACTTCCAAGAAGGAACTGCTAAGCAAAGCTTATGCCCATATCAGCAAGTGGGAAGCTTTGTGGAATGCCACTCTTACCAAGCGGAAGGAGCGCAAAGATGAACTGAAGCTGCAGATTGCCATGCTAGAGGCACAAGTTAGGGACCAAGACGCGAAGATTGCTGAAGCGACATCACTTAGGAGCACTGCTGAGCTCAGGGTGAGTGACATTGACGAGAAGCCGAGAGGATATGAAGAGAAGGCCGGTTCCAAGATGTACAGATTTGATGAGAGTTCTGGCAAAGGAGCCTATCAGGATGATGCCAAAAAGCTGAGATCCACTACCGAGCGGCATGCTTTACTGATACAGGAGCTGATCTCCCGACTAGGGCACTCAGAGACAATGGGGATTTTGGAGGACGTCAGAGCCCGCCATTTGGCCTGATTTATCTTTGCCTTACCTTTATTATTTGTACTTGTATTTAGACCATCGCCAGGCTTGTTGGCCGAGGTCTCTTTAGTTGTATTCAGTTGTACACTTGTACTCAGCCTCTTGGCATTTGTTATATATGAGGATTTTCTGATTCCTTGCTTGCTTGATGGGGACTCCATTGTCGTAATGGCCTTCTCTCCGAAACTAGAATCGGGGGGAATATAACCTGTAGCATATTTACACATTCGCATCCGCATTCGTATTGCATAACCGGTATTTGTGAATCAGTATCTTATTTCCTTCGTCTGCAGGTTTCCAGGATTGACGAGCAAAGAGTTCATCGATACTCTACTCGTACCAACTGCAAGAGAATCATGGATCAAGTCCAGGGGGAGATGCTGGAAAGTCGTGAGAAGTTGAACCTGTTCATGCAGGCCATGGAGAGTATTGCTAAAGGCCAGGAGAATCTCCAGACTTTGGTGCAGCCGCTGCTGACGCGGGCTAATGGGAACGGTAACAATGACCACAACTCGGTGCACGTCGAAACTCTTCATGAGGATGGGCCCCCTACTCCAGTGGTTCCTCTTGTGGTGACCCCACCTGTCGTGGTTGTAAACAATGACGCTGGCGCTGACAACGATAACACAGGAAATGGAAATGAAACTGTTATTAACAATGTCGGATTTGGAGACGCCAATCTGGGAGGTGGTAACTTCAATGGTGGTAATGGTTTTGGTAACAATGGGTTTGGCTATAACGACCAGGGGTTTGAGTACGACAATTAGGGCGGAAAGTTAGGCTTCAACACTCAGGGTTTCGGCTATGACGGTTTCGGTAACGCTAACCAGGGTTATGGTGGAAATGGTGCTGGATTGATTCCTGTCAACACTGGTTTCGGGCAAGGTTATGGTCATGGGGGACGAGGTCCCATAACTAATCAGCAAGGGTTTGGTCGCAACACTGGTTATAACGGGTACGGAAATGAAAATGTGAACTGGGGCGAAGACTGTCAAGAGGACGCCTTTTCTGGGAGAGGCATGGGATTTGAAGGACCCGGTGACAATACTCAGAGGATTAAAATGCTTGAAGAACAGGTGAAGGGTATGGCTAATCAGAATTCTACTGGACTAGACATGACTACTATGGGCTTGGTGCCTGGGCTGAAGGTACCGCTGAAGTTCAAAGCACCCACATTCGACAAGTATAAGGGGGACACTTGCCCTAAGGTGCATGTCCGCGCTTATTACAGAAGGATGTCGGCGTATTCAGACAATGAAAGGATGCTTATGCATTTCTTTCAAGACAACCTATCAGGGCCGTCACTCGAGTGGTACATGGGGTTGGAGCCCGCTCAAATCAAAACCTGGAAGCAATTGGCGGATGCTTTCGTCCTGCATTATAAGTATAATAGTGATCTGGAACCGAACCGAGTTCAATTGCAAGGCTTGTCGCAGAAGAAAGAGGAAAGCTTTAAAGAGTATGCGCAGAGATGGCGCGATATGGCAGCAAGGGTACATCCTCCGTTGGCGGAAAGAGAAATGAATAGCATGTTCATTGGGACATTTACGGGGATATATTACGAAAAATTGTTTAATGTTTCGTTGAGCAGTTTTTCAGATTTAATTCTTATGGGCGAGATGGTCGAAGACGGTATTAAGGTTGGAAGATTCCACGCAGGTGAGTCTGCCCCCGCAGGAGGTACCAGGAAAGCATTCGGTGGTAGGCGACAAGGTGATTCTAGTACTGTGTTTGGCAGCAGAGGCCGGGGCAGAGGATGAAGTCAGTATGCTCAGCATCAACAGGTAGCTAGTGTTACCATCCCTTTTCCACAACAGCAGCCGCAGCAGTAGCAACAACAAAGGCAACACCCCGCCCAATGCAGAATCCTAGAGGGCAAGCCAAGGAGAGTATTTGAAACGCCTCCTTTCACGTACGCCGAGCTGCTTCAAACATTGCTAGGATTAAAGTTGGTCGAGAAAAGGACCATGGCACCGTTAACGGGCAATCCTCCGTTTGGTTATGATGCTGGTAAGCACTGTGATTTCCACTCCGGGGCGCTCAGACATGATATTGAAGGCTGTCATGCGTTTAAACATAAAGTCCAAGACTTGTTGGACAACAAAGCTATTAACTTTGGACAGGCGGGTCCAAATATAGTACAACAGCCTATGCCCAATCATGGGGCAAACGCCATCCTGACCGAGGAGAGTTTGAATCTAGTGATGGATGTCAATGAGCTGAAGACACCGTTGGGTGAGATCAAAAGTAGATTGTTAAAAGGGGGTGTATTCCCGGGTGCGACGAATTTTGTTTGGATTGTTGGATACAACCAGAGGGTTGTAATGAGTTGAAACAGGGTATTCAGGCGTTAATGAACGAAGGAACATTGCAGTTTGATAGAACCGCAGTTGAAGAGCCGGTGGAGGCATTGTGTGATGAGCTGAACGATGTTGCTACGGTAACGATTCCAAGGAAAACAATAACGATAACGGCGCCCGCCAGGCGGCCGACGATCACTATTACTAAAGCAGGATCAATCCCTTTTGAAAGTACTAAAGCAGTACCATGGACTTACGGGTTGGAGGTTTATTGCGACGGTGAGAAAATTGAAGTAAATAAACAACCAGCTGGGGTTGTAGATAATGTGGTCGGAACAGGAGGTATGACCAGAAGTGGGAGAATCTTCACATCGCCTGAGGTAGAGGCAGAAAGATTGGCAAAAGGGAAAGCCAAGGTAGATGATAGTGGCCCCTCACAGATAAAGGAAAAGGAAACATCACTTAAGGATGTGGAAGAGTTTATGAGGCTCATCCGTAAAAGTGATTACAAAATTGTAGAGCACCTTCAGCAAACGCCATCAAAGATCTCGATCTTATCACTGCTATTATGTTCCGAGGCTCATCGGAACGCTTTGCTGAAGATCCAAGACTCATCATTCGTTCCTCAAGATGTTTCGGTTAACCAGTTAGAAGGAATGATGACGCATGTTAATGCAGGGCACAGTCTGGGCTTTATAGATTTTGATTTGACCCCGAGGGGGAGAGAGCATAACATGGCACTACACGTCTCAGTTGAATGCAGGGGCACGGTCATGTCCCATGTGCTGGTGGATACTGGATCTTCCTTGAATGTGCTTCCGAAGAAAGCAATGATGAAGTTGGATGTCAGAGGGATTCTCTGCACGCCCAGTGACTTGGTGGTCAGGGCATTTGATGGTACGCGGATGTCAGTTTTCGGATCGATAACATTACCATTGCAGGTGGGGCCGAAAATATTTGAAACTGAATTCTATATAATGGACATCCAACCAGCATATAGTTGTCTTCTTGGACGCCCATGGATTCATGCTGCTGGGGCAGTCACATCCACGTTGCACCAAAAGTTGAAGTATATGGTGGGGGATAGTGTCGTCACTGTTTGTGGAGAAGAAGATATTCTGGTTAGCCATCTGTCTTCATTCAGATATGTGGAAGTCGACAGCGAAATCCACGAGACACCCTGTCAAGCATTTGAAGGGCTAAAGACAAGGCTCCAGTACCCAAGATATCAGATGTGGCAGTGTCATCTTATAAAGAGGCTCAGGCTCTAGTGCAGGCAGGCGAAACAAAGGGCTGGGGTCAGGTGTTGGAGATTCCCGTAAAGAACGACAGGTTCGGGCTTGGATATCATCCTTCGTCATCAGCATCCTCTTCCGGAGCGCCCAAGTTCAGAGGGCCAATAACCATTACACCAAGTGGAGTGAGCTTCGAGACCATCAATGCTGTTTCCGATTCTGAGGAAGGAGATAGCGACTGTGATATGGACGCGTGGATCAAGCCAGGCGTGCCAGGACAAGGGCTTTGCAATTGGTCTATTCAGGAGACTGTTCCTGTGACAACTAAACAGTAATGATTTGTTTTTTAATTGTTGAATAATCCTGTGCCCTACTTGGGGCACAATGATTTTGCTTAGGGCCATTTTGGTTATGTACAGTACATTGTTTAATCATGAATAAAGGCGTTTTTTCATATACAAATATTGTGATCCTTGTTTTTCCTGTTTTTATTTTTACAATAAAATGGCAACGTGGTTATTTGCTTTGTCTGCGTTTTGAAGCATTTAACCATTTCCTTTGCAGGATTACTATTTCAGATGACATCTATGAACTGCCTATGACTCATTTCGACTTCGAGCACCCGGTATTTCAGGCTGAGGAAGAGATTGTGGAAGATGGCGACGTACCAGAAGAGCTGACCTGGTTATTGAAACAAGAAGAAAGAATCATTCTGCCTCATGAGGAAGTCATTGAGATTATCAATTTGGGGTCGAAAGGGGTTGAAAGGAACATCCGTATAGGGGTTGCGCTGCAAAGCGACGTCAAGCAGAGGTTGATTGACATGCTCAAAGAGTACAGTGATATATTCGTTTGGTCGTACGAGGATATGCCTGGGCTGGATACGGATATGGTTGTTCATCGTCTGCCATTAAAAGAAGAATGCCCACCGGTTAAGCAGAAGCTCCGAAGAACTAAACCGGACATGGCTGTGAAGATTAAGGAGGAAGTTCAAAAACAGTGGGATGCTGGTTTCCTAGCTGTTACAAAATATCTCTCATGGGTCGCTAATATTGTGCCAGTGCCAAAGAAAGACGGTTAAGTGTGAATGTGTGTAGACTACCGTGACTTGAACAAAGCGAGCCCGAAAGATGACTTTCCACTTCCTCACATCGATGTGCTGGTTGATAACACTGCTCAATTCTCCGTATTCTCCTTCATGGATGGCTTCTCGGGCTATAATCAAATCAAAATGGAGCCAGAAGACATGGAGAAGACTACCTTCATTACTCCCTGGGGAACATTTTGTTACAAAGTGATGCCCTTCGGATTGAAGAATGTTGGGGCAACATATCAACGTGCTATGACGACTCTCTTTCATGACATAATGCATAAAGAGGTCGAGGTTTATGTTGATGATATGATTGCCAAATCCCAGACGGAGGAAGAACATTTGGTGAATTTGCTGAAACTATTCAAGAGGCTTAGGAAGTTCAGGCTGAGACTGAACCCTAACAAGTGCACCTTCGGGGTGAGATCAGGTAAACTGCTGGGGTTTATCGTGAGCGAAAAAGGAATAGAGGTTGATCCTGCGAAAATAAAAGTAATACAAGAAATGCCGACGCCTAAAACAGAAAAAGAAGTCCGCGGATTTTTAGGGAGGTTGAACTACATCGCCCGGTTCATCTCTCACTTAACTGCGACGTGTGAGCCGTTATTCAAGTTGTTGAAAAAGGACCAGGCTGTGACTTGGAATGAAAATTGTCAAAAGGCGTTCGACAAGATAAAAGAATACTTGCAGGAACCTCCTGTTTTGATACCCCCAGTGGCCGGGAGACCTTTGATTATGTATTTGACAGTTCTTGAGGAAAGTATGGGTTGTGTTCTCGGTCAACACGACGAGACTGGGCGCAAAGAGCATGCGATCTACTATTTGAGTAAGAAGTTTACTGACTGTGAGTCCAGATACTCAATGCTCGAGAAAACGTGTTGTGCGCTAGCCTGGGCCGCAAAACGTTTGAGGCAATACATGCTAAATCATACAACCCTGCTCATTTCAAAGATGGATCCTATCAAATACGTGTTTGAGAAGCAGGCACTCACCGGAAGAATTGCCCGATGGCAGATGGTGTTAACCGAATATGATATTCAATATGTTTCTCAGAAGGCTATTAAAGGTAGCGTCTTGTCAGAGTACCTTGCGGAGCAACCTATTGAGGACTACCAATCGATGAGGTTTGATTTTCCTGACGAGGATATCATGTACCTAAAGATGAAAGATTGTGAAGAACCGTTGCCAGACAAAGGACCAAAATTGGGTTCCAAATGGCAGTTAATATTCGATGGAGCTGTGAATTCCTATGGTAGCGGAATAGGGGCAATCATTACTACTCCTCATGGGTCGCACATCCCATTTACTGCTCGATTGACCTTTCCGGTTACCAACAATAAAGCTGAATATGAGGCTTGCATCATGGGTCTTGAAGAAGCTATTGATTTGCGAATCAAACATCTGGACATATACGGAGACTCAGCTCTAGTGGTAAATCAGATAAAAGGAGAATGGGAGACACGTCAGCCCAACTTGATACCATACATTAATTATGCAAGGAGATTGTTGCCTTTCTTCGACAAGGTTGAATTGCATCATGTGCCGCGAGCAAAAAATCAAATGGCTGACGCCCTGGCAACGTTGTCTTCCATGTATAAAGTTAACTTCTGGAACGAGGCTCCCCGGATTGTTATCTCTCTGCTTGATAGGCCTGCGTTCATATTTGCTATTGACGAAGCATCTGATGATAAACCCTGGTACTATGACATCCAAAATTTCCTAAAGAACAAGGAGTACCCGGCTGGGGCATCCGGTCGAGATCAGAAGACTCTCAGGAGATTGGCTGACAATTTCTATTTGAATCCTGACGGTGTCCTATACAAAAGAAACCACGACTTGGTGTTGCTACGATGTGTAGACGAGAAAGAGGCGAAATTGCTCATGGAAGAGATACATGAGGGTACATTTGGTACACATGCGGGTGGAGATGCTATGACGAGAAAACTGCTGCGGGCAGGTTATTACTGGCTAACTATGGAAATAGACTGTTTCAAGTTTGCAAAGAGGTGTCATAAATGCCAAATTTATGCGGATAAGGTCCATGTACCCCCAAGTCCTCTGAATGTGATGTCATCACCGTGGCCATTCTCGATGTGGGGAATTGATATGATTGGTAAGATTGAGCCTACGGCATCAAACGGACACCGGTTCATTTTGGTGGCAATCGATTACTTCACCAAGTGGGTGGAAGCAGCATCATATGCCAATGTTACCAAACAAGTGGTCGCCAGATTTATCAAGCGAGATATTATCTGCAGATATGGAATCCCTGAACGGATCATCACCGACAACGGTTCGAATTTAAACAACAAGATAATGAAAGAGTTGTGTCAGAATTTCAAGATCGAGCATCACAACTCTTCTCCTTACCGACCCAAGATGAATGGCGCTATTGAAGCGGCCAATAAGAACATAAAGAAAATTGTTCAGAAGATGGTTGTGACGTATAAGGACTGGCACGAGATGCTACCTTTCGCTTTGCACGGTTATCGTATGACGGTACGCACATCAACCGGGGCAACCCCTTTTTCATTGGTATACGGAATGGAGGCAGTATTACTATTGGAGGTTGAGATTCCTTCCCTGAGGGTTTTACGAGATGTCCAACTTGACGAGGTAGAATGGGTAAAAGACAGGCTGAATCAACTGAGTTTAATGGATGAGAAGAGGCTAGCTTCTCTCGCATACGGTCGGTTGTATCAGAGCCGGATGAAGAAAGCATACGATAAGAAGATATGTCCGTGAAGCTTTCAGACGGGCGACCTTGTGCTGAAGAGGATTCTCCCGCCACAAACAGATCACAGGGGCAAGTGGACCCCTAGTTACGAAGGGCCATACATTGTCAGAAAAGTCTTCTCAGGAGGAGCATTGTTATTGTCCACCATGGACGGTGAAGACTTTACGTCGCCTGTGAATTCGGAAGCAGTTAAAAAATACTTTGCTTAAAAGTGACCCGCTGGACAGTAAAAAGAGAGTCCAGGCAAAAATGGGGCATCCTGGCGAACCAAAAAACAGAATAAAAGGTTCGGGAAAAAGTTAGGGATAAAATTGAAAAGATGTACACCTGCGAAGTCGAAAACCTACATTGGGCGACTTCGGCAAAAAAGGGTATCCCGGTGAATTGAAAACCCGCAAAGGGCGATTCACGCAAAAGTTAGGGATTTGAAAAGCAAATGACAGCGGTCCGAATCTGATACCTGCATTGCTTAGTGGTTTGGGAATACCTGAGGGTTCGTTTATCCAACACAATCTCTTCCGAAAATTGAATACCGGGAAAGCGCCAGAGTCAGACGAGTCATAGGAGGATCAGCTTACGATGTTTATTTGCACCATGTTGCTGACATGTGTACAAATTCGAGTTGTATTTATGTTTTTATGCTTCCTGTGCATATATGTATGTGTGTGTACGCAACTTCCTCTTTCCAGGAGTTGCATCTGATGTACAAAGCTTTGCCTATTCAGAGGCCTGTTATTAATAAAACATGTTATTCAGTATTTGATGATCGTGCTTTACTGTTTTGTATGTGGAAAACGTCAATGTTTTTGATAAACTTACATGTGCATAACTTTGATGGCCCTTGCCAATAATTGCTAAAACTTCGAATTGACTGAAGTAATGTCACGGACACTAACCCAAATAGATTTGGTTGTATAGATTTGTCTTGTCTCGTTTGTGTTTTGCAGGGTTCTCGCCTTTAAAGCGTATGATCAGAAATTAGGGCCCCAGCCGGAGGTTCGTGGTGAAAGAATTAACTTTGTGCGACGCCAATCCCCATGCAGGTCGCACCTCATCTTCAAAAGTTGAGATGATTTTGTCCCTTACTGAAGAGATCAATTTCCCCAGCTAGTCGCAGCTTATCCCCAGAGGATATTCCCCGCCAGTCAAGATCAGTATCCTCTGCAGAGGTTGCACTCCCCAGAGAGTCGAGTATGTGAACGATCAATCCCCAGCTTGGAGGATTCCCGCAGTGTTTAACCAAGTCATAGTTGGTTCAGAAGGATTATTCCCATAGAAGATGGTTTTCTTCCCGCAGGCCGTCATGCCTTCGTCAGGATGATTATCCCCAGCGGAGCGGTAACTCCGAGTTTGAAAGTTGTGCCCAGACAGTATCGTTTCCTCCAGAAGGATTTCCTCGTTCCCCAGCTGAGTCGTTTCTTGTTCAGTCAGTTTACTGTCCCCAAGAGAGTCGATTCTTCCCCAGCGGAGTTACTCTCCCCAGCAGGTGTTATCCTTTCCTCCCAGTGGAAATCAAAGTTTAATCTCCTCGGCAGAGTTGGTGGTATGTCCGGCATTTATTTTGCCGGAGGGCTTTATGATGCCCGTTCGTCCCCAACATGGTGGTATTTGCTCAACGGCCATGACGAAGCAAGCTTGTCAAAGTTTCCCCAGCAGCTTGAGCCTGCATTTGCATTTGCATATAGTGTCATATTTGCATCTACCCAAAAACGCGTAGCATATCCGTGCTGTACGGAGCATTACGCCATTGTCAAACATGTGCATTTTGAAACATAAGCCAGGTTAGTTAACCTTTGGTTTTCAAATGTTGTTTCCCTTGCAGGTGGAGAAGAGCTCTTGCTCAAATCAATTACCAAATATTAAAAATTTCAGCCTAAGACATGTGAGGATAATGGCCGTCTTGTCATTATTCCCCACAGAGTTGCTTGCTTAAGTTTCTCTTACCCCTCCCGCGGAGTATTTCTTCAAGATTGTTGTTATGTTAGTATCAAAAAAAAAAATTTCGTGAATCATTTTTGGGAAATTGCTGCCTATGTCGAAGTAGGTGTCTGGCAGTTTGGGTTCAGAAAATTCCCAGTAGAGTCCTTCTCAGATTTATTACCATGTCAGCATTAAAGATTGAAAGATTGGACCATTATGTGTTACCCATTTGATTGATGGAGTTAGCTACTGCAAAGATAGGCAGAGGAGCTGTATTCAAGAGAGTTGTTTACCCGTAGCCATGGCGGTGTTATTTTCCTGTAGTGATGGCAGAGTATTACCCGTAGCAATGGCAGTGTTGTTTACCCGTGACAATGGCGGTGTTATTTTCCTGTAGTGATGGCAGAGTATTACCCGTAGCGATGGCGGTGTTATTTTCCTGTAGTGGTGACAGAGAGTTATTACCCGTAGCGATGGCGGTGTTATTTTCCTGTAGTGATGGCAGAGTATTACCCGTAGCAATGGCGGTGTTGTTTACCCGTAGCGATGGCGGTGTTATTTTCCTGTAGTGATGGCAGAGTATTACCCGTAGCAATGGCGGTGTTGTTTACCCGTAGAGATGGCGGTGTTATTTTCCTGTAGTGATGGCAGAGTATTACCCGTAGCAATGGCGGTGTTGTTTACCCGTAACGATGGCGGTGATATTTCCCTGTAGTGATGGCAGAGTATTACCCGTAGCAATGGCAGTGTTGTTTACCCGTAGCGATGGTGGTGTTATTTTCCTGTAGTGGTGACAAGATTATTTCCCGTAGTGGTGGCGGTGGTATTACCCGCAGTGATGACAGTGTTATTTTCCCAGAGTATTTCCCGCAGTGGTGGCGGTAGTATTACCCGTAGTGATGGCGGAGCTATTTTCCTGTATCGTTGGCAGAGTTATGTTTGTTGACAAAAGTACTTCCCCAGTGAAGTCATCCAGGTTCAATGGATGGATGGGGTTCCCCAAGCAGTGGTGCAGTTTATTTCTGCGGTTGGAAAATTTCCGGGTTCTTGGTATTTGTCGCGGTGAAATTTGGATACCAAACTATTGATTAGTTTGAATCTTTAATTCAATTTTGCAACCGAACTTTGATTTGTCCAAAGGAAGGGATAAAGATCGAAATTCCCACAATGCAATGCAAATGCAAGGTTTAGAGAGTTATAGGTTCGGGGGTTGGTTAAACTTAGGGAAGGTACTAGCATCCTAAGTTTCTGTAGTACTCTACAGGAACCTCTTGTTTTATATTTGTTTATTGCTAAGTGTTTATCTGCTTAAAGGTTGAAAGACCTAGTGGTTTATTTCTAAGTATACTCGATAAGATGTCGCATCTTATGCCTACATATCCTTACGGGAGTGGAATCAGAGTACTTTTAGTTCCCCTAAAGGGTTTGAGGAGTTCTTTGACTGTGGTCAAAGTTCCTACGGGTTTAGGGTAGTTGATTTATTGATTTTAGGAGAAGAGATGTGTCTTCATTTTAAGGGAGATATAACTACCACAAAGTGTAGGAAAATAGTCTTTGCATCGTCTTAAGAAAAGGGCTTAAGTACTCGGATTGTTTGACGAGTATGCCTTTTATTTCTCTTAAGGCAAAGTCCCTACGGCTTGATTGTATTGTTGTGGGGGTGGAGATTCTATCTCGCTTAAGATGATTTGGCATCTTTCTCTAATGTGTTTGAATATATTGTTTTGAATTGATTGTTGAATGCTTGAATATTGTTGTAGTATTGATTGAGTTTGTTTGTTTTCCTATGTTGTAAAGATAAAGGTCCTTCCTATGGGGGTAGGTCCTAAACTTAAGAAGATCAACTTGAATGGGATCAAGGATCAAGGGGGATATGATGCGAATGATATGCACTACACATGATTGTTGAATCATGTGTAGGGTTTTCCTTTGGACGGAATGCGATGCGGAAAATAAATTGCGGTAATATTAAATTGCTGAAGAATAAGTTGCAAGGAAAGTAAGCCATACACAAACGCATGAAAGCGCTGAAGTGTGTGAGGGTGAATGTGTCGTGAATGTGAGTGTGCACGATTGATTTGTATTGTCGATGTGAATTGATTTTAACTGTAAGATTTGATTTTTAGCGAAGGGATTAGTTTTAATATTAAGGTAACATTGATTCAAGAGAGGTCGGATTGGTTTTAGGCGGAATTATTTTTAGAGAAAATTATTTTAAAGAATGAATTAATTTTTTTTTAATTTAAAAAAAGGTTATGAGGAAGTTCTTATTGTCATTTATATAAAATAGATTTACACATTATAAAAGAACAAGAGTTATAAAAAAGTTTACTATTTATTTGTAAAATAAATATAAAGTGGATATATTGTTATTTATTTAAAAAGAAATTATTTAGTTAAAAGGATTATTAGAAAAAGTAGATTAATTAGTTAATTAATTAAAAGCATTATAAAAAAAGAGATTTATTAACTAAAAGGTTAATTAGATGAAATATTTGGTTTTTAAAAAAAGTATTTTGATTAAGGTAAAAAGGTTGATTATTAACATGGCTTAACGGTTGATTAGGGTTAACTAATTAAATATTAGGATTAATGGATTAATCAAGGGATTAGGGAGGTTAATAGGTGGTTAGGTGGTTAGGTGGTGATTAGTGTGTGGTTAGTGTTGATTAACAAGTTACAACAGGTTAATTAAGAATCTAAAAAAAAAAGAACCCTAAATCCCCAAATTTACCCCCAATCCCTAATTCGTATCCGCCTCTGATCTTCTTGATCGTCCATCTTTCTCTCATCGTTTTGTTCTTTCTCCTTCTTTTCATTTCTTTTCTTTCTCCGATTTGCTTCTTCTCCTCTTTTCTACACAAATGAAAAAAAACAATAACAGAAAACGTTAAACGTTAGCGAAACCTCACAAATTAAACTGGGTTCTTGCTCTGTGGCATGACGGCGGTTTTCCGGTGGATTTGCGGCGGGTTCTCGACGATGTGCGCACCGGGGTTTGAGATAAGTCTCCTTCCTCTTCGATTTAGGTTTTTGATTTCGGGGATTTCCTCTGTGGAACTTTTATGAGTTTTTTTTTTGTGAATGAATTTGTGTGTGATTTTTGTGAATCTTCCCCGTGACTGATTGTGGATTTCTCTCTTTTTGATAATCGTTCATCTGTTCGGTTTTATAGGGCTGTGGGGAGTAAAGCGAATTGAAGAGGCATGATGAAGTTTCCAAATCCGGAGGGGCATGTTTGAGGACTGTTTCGGAAGGTACTGCCACACTTGTAATTTTGTTAAGAAGATTTCCATTTTCGTCTGATTGTGTCGATAAAATGTCTGGGGTTTGTTTTGGATTTAGGTTGTATATTCCAATGGTATATTCCTCCAAACAATTTGCTAACTTGTGTTTGATGTTTGATGGGTGTAGAAAGCGAACGAATTGGGCTAGAAGACGGACAGCCCAGGATGAATTGCTGGTGGTGGTGGCAAATGGAAACTTGTATGCTATGATTTTTCTATGTCGTAACTACCTGATTTGCCTTATGATAGGTTGTCTCTTTAGATTGGGAAAGTTCTTCTAGCAGGTGACTACGTCAAAACCGAACCTGGTGTTTACGAATGGAGTGGTACCGACACTGATTTTCTGTAATATCTTCATCTTTGGGATTTATTTGTAGGAATTCTGAAGGCGCCGCCAAACGGAGCTGAGTTTGGGCTTCGGTACTGCATTGGGTCCGACGGCTCGAGTGTCGTATTGGAAAATATGCTCTTTAGTAAATCCTCATCCGAGAAAGCAGAGGCAGCCACAATTACCTTGTCTCATTACTTACTGATTCATTGGAAAAAACCTTATGGACTCCAAAATGACATAACGTTTGGTAAGTACGGCTAAATGTCGATTCTGTTTTCGTAATCCTAATTCTTCTTTTATTAGATGTAGACTCTGTTTCATCATTAACTCTACATCTTGATAACTCACTTCTCTCATAAGATTGACTTCTATAGTCATGTGGTGAAGATAGTAACGAGATTGCCTTTTGTGATGTTACTTGGTCACGTTGAAGAGAATATAAGCTAGGCCTTTCATCATGACCATCATGATGGAAATCTGATACTTTTTTTGATTTTTTTTGTAGAATGGGGCAATGAATTATTATCCACTCTCTGGCGTAATGTTGATGCTTCTTCGCCGTATCCTACGAACTTCTGATGAGGATGCACCATCTGTTCTATAGTTGGATCTTGATGTGGCATGGTCATCAGCAAAATCTCTAAATTATGTCCTATCGCCACTAAGCATGGACCGCGCACGTGCTCGAAATGATGGGTGTTCTGGACTTGAGCTAGCTGTCCTCTGCTCAGCAATAACCTTTCTCCGACTACGCCTACCAAATGCAGTTGCAATATTGGGTTCACTATGAGACAAACTCAAATTTCTATTTGATTGTAACATCATATTTCTCAGGGAAAGGCCTGTTACATTTGAAGATGCTTCAAATCTTTTATGGAATTGAAGGTTTTCCTCCTTCTCAGCACTTTCTGAAACTCCAAATAAAGGACTGTTTGGCTCTAACGGCGAATCACATGAATCATTTTCTGCTGAATCACTCTCTCCTGCCACAGATATATGGCTCATAAAAACTGCTTCTGTTGATTTTGGCAACAATTGACCCGGAAATCACATAAGGTCAACCAGCATTTCCGCCGAATTTAATACAACTATAACTGACATATGTTTGTATGAATCTACACATTCAACAGCCCTGTCATTTGGCAAGCCCACCATAAGTCTGCTTTCAAGACCCACAATATCCGCTAATACTTTAAATAATATAGCTCGAGGACGATATGAACCATGCTTTATTTTATTCAAGAGACTGTCTCCTCTGATTTCTAATACTCCATTAAATTCACCGTCTGCACAACCTGGGGTGTAGAGCAGCTGGTTAGCATGCCTAGCTCTCTCACGAACGAAATTGCACCAATTGCTTATGTACAACGGATTCTCTTGCGGCATACGGATGCTCCCTGTACTTAAATGGTAATGACTTGAGCCTCTTACCAGTTTGACGGTTTTCCCTTTCTTACATGAAATCAACTTTTGCAATTTGGTGTAGTTGTATGGGATTCTGCATTTTGATTAATCTGGATTGATGAACTCGATTCTTCTGCTACTAAACTCATGTTTTAACTTTGTGCAGCCGACTTTTCTGGAGGGTGGAGATGGACGGTATTCTGATACATTTGAACCTCGTTCCAGGACAGAGTGAAGATTGTTGGATTGGGTTTGTTATGTCGCAGCTCTCGTAGTTCGAAATGTCATTATAGGTTAGCCTGACATAATTTCTTTAATTTTACAGTTCGATTATCTTTCTTCAGCTTGTGAGTACTTAACTTTTGGTGCTTCCATATTGCTTATGCAGAAATCTCAAGCAGATGTTCGAGGGTGTTGCCGACGGGAGCTGTGGACTTTGCTACTGACATCTCAAAATAAGTGCCGCTGCTGCCAAGTAGTTCGAGAAAATTCGAGGCCTGGATTGTGTTATAGTGCTGGTTCGAGAGGTAGATAAAGGCTCGGTTGTTGTTCTCCATTCTTATGTACTGAGATTCTCCCTTTGTGATTCGAATGTGTTGGGTTTGCTTTGCGAATCTTGACGTTTACGGTCTTTCAATTAACCTCTGCCTTGTCTTTCATGCTTGTTATCTTTGGCTGTTGGTTTTCTATCTTGAAGAAACTCATCTTAGTTCTCTTTGAATTGCCCTGTTTTGATAGTGACTTAATATGCTTTTATGTCACTAATTGGCTGTATGTTTGTCTGATTTGTGTTGACAGGCTAACCATGGAGTTTTTTCAAATCAAGATGTCAGGACAGGAATGCAATATGGAAGTGGGAGCTCCCCCCTTGTATTGTAATGCGAGCGAAGATACCGGCGACTGACGACCTCCGTTATGATAAAGTTGCAACAGTTGCTGCTCATGTGAAGAATGTTGCTGTTGGGTTCGATAACACGTCTGCACTGAAGAAACTTGAGACTGACGATCGAATGCTTTGATTGCGTTTTATCACGGACTGATCCCTCAACTGGCACCTCGACTTTCCTGAGAATGTGAGCCCTGATGCGCATTTGTGGCCGACATGAACATGCTTGCCAAATTGTTGGGGTTAAATTGCATTACCGCAAATGGAGGTGGAGCTGCATGGCTTGTTGAACCCCTTGCAGAATGGTTTTGGAATTCTTGAGACGATCTCGAATTCTGATTGTGACCTGCATGATGTTGCTCTTGCAGCTACCCTTAGATTTTCCTTAACAGTCTCATTATTTGGGTCCAATTGCAAGGCTTTTTGAAACCCTTTATCAATAGCATCTATGTATTTTCTTTGTGCACAATAAGCTAATCCCAGACGACTGTATGCCTTAATGTAGTACGGATCAATCTCGATAGATCTAAGACGATCTTTGATTGCCTCAGTATTTGTTAATTTGTATAAGCAGCTGCCTTAGTGCTTTTAGTGAACAACATTCTTTCATTTATCGCAATTGCACAATTATACAACTCAGTTGTATTATTGTATTTCTTGAATTGCATTTCCTTGTTACCTAGTGCTTTTAGTGACTCAGCCAAATTCTTCATATTAAACTGCAGATACTCCGATTTTCCATCTCCACAACAAGTAGCAGTTGTAATAGAAGAAATAATGATATTCATATCACCAACCACTTTGAGATACCAACTGACATGAGAATCTTATGGAATAAATAGATAAAGGTACACTCGTAGCATGAGAGTTATGTATTGAAGTAGCATCCAACATCATTTTAATTTGAGTGGTTAGAGGTGTGTTGAACTTCTGTTGTGGCATAGCATTTCTACTGTTGTAGTAATTGAGTCTTGATAACTATGAATTTGTCTCGTGATGACCATGAACTTGTCTTGTAATTGTCCTGAACTCGTTTTGTAATTTGATTCGAAATGAGCTGTTAATTGATCTATTTAAATCCCACTGGTATTTTGATAGAGCTGGAACCCGAAGCATTGTTGTGGATTTTATCAATCCCATAACATGTTCTACTTAATAGCAGTAGAGTTGTCTTGTTTTGTTCATTAATATTTTGGATTGTGAATCCTGCCACCTCTATCTCCAAATGTTTTCTGTCTCCCGTGGGCTTGTAAACACATTGATATCCAAGTTGGATCTGCAAAGAGTAAGAACCAAAATACTGGAAAACCAGGGTCTTGACACCATAACCCATAGCACCACTTGATTAAATTGCAGATGTCGAATTTAAATCCCAAATGAACGGTCTTCATGCCTTAAATCCAAGCTCTTCTTCGCTTTCAATTGATGATTTTGATAGAGAGATAACTAACAACCTTGACTTATAAGATGCCAAATCCTGATCGAGATGTAAACGGAAAGCGCATCCAAAGATGTCTTCGGTGTAATGGTCCAATAATAGCTCAAGAGTGAAAGTAATGTTAGTAAATAAAATAGATAACATAATAAATATGATAAATATAATATTAGTAATAATAGTCGCAAAACATAAATATTAAAATAACGTCAAATAATAGAAAAAATGCGCAAAATGAGGTGGCATCTTAAGGTCAAAAATTAGGGTGCAACAGTATTCAACCACCTCGTACCACGAATGTTTGAAGGCCGTTCGCTCTTCACCCAGTCGGGTCCAAGTCGCTTGAATAGGGGCAACTGTTGCACCCTAAAATTTGCTCAACCTATTTCACTTGGTTTATGTTTCAATTGCATTGTCATTTGCATACTAAGTCATGTACATAGTCTAATCATTTGCATAACATAGCATAACAAGGCATCTAACAAGGGATCAAGTGCCATTTTCATCAGAAAGAGGCCCATCAAGGGGTTTTATTCAAGATCAAGACCATCCAAGTAATCAAGAAATGAGTTGAAGCTTTGAGAAGTTTGAAGGTCAACCAATAGATTTCTCTCCCAATCTGGGGGATATGTTGAAGATCATCGATGAGTGTGTGAGCCATGGAAGGTGTACAAAGATCATGGAAGACCTAGAGGATCATTTTGAAGATGAGACAAATCATTAATACAAGTACCAGAGCTACAGTTGAATGCAGTCAACTAGGGTTTCATCTGGGTCAACCCTAGGTCAAATGGTTGATTGGAGGGCATCAAGGCCTACTTGGAGTATGTGGAATTCATGAATTGGTATGTGGATGCATGTGTGGTGTTGTGCCAAGGAGAAATCAAAAGGAATCAAGAAGAAGAGGAGTTACTGGATTAGGGTTTCAGTGTAAAAAAAACCCTAATTTAGGCCTAACTTCCAAGCCAGATAAGTCAAAATGAAAGTTTCAAATGAATTCTTGGTCAACATGAAACTTGTATAGCTTCTCAATAGCTTTAATTTGAGTACTAGAAGTCTTCAAGGATATTTAAAGAACTCAAGTTATGGTTCTTGCAAGTTATGGGTCCTCAGAGGATACATAAATTTATCTGTGAAAGTCACTTGACTTCCAAGCAACGTTTTCCCATCAAGGAGTTTTCAAATGGATTCTTGGACAACATAATAGTTGTAGATCTTGATCTTAGATTTAATTTGAGTACTAGAAGTCCTCAAGATGATTTGTAGAATTCAAGTTATGGTCTTGGCAATCCAGGGGTATTTTGGGAAAGTTGAATTACAGGTCATTTTTGAGCATAGGTCAAAATCTCCATGTTCCACTTCTCAAATGAAATTTTTTTCAACATGGAATATGCTTAAAATGATGTTTTTAGGTCAAATAAGTCATCATGGTGGATTGATCGGCTTATTTTAAAAAGTCACTTAAAATGGCCTAAAAAAAGGGAATAAGTCAAATAAAGTTTGGTGGAAAAAAATCAAATTTTGGGTTAGAGGTCACAAACAAGCCATATGACATACCAATTTGATTGTAAAATGCATTTTAAAGACAATGGCATTGCCACAATTTTGAATTGAGGGTTATTTCAAGGACTTGCTTTGTAAATGGGCTACTTGCATCATAAGGCACATATGCAAAACCACACTTCCAAGCAAATGCAAGGCTCCTTTCCATCCATACACCTCCAATATCTCATTTGGAGAGAATTTAAACTCATAACCAAGTGAATTGCAAGCCAAAACATGAGATGGTATGTGCATAGCATAAGAAGAGATTTTCATGACATGAGAAGTTGATTTTCTCATTCGATCAATCTAGAACTTTCTAGGGTCTTCAAATACATTCTATATATACTTGTGAAGAGGTTCAGAGCAAGAGTTGATGATTCATTTATGCAAAAACCATAGATTGACATTGGAGTTTGGAAGAGAAAAAGTGAGAGATCAAAGTTGGATTCAAGGCATTTTCAAGAGTTATCAAGAATTTAATCTTCTCCAACAAACTTCAACAAAGGTTTCCGCACTTTTTGGCAAGAAAAAACGAGCTCCAACTACTCCGTTTCGACGCTCCGAAGCCGGTATGTGAAATTCACTTTTTCTATGATTTTAGGACGAATTAGATTAGATTATTCATGTGGTTAGGATCTGGAAAATGTATAGATGAAATTAGGACCAAGAAATTAAGGATTAGAGACTTTTTTGAATGAGTATGTTTTCTTGATGATGATATATCTCTTTGATCATAGAGTTTTGATGGAATCCAAGAGTATATTTGGAATCCTTGATTTTTTTCCTTCAAGTTTGACTAAAATTTCGTGCGAAACGGTTAAGAATCGATGGAGTTATGTTGCTCGGAAGTTACCGAAAAAATGTCACCGCCGAAACAGCTACAGTACCGCACGGGTACTGTTCCCACCCCCACTCGCGAGGCCCACACGGACATTGCTTTGGAATTCTGTTGTTCGCACCTCTGGCCCAATGCACATTAACTTAGTTTAATTCATTTTCGTTCTTTTTTTCCTGTTTTAATAGCTGTTTGGATTAATTGCGTTAAAAATAGCAAAAATGATCGAAAAATTATGCATTTTTTTCTGTAGATCTTGATTGTCTTAAAAAACTGTAGGAGTTGAATTTGCATTTTTAGGATTTTATTTGAATTAGTTACGAATTTTCTTTTGTGCTAATATCCGTTGTTATGCATAATTGACATTGCTGTTTGTTTAATTTTGTTCTCTTTGATGCTTTATGCTTTTGAGCTGATTCTTTCGATATGATTTAGAGGACATACATAGGGTTCCCCTGTAATTTTATTAGATTTTTTAAAATTGATTATATTCTGTATTAGGTGTGTAGTTTAGAGCCTTCCCAAATAATGGTTTCCCATGACCAAATTTCATTTAGTAATTGTTTAGATGACCTAGAAATTGATTTAGGTCCTGATTCTGGAATTCTAGAATGTTCAAACATGCATGTTCACATAGGAATTTTATTAGAATTTTACAATTTAGTTTGCTTTTTTTTGGGTTTTGCAAATGATTGTTGCTTTCGGTGTTCTCTCTTGAGTGCTTTTCCTTGTTTGGAGCGTTTGGTGGACTTGGAGCTTGAAGACTTTGGATCCTTTTTAGAGGAGCTTCTGGACATGATGAAGATGCTTTGGCTAGAATAGTGGGGCTTGGAGTGGAGCTTTCTTTCTCTTTTAAGTTTGTTTTAGGAGTTGGTAGAATTAGGCTTTTAGGGAAAGCTTTTGTAGAATTAGTTCATTTCTTCCATCAAACATAGAATGCATTGTTTGCTTCTATTCTATCCTATGATGCAAAGTCCTCTTAGGGAAGTTCCATCTCTCCTTAGGAGGGAAGTGGGGCATACCCTAGAGAGTAGAACTGTTGAGGATACACTTCCACTTCGATGTTGGTTCTTGTTGAATTCCTTTGGTTTTCAGCAAGTATGCCAACATTGCAACTTGATCTTGATGACAAATATCTTCTTGGAGGGTGCTTGCTAAAGCTTGGAGATGAAGATTGAAGAAGCTTGAAGATGGAATCTAGCTCAAAGATAAGACCTTTGCTGTCATTTCAACTTTGCTGTTCAAAGCGTGTTGTTGCTGTTTGTTGTAGGAGTTTGTTGCTGCTGCTTGGGCTGCCTCCTATGTATCTTTTGTTTTTCTCTGTATTGTCTGTTGGCTTGTGCTGCTTACCCTTTAGGCTTGAAGTGAAGTTGATTCACTTTTCCTATTGCTTTCTTAGGTTCGAGGTTGAGTGGGACTCCCTTGCCTTGCTTGTTTTGCTGCATCTCATGCATACTTACTGTTTACTGTATATCTGTTGTTTCTTTTCCGTTTATCCCCTAGCATCTCTGATTTCCTCTGCGCAGGAGGGAATTATGACAGACATTAGGTGTTAATCCATGCATGACAACATTAGGGTAGTTTTGATTCCCCTTTCAAACCCTAGGTTTTTAGACTTCTCTTTTACCTCAGAACAATTCAAAACACAGTAATACGGATAATTGATGTCGTATGTTACGAGCCTTAAGCTATTTGAGAAAGGTTACTGAAGGGTCACTCTTCAATAACCTGATTATGTAGTGTGTTACCCTTAGGGTGACATACGACGTAGTCACCCTCAAATCATAGTCTCTAGTGCGTCAGAGATTGCAAACATCATAAAAGACAGTTCTTGCGTATAAGACTGAAAACAAACATCAAAGTGTCATTTTTGTCCGCTTGGGCTCTTAATCAGGAAAAACCCTTTCATAAGGAGATAAAAAACGTTCATACAAGCTTGTGTCTTCCGTAGCCCGAACTACGTTTGCTTTGATCTTTCATGCTGTATGAAAGTACGTAGGCATAGGATGCGATATCCTAGCGAGCAACCTTCCCCTCCTTTCCAGTAGGTAGGCGAACTACGTCGACTCTGATTTCTCGTTCCAGAGGGGAATACGTAGGCATAAAGTGCGATACTTTGCCGAGTCATTTTATTTTCTTTTAACCCCAGACCTGTAGAATAGATAGAATACCAATCCGTACTAGAAAACAAGCGTCGATCCCGTCGAGTACGACGGACGTGAGGGGTGCTAATACCTTCCCCTTGCATAACCGACTCCCGAATCCAGGATTTGGTTGCGATGACCATTCCTTTCCCGTCTTCGCGGTAGGTTTACTTCGAGCATTTCCTTTCCCTCTGTTGGGATAAATAACACACGGTGGCGACTCTTCTGTTCAGCCGGCGCCGATTTTCGCAGTAGCGACAATATGCTTTTGAATTAAAACCTATTGATGATGTAAGGCATTGTTTCAAAACCTCCTAAACACTAGATATAAAGTGGTTAATTCCTCTTTAACCATTTTCAACCTCATTTTTAACCTGGGGCAATTTTCAGTCATCTTGATTGAACACTTAAAACCTTTCAAGAGAGTGAACATCTTTCAAAATGGGTGGGTACAAATATACTTTGACCCTTATTCCTTTGTTTTACAAATTGTAAATTAGACTATCATACAACCTTTCAAAGTCCTAATTGAAGTAAGGTTATTGCGAAAGCATACTCAGTGAGATAACGTTTCCTGACTCCTATGAGCTATGCTCAAATTTTGCTGGCTTTATAAAAATAGATTTATATCCTAACTAGTGATTTCGGTCACAAGTTATTGCGATATCTCTTTTCAAAACTTCAAGGCAAACGTGTGTTGCATTAACAGTTTCCAAGTTAACATTTCTGACTTGCTAACTTTGCTTGATATCTTAGAAAGATTACGTGAAGACGTCACCTGTTAAAATTTGAAGACTCTGCTGACCTGGGGCAAGTTATTTCCAAGTGGTCTATTATGTTCAAATTTGACTTCATCTAAAGAGATATTTTTGAAGACTCAGCCATAATACCGTGAATCAGGGCCAGTTACGTCGAGATTCGGTGAATCTCTCCAGAGAGTTTGAAAACAATAGGGCGCCATGTTTTCTGTAAAATCCTCCTGGAATGTTTTTTTTCCTCATAACCATGTGGCTTGGGGCATTCAAGAATTAAAGATTATCTTATCCATTCACAACACCTGTTGTTCAAATGGCGACTATTACACAGTTCATCAAGACAGAATTACCTTGTTCTTACAACATTCTTCCTCATGTCCCCGATAAATTTTATTCCTCGATGAAGCTTTTTTGACGCAGATTTCTCAGTGATCTGTTTGACTTCACCTCCTCAATAAAGTGGGTGATGTTTAATCCTTAGTGAATCTTCTCCAACTTCACCTTCCCAGTGAACTGGACGTGTTTTACTCCTCAATGGACCTTCTACAACGTCGATCTTCTCCAACATGAGTCTCTCCAGTGAAGCGGATATTTATTTTATCCATGAAGTTTCTACAATTATGAGTTTGATCCACCCCTAGTGGATCTTTATCCTCATCTTCAACAGGATAATCTTTCAGACTTATCAAGATGTTACATCCCCAAGTGGAATGTTCTCCACTCCCCCAAGAGAAGTTTTTGAAGCCCTAAGCAGGATTGTGATCCCGTATCTGGTTCTCCACCTATCCCCAGTGGTACTTCTATCTTCGAAGATTGGTCAGATGTTCGCTTTGAGATGTTTATTTCGTCTCTGTTGGCCTCTTTGTCGTTTGTTTTGTCAACATCGGCATACAGCATACGCATGGCATATAGATAGATAGCATAACATGTGCATTTTGCATCCTTTGTGTTTGCTTGTTCTGTCACTTTGGCCGTGGTTATCCCCAAGTGACTGGGTGCGTCTTCTCCTTCCAATTAGAGTTGTCAGCTCTAGGCAGAAAAGAGCACGATATTTCCATTTCCCCATGAAGCTCGATCCTCATGGAAGACGGTTGTTTTAGTATGTCCCATCTGAGATCATACCTTAGTGGTCGAGTCTTGCTTGACAGTTTCTCTTCGGCTATTTTCCGGAAGTGAACTTCGGTCCTTGACAATCACATTGTGGACATCTCCAACTTTTGAATATGGATTAAGTGTGCATTTATTTTGCACTTTGCTCCCCAAGATTGGTCTTTATGAAGATAACTATTGAAGATGGATATCTCTCCAACAGTATCATCAGGTCCCCTCGACGGTTTGCATCCAGATTGCAAGCAACCTCTTTATTTGAGCAACTCGTTTTGATCAGGATCTTATTCAAAACGACAAATGGCAATCTTTTCAAGACGGTTCATCCACCCCCCAGCGGGTTTTCACAAGTTTATTCCCATCAAATGACATCTTTTCCGAGAAGTTCGATGAAGTTTATCACATTAGCCTCTCTTTATTTGAGAAGACATACTATACAATTCAACCGGTCTACATATCTTCTGAAGATCACCGTTGAAGCTTTACAATCTCCAGTACCGTTTTTTGGTCAGCTACTTTTTCTTAGGCTGCCATACATTTGGTAGTAAGTGATCTCTCCTTCTTTGGGTTATTACCTTTGCTTAGGCTATCATACACTTGATAGTAGGTAATATACCATCTTTTTGGTCAGATACCTTTGCTTAGGCTACCTTGTTCGGTAGTAGGTCATCTTTCCTTTTGTGTTCACCTTTTCTTAGGCTATCATATGTTTGATGGTAGGTAACACATTTTGTTTTGGTCAGACACTTTTTCTTAGGCTGCCATACATTTGGTAGTAAGTGATCTCTCCTTCTTTGGGTTATCACCTATGCTTAGGCTATCATACGTTTGATAGTAGGTAATACGCCTTTCTTTTTTGTGTTCACCTTTTCGTAGGCTATCATATGTTTGATAGTAGGTAACACATTTTGTTTTGGTCAGACACTTTTTCTTAGGCTGCCATACATTTGGTAGTAAGTGATATCTCCTTCTTTGGGTTATTACCTTTTCTTAGGCTATCATACATTTGATAGTAGGTAATATACCATCCTTTTTGGTCAGATGCCTTGGCTTAGGCTACCAGGTTTGGTAGTAGGTCATCTTTCCTTTGTGTTGCCTGTGCATAGGCTATCATTTATTGGCAGTGGGTAACATGTGTTGCTTTGCTTCAACCGGACGTCTTTGCTTAGGCTACCACGCATTGGTTATCCATCACATTCAAGTTTCTGTTTCACTGACGAGCTATTGTACTCTTGGTGGTGTTATTATATTATATCTTTATTTTCGAGGTTTCCCCAATGCTGGTCGTTTCCTCTCCCGTGGGATCTCGCTTTGTTGGGCCCGTTGTCCTTCGTTACTTCTGTGCTTCTCGCATGTCGTGTCCAGTTTCTCCCCTGTGGCCTCATGTCTCCACAGGACCGTCTGTCTTGCATTCTTCATATCATTGCATATCATTTGCATTCGGTGGCATCTTAGGGCCAAAAATTCGTGCATTGTTTGTATTTAAGTCCCTCCTATCTCGTCGAGACGAAGATTTCCATCTCCATATCTCCGGATAGGAGAAACTTAAATAGGGGCATCTGTTGCACCCTAATTTTTGACCATAGGATCCCACCTCTTTTTGTGTATTTTCTATTGTTATTTGACTTTATTTTAATATTTATGTTTTTTTTGCGACTAACCAACTGGTGCAGATGCAGTAACGCTTAAGGTCCCATCATTCCTTTTCATGTAACAAAATTCAAGGACTTCGCATGATAAGATAAATTATTCACATAATAAAGATTAAATTCAAGTCCATATGCTTGGTTTCAAAATGCAAGATCATGATACATTGAAATTATTTGCAAATAATACTCATCATGAGGAGATCAAGTTTAATATTTTCCAAGGATCCACATTCAAGTATTTGCTTTACAAAAGGTCAAGCTATTACAAAGATCAAGATGCTGCTACACTACGGACTTTATTGCGATACACATTCAAGACCTCAATACAAGCTGGTGGAAAGTTTCTAAAATAAACTTTGAAGGTCTACAAATTTTAATCCAAGATCACAAAATACAAAAGGCTCAAGAAGGTTTTGTACCGAGATATTTGGTGATTAATTCAAAGCATCACATTTGACCTTCAGAGATTAATGGTCATGATAATTAAAACTCAAGCATCAATACTAAGTTGATCTGGCCTGATTTCTCTAAACTCTATAAAGCACAATGAATAATTTGGCATTATCCAATCCTATGTCAAATAACATAAGAAAACAGAAGAAAAAACATGTTTCATTGTCACACGGCCACAAGCTTTTAACCACATCATATAGACTAAATTCTACTTACTATCCATCCAATATTTCATTCCATCTCAAAACTCAACCTCTAAACTACTCTTCACTATGGTACTTTCTTCCTGCTCTTTAACATGGACTTCACCTTCCTTATCCCATAAACTAAATTGGCCGCTTTCAAATCGGTTGCTTCGGAGCACTCCAACTTCATCTTCTAACAATGTCTCTTGTTCAATGGAAACATCTTCAAGTTCAGACAAAATACCGGACAGATATAGAGCTTTTGTCGACCCTTCAGACGGATGTTCTTACGTTTATCCCTCGGATTGGAGAATTTGACTTCCGAGCGTATGATCCTGCATTCAAAGACATATATTTGCGGTTACAGAATGTAAGGGTGAAATTCATACCAACTGAGAAGAAAGATAGAGGAGGTTGCAACCGTGTTTGGTGAAACATAGATATTCTGCACCAAACCAAATACCAACAATATTTACCTACACAGCAGAGTCCTAACGAAACCACCTCAATCACAGGGATTACCAGGTTCTGTTGCAAACCAACAATATCTTCCTTCCCAGCAGAATCCAACCATGAGACCAACTCCATTTATGCCTCCAAGTAGTGCCCCTGGTCCGCAGCAGCCCCCATTATGGAATCCAACTCAACGGCACCTGCGCCTAGGACAACCGAAAGCAATTCTCATTAATATCCATTGAATTACAAAAGGAAAACTACCACAAACATGATTATATCGGGATAAGAGACTTTACCATCAAAATCTTTTGAAGCCAAGAGTCATAAATTATCGACCTTTTGATTCTCGCAAGAAGGTTGTCGGTCTCGAAACGGTCAAGGTGATGGTTGTTCCTGCAGCAAAAATCAAACTGCATGGTAATCTTATGACTGAACACTACACACACTTAGATTTGGACAACAAGTAAGATCCATTCAAAATAAGCCTGTTATCAATGAAACAAAGGAGGATGATGTTAATGATTTTCAAAACCGACAGCTAAAGGAGGAACTTATTAGAGCAAAGGTTGATGTTCGTAACTCAGATGGAAATAAATGGTTACTTTCACATACAGAACATTCGGGACATCATTAATCATTTGAGGGTCAGCTTAAATCGATCTCTACTCCTACCTAACATTGATAATTACATTGATGAAGAGGTGAAAGTGAAATGAGGATTGATGAGTTGATGAAGCATATGATACCTGTTAAATCGGTGATCTTATCAAATGCTAGGACTGCAACCTTTTGTTCTGGAATTTTGCAGCAGCTCGATTATGGATTGGTTCAGTGCCAGGATTTGGTTTTGGCTCCAACAAGGGAACTTGCACAACAGATTGAGAAGCTTACAAGAGCTTCTTGGTAATCCCACTAGCAGCACATGTGTTCTCTTCTCTCGCCTGCATATTAGCACCTACAATCGGACCGTTAGTGAAGATAGTTTCGAAGCTCCCGCCAAAGACTCATTGCACCTGGTTGAAGCCTTGAGTAAAGTTATTTATGCTCTCACCCTTTTTCTCCTTCATCAGTTGATTGCTCTATGATTGGGACCACAATACGGCATAGAGAGGCTTCCTTCTCCTTATTGCACTTCTATCCTGATATTTTGATTTGGCAAACTCCACGGTGGTAATACAATTAACCTGTCAAACACAAATCAGAACAAAATTCAGCGCACGTTTAACAGGGAGCTGACGTATACCTCAAACTGTACCTCTTTCCAAAACCGAATCCCATGACAATGGGTACCTGCTGGGAACAGAAAGGAAAGAATTAATTTTTAAGAATCCGACATAATCAGCAAGAATGGAAATGTTTTCAAAATCAGAACGCCTCAAATGGAAATTGGAAGACAGAAGACGAGGCAAGAGAGAAATGGAAGCAAGATGGTGAAAGATCGGAGAATCGCAGGAGGAAAAGGTGGAAGAAACAGAGCAAGAAGGGCGAGAAACCGTGAAGATCGGACGAGGAAGCTACGACGGCAGACAAGTGAGAGGAAGCCGATTTGGGGATAAGTTGAAAAATTAGGGATTTGGTTTCTGCTTTTTCTTTCAATTTTGTTTATCTGATGTAATCATATGTAAGCATACACACCACAATTACCGCGCACCTCACGTCACAGACACTCATCTCACTTGATCACTAGGTCCAACGTCCCACATGCACACGCCCACCGTAAACCATCGCCAACGCAACGCACACAACCTTTTTCCGCCACTAATCACTCTATTAACCATTAATCCACAATTAACTCACCCTAATATTAAATCAAGTTAATTAACCGTTAATTAGATCATCAACCTTCTTTTTATTAAAACGAATTTATTTTATTAACTAATCAACTTAATAACCTTTTTTATATAATAATAATAGACTTAATTTTTTTTTTCTTTTTTAAAAAGAACATGTTTTTTTTTTAGCTAAGAGGCCTATTTAATTATTCAATTCAATAAAAAAAAACTTATACTAAGCCTTTTTTCTTTTTTTTTATTAAATAACATTATTCATTATTCTAAATAATTTGCAACTAAAAGATAATGATTTTTCTTAATTTGTTTTTCTTATCTAATAATAACTACTCTCTTTTATAATTACTAAAACCTTTTTTTCTTAATTTATTTAATATGTGGCTATAATAATAAATTTTATATAATAACTTCCAAAATAAATAGTAATAACAAACTTTTCTTTATAACTTAAATTAATTATTCATCTTTTATTATAATGACTAAAGTTTTTTATATAATAAAAAACCTTTTTCTTAAAGTAAATTAAAATTATAATAAACAACCTTTTTTTCTTCAATTTAAATTTAATTTCTTATCTTTCATGATAATAACGAAAGCCATTTATTTAATATGTTAACTTTTTATTTGACCCCTTTTCTTTTAAAAGTCTAATTAATTTAATCTAATTTAAAGTAAAAACCGGTAAAAATCTAAATCATATTTTTTTAATCCCACTGAAAATTAATAGATTAATTTTTTCCACAAACAATTTTCACTAATTTGATTCTGATCAACTTTTTTTTACAAATCAATCTGCTTAAAATCAATCCGACTAAAAATTAATTGACCTCGCCTAAAAATAATCAACATCGTAATTCAATCCAATCGTACACGATTCCATTACGATTGCACTCCAATTTACTCACATACTCATTTACACCTTAGCGCTTTCATGCGTGTGTATGTTTATTCTATCTGTTTTATTTCTTTCCGCAATTTTACATTTTCGCATTTACTTTTATCACATTGCATCCGTCCAAAGGAAGAATCTGCGCATGATTTAAACAATCGTGCGTATGCATCTACATTTGCATCATTTTCCCTATCGATCCTTGATCCCATTCAAGTCGATCTTTTAGGACAGATCCTACCCCATAGGAGGACCTTCGTCTTTACTTTACAACATAGGAAAACAAATCAACTCCATTCAAACTTCTCAAACACCTTAGAGAATAAGATGTTAATCATCCTAAGCGAGATAAAACTCCTACCCCATAACAATTCACTCAAATCGTGGGGACTTTGCCTTAGGAGAGATAGAGGCGTACTTGTCGATTAAATTCCGAGTGCTTGAGCCCTTCTCTTAAGACGATGCAAAGACTCTTTTCCTACAACGTTGTGGCGGTTAAAACAAAGTAATCTCCCTTAAAATGACAACTCATCTTTTCTCCTAAAATCAATCAATCAACTACCCTAAACCCGTAGGAACTTTGACCACAATCAAAGAACTCCTCAAACCCTTTAGGGGAACTACAGATACTCTGATTCTACTCCCGTAAGGATATGTAGGCATAAGATGCGACATCTTATCGAGTAGACTTAGAAATAAACCCCCTAGGTCTTTTAACCTTAAGCAGATAAACCCTTAACAATAAACAATATAAAACAAGAGGTTCCTGTAGAGTACTACAGAAACTTAGGATGCTAGCACCTTCCCTAAGTTTAACCAACCCCCGAACCTATAACTCTCTAGCTTGCATTTTGCATTACATTGTGGGAATTTCGATCTTTATCTCATCCTTTGGACAAATCAAAGTTCGGTTGCAAAATGAATTAAAGATTCAAACTAATCAATAGTTTGATATCCAAATTTCACCGCGACATTGAGGTTGTTGGATGATGATCTCCGGCGGAGCTTAAAGAAAGATAAGCTTCTCTCCCTCTTTTACCATTTTTGGTTTTGTGAATTTTTGGGTTTGATTCTGATGGCGGGTCCTTGGATATTGTTGAGGGTTTTTGATGTATATATTTTTTTTGATTCTCGAATCTCTCCGCGAGGCTTCTTATAGACCTGTATGGATTGAATGCTTTTTAAAATCGGTTGCGACATGTTATCCAATTTTGGAAAGAAAGTCATTTCTTGTTTAAATATGTCCAATCTTGTCTTCAAAATCTGATGAATGCCTTCTTTTTTTTATTCAGCAGGTCTTTGATTGTGTTGACTTCTTTGTTGGGGAAGGAACTTTCCATATCCATAACTTTCCTTTTCAATTTTGATTTGCTGATGCCGTCATGATGGGCGAGTAATGGTTGCTCCACCTTCCAAGTTTCATGATTTACTCGCTGCAATAAAACCTGTCCTGTTGCCACGAATTAGCTTTCTTTTTTTTCAAGTTTGATGGCTCTTGGTTAATTCCTGTTTTGATACTTGTTTTGGTAGTGCAGGATTGTCGATCTTTTTGTCTCGTTCACCCTTATCTCGATGATTTCAAACAGATGTAGCCTTGGTCTTGGTGGCTGTTGTTGAGAAAGAGTTCGTACTTGGGTGATGATGACTTAACAGTCTGAACCATAGGGGATTGAACTCATTATTGTTGCCTTCGATTTGTTTGGTGAAATATGATGCTTCTGAAATATGTTGAAAGCTGTCGGAAATTAGCCTTGTCCGAAACTCTGTTCTTTCGATGCTTTGTAGGAAGTTGGCGACAACCTCGGTTGTCGCCCTTCTGGCTACTCGATTCGCCAGATGATGGTTCGAAACTGAGGGATGAAACTATCTCATTTCATCTCTTTCTTTTAACTTTCAATTTATTTCTGTTAAGTCTGTTCTGATTATCGGTTGGTGTTTGCTTTGACAGGTTGGAATAACAGCCTGAAGATCGAAGATGTTGCAAGGAGGGCTGTGTGCGAGTTCGTTGTTGACGGTTTCCTCACTTGAAGAAGCTCGGAACAAATGAATTCAAAGCTTAACATTAGGAGTTCTGTTTTTTCTAGATTCAAGATAATTATAATTTGAAGTGGTTCATTCGGTGTTTGGATGAATGTGTTACTCTTCATGTAGCTTTAGTTTGAGTTCTAGGTAGTAGTAGCAGAATTAAATGGTTTTTGGCAAGTGTATATCATGAAAGATTGTAACCATCAAATCAAGCATATATTTTTGTAATTCTTCTCTTGTAATGCTTCAACGGGTAACACCAACACGACTGGGGTACGGTTGTAATTGAAAGAACATGAATTAAATTCTTGTGATGATCTTCTATTTAAAAGAACTTGGAATGGCTTATGGACTTTGAGCTGGGCTTGATTTGGAAATCTTCTAATCTTTGGATTTGTAAATCACATAAACCTCTTGAATAAATGTAGCATCTAATCCTTGTCAAAACTAGGAAAGGAGTTGGCGTAATATTACTTGATTAATTTAGCATAACTCGAAGTTGAAAGGTCGAACATGGACCTTGTGCACCATGGTGAAGGATGAATCATTATTTTCCAAATTTGAAAGTAGAGAAAAAAAGTAATTCCACTTTGAACGAAGTCAACCAAATTGAATTTATAAAGAGCACAATCATGAGTTCCTTGCTAAGTCTTTATTTAAGAGAGCTTACTACCTCAACACAAGAGATTTCCACTCTTTTTCTTTTATGTGATAACCCAACTTTATAAATAAAACCATATCTGCTTGATCTCTGCTACTTGCACAATCAAAGATTTAGGTGAGCCATGAGAATACAACCTGGGAATTGCCATGGAATCCATAACCAGTCCATACCCAACACCAACAGACGAAAACCCTAATTTTTCTGGTAAGCATGAAAACTTCTGAGAAATTTGGAGGAGGGTGAACTAGTGGCAAAGCCGCAGGGCCCTTAGAATCCAAGTGCGCGATTAGGAGATCCTATGGCTGAAACATGTACTTACAAAAATGGGTTAGTCGCAATAAACATACATAAACCAAAACAAGCGAGAAAAACAAGGGAACATGATCTTATGGTCAAAAATTTGGGTGTGACAATCTTAAGTCGACCTTAAATACATTGAAAGTTACACATGGAAAATCATGAAGGTAATACTCCTCATACCTTAATTGTCGATCAAGGTCTTCTCAAATATTTCAGGGAACCTTTCGAAGCTCTTGCCTCCAATATTCCTCCTCAGAAGTTTGACCTCAATTCTTTTCACGGTCTAACAAATGAATCCTAATCTCTTCATAATTTCCTTTTTGTTAAACCTAGTCTTGGCAAAGCCGCAGGACCCTTATAATCTAAGTGCGCGATTAGGAGAGCCTATGCCTGAAACATATACTTACAAAAATGGGTTAGTCACAATAAACATACATAAACCAAAACAAGCGAGAAAAACAAGGGAACAGGATCTTATGGTCAAAATTTTGGGTGTGACAGATGCCCCTATTTAAGTTTCTTCTATCCGGAGATATGGAGATTGAAATCTTCGTCTTGACGAGATAGGAGGGACTTAAATACAAACATTGCACGAATATTTGGCCTGAAGGTACCACCAAATGCATATGATATGCAATGATATGAGAATGCAAGACAGATGGTCCTGTGGAGACACAATACCACATGGGAGAAACTGGACACAACGCTCGGGAAGAACAGGCTCAACAAAGCGAGACTCAACAGGGAAAGATTGACAATCACAAGGTATCCGCAAATATGTTGGGAAGAAATTTGCGAGAAAAACCACTTGAAGAACCTACTGTATAGGTCAGAAAGTAAAGATTTCAAGATATCAGCTGGAGAAGTCTACTGTTGAGACTTGTGACACAATTTGAGAATACTTTTGCCAAAGTGTCTACTGTTAACTTTTAACGGAATCTGCTACTGAGATTCTATGTTAAAGTTTTCTGGAGATATACTTCCGTCGAAGTCTTCTGGAAATCTTTTGCCGAGATTTGCCAGGAAACAAAATAGAAATACCTACAGCCAAGGTCTTCTGGAAATCTACTGCCGAGATTAGCCAGGAAAAGAGATATCTTCAAATAAATTGCTCACAAGGAAAGATGACCTACTACCAATCCTGGTAGCCTAAGAAAAGGTATCTGTCCAAAATGATACGGTATATTACCTACTATCAAATGTATGATAGCCTAAGAAAAGGTAACAACCAAAATAAACCTCCCCACGCCTCATGGTCTGGATACCATGAACGGGTCTCAGTTTCTTGAAATAAACCTCCCCACGTCTCATGGTTTGGATGCCATGAATGGGTCTCAGTTTCTTGAAATAAACCTCCCCACGCCTCATGGTCTGGATGCCATGAACGGGTTTCAGTTTCTTGAAATAAACCTCCCCACGCTTCATGGTTTGTGTGCCATGAGCGGGTCTCAGTTTCTTGCTGGAATGATGAATACTCAAGAGCATCTTCACATGGGATTGGAATATCACTGGAGATTGTAAATTTCATCGGGGATCTTCGAAAGAGATTTAAGTCGGTTGATATGTCTTCTCAAATAAAGAGAGATCAATTGTAGTAAACTTCATCAGACTTCTCGGGAGAGATGTCATTTGATGGAATCAGACTTATGTAATGAATCCACTGGGGAATACATTGTTGAGGAGTATTCTTGTTGCAGTTGTAAAAGTATGAAACTCTTGAGGTGAAAATTCTCAAATAAAGAGAAAATATCTGCAAAGTCTTCGACAAACTTCTCTGACGAACTTTCAAAGAGATGTCATTTGATGAGTTAATAATCTTGATAAACCCACTGGGGACAGACAAGCTGTCTTAAGGAGACTGCCATTTGTCACTTTAATAGAAATCCTGATCAAAACGAGTTACTCAAATAAATAGGTTGCTCGTAATCCGGATGTAATTGTTGAGAAAGTCTAGTAATATTGTTGGAGAAAGTAACCTGTCTTCAATAGTGGTCCCCCTAAAGATTCTCTTGGGGAGTAAAGTGCAAAATAAATGCACGCTTAATCCATGTTCAAAAAGTTGGAGATATCCCAAAATGTGATTGTCAGGGACCGAAGTTCAATTCAGGAAATAACTGAAAAGAAACTGTCAAGAAAGACACAACCATTGAGGCATGAGCTCGCAACCATCTTCCATGAGGATCAAACTACATGGGGAAAATAGAAATATTACGCTCTTTCTGCCTGGAACAGACAAATGTACTTGGAGGGAGGAGATACGCCCAATCACTTGGGAATAAACACGACCAAAGTGACAGAACAAATAAACACAAAGATGCAAAATGCGTAGGTCATGCTATCTATCTATATGTTATGTGTATGCCTATGCTAACAAAACAAACGAAAAGAGGCAACTGGAGATGAAATAAACATCTCGAAGCAAACATCAGACTAATCTTCAAAGATAGAAGTACTATTGGGGATAGATGGAGAACTAGATACAGGATCACAATCCTACTTCGAGGCTTCCCAACTTTCTCTGGGGAGAAGAGAGGATAAATATCCGCTTGGGGGTATAACATCTTGATCTTTATCTGAAAGATTGTCAAGATAAATCTCAATTATCCTGATAAAAATGAGAATAAAGATCTACTAGAAGTGGATCAAACTCATATTGGAGAAATAAATATCTACTTCATCGAAGAGATTCTTACTGGAGTTGTAGATGGAGATACCCGAACTGAGATTTCACAGGGGATAAAATAAATATGCACTTTAATAGGGAAACCTAGATTAACATAGCTGTTGAATATGTAGGAGTCGAAATTTCAATGGGGATGAAATAAACATCTGTTTCGCTGGGGAAGACTGACGTTTGTAAATGATCCTCTAGGGAGTAAAATACGTCCACTTCACTGGAAAGGTGAAGTTAAGAAGATTCACTGAGGATTAAAATATTATCTACTTCATTGGGGAAGTGAAGTTGAGCGAATCATTGGGAATCTCAAGTCACCAACTGAAGATTTCTTTCATTGAAAATATCCAATGTAGAATGATCACTTAAAGTGAGATTGCTGAAATTTTTATTGAAGAATTGCGTAATAGTCGCCATTTTGAACAACGGTTTGTTGTGAGCGGATAAGATAATCTTCGTTTCTCAATTGCTCAAGTCATATGGTTATGAGAAGAAGTTGTTCCAAGAGGATTTTACAGAAAACATGGCATCCAATTGCCAAACTGTTTTCAAATTTCTGGAGAGATTCACCGAATCTCGACGTAACTGCCCCTGATTGATGGTACTATGACTGAGTCTTCAAAAATAGCTCTTTAAGCGAAGTCAAATTTGCACAGAACAAACCACTTGGAAATAACTTGCCCCATGTCAGTGGAGTCTTCAAATTTTAATTGGTGATGTCATCACGTAATCTTTCTAAGATATCAAGCAAAGTTAGCAAGTCAAAAATGTTAATTTCAAAACTGTTAATGCAACACGCGTTTGTCTTGAAGTTTTGAAAAGATATCACAATAACTTGTGATGAAATCACTAGTTAGGATATAGATTTATTTTATAAAGCCAAACATCAAATTGAGCATAGTTCATAAGAGTCAGGAAACGTTATCTCATCGAGTATGCTTTTGGGATAAACCTTACTTCAATTAGGACTTTTGAGGATTGTATCATGACTTAGTTTATGATTTGTAAAACAAAGGAATAAAGGTAAAAGTATATTTGTACCTATCCATTTTTGAAGGATGTTCACTATCTTTTTGAAAGGTTTAAGTGCTCAATCAAGCTGATTGGAAATTGCCCTGCCCCAGGTTGAAATGAGGTTGTAAAGGGTTAAAAAGGATTTAACTTCTTTATATCTCTAGTGTTTAGGAGGTTTGGAACAATGCCTTACATCATCAGTAGGTTTTATTTGAAAGCATACAACAAGAGATCATGCGTTTTACTTCGTCATCCTCCTTCCAATTCTTCATCAAAGTGAAGAAAAATTGGGTAGAGTTGGCATTATAAATTACGAAAAATAATTTTTTTACAAGTGAATACAAATGGATCTCTTCAAGACAAACACTTTATTGAATTAACACTCAAAGCAACAAGTTCTTACATGCAAATTATGTTGTTTAGCGCATGTTAATTTCGACTTGCTAAATAAGATAGTTTCAAAAGATCTAGTCATAGGCTTGTCCAAAATCAAGTTCCCCAAGGATCACTTATGTGATGCATGCCAAATGGGAAAGCAAACAAGGATCTCGTTTAAATCAAAAAATATTGTTTCAACTACGAGACCTCTTGAACTTCTTCATATGGATCTATTTGGGCCATCTAGAATTAAAAGTCTAGGTGGTAACTATTATGGTTTTGTGATAGTAGATGATTTTTCTAGATTTTGCTGGACTATCTTCTTGGCTAGCAAGAGCGATACATTCTCCGCCTTTGAAAAATTTGCTAAACTTTCTCAAAATAAGTTAAACACAAACATCATATCAATTAGAAGTGATCATGGGGGTGAGTTCGAGAATTATCTGTTTGAGGAATATTGTGGTAGACACATAATTGATCATAACTTCTCCGCTCCGCGTACCCCTCAACAAAATGGGGTTGTGGAGCGCAAAAATCAAATTTTGGAAGAGTTAGGGAGAACGATTATCAACGAAAGTGGGCTTCCTAAGTATTTTTGGGCTGACGCCATTAGTACGACTTGTTACGTTTTAAATAGGGTGCTCATTTGCCCTATTCTAAATAAAACACCGTATGAACTTTTAAAAGGGCGAAAGCCAAATGTGTCTCACCTACATGTTTTATGTTGTAAGTGTTTCGTGTTAAATAATGGAAAAGAAAGTCTAGGTAAATTTGATTCCAAGGCAGATGAAGGTATCTTCCTCGGATACTCTCAATCAAGTAAAGCTTATAGAATATACAACAAGATATTACTTACTGTCAAAGAGTCTGTTCACGTAACAATTGATGAGTCTTATCCTAGAAGTGTCGGAAAAGGTAGTTTAGTTCATGGTGTAGGTGTATCTTCTGAAGACATACTCAAAAGTGCTGAGACGAGAATTGATCAACCTGGCCTAGCCAAAGTTGAGGAGGAAAAAGACGACCGTCATGAAGAGACTGAGGAAGTTCAGTCGTCTGACAAAGATGATCTCCCTCCAGCTTGGAAGTCTTCCAAAGACCATCCCATCGATAATATCCTCAGTGATATCTCAAAGGGAGTGACTGTTAGAACATAGATTGGTGTTTCTTATATCTCTATGTTTTAATGATAACTTTTATGGAATTTTGTAATGAGTAAATATACACTCTAAAATTTGTTCAAGTATTATTGTTTCAGGTATAAAATTAAATACTCTTAAAAGAAGAAAAATATATAAGTACAAAGAAACTATGCAAAGATCTGAAGTGTAACAGCCCAATTTTCAATAATTAATTAATTGTGTTAATTAATTGATTTATTTGGATGATTCTAATTATTTGAATAATTAGATGTTTGTTTAATGGATTGATAGATGTTTTGAGAGAGTAAATATATTGGAAAGAAATAAAGAGAAAGGTATATACGAGGAAGTGGAAGGAAAAGAAAAGAAAATAAAAACATAAGGAAAGAGAAGAGAAAGAAAGAGGAAGAGGAGAAAAGAGAAGGAGAAGAGGAAAAGCTTGGAATCGCCAAGAATGACTTCTAGCTTCTGATTAATCTAAGGTAAGGGTGAGAAACATTATTATTTGATCAATGTGTATGATTATGTATGGGTTGTTTGAGTTATTGGATGTTTTTCTCCATTTTCAATTCTAGGGCAAAAATGGATTTAATCGGTAGAAATCGAGTTCTAACAGTTCAAACTCGAAATAAGTTGCGTCGTTTAGTCGGGTAATGCTTAGCCGAGAGTATTGAGTTTCGTTGGAGTGAATTTGATCGAGTTTATGAGTTTTGACATTTTTGGAGAAATTGGAGGTTAAGATTTTGGGTGAAATTCAGAAGTCGTAGAATTAGTGTTTTATGGTCCTAAAATGTCACTATATGATTGGTAATGATGAGTAGGTATTTAATCGGGAGAAAAGAATTGAATCGGGTGACTTTTTGAGGGTTTTAGTGTCAAACCCGTAACTGTTTTTCTGAGTTTTTCAGGTGTTAATCGGTTAACCATATATGTTAACCGATTAACACAATATTGGGGGCCTAAAAGATTAGTTTTTGGCCTAAAAACTGAGTTTATGGAGTGGTTAATCGGTTAACCATATGTGTTAACCGATTAACACTGTAAGTGTGAGAAAATATTATTTTCCAAACTTCAAAAATTCATAACTTCTTCACCGTTTATCGGATTTTGACGTTCTTTATATCAAACTGAAGCTAATACTATGTTCTATAACTTGGTGAAAAGAAATATTATTTTTAGCCGACTTTTAGCCAATTTTACCGATTAATCGAGATTAATTATTTTAAGTAAGTGAGACTTAAATAATTAGGGTGTTCGATTTCCGTTTGGTATGCATTATTGTGAATGCATATTATTGTATGCGATTGTGTGTGAAGTATGCATGAGAACATATTATGGATATGCGTGCATTGTTGATAATGGGGTGATGATATTGAATTGTGAATGCATATTGTTTGTATGCGGTTGTATGAATAGAATGCATGAGAACATGTCGTGGATATGTGTGCATTGCTTGATAGATGTTTTAAATTCATATTGTAAGTATGTGATTAAATGTGAATAATGCATGAGAACATATCATAGATATGTGTGCATTGTTTGATAACTGTGAAGAATGCATGAGAACATATCGTGGATATGTGTGCATTATTGATAATATGGTGATGATATTGAATTGTGAATGCATATTGTTTGTATGCGATTATGTGTGAAGGATGCATGGGAACATATTGTGGATATGTGTGCATTGCTTGATAATATATTGATGATATATGTGAATATGTTGTGTGTGCAATCATTGCTATAATTCTTGAAGAGATGAATTATTTGAATGCATGAGATTAAGATGTCGGTCTTAAGTGCATTTGATTGTTGATTGCATATGCATCATTTAGTCAAGAGGCAATGTTTGCTAGTTTCATGGAGACTAGTGACTTGTCCCAAGCCTAGAAGAGTGGGTTTGAAAGCTTAGAGGACGAGCTTCTGTTGGTTATCGGTCTAGAAGAGTGGACCCGGTTTAAATGTAAAAACCGAAAAATGATAACAAATGTTGGTACCACATGGCATGAGTTGCATTGAGTCACATGGCATATTTGTGATTGTTGTATGAAGCATGCGTGTGTGCATGACTTGTTGATTTGAGAGTGTGAATATAAGATTGTTGTATGCAAAAATGCTTATGTGTATGTTATGTTAGAACACAGATTGGTTCTTAATAATATCTCTGTTTTGATGATAACTATTATGAAATTTTGTAATTAAGAATTATAGACTCTAAAATTTGATTAAGAATGTTTGCTGCAGATATTAAGGTAAATATCACTCCAGAAGCAAATCAGATCTGAACATAAGAAATATGCAAGGCTCTGAAGCATCAGAAGCATTCATTAGAAGATTCTGAACGCTGCCATCAAAAGATTCTGAGCGTTGCCTCCAGAAGGATCTGAAGCAAAAGCTCCAGAAGAATCTGAAGCAAGTCAGAAGCATCTGAACCAATGAAGAATTTTGTATGAAGAGTTTTCAAGCATAGTTACTTCAGAAGACTCTGATAGTACTAACACTGCTAGTACTGAGGATCTGACCCAAAACTCTGCTCTGAACTTATACACGCTAAAAGCACCCTTGCTGCAAAGACTCTGATTCAGCAAAACTCTGATCAACATCAGAAGGCTCTGATCAAATTAGACTCTGATGATTCTTGCTGAAAATTGTTGATGAAGAATTCAAAGATTATGTCCGTTGGAATATCCAAACTACTCTTTCCTTATTTATGCTAGACACAAGAACACAGACAAAAAGGATTTCTCTGTGCTTTCTTCTTCTAGGAAAGGTCACTTGATATGAAGACAAAAAGGCTCGGGCCTTTTGGTACACACTTCTCAACATGAAACACTCTTGGATCACTGTGCCTATAAAAGCAAGTCTTCACTCATCTTCTTCAGTTGACACATTACTTGAAAAGAATTCATTATCAAAGCTCTCATACAATTCATATATTCTTTCTAGAATTATTTCTTTGTTCTTAATCTTAAGTGAAAAATCACAGTTGTGATAAAGCTTTATAAGAAGCATCTTAACACTTGTATTTGTTATTACATTTGATTGTAAGAAAACCTTAAGAAGATCCAGTTAGGATCAGTAGTTCTTGAGAAGACTTTAAACAGTTGTTCTTAGTGCTTACTATTATAATCAGTTGATTAAATAGTGGATTAAGTCCTTGTTTAAGAAAGGCAAATCACTCTAGAAAGGGTGGACTGAAGTAGTTGAGTTCAACGAACCAGGATAAAAATACTTGAGTTTTTACTTCTAAGTTTTTATCTTCATACTTATTCAACCCCCCTTCTAAGTATTTTCTCACCTTCAGTTGGCATCAGAGCTCCGGTTCTGTGTGTGCTACCACTTCACAGTGACAGAAAAGATCCAGTGAGAAAAACTTTGATATATATTTGATTGTTACTATGGCTGATACTTCAATATCTAAAATTAACAACAAATATGAAGAAAGGGATAAAATCAGCACTAAACCCCCAATGTTTGATGGGGAGAAATTTGATTATTGGAAAGACAGAATTGAAATTTTTTTCCTTGGTTATGATGCTGATTTATGGGATTTGGTCATAGATGGATATGTTCATACCACTGATGGGAATGGCAAGAAAATAGATAGAAAATCTATGACAGAAGCCCAAAAGAAGGAATTTAGAAATCACCACAAGGCTAGAACAATATTGTTAAATGCAATATCTCACACTGAGTATGAAAAGATCACAAATAGAGAAACTGCATTTGACATGTTTGAGTCCTTAAAGATGACTCATGAGGGAAACTCTCAAGTCAAGGAAACAAAGGCTCTGGCTCTAATTCAGAAGTATGAAGCCTTCAAGATGGAAGAAGTTGAATCTGTTGAAGCTATATTCTCCAGATTTCAAATACTTACAGTTGGACTAAAGGTTCTGGATAAAGGATACTCTACTGCTGATCATGTGAAAAAGATCATCAGAAGCTTACCTACCAGATGGAGACCTATGGTGACTGCACTGAAAATGGCTAAAGATCTGAACAAGATCTCCTTGGAGGAACTAATCAATTCACTAAGGAGTCATGAAATTGAACTTGAGGAAGATGAACCTCAAAAGAAAGGTAAATCAATTGCTTTAAAATCTAATAAATCTGCTAAAGCATTGCAGGTAATAGAGGAAAGCTCTGAAGAATCATCATCTGAAGATGAAGATGAACTATTCATGCTGTCTAGAAGAATAAACAAACTCTGGAAGCATAAAGGAAAGAAGTTCAGAAACTTCAGGAAGCCTGACCAAAGAAAAGAATCTTCTAGACACAGAAGATCTGGCAAAAAGGAGGTTGTCTGCTATGAATGTAAAGAACCTGGGAATTACAAAAATGAATGTCCAAAGTTGTTGAAAGAAAATCCTAAAAGAAAATCTGATAAGAAGAAGAAGGTTCTAATGGCCACCTGGGATGATTCAGATACATCTGAATATGAATCTGAGTCAGAAGAGGAATGTGCCAATGTAGCATTGATGGCAGACATAGAAGATCAGGAGGAAGGAATTTCAGGATCTGAATCTGACTCTGAACCTGACTCTGACGCTGAAGAGGTAATGGCTAAACTCACTAAAGATGAACTTATCAAAGTGTTATCAGAAGTTCTGAAGAGCTATAACAATATTAAGCTAAAATACAAGAAGCGTCAAAGCAATCTTGTATCTGAGAATAATATTCTCAAATCAGAAGTAGCTGAGCTAAATGATAAGAACTTAAGATTGAAAAATGATTCTGAATTAGCTCAACAAGACTCTGATTCTGAAACTGAGTCTGAATGCAAAAATATTTTTGAAAAATATGATTACAGCTTTCAGAAGTTTCTTGCTAAAAGCATAGACAGAAGCAAAATGGCTTCTATGATCTATGGAGTTATCAGAAATAATAGAAAAGGAATTGGATATAAATCTTCCTCTGGAAAGGATTTAAATCCAAAACCTGTTGATAAAATTATCATCAAGAAAACTCCTTTATATTCCCACTTTAAATTTGGTCACTTGAATGATATTGAACACACTCGTTCTGAAAAGAACATTCATGTGTTTAAATCTAAGGCTAGTCAGAATAAACCTTATGTTGAAAAACAGAAGTTTAGACAAACCTTCAGAACAACTAACCCAAAAGGACCCAAGAAGATCTGGGTGCCTAAAAGTAAAATAATTCATGTTGCAGATGTTCTTAGCAGCAAGGTCAGGACGCCAATCATGGTACCTGGACTCTGGATGCTCGCGACACATGACAGGAGAAAGGTCTATGTTCCAAAGTCTAGAGCTTAGATCTAGAGATGATGTGAAATTTGGAGGGAATCAGAAGGGCAAGATCATTGGATTTGGCACTATTGGAAATGGTAAACTTCCCTCTATTACTAATGTTTTACTTGTAGAAGGATTAAAGCATAATCTATTGTCCATAAGTCAATTAAGTGACAATGGTTGTGACATAACCTTTAATCAAAAATGTTGTAAAGCTATTTGTCAAAAGGATGGCTCAATCCTATTTAGTGGAAAGAGGAAGAACAACATTTATAAAATAAACCTTTTAGAACTTAAGGTTCAAAATGTTAAATGTCTCTTGTCTGTTAATGAGGAGCAATGGGTCTGGCACAGAAGATTGGGGCATATTAATATGAGACGTATATCTCAGATTAATAAACTTAATCTTGTCAAAGGACTTCCTAATCTGAAGTTCACCTCAGATGCTCTTTGTGAAGCATGTCAAAAAGGGAAGTTTTCAAAATCCTCTTTTAAATCAAAAAATGTTGTTTCTACTTCCAGACCACTAGAATTACTTCATATTGATCTGTTTGGACCAGAGAAAACTGCATCCATTAGAGGCAAGAAGTATGGATTAGTCATTGTTAATGACTATAGTAGATGGACATGGGTAGAGTTCTTAAAACACAAGGATGAGTCACATTCTGTGTTCTTTGACTTCTGCAAACAAGTCCAGAATGAAAAAGATTTCAAAATTATAAAAGTCAGAGGTGATCATGGTGGTGAATTTGAAAAAAAATATTTTGAAAAATATTTTAATGAAAATGGCATTGCTCATGATTTTTCCTGTCCTAGAACTCCACAACAAAATGGGGTTGTAGAAAGGAAAAATAGAACTCTGCAAGAAATGGCCAGAACCATGATCAATGAGACTAATATGGCAAAGCACTTTTGGGCAGAAGCAATCAACACAGCCTGTTACATTCAGAACAGAGTGTCTGTAAGACCTCTTCTGGAGAAGACTCCATACGAACTGTGGAAGAACAGAAAGCCCAACATTTCATATTTTCATCCTTTTGGATGTATTTGCTATATGTTGAATACTAAAGAAAATCTGAACAAGTTTGATTCTAAGGCACAGAAGTGTTTCATGCTTGGGTATTCTGAACGCTCTAAAGGCTACAGAGTATACAATACTGAAACACAGATTGTGGAAGAATCTATTTATGTTAGATTTGATGATAAGCTTGGCATTAAAAAGTCAAAGCAGTTTGAAAACTCTGCAGATAGAGAAGTAGTCTTCACAGACTCTGAAGGCTCAGAGGCAGACAAAGCTCAAGTGAAGGAACCAGAAGCAACGCCAGATGCAATTCCTTTGACTTCTCAGATGAACAACTTAAACATTTCTGAAGAATCAATTGTTAGAGGATTATCTTCCAGAATCAAAGCTTCTCATCCAGAGAATGTTATCATTGGAAAGAAGGATGACCCTATCAGAACAAAATTCTTTCTCAGATCATCTGAAGCATCATTATTTCGGTTGATGTCAGTAATTGAACAAACTTCTGTAGATGAAGCTCTGCAAGACAATGATTGGATTATTTCCATGCAAGAAGAGCTAAATCAGTTCACCAGAAATGATGTGTGGGATTTAGTTCCAAGACCAAAAGGTTTCAACATAATTGGAACTAAATGGGTCTTCAGAAATAAGCTTAATGAGAAAGGAGAAGTTGAAAGAAATAAGGCAAGGCTTGTTGCTCAAGGGTACAGTCAACAAGAAGGTATTGATTACACTGAAACTTATGCTCCAGTGGCAAGGTTAGAATCTATACGCCTTCTTATTTCATTTGCTGCACAATATAACATCACTCTATATCAGATGGATGTTAAAAGTGCCTTTCTAAATGGTATTATAGAAGAAGAAGTTTATGTTCACCAGCCTCCTGGTTTTGAGAGTGAAAAATTTCCAGAACATGTTTTCAAACTAAAGAAATCTTTGTATGGTTTAAAACAAGCTCCCAGAGCTTGGTATTAGAGATTAAGCAATTTTCTTCTGGAGAAAAATTTCATCAGAGGCAAAGTGGACACAACACTCTTTTGTAAAACATTTAAGAAAGATCTTCTAATTTGTCAAATATATGTGGATGATATCATATTTGGATCTACCAATACTATGCTGGGAAAAGAGTTTGCTCAATGTATGCAGGCATAATTTGAAATGAGCATGATGAGAGAATTGAGATTCTTTCTGGGAATTCAAGTCAACCAAACTCCAGAGTGTACTTACATTCATCAGACTAAATATGTTAAAGAACTTCTGAAGAAATTTAACATGTCTGATTGTAAGATGGCAAAGACTCCCATGCATCCAACTAGTTCACTAGGCAAGGAAGAGGTAAGTAAGAAAGTAGATCAGAAACTCTACAGAGGTATGATAGGATCTCTTCTCTACTTAACTGCTTCTAGACTAGACATTTTGTTCAGTGTATGCTTGTATGCTAGATTCCAATCAGATCCTAGAGAATCACACTTAATAGCTGTTAAGAGGATTCTAAGGTATCTGAAAGGTACTTCTAATGTGGGTTTGTGTTACAGAAAATCTGATGATTTCAAATTAGTTGGATTCTGTGATGCTGATTAAGCTAGAGACGGAGTGGAAAGAAAAAGTACTTCTGGAAGTTGTCAATTTCTAGGAAGAAATCTAATCTCTTGGTACAGCAAGAAGCAACCCACAATTGCACTATCAACTACAGAGGCAGAATATATTGCTGCTGCTGGATGTAGCACGCAGATGCTCTGGATGAAAAGTCAGCTAGAAGACTATCAGATATTTGAAAGTAACATTTCTATATTCTGTGATAATACTTCTGCTATATGTTTGTCCAAAAACCCCATTTTACACTCTAAGGCAAAACATATAGAGATTAAACATCATTTCATCAGAGACTATGTTCAGAAGGGAATTATAAACTTAGCCTTTGTTGATACAGATCATCAATGGGCAGATATTTTCACAAAACCCCTTGTTGAAGATAGATTCAAGTTTATTCTGAAAAATATTGGTATGGATTTGTGTCCAGAATAATATTTGTCAGAAGCAAATTTTACAGATGATAAATGTTTATCACTCTGAAGTATTTCATCTGTTGCTTATTAAATTTATGTTTATTTGTGTGTATCTGAACTAACCAATCTCAGAGGATCTGAATGTTGGTTAACGTTTCATTTCTCAAGAGAATTCAGAAGCACATGCAAGCAAACACGTGTCACTCTAAATCTGCAAAGATGGCGTGTACACTACTGAAGAGACGTTTGAGGTATGGTTTGAATAGTGAAAATCTTGATTTTCCCCCCAATTTGTCAGAATCAATTAATGCTTGAAATGATTTTTATTCTCTTTCATCAATTGACATTAATTGCTATGTGTGAACATGCTTTGATTGTCTGTTTGTATGTCTAATTGTTTTCTATAAATACCACATCTCTCACCACTTTCACACTTTTCACAACTCAAGCAAGTTTATGCATTTCTGTCTTCTTTTCTCTCTTCAAAAAAACCCTAAACCTTTGTCAAAATCATCTTCAATGGCAACCTCATCTTTTACAACAGCTCAGTTTCAATCAACCATGGCTGCAGTTACTTCTGCAAATATGGGTGTGGCTCCATACACGACACCTAAAAGGACTTTGTTAACTCCTGTTGACAAACTTGAAGTTCTATATGAATCAATGGTGGAATTTGATTCATTAGCTGAAAATGGATTTGAATTTCGTTCAATAGTTGATGCTCAAGGCTGGGTAAAATACTTTGACAGATTATTTGGACCAGTTTACCCTCATCTGGTGAAAGAATTTTGGATACATGCTTCTGTATACCCCAAATTCATCTTGTCTTTTGTTCTAGGTAAGGAGATTATAATTACAGAAGATCTAATCAGGAAACTCATAGGATATGAGGAGACTGATGGAGTATCTCATCTGCCAGCTGGGTGTGTAGACATGGAAGAATTTTATGAGGAAGTCATGACTGCTGGACAGGCCTCCAACAAGTTTAAAGATCTGAAGCCTGACTATAAGATCTGGGCAAAGATTTTCATGGGATGCATTCATCATAGAAAATCTACAAACTCTCCAGATTATATGAACAATGAACAGCTCTACTTCATGTACTGTTTAAGTCAGAGCACCAAGGTAGATCTTCCTTACATTCTATTCATGCACTTATGGAATCATATTAATGCTTCAAGAGAATCTGTAAAAGATAAGGGTCAGAAGATCAAAACATGGATTCCCTTTGGAAGGTTAATTTCAGATATTCTGACAAAAAATGGATTGGTGACTGCTCTGTATGCTGCTGGAGTCAAGGAGGAACTTGAATCTATTGTTGGGAAACCTCTGAATGCCAAGAGTCTTCAGAGACTAAAAATTGTAGAGGAACTCACATCAGCACCCAAGAAGCTGAATATCTCTGAACTTAGTCAGAAGCGAATCCCAGTTGAAGACTACCCACTGTTTTGTGCTGAAGAACCAAGGGAAATAATTATAAGGTATATTGATTCTTGCAAGGCAGATGGAACCCCAGTTCTTGCAGATATTCTGAAAAGAGCAAGGGAACCAATGCCTGATGGAGGAAATGAGAACACAAGGAAAAGAGGTCAATCAGAAGCAGAAGCAGTGGCTGTTCAGAAGAAGCCGAAAGTTGCTGACAAGCCTCAGAAGTTGATCAAGAGGAAAGCATCTGGAGACGCTCCCTCTGTTCCCACAAAGCATATCAAGATTAAAGGTACCAAATCTTCTGTACCCTCTTTCAATAATACTGTTTTAAATGAATCAACATTCAAGTCTATTCCAAAACCACCTCCTACTCAGAAACAATTTGTTCCTGCTCCATCTCATATCTCTGTTCCTTCCCCACAAAAATCATCTAATCCTGTTTCCACCATTCCTGTAAAACCTTCTACAAATCAATCATTTGCACCAACACCAACAACAACAGCACCAACAAATCAAACTCCACCACCTATAACAAAACCAGCAGAACAATCTCAACAACAACAACAACCAGAAAAACAACCACAACCATAAAAACCACAATCAAACATACCTGAACCTACTGCATCTGCACAAGTTATTTCTGAGCCCATAAAAGTTACATCTGATCCACCTACATCTGATCCACCTACATCTGATCCACCTACATCTGAACCACCTACATCAGAACCACCCACATCTGAACCTCCATCAAAACGTTCTGAGAATCCATCAGAATCAACCAACCCATCTGAAACCAATATCCCTGAGACAGAGGTTCTAGACGTTACACCTCTCAAAACTGTTTTTGAAGTGTCCTCCACGTCTTACACTCTAACCACATCCTCAAATTCATCAGAATCTGATATACACCCAGATTTTCTGGTATCTCCCTCTCACAGAAATTCTGAAGTTAACCAACCAGAACCACCTGTTTCTTCTGAAATTCTCATCCCCAATCCTACCCCAACACCTAAGCCAAGGACATCTGAGTGTGTACCCTCTGCTTCGTATAAAATGTTTTCATCTGAAAAACTTCCTTCTAGTTTCAAATTCAAAAACTTCTACACCAGAATTGAACCATCTGACACTATCACTCCTTTTAAACCCAAACTTACCATCATTCTACCATCTGTTCTTCAAACGTATATTAAAGAACTGCCAGAAGTAATTTCATCAGAACCTATTTTATCTGATAAATCTGCATTCACTCCTTACTCAGATACCCCATTTGATGTTGTTTCCTATGCATCAAATGCAAAACCATATCTGTTGAATGCTTTAACCAGATCAAAACCTGACAATTCATCTGATCCTCCATTCATACCATTCTACCCTAGTCCTCTGATCACCATTCAAAAGTCCATCTTTCCACCTTCTCCCCAACCCAAGCCAATCACATTGGAAACTTTTCTAAACCCAAAACCTAGGCTGGATGTTGATCATTTATTTACAAGTTTTTTGAAAGAAATAGAGATGTATTTAGGCTCTGTACAGAGGAAGTGTTCATCAACAATGGATGCAAATGAATCTGATGCCATTTGGAATGGCTTCATAAACAGATTCAATACTGTAGCATCAAATCTGAAGAACATATGTTCTGATGATGCGAAGCTCAGATTTGCTGAAACTGCTAGAAGTTTGTTCTAGACAGTTAAAAGATCTGCACCATTGCTTCTTAAGGATGCTCCTTCATCATCTGAAGTCTGTGATACAGAAGTAAACGCTGAATATGCATCTGTAGACAACTCTCTGGCTATGACTCTAGTAGAACATCCCTCTGGATCTGCTGCTCCTGACTCCAAAGCCCATATGGCAATTGACTCTGTTCATGCTTCAGAATCTGTCCCACCTTCTTCATCTGAGATCAAGAAAGAGTATCCAGATCTTGAAGATAAGATTGCAGTTCTGGAAGCTGGTCAATCAGAGATTAAGTCATGGATGGCTAAGCAAGATAAGAAGTTTGAAGACATGGCTCAGTGGATGTCCAAACAAGATCAGAAGAATGAAACCATGGCTAAGTGGATGTCAAAACAAGAACAATCCTCTTTTGAGATCACGGATCTGTTGAAGATGATTTTGTCAAAACAATCTTAGTTTATTTTTTTTCTGATGTTTGCATCTGTTGTTCGCACATGTACTTGAATATTTTCTGATGTTTGTATTTTTTGCTGAATGAATGAATGTTTCAATGTTTTCTCTCGTTTGTTTTTTCCTTTTATTTGTCTTTTCAAAGTTCTTACTTTTTGCTTATGACAAAAAAGGGGGAGAAAATAGATCTGAACTGTTTAATTAAACTTTACAAGAATGAAACTTCAGACATATCAATTTTATCTAACATAAAATCTGAGTGTTTCAGAACATTTGATATATCTGATATACTCTATAAAAGAAACTCTGAGTCTCTCAAATCATATGACAATTATCAGACTCAGACTCTAAAATATGCAAGACACTCTGACTCTCAAATGATTAGAACAATAAAGCTCTAACTCTGAAAAATAATCAAGACAAAAAGGGAAGTTTCTATTCCTTATTAATATTTAATTCAGGGGGAGATTCATCATCTCAGGGGGAGTTATACTTATTCTCTTTTCAATTAAACAAAATTTCTGATGTTTTTGTCATCATCAAAAAGGGGGAGATTGTTAGAACACAAATTGGTTCTTAATAATATCTCTATGTTTTGATGATAACTATTATGAAATTTTGTAATTAAGAATTATAGACTCTAAAATTTGCTTAAGAATGTTTGCTGCAGATATTAAGGTAAATATCACTCCAGAAGAAAATCAGATCTGAACATAAGAAATATGCAAGGCTCTGAAGCATCAGAAGCATTCATTAGAAGATTCTGAACGCTGCCATCAGAAGATTCTGAGTGTTGCCTCCAGAAGGATCTGAAGCAGAAGCTCCAGAAGAATCTGAAGCAAGTCAGAAGCATCTGAACCAATGAAGAATTCTGTATGAAGAGTTTTCAAGCATAGTTACTTCAGAAGACTCTGATAGGACTAACACTGCCAGTACTGAGGATCTGACCCAAAACTCTGCTCTGAACTTATACACGCTAAAAGCACACTTGCTGCAAAGACTCTGATTCAGCAAAACTCTGATCAACATCAGAAGGCTCTAATCAAATTAGACTCTGATGATTCTTGCTGAAAATTGTTGAAGAAGAATTCAAAGATTATGTCCGTTGGAATATCCAAACGACTCTTTCCTTATTTATGCTAGACACAAGAACACATACAAAAAGGATTTCTCTGTGCTTTCTTCTTCTAGGAAAGGTCACTTGATGTGAAGACAAAAAGGGTCAGACCTTTTGGTACACACTTCTCAACATGAAACACTCTTGGATCACTGTGCCTATAAAAGCAAGTCTCCACTCATCTTCTTCAATTGACGCATTACTTGAAAAGAATTCATTATCAAAGCTCTCATACAATTCATATATTCTTTCTAGAATTATTTCTTTGTTCTTAATCTTAAGTGAAAAATCACAGTTATGATAACGGTTTATTAGAAACATCTTAACACTTGTATTTGTTATTACATTTGATTGTAAGAAAACCTTAAGAAGATCCAGTTAGGATCAGTAGTTCTTGAGAAGACTTTGAACAGTTGTTCTTAGTGCTTACTATTGTAATCAGTTGATTAAATAGTGGATTAAGTCGTTGTTTGAGAAAAGGCAAATCACTCTAGAAAGGGTGGACTGGAGTAGTTGAGTTCAACGAACCAGGATAAAAATACTTGAGTTTTTACTTCTAAGTTTTTATCTTCATACTTATTCAACCCCCCTTCTAAGTATTTTCTCACCTTCAGTTGGCATCAGAGCTCCGGTTCTGTGTGTGCTACCACTTCACAGTGACAGAAAAGATCCAGTGAGAAAAACTTTGATATATATTTGATTATTACTATGGCTGATACTTCAATATCTAACATTAACAACAAATATGAAGAAAGGGACAAAATCAGCACTAAACCCCCAATGTTTGATGGGGAGAAATTTGATTATTGGAAAGACAGAATTGGAAGTTTTTTCCTTGGTTATGATGCTGATTTATGGGATTTGGTCATAAATGGATATGTTCATCCCACTGATGGGAAAGGCAAGAAAGTAGATAGAAAATCTACGACAGAAGCCCAAAAGAAAAAATTTAGAAATCACCACAAGGCTAGAACAATATTGTTAAATGCAATATCTCACACTGAGTATGAAAAGATCATAAATAGAGAAACTGCATTTGACATGTTTGAGTCCTTAAAGATGACTCATGAGGGAAACTCTCAAGTCAAGGAAACAAAGGCTCTGGCTCTAATTCATAAGTATGAAGCCTTCAAGATGGAAGAAGCTGAATCTGTTGAAGCTATGTTCTCCAGATTTCAAATACTTACAGCTGGACTAAAGGTTCTGGATAAAGGATACTCTACTGTTGATCATGTGAAAAAGATCATCAGAAGCTTACCTACCAGATGGAGACCTATGGTGAAAAAGATCTTATCAGACTCTGAAGTTCTTTTCACTACAAACTTAGAGGCTTTGATAACCAGACTCTTGTCATTAATATTCACGCTCAAAGCACATACTGCTGCATACTCTGATGAAGACTCTGATCAACACTGAGACTCTGATACATTAAAGATCTGATAATCTATCAAGACTCTGAACTTATCATTCATCTTAAGCTCTGATCATCTTAAAGCATTCCATACCTTTTAAGCTTACTACAAGTTCTGAAGTGCAGATTGTGAAGACTTCATCTTGAAGGAAGCTTGTTGAAGAAGCTGTAAACTTGATTAGACGTGGTGCTACTTGTTTCACCCTAAAATTTGACCAACATTTATTTATCCATCAAGTGTTTGAAGGTGGATACCTTTATCAGAAAGTTCAAGAGATCCTCAGAGGAATTGGTTGAAACCAAGGTTGTGTGTCTCATAACTTTAGAGTTGTGGGTGCTCCTCAGATGATTCTGAGACTATGAGGATGAACTTGAAGCTTTGAGGAAGTCTATGAGATGTCTTGAGAGCCATCATGAAGCCCAGAGAGGTCATTATGCAAGAATTCAGAAGATTCAGCCATGAATTCAGAAGAATTCAGAAGAATTCAGACGTGGTGCTACTTGTTTCACCCTAAAATTTGACCAACATTTATTTATCCATGAATGGTGGATACCTTTATGAGATGTCTTGAGAGCCATTATGAAGCCCAGAGAAGATCAAGACTGAAGATTTGGAGAAGGTTGAGACCTAATCCAAGGGCCATGTGATCATGGAGTGATGTATTGAGATACTATAAGGATGATTCCTAGACCAACTCATCATGATTGAAGAGTTTGAGAAGTTTCAAGCTAGGGTTTCTAAGGATTGACAGTGTAAAATCCCCTAGTTTGATCCCTATCTTCCAGGCAGTTTTAGCTCAAGATGTGATTGTCATCTCATCTTCCCCACAACATGAATGTTGTAGAGCTTGTTCTTAGCTTTAATTTGAGTGGTAGAAGTTCTTGATAGGATTTGCAGAGCTCAAGTTATGGTTTTGACAAATTACAGGTCATCTGAGGTATGTGAATCTGGGTCCTTGAAAGTCACCCAACTTGCAGACAACTTTTGCCATAGTAGGATGATTCCTATGATCTCTTGGTCAACATGAATGTTGAAGAGCATCTTCTTAGATTTCTAGAGAGTACTAGAAGTCCTTGATAGGATTTGTAGAACTCAACTTATGGCTTTGACAAGCCAAGGGCATTTTGGTCATTTGGAAGTTATAGGTCATTTCAAGCATAAGGCCATATCTCCTACTTCCAAGCTTCAAATGGAAAAACCTTCAACATAAAAGTTGCTTAGAATGATGTTTTAAGGCTAGTAGGGTGGTCATGAGATGTTGAAAAGGCTCATATCAAAAAGTGATGAAAATGGCCTAAAAATGAGGCATAAGTTAATTCAAGTGAAATGGAAAATCATAAAATCCAAGTTCCAAATCCAAACCTTGTCATATGATAGGTCATTTTGACTCCAAAGGACATTTTAAGAGCAATGGTTCAGCCACAATTTTGATTTGAGGCTTGAATCTTAGGGTTGCTTTGTAATTTGGTTGCTTGCATAATGGGGTACCAAACCAAAACAAGGAAAAGCTTAATAAACAAGGTGTTTAAGCATAGTATCTTACCCCAATTCTCATGTAAGGAAAAAATCAAGTTAGTTACCTAAGTTACAAGGGTTTTTGTCATGATATATCATGTGGTGAGAAGTGAAAGGCAAATTACCATGTCATGAAGATTCAAGTTCTTACTAGATGGTTCTAGGAGGTTCTAGACCTTTCTAAATCAGTCTATATATTGATTACAATCTGCATTGGTGAATGGTTGATGATTGTTGATGTTAATGGTGGTAGAGAATAGAGATTGAATCCATTTTCTCCATTTTGCAAATCATATTGAATCTTCATTTTTCTCTTCATTACCTTTCCATTTTTCTTCACAAATCATCTACACAAACATTGCTGAGTGTGTTCATGCTAGAGGGAGGTTCCATTGATGAAGAATTGAAGGAGTTCCAAGTGAAATTGCAAGGGAGCAAAAGGCATTGGATCTTGAGATACAAGCCATTTCCATCAAATCTTGTGCAAGCAGAGGAGTATTCATCACCTAAGGACTGTTCTTGAGGATCTACAAAGCTTGATTTGGAGAATTTCTGCACCTACCATATCCAAGAGCAAGGTATGCAAAATTGTCCCTACACTCTGATTTAGGCATGGCTAGGATGAATTGTTAGTGTGAAACCATTATAGACAATTAGGTGGTTCATTTGGATGAGTTTGAGACTGATTGGAGAAGATTCATCAATGGTGGTCAATTCTTGATTGAGTTAGAACATGCTGTTTAAGGGATGATAATACAAGATTTTTGGCTAGTTTTAATCAGCATAACATAAGGATCATTTCTATATAAAGAATGTTGAGTTTGGTGAAGGTTGGAAACTGAAGAAAGTTTGAGTTCATGGAGTTACACCATTCGGGTTCTATGATAGAGAGAGTTTTAATGCAAGCCATTGCCACAGTTGTATTCTACGTGAAATTCTAGTCAAGTTTGGTTCTTATATCGTGGCATTTGGTCAAGAGATGAAGGCGTATGATGAGCTGGAAGATTGGTGCATGGCATGGGTTTCATGGCTTTTTTCTGCAAACCCTAATGACCAAGGTTGAAGACGAAATCAACACCGTTGATACGCGTTGAACGTTTGACTGGAAAATCGATCCAAAGGATGAGATTTGAAGACGAAATAGGGAGGGAAGCCAGCAACGTCAAAACGTTGCGTTCCACTTAACGTACCAGCATGGGCCTCACGTGAATGTTACTTTCCCCACCCCCCTTCTAAGGTCCAATTGCATTTGAACTACATTTCACTGCTATATACACCACTGTTGTTTTCTTTTTCTTTTAATTTTAATGTGTTTTTCTGATTGTGATACTGGGCCCAGGCGCGTTTCTAACGCCACCCCCCAGTATGGGCCCAGATGAGAAATCAACTGAATATTCATACTATCTGCGCCCCCATGATAATTCTCATATTAAATTTTCTCCAAATTTTATCAAACTTTAAAAGTGCATATAAAATTGAAAAATAAATATTTTTTAATGAGATTTTTTTTCCCATTTTCCATTTTCTGTCTAGAAAAATATAAAACCATAAAATTGCCATTTTATTTCATTTTTATATTTTTTGCACATTTTTACTTTTAATTGTTTTTTTAATTCTTTTAGTTGATGCATGATCTTGTAGAATTTAATTAGGGTAGTTCCCTTAGGATTTTTAATCCAATCTTTTTAGGATGATTGGATGAATGTTTTAGGTTCCCCCTGATTTAATTTCATATTTTTGTGATAATTTTTAGGGTAGTTTTAATTAGGTAATTCTAGGTAGTGTAGAATTAGTTTAAAACTTCAACATAGGTCAATAACAATTTTAGATTTAGGGTTTGTAGGGCAATTTAGTCTATGGGGAGTATATGGGACTTAAGGGTAGACATGTAGGGTCCCCTAGAATTTATATTAGGATTTAATAGAATAATATGCTATTTTTGGGTGATTTTTGTGTTGTATGATTGTTTGTGTTGCCTTTAGGGCATGTTTTGTTTAGTTTGCTTTGCTTTGGAGTTTTCCTTTGGTTTGAGGAGCTTGGTATCTCTTTGTGGAGCATGGTGGAGCATACTAGAAGATTGGAAGAATCATGGAGGAGCTTGAGAGCTTGTTCTTCTTCTTTTTGTTTTGTTTTAGGGTTAGGATTAGGAAGAGCTTAGATGTAGATAATTTCTTTCTCAAACATGGATAGTATCCTTCACATCCATTCCTCCCTATGATTCAAAGTCCTTCCAGGGTATACACCTCTCTCCTTTGGAGGGATAAGTGCTATACCTAGGAGGTAGAACTTTTGAGGGAACCCTTCATTTGATGTTGAACCCTTATAGGTCACCTTTGGTGATCAAATAAGCAGTTCAATATCCCCCAGCTTATCCAGTAAGCGATTTTCTCTGGTTTTGATTATTCTTGAGAGATGTCAGAGCTTGAGCATGAAGATGAAGACTTCATTGAAGATTATTGAAGAGGATGAATACTTGAAGACTGCCATTCCAGCTGGAGCTTGAAGAGCATGAAGATCAAGTTGATACTTGAAGATCCCTGAAGATTAGGTGAAGCCTGAAGGTGGAGCTGATCAAAGAAGCTGAAGCTTAAGGGAGAAGATGAGTTGATACTCATGTTGTAGGTTGAAACCTGGAAAGCAATTGATATCTGAAGTCTGAAGACTGAGTTGCTGCTAGAGGAGCTGGGGCTTTCTTCTGTTTTCTTTTCTGTATTGTGTGTTTTGCTTGATTTGTCTGTTGCATTAGAATAAGTTCATCTAAAATAAGTAGAATCTAGGAGCATGATTGCATTAGAGGTTGAGTTGCTCCCTCTGCTTGTATTGTTACTGCGTGGATTTGCTTGCGGGTATTCGGTAGAGCCTAGCTCCCTTGCCCATGTGGTTTGTTTGCCTGATGGCATTTCATTTCTTTTATCTGTATGATTGCAGTTTACTGTTTATTGCTTGATAGCATGTTGTTTACATTTCAGTATGATTACTGTTATTTCATGACTGGCTTGAGGTTGAGATGAGCTTGTGGTGGCTGAAGCCCCGCACACATTTCCTCCCTCACTTGCATTGCATGCATTTTACTGTTAAGCTGATGCTTTGTCTGTTTTGGTGTATCATTGACATGATCCCTTAGGACTCTCATTTCCTTTGATAAGGATTTGATGATAGACTTTTAGGTTCAAACCTATGCATGACAACTTCTAGGAGTTCCCTGTTCAAACCTTAACCATAGGATGAATCCATGGCATGATAACAGTAGGACTGGATAGTCTCCCTCCTAGTTGGGCCTGTTCTCTTCTCATCTCAAAACAGTTTAAGACACAGTAATCATGAATGATTTCTTTCGTACGTTACGAGCCTTAAGCTATCTGAGAAAGGATTGTGGGAGAGTTTCTTTGCCACAGTCTGGATGTTTAGTATGGTACCCTTTGGGTGACATGCGACACATTCACTCTCAGGTCATAGTCTCTAGTGCGGTTGAAATCGCAAACACAATAAAAAACACTTCTTTCGTAAAAGACAGGAAATAAACCGTAGTTTCCCGAACTACGTGAGCTCTGATCTCTCATGCCTGTTGAGAGTACGTAGGCACAAGATGGCGAAGTCTTGGCGAGCTACCTTCCCCCATAACCCTTCGTAGGCCGAACTACGTTGACTCTGATTTCTCATTCTCTGATGAGAATACGTAGGCATAAAGTGCGACGCTTTGCCGAGTCATTTTTCTTTTCTTTTTCAGCCAGCCTTGATAGGTAGATAGAATAAAACCAACCCGTCCAAGTAAACACAACAAGCGAGGATCCCGTCGAGTACGACGGACGTGAGGGGTGCTAATACCTTCCCCTTGCGTAACCGACTCCCGAACCCAGACAATGGTTGCGATGACCTTGTCTTACCCTTATTCGTCAGGTTTTTCCGATCGTTTCCTTTCCCGCTCTGAGGGATAAATAATGAACGGTGGCGACTCTTCTGTCATGCCGGCACCTTATTTTCGCGCAAGCGACAGCTGGCGACTCTGCTGGAGACTCCAACGGTTCCCTGCGAGATTCAATCCTACCGCTTGTATGTTTACTTGTTGGGTTGCGTTTATTTGTCGCATTTTTTACTTCTCGCACTTTATTTCCCGCATTTTATTTTCAGTATAATATGATTATTTGTGCTGTTGTGGGATGGGAGTTCTGATGAGTGAGAAGCCAGACTCAGGCTTGAGTGCACCATAGAATTAGAGTGGAAATTAGTGGGCGCGTGCTTGCTTTGCAGGCACTAGTGTCTCATGAAATCCACGCTTAGACGAGGTTCATCCGGTTGGCTTCACTTTCAACCCTTTGGGTTGAGACGGTTGCTGGTTTGGTGGACTGTCGACTCTAGGGACCGATCATTTGTGATTCAGCTAAGTGAGGCCGCTTCATGAGCTGGTGATGCCACACCTTCTGGGTATCGTATCACCCCTCTTGAAAGTCTGTGACGCTGATGAACGCATAGGATGCTGTACCTTGAGTCAGTTTAAGTCCATACCTGTGAGTGGGATTGGGTTTATTGCAGGAAACTTTGACCTTCAGACTACCTGGTTTTCTTGACAGTGAATCAGTTATGTTGGTACCAGGGTTTCTCAGTTGCAAATTTGTCTGTTCTTGATAGAGCAGGTCTTGATCAGAGGATCTTATCATCAGGTGTATGTATGTTCTTGATAGAGCAGGTTTTGATCAGAGTATTGTCATAAGTGGTTTGTTCTTGATAGAGCAGATTTTTGGGGTCTGAAGATCTCATCAGCAGCTGTATGTTTGTTCTTGATAGAGCAGATTTTTGATTCGGGGTCCGAAGACTTCATCGACAGATATTTCTTGATCATAGATCCGAGGTCCTTATTATCAGACAGTTGTTCTTGATAAAGTAGAATTTTGATCCTATGTATATGGTCCTATCAGACGGTTGTTCTTAGCAGATCAGATCAGTGGTCTTACACCGGAGTTTTCTTCTCATCAGTGATTGTTGATACAGAATCTCCACAGCACCAGTTACCTGGATATATTATTGCATGACTGCATTTTGCATTAGTTTGCATGTCATTTGCATTTCATTAACGTGTGTCTGTGTTGCAGGTACCGTTTTCCCCGATCCAGGATTTCTCGCCTCCTATTGTATTGTTATGGCCTCTCTCAGGAAGACTGTTGCGTACAAGTTTCCGACCCCTGATGTGTCGAAGCTGATTGGTTTGATAGCTCTAGCAGGTGATTTTGTGAAGGATGAGTTCAGGAAGTCTTATGACAGGTTGCTCAGTCTGGTCTGCAAGCCCTCTACATTCGAGTTGAATGGGTTGCATGCTCTGTTGCAGTTCTATGACCCTCCGCTGAGATGTTTCACTTTTCAGGACTTTGTTCTTGCGCCGACGCTGGAAGAATATGCTGATTTGCTAGGTGTGCCTATCAAAAGGCAGATGCCTTTTGTCCACATGGATGCTGAGCCTGATCTGGCTGGTTTAGCTTCTTCACTTTATTTGGATGCCTCAGAGTTGGTAGTGACTAGTTGGAACAAGGTTCCTGGGTTCTCCTTGCAGTTTCTGGTAGCTAAGGCTCAACAGTGTGCTAAGGACAGATGTTGGGACGCGTTCAGTGCCATCCTCGCTCTATGCATATATGGCATTGTCTTGTTCCCCAACATGCCTGATTTTGTAGACTTTGATGCATTTCACATCTTTGCTTCAGGGAATCCAGTCCCTACTTTGATCGGAGATGTCCATCACTCAGTTCACTACAAGAATGAGAACCGGAGAGGGAAGAATGTCTCCTGCTGCATACCGTTGCTGTACAAATGGCTTGATAGCCATCTGCCCAAGAGGGGTCCGTTTGTCTTGTCTGCAGCCACAGCTAAGTGGCCTGAGCGTCTGATGAGTTTATCTGCAGAAGATATCGATTGGTTCGACAGAGACAGGTTAGGTACTGAGGTGATCTTCAGTTGTAGTGGGTTTCCTAATGTACCTCTGATAGGTAGGAAGGGTTGCATAAACTACAATCCGTCGTTGCTGGTTCGACAATTCGCGTATGCTTTGAGGACTCCGCCGAAGGAGGAAGAGGTACAGGAATCTCTGTACCTCACGGGTACTTTAGAGGGGGATTTGTTGTCCAAGCTTCAGCGTGCATGGAATGGTATCAGTAAGAGAGGAAAGCCTTTGTTGGGAAAGAGCAACAGCCAAGCCTACCCTCCATACTCAGCATGGATCAGAGCCAGGGCCAATGCTATAGGGATGCCATTTCCTCATGCCAAGCCAGAAAGCCCTCTAGCAATCGAAGAGCCTACTACTGTGCCCATTCATCAACACAACCAGGTATTAGCTGAGCGGGATGAATTGAAGCGGGCGAACGCAGAACTGGAGAAGGAGTTAGCTCAGCTTCGAAGTGAAAGGAACGAGGTCGTTCATGCTTTCAAACAGCAGACAGAGTTGGTGAACCAACTAGGTACAGACCTGGCAAAGCAGATTGCCGATCGTGAGCGCCTGGGTCAAGATTTCAGGGCTGCTAATAACGTATTAGCTACGAAGAAGCAGCATTTGGACAAGGCATATCGGAGGATATCTAAGTTCGACCAGCACTGGAAGACTTCCTTGGCCACCAGGAAGGAGCGAGAGGATAAGCTGATGCTGCAGATCTCTAAGCTGGAAGCCGAGGTAAAGGACAGTGAGTAAAGGTTTGATGAAGAAACCGCTCGCAGGTACGCCGCCGAGGGCCAACTCAACAAAGCCCTTGCCAACCTGAAGGAGTGCAAGCTGATGTTCGAGTCTAAGAAGCGGAAACTGGAAGATTGCTTCGGCGAAGGAGCATGGGAAAGTTCAGTTCAGGGACTTCAGTATACTATTGTGCAGAGGGAACTACTCGTCGAGGGGTTGCTCACTTTTCCAGATCATCCGAAGACGAAGGAGTTATTAGCAGAGTATCGCGCCCGTGGCCGTGCTTGACTAGCTTGTATTCCTTTTGTTTTGATCTTTGTTGTATGCTGACCATCACCAGACTTGTTGGCTGAGGTCACGCTGTTGATTTGTACTCGCTGATGCTATGTACTGCCTTGATAGGCCTTTCCTTATATATATGAGATTGATGTTTCCATGATTGGGCTCATACTTCTTCTTCTTCTTCTTCTTATTATCAGCACTGGCACTAAGGCACTAGGATCGGGGGAAGTCTCCCAAGCACACAGACACACGCATGCACCTGCATGAAGCATTTGCATGGCGTACATTTTGTTGTTTTTCCTAACCTTTAGTGTTTGAAGGTTTTTTCAGGTTCACAGGTCTTAGACTGTTCCCGGGGATTCCAGGATTGATCAGAGACTCATTCACCGCTATTCAACTCGAGCTAATCAGACGGGGATCATGGATCAAGTGCAGTCAGATGTCCAAGAGCTCCGTGAACGGATGGATCGTTTTATGGAACTGATGCAGGTGGTCGCTAATGGTCAAGACCAGCTTCGTACTTTGGTTCAACCTTTGATCTCCAGGGTTGATAGTAACGACATACTTCATGGCGGGGCTGTGCCTACTCCTCCACCGGTGGATACTCCGCAGAATGTTGTTCCTGTTGTCGGGGGCAACGGCAGTGCTAATGGCAATGTGATGGCGAATATCGGACTCAATGCGACAGGCGTCGGCAATGGTGGTATGGGAGCTAATGTCAACATCGGGCCGGTCAACGGCAACGCTGGCGTCGGGAATCTGTTGGTGCCTCAACCGTGGCTTGAGGATCATCAGGATGATGTGTTTTCTCAAAGGGGCACGGAAACAGAGCTGAATGCTGAAGCGCGGCTCAGATTCAAAGCACTGGAAGATAAAATGAGAGACATTGAGAATCAGAATACTTTGGGCGTTGATATGTCCAAGCTGGGGTTAATTGCTGATTTCAAGGTACCTCCTAAGTTCAAGGTGCCTGTCTTTGAGAAATATAAGGGTACTACTTGCCCTTGTGTCCACCTTCGATCATACTATAGAAAGATGTCTGCCTATTCCGACGATGAGAAGTTATTGATGCACTTCTTCCAAGATAGTCTTTCTGGTCCATCCCTCGAGTGGTATATGGGCTTGGAGCCCACTAGCGTGCGCACATGGAAAGATCTCGCTGAAGCGTTTGTCCTCCACTATCAGTACAATAGCGACTTGGCCCCAAACCAAGTTCAGCTCCAGAACCTTTCGCAGCGGAATAATGAAGGATTTAAGGAGTACGCCCAGCGGTGGCGTGAGTTGGCTGCTCGGGTTCAACCGCCGATGGTTGAGCGCGAGCTCGTGCAGATGTTTGTGGCTACCCTCCTGGGAATCTACTATGAAAAGTTAGTCAGCGGTATGTCGGGGACGTTCTCAGCTCTTATCACCATGGGCGAGCACGTCGAGAATGGTATCAAGATCGGAAAAATTCAAGGTGAGTCATCCTCAGCTGGAGGAGGTGGAAAGAAGCCTTATGCTGGTAAACGTCGAGAAGGAGATGCGAGCGCTGTGACCAACGCTCGGAGAAAGGGCAAGGGCCCTCAGCAGCAGATAGCCAGTATAAATATCCCAGCAGCTCCGCAGCAGCAGCAGCAACAACAACAGCAACAGAATCAGCAGGGATATAGAAAATACCAGAATCGGACACCTTTGACAAACCGTCACTTCGAGGCACCGCCTATGTCGTACGCGCAACTCTTGCAGACTTTGCTTCAGCTTCAGTTGGTTCAGAAGAGGACGATGGCTCCCTTAACAGGGGCACTGCCACCAGGGTACGACGCAAATGTCACTTGCGATTTCCATACAGGGGCACCAGGCCATACAATTGAGAACTGCAAAGCCTTTAAGCACAAGGTGCAGGACCTGGTAGATGCCAAGATTATCAACTTCTCCGACAATGTGCCCAATGTCACCAAAAACCCTATGCCGAATCATAGGGGGGGCGGAGTGAACGCCATTATCGAAGAAGAGAGCAAAGATCTGTTGACTGATGTCAAAGACTTAAAGACGCCGCTTAGTTTCGTCAAAGCTAAGTTGTTGAAGAAAGGGTTCTTTCCAGGATGCGGAGAGTTATGCATGGATTGTGCTACACATTCTGATGGGTGTGAGCAGCTGGTAGAAGGTATCCAAAGTCTGATGACTGAGGGTATTTTGCAGTTCAGCCGGAGGGCTGAAGGTGTATCAGGGGAGGTTATGTTGAAGCAGACCGATAAAGTCGCCACCATCACCATTCCTCGCCGACCAATTACTATCTCTGCGCCCGACCGCCTACAATCACTATCACCAAAGCCGGGCCGATCCCATACGAGAGCACTAACACCGTTCCGTGGCATTATGGCACCGATGTCTATTGCAATGGTCAGAAGTTAGAGTTGGAGCAGTATGGGTCGACTGTGCAGAATCTCGCAGGAGTCAGTGGTATTACTCGAAGCGGAAGAGTATTTGCACCGACGGAGGTTGTGGCAGAGAAAGTGGTCAGAGCTGATGCTGCAGATAAGGGTAAAGGCAAAGCCGTCGAATAGGTCCCGTGTGGGGTAGAGAAGGATTTGCTAGTCAAAGATGCCAAAGAGTTTATGCGGTTAATCAAGAAGAGCGACTACAAGATTGTAGACCATCTCCATCAGACGCCGTCAAAGATTTCTATTCTCAACCTGTTGCTGTGTTTTGAAGCGCACCGCAACGCGTTACTGAAGGTATTGAACGCTGCCTACGTACCGCAAGAGATATCAGTGAATCAGCTAGAAGAGGTGGTAGCCCATGTTAATGCTGGCAATGGGCTAGGTTTCACAGATTTAGAGCTGACTCCTAAAGGGAGGGATCACAACAGCGCCTTGCACATCTCGATAGAGTGCAGAGGCACAATCATGTCGCACATCCTGGTGGACACGGGTTCGTCACTTAATGTACTTCCGAAGAAGGCACTAATGAAGTTGGACACTCGTGGATTGCTTTGCACACCCAGTGATCTGGTGGTGAAAGCATTTGACGGAACTAAGCGCCACGTTTTCGGAGAGTTGACCCTGCCGATTCAAGTTGGTCCGGAAATGTTTGACACGGTATTTTATATCATGGACATCATGCCCGCCTACAGTTGCCTCTTGGGCCGGCCATGGATCCATGCTGCTGGTGCCGTGACGTCCACGTTGCATCAAAAGCTCAAATATGCTGTCGGGGGAAGCATAGTAACCGTGTGCGGTGAGGAGGACATTATGGTGAGCCATTTGTCATCCTTTAAGTATGTTGAAATGGATGGCGAAATCCATGAAACTCTCTGCCAAGCATTTGAAGCCGTCAAGGTGAACGAGGTAGCTCCCGTCGTTACAGAGAAGCAAGAGATGAATCTCTCCTCGTTCAAAGAAGCTCGGGCCGTCGTCAAAGCCGGTTCCACCCCAGGCTGGGGGCATATTTTGGAGATACCGATCAAGCAGGATAAGTTTGGATTGGGGTATTCTCCTAAAGCTGAAGCTTCATCTTCTTCGTCTAGAAGCGCAACTCGTGGTAAGGGGCCGATCCTATTTACCCGTGGCGGAGTGATTTTCGAAAGCATCAATGCGGCCACTACAAGAAAATTTGTCAATACCCAGGGCCAAAAACCCTCGGTAACAAGAAAAAGCCGTGGGAAAAGTAAATTACCGAGGGCTTACCAACGACTATGGGGCCCTCGGTATTTCGCTCCTTGGTAACGTCTACCGACGGCTATATAAACCCATGATATTATCCACGGCTAAACCGTGAATAGTTTGCGGGTAATAGGTTATCAAATATCAAATTTTTTGTCTTATATTATCCACGGTTAAGCCGTCAGTAAATTTACCGAAGGCAAAGCCGTCTGTAAATTTACCGAGGGCTAAGCCATCAGTAAAGTTACTCAATTTTTGGTATAACTTTACTGACGGTTAAGCCATCTGTAGTATTATAATTTTTTTAATCAAAAATACCAATATTTCATCAATAGACTTATTTTGTTAATATTTTCCCTGTTTGAAGACAATATGAATATTTTTTCGTAACATCTTATAAATATTTTTTCATAACAACTTATTAATAAATAAAAACTCTTTTATGAATATTTTTTTATATTATAAATCTACAAAACTCTTTTTTTATCATGACCATAATTATATATAACATTTCAACAAACAAATCTCAAACAAAAACTCAAACCTTAATATCAATGAGATCTCAAAAAATATTCCATTCAACAAGTTTGATGTAAACAAGCTTAAACAAAACATAAAACATGTTCAATCAAAATATAATGTGATTGTCAAAGTATTCTCATGAGTAAAAGTAAAGCATAATATGATCTTAAATGCTTCCAATAGAGTCATCATCACTGTCGGAGTCATCATCATAGTCTGAATGACGACGACGACGTTTGTCACCTTTGATAGAAGCAACACTTTCAGCTAATTCCCTCAATTGTCTTTCCAAATCTTGTGTGCGTTTATTTGCCTTGCGACATTCCTCTCGTGCAACTCGAGCATCTTCCTCTGCAGCATTTGCTCTCTCTTCAATTGTTGCCATTTGTGCAGCAATCTCAGCAGAAACTTGACCGCTACATGTAGATACACGTGACTGTTGGGTTATTAACGAGGAAACACCTGGCTTGTAATGCTTAGACAAGTCACCAGCACCATAGAGACGCCCTCTAGTCTTTCCACCGGCAGCTTCAGCCCAAAAATTTAGTCGAGTTGCAGAATCAACTTCCTTAGGGCCACTATTTGATGTCTCTCCTACTTGAGAGGCGTGTTTTAGCTTCTCTTGAAATGTTTCCTGATAAAAAAATACTTAAAATTATATACATTACAATATTTTCACGATACGAACTAACAGAACAATAATCATTTAATTGTTTGTTGAAAGTAGCAAAAACAGGAATTTCGACCAAAATCTATTAATTGTATGTAACTTGTCCTTTTCAAATAAATGGTATTAAAGATTTTATCCAAGCATACATCAAAATTTAGTAATTACACTTACATATGTCTTCTTTGATCTTTCGTCCACCCATGAGGAGTCCTTCTTTTTTGTATGAGTCCTTAAGAAGACTTCATCTAATGTGGGCTCTCTACCTAATTCCCGACGCTTATGCATTATAAAAAATTGATGTCAAATGTTAGGAAAAAATAAATTATGAGCTAAAGTTTAAGGAATCAAGTGTTTAAAATGAATGACATACCATTCGTATGATGTGCTCATTTGTGGATATGGAGCCACCCGTATGGACAGATCCACCCTTAGCAGATGCCCGATTTTTCTTATTCCTGGCAGCTTTGACCTTATACTCTGGTGTTTCCCATTTAATTTTGAGCCCTTTCCAAGCACCCTCTCCCATCCAAGATGGACGTTCTTGTTTCTTCCTTGCATCCATCAGAATCTCTGAGAGGCGCTTTGAGCCTTTGCTCTTAAAGATACTCTTGAGTTCAAACTCATCCTCAGGCCGCCAAGCAACTATTTTCTGCAACATTTTAATAATAGACAAATTAAGAAGCAACGGATTAGAAGACCAGGTCCAAACCTCAAAACCAGAAGAAAAAAAATCATATAACATTAAAATAATAGTTCCTTGCAATGCAACCTATGCAGCTAAATTATATTGTTGTCTTATCGTCCTCCAATTTGATTGAAATGCTAAACCTATTTACAAACGAATCATCCCTTTTCTAACCATACTTTTATCTTTAAATAAAACCACATCCAACTGATTGTAAGTTGTAGCAATGATGTGAAAACAAATAGCTTCATTGTATGCATATAACACTTCCTATCATTCATAAGTCTTACCTCCCTCACCACGCACCAACTTCACGACATGCAAAGAATATATACACCTTTCTGAACAAAACATTGCACCTAATTAACCAATCATTAATTTCATCCCCTAAACTATAAAAGGAAACTCTTTCTTTCTATTTCTTCACACCACCACCAGGCAACAATATATGCACCAGTGTCTTGTGACTAATACTATATTCTTATTTCAAAATAACACTTCAAAAATTACTAAATATGAATAACGTCATGCAACAATCTCTCATTTCAACCTCAGTCCTTCTCCTTGCAATTACTTTCTACACCACCACCACTTTAGCCCAACTCTCACCAATTCAACCTCCAACAACAACAGCATCATCACCACCCTTACCAACAACAGCATCACCACCATTACCGGCAACAACAGCAACAGCACCAACACCAGGACTAAACACAGTTCCACTTGTACCGACAACACCAACTGGTGCACCATCACCCCTCATCCCAAAAGGACCTACCATTGACATAATCAGCATCCTCCAAAAAGCAAAGAGATTCTCTGTCTTAATCCGTCTTCTGAAAACAACACAATTAATCAACCAACTCAACTCACAGTTAGTATCATCATCAGGTTCAGGTGGTTTAACAATTTTTGCACCAGAAGACAGTGATTTCTCTAAACTCAAAGCAGGGTTCTTAAACTCTCTATCTGATAGACAAAAAGTTGAACTCTTGCAGTTTCACACTCTTGCTTCATTCATTTCAATCTCAAACTTCGATACCTTAACCAACCCTGTTCAGACACAGGCCGGTGATGATGCTAGGCTTCAACTTAATGTTACTACTTACGGTGGAAACCAAGTTAGTATGGCTACTGGAGCCGTTAATGCTTCCGTTACCGGTACTGTTTAGTTATTCAATTTAATAGAAGTACATAAATTAGCTATCCTATTTAGTTATTAATAACTCTCTATCAAAACTAAACAAATTATAAATAAATTAGAAGTACAGAAATTAGAAAAACTAAACAAATTAACAAACTTACCCCAAATTTCGTGAACATCCTATTCACCCTTTTATCTGGTATCTCCCTCCAACTAATCCATGCCTTACGGAATTGTGACTCAATTACTTTGGTAAGGGCCCTCGAGGCCACCCTACACGGGTTCCACCTACATGCAAATTATAAACAAAATATTAAAATACATTATAGACACGTCAACATAAGTGATAAATTAACATAAAACAAATATGTACCCTCTCCCATATGGAAAAATATAGGGCCTCCCATCAGTTGTCTTATGAATCTCATGACAAGAGTGTCTTGATTCTTGCACCAGATCATCACTGGTTTGCACATGTAGCGAACCAGATTGAGTGTTTGGATCCGACATATGTCGTGAACCTTGAGCTGATGAGGAAGGATCTCTGACATGTAAAGATGTTTCTATTGCCTCATGTGGCCTAAAATCTGGAGTTGGCACCATAGTTATAGGTGGATCTTTTGGATTCTCATTGTCTTGTATCTCCGCATCCACTTGTCCAGAATCATGTTGTTCCACTTCCACTTGTCTTTCATCTTGTTGCTCCACATCCATCTGCTCCACATCATGTTGTTCTAGTTCTAGATGCCTTGCATTATGTGCATTCTTGGCTGCTTGAGTCACCTTATGCGGCAAAACCATCTTCCTTTTCTGCTTTGGTGGGATCACCCTACCTTTTCCTTTTGGAGGCATCTGTAGAGAAAAAATAATATATATTAACTTTTAAATACTAAAAATAACAAAGAACTAAAATATATGCACTAGCAACAATTTTATGCGATTATAATGAAAAAAGTAGTCATTATATACACATTTTACAATGATTCACAAGTGAAAGTATCAAAAATATTTTATATGGTTTAATCTTGAATTGCAAAACAAGTTGCTCTAGCTATTTTCTTCAACTCACTTTTGGAATGTGTTGAAGATATGGATAATATGGTGTTAGTAACTTCATCATCGATATTATTATCTTCCCTATAATCATTATCTGCACTAGCATTAATTTGCATGCTAGAAATTAATGTAACATCAACTTCTTCATCACTATGTGTTTCATCGTGCAAGCCGGTTATATCTTCAATTTCAGTTATCTGTTCAACGTGAGCCATCTCTTCATCTTGATAGGGTGTATCATCATCAATGTCAACAACCTCTATACGACCTCTGGGCTTTGTCTTTATCACTGCACACCAACCACGTTTGTCTACACGCATTTCTGGGTAAGGTACATAATACACTTGTTTGGCCTTTTGTGCAATTATGAATGGATCATAACGATCATATTTTTTGTTCATCTTGATATCTACAATATCATAATGAGGATGAACTTTTGTTCCTCTACCTCGTTTTGGATCAAACCATTGACAGTAAAACAAGGCTACTTTGTGAGATAATTCATGATACTCCAACTCAAAGATATGTTTAATGACTCCATAGAAATCATCTTCCCCACCTTCTGTAATCCCCTTCACATAAACCCCACTATTTATGGTCTTTTTACCTTGACTCCATGCTTGTGTGTGGAATTTGTACCCATTAATGAAGTATTTGTGCCAACTCATGGCATTTGATTCAGGACCCCAAGCTAATGATATTAGTTTTTTGTCTGTCACACCATTTCCCTCATTAGTGGCCTACACAAACATGAAATTCACAATAAAGATAAAGTGATTAATTTTTTTACAAGTTTGAATGACAACACTTACATACTCTCGAAACCATTCTGGGAATTCTCCATGTATAAGAGTTGAAGCTGAAGGATCCTCTTCATTGATGGACTTATTTTGCAAGAAAATACTGGCAATAAAGAGAGAATTATTGTGATGTATGTATTGTAAATGTTTATTTTGTGCCTATCTTTGTTTCATTACTTACTTAATATATGGCTTAACCTCATTGCAATTAATGAGAATGTGTACATGAGCAGATCTCCATTCAGCATCAGTCAACCAATGTATTTGGGATTTTCCACTAGGACGTCCAAGAGGGTTGCTTATTGACAATGTTGGCACTACATCATCGTTCAGTCCTAACGCTTCATTATGTTTGCTTGTGGCAAATAAGGTGGCCGTTTTGAAATAGTGGGAACAAAAATATGTTGTCTCTCGGTGTAAATACGACATACATATTGAGCCTTCCACTCTAGCCTTATTCTTCACTGACCGCTTAAAATCTCCCATCATTCTTAAAAAAAATGAGTGTTAGATCTTCTATGAAATGTGAAAGATTTAAAATGAATAAATTAATAATTAGGAATGTATGCAAAATACCTTTCAAATGGATACATCCATCGATATTGTACAGGACCACCAAGTTGTGCCTCATAGGGAAGGTGAATTGGAAGATGCTCCATAGAATCAAAGAATCCTGGTGGAAATATTCTTTCAAGTTTGCATATGATGACTGGAATGTTATCACCTAATTTAATCAATTCATCTTTTCTTAAGGTATTGCTGCATAATCCCTTAAAGAATTGACTTAACTCTGTAAGTGGTTTCCATACAAGATCAGGCAATGAACTAAATGCAAATGGAAGTAAACACTCCATAAACACATGACAATCATGACTTTTCATTCCGTGCACTTTCCCTTTATTGACATCCACACATCTAGCCAAATTTGAAGCATATCCATCTGGCATCTTAAGCTCCTTTATCCATTTACAAACTTTTTTTGCCTCATCAGAAGAAAGACAGTAATTTGCCTTAGGTTTTGTCATCTTTCCATTCTCGTGTTTAATCAACTCTAAGTCACTACGTTGACAAATGATGGCCAAGTCCATTCTAGCTTTTTCATTGTCCTTTGTCTTGTTCTTAATATTCATGACTGTATTAAACACATTATCGAAGAAATTTTTCTCAATGTGCATCACGTCTAGATTGTGCCTTAATAAATTGTCTTTCCAATATGGAAGATCCCAAAATATGCTTCGTTTAGACCAATTATGGCTTTCTCCATATCCTTTTAATTTAGAAACTCGATTGTCTACAAGTTCCCAAAGATCACGAACCCAACAATATATTTCTTCTCCTGTCAATATAGAAGGTGGCTCTTCCTTCACAACTTTATTTTTTGTGAACCTTTTCTTACTTCTTCGAAAGGCATGATTACATGGTAAGAACCTACGGTGACAATCAAACCACGAATTTTTTCCACCATATTCCAGTGTAAAAGCCTTATTTCCATCCATACACACTGGACATGCCAACTTGCCTTGAGTACTCCACCCTGATAACATACCGTAAGCTGGAAAGTCATTAATTGTCCACATTAATGCTGCCTTCATTACAAAGTTTTGTTGAGTGGAGATATCATAAGTCAAAACCCCTTGATTCCACAAGTTCTGAAGCTCGTCTATTAATGGTTGTAAGTACACATCAATGTGAGCTTTTGGATTATGTGGTCCTGGTATGAGGCATGTTAAAAACATAAATGGTTTAGTCATGCACAATTCAGGGGGGAGATTATATGGTGTCACAATCACAGGCCAACAAGAATATGGGGATGAAGATGCCTGAATGTATGGTGTAAAACCATCAGAACATAAACCTAGCCTCACATTTCTTGGTTCATTCGCAAAGTCCGGATGCATCTCATCAAAATTCTTCCAAGATTTACCATCAGATGGATGACGTAAAACACATGAACTTGAATTATTATGATGATGCCATCTCATATCTTTTGCAGTTTCTATTGAGGCATACAATCTTTTTAACCTTGGAGTGATTGGCAAGTAGTGCATTCTCTTAACCGGAACGTCATTGTAATTACCCATCCCAGGCTTACGAGGAGCATATCGTGGTTCATGGCAAAACCTACACTCTCGATCTGCAATCGTATCTTTGTAGTACAACATGCACCCATTCACACAACAATCAATTTTTTGAGACTTCAAACCAAGCATGGACACCAACTTTTTTACTTGGTAGAAATTTTTTGGCAATGAATCCTTTGAAGGGCACACTTCTAGAAGCATGTTTGCAAAGAAATCAATACATTTTTGAGGTACATTCCAATTTGTTTTGCAAGCCATAAGCTTCACACATACTGAAAGTTTCGATTCAGAAGCACCCTCATATAATGGTTGGTTTGCAGAAGTTAGCAGATCATAAAATTCTTGAGCTTCCTTATTTGGTGGCTCTTCATGATTGTCTTCCTTATTAACATGTTCTCTATCAACCTCATATTCATCGACATTATCTTCATTAATCCCCCTTTCCTCACCAACCTCGTTCTCATTTCCCACATCCTCGTTAACATTATATTCGTTATCGACATCCTTATCACCTTTGTTGCCCATACTTCGAAAATCATAATCAGGCCCTATTGCATCCTCGACCATATGTTGCATTAATTCAAAATGGTCTTCATTATCCACATGTCTACTACTAATTGGTACATTTGCTGAGTCAATACGTGGGGCTTTTTCACCGTGATCTGTCCAATACCAATAATTTGGTTGGAATCCATATTTATACAAGTGAAATCTAACGTCACCTTCGGACAATACCGGCACACACATGCACTTGTTACAAGGACATCTAATTCCACCATCGCGTTCAACATTAAGTTGCATTTTAGCCTTTTTAATGAACTCATCAACCCCGTTTACAAAGGTTAGTTTCAAACCCCCCCTATGAGGATAATGCCTATCATATACCCAACTACGTTCTGGAGGGTAACGATCCATATACAATCAGCAATCTAGACAGAAGCTATCTAGACAGAAGAAATAAATTAAAAAATCAGCAGTCCACACAATCTAACGATCCATATACCCAACTACGTTCTGGAGGGTAACTACATATATCTCTATTGAATTTAGATAGTTCAATCTAACTATCCAAATAAATTATAAGAACACAAATCTACCATGTTGCAAACTACCATGTTGCAAACTACAAATGTTCTCAAGTTCCAAAATTTATAATTGATTTAAAACTTGAAATAATTGGACAAAATTAAGAGTAAACAAACAAAACCGATATTTCATACCCAAAAATATGTTCATGAATAGACATGATATATTCAACTATTTTCATTTGACATTTTCTCATTATTACCGGTGCATTTGTCAGTGTTATTTTCTGTGCCAGTGTTTGAGCATTGTTAATTTCAACTTATATACAACAAATAGGATATATAACTTGTATAAACATACTAACTCAAGCTTGTGTATATTTAATAATAATGAATTATAATCTATACGGAGAAATGAAGCAGAAAAATAACAGGGTTCTGTTACCTGAAGAACTGAAAGTGACAGAAACCAAAAGCTGGAGAACTGAAGAACTGAAAAATAACAGGGTTCAGCTTGATTCCAGCAGCAACAGAAACCAAAAGCTTGTCCTTAAAGTGACTTCAATTTCAACGCAACTTTCTTTTACTGCAACAACAACAACAACAACAAAGCTAGTCAATAACGACAATGTTTCTTTCCTAAATAATGTTCAAATCGATGAAATACCTGATTAAGGTTTAACCGAGAAAACGTCGATGTTGCTCGCACGATGGAATACGCTGTAGTTGGAAGAAAGGACGATGATGCTGATGGTCTCAAAAGTGGTGCAACGAACAGGGTTAAACTGAGTGCTTACGATGCGGGAAGGTGGAAAGACGCAGTAGAAGGTTGGGTGAAGTGTCGATTGAAGGTTGTTTGAGAGAGAAAGACGGCGATTGAAGGTTGTTTGAGAGAGAAAGACGGCGATTGAAGGTTGGGAGTTTCAACGATTGGAGTTAGAAGATGGAAACCCTTGTTTTCCTTTTCAGTTTTTTTTTTCTTTTTTCTATTTTCTATTTTTTTTTTAAATTTTATCCTAAAGTATGAGATTGAGAGGAGTGAGGATCATGTTGACTTAATATTTTTTCTTTTGAAATGTGTAAAATTTTATTTATTTTAGATAAATATCTATTTTATAGTTATATATTATTATATAAGTTACAAAGACAACAAATGTTTAAGTATAAGATTTTAAGTAATTTTTAGTTCCTTTTAAAAATATCATTAGTTTTTTTTTTAATTTATATTAAAAAAAAATTATTGATTAATAGTATATATAAGTTTATAAGACTTTACCGAGGGTTTAACCGTGGGTAATTACCGACGGTGCAAAACCGTGGCTGCTTTCCATGGCTAAGCCGTGGATAATGTTTAAAAAAGATATAATTGATATTGTTTCAGGTACTCACGAATTACTGACGAATAAACCCTCTATACCAAAAAATTATCGACGACTACATGGCCGTGGGTAATGATCCGTGGGTATATACAACTTTTCTTGTAGTGGGCGTCGGAAGACAGCGGGGATAGCGATTGTGATCTTGATGCTTAGATTCAGCCAAGCAAGCCGGGAGAGCGCCTCAACAATTGGACCATCAAGGAAATTATCCAGCTGACAAGTGAAGAGTAATGATTTACTTTTTACAATCATTGTATAACCCTATGTCCTACCCGGGGCATAGCGGTTTTATTGTCAGGGCCTTATTGGATTATGTACATGCATTTTGTTAATAAATCAAAGGCGTTTTTTTTCGTATTCAAATATTGTGTTCTCTGTTATTCCTGTTTTATGTTTATTTTGAAAAACAGTAAAATGGCAACGGGGTTTGTGCTAACCTGCATATTCTTGTTTTAAACTTAACCCTTGTTATTGCAGGATCCACATAATAGACGACATCGACTCTGGACCCTCTACGGCTCACTACGACTTCGATTGCCCGATTTATCAAGCCGAGGATGAGATTGACAAAGACGAAGACCTTCCTGAAGAGTTGGCCCGCTTGTTGAAACAAGAGGAAAAGGTTATTCTGCCTCACGAAGAGGATATTGAGATCGTAAATCTGGGTTCTGAAGAGCTCGTCAGAAATGTCAGAGTAGGGGCTGCGCTGCAAAATGATGTCAAGCATAGACTGGTCGAGATGCTTTGAGAGTATAGTGACGTCTTTGCTTGGTCATACGAAGTTATGCCTGGACTTGACACGGACATCGTGGTTCATCGCTTGCCGTTGCGAGAAGATTGCCCTCCCGTCAAGGTAAGGTAAGGTACATCGTGGAAGGACGGTAAGGTACGCATGTGCGTTGATTATCGGGATTTGAATAGGGCGAGCCCTAAAGATGATTTCCGGTTGCCTCATATCGATGTGTTGGTCGACAACACAACCCAATTCTCTGTGTTTTCGTTCATGGATGGCTTCTCCGGTTACAATCAGATCAAGATGGCACCAGAGGACATGGAGAAAACGACGTTTATCACCCCCTGGGGAACATTTTTCTATAAGGTAATGCCCTTCGGTCTGAAGAACGCAGGGGCCACTTACCAACGAGCAATGGTAACTTTGTTTCATGATATGATTCATCAGGAGATCGAGGTCTATGTTGATGACATGATTGCAAAGTCCCAAACGGAGGAAGAGCATCTGGTCAACTTATTGAAGCTTTTTGAGAGGCTTAGGAAATTCAGGCTGAGGCTGAATCCTAACAAATGCACTTTCGGAGTGCGGTCCGGAAAGTTATTGGGGATTATCGTTAGTGAACGAGGTATCGAGGTTGATCCTGCGAAAATAAAAGCTATTCAAGAAATGCCAGCGCCGAAAACAGAAAAAGAAGTTCGTGGTTTCTTGGGCCGAATAAACTACATTGCAAGGTTTATCTCTCAGCTCACGACCACTTGTGAACCGATGTTCAAGCTTTTAAAGAAAGATCAGGCGATTACTTGGAATGAGGATTTCCAGAAGGCATTCGACAAGATAAAGTAGTATCTTCAAGAACCTCCAATCTTGATACCCCCAGTGGCTGGACGACCTTTAATCATGTACCTGACGGTTCTGGAGAATAGTATGGGGTATGTTCTCGGTCAGCACGACGAGACGGGCAGAAAAGAGCATGCCATTTACTACTTGAGTAAAAAGTTCACTGAGTGTGAATCTCGATACTCGATGTTGGAGAAGACGTGTTGTGCATTATCTTGGGCCGCCAAACGTCTACGACAGTACATGCTCAATCACACCACTATGCTAATTTCGAAGATGGATCCGATCAAGTACGTCTTCGAGAAGCAGGCTCTTTCGGGCAGGATTGCCAGATGGCAAATGGTGTTAACGGAATATGATATTCAGTACGTATCCCAGAAGGCCATTAAGGGAAGCGTATTGTCTGATTACCTTGCCGAACAGCCAATCGAAGACTACCAGCCGATGAAGTTTGAATTCCCTGACGAGGATATTATGTTTCTCAAAGCGAAGGATTGCGATGAGCCGTTGCCCGGCGAGGGGCCAGATAGGAAATCCCAGTGGAAGTTGATATTCGATGGAGCGGTTAATTCCTATGGAAGTGGCATCGGGGCTATAATCACGACTCCCTATGGATCCCATATCCCGTTTACTGCGAGGCTGACGTTTCCAGTTACCAACAATGAGGCGGAGTACGAAGCATGCATCATGGGTCTAGAAGAGGCGATTGATTTGAGAATCAAGAATCTAGACGTCTATGGTGACTCAGCGCTTGTAATCAACCAAATTAAAGGGGAGTGGGAGACTCGTCAATCAAATTTAGTGCCGTACATGAATTATGCCAGGAGGCTGCTTCCGTTCTTTGATCGAGTGGAACTTCATCATGTACCCAGGGCTGAAAATCAGATGGCTGATGCCTTAGCCACGTTGGCTTCAATGTATAAAGTCAATTTTTGGAATGAGGCTCCAAGAATTGTGCTTTCGCGTCTTGATAGACCGACATTTGTCTTTGCAATCGAGGATGCCGCCGATGGCAAGCCATGGTTCCACGACATCCAGACTTTCCTTATGACTAAGGAATATCCTGCGGGTGCGTCAACCCAGGATAAGAAGACTCTGAGGAGGCTGTCTGGAAACTTTTATCTCAATCCTGATGGAGTGTTGTATAAGAGAAACCACGATCTCGTGCTACTCAGATGTGTAGATGAGAAAGAGGCGAGTATGCTCATGGAGGAGGTCCATGAAGGCACATTTGGTACGCACACCGGCGGGCATGCCATGACGAGAAAGATCCTGAGAGCAGGATACTACTGGCTAACAATGGAGTCAGATTGCTTCAGATTTGCGAAGAGATGTCATAAATGCCAGATTTATGCTGATAAAGTTCATGTGCCGCCGTGCCCGTTGAATGTCATGTCCTCCCCTTGGCCGTTCTCCATGTGGGGCATCGACATGATAGGCAAGATCGAGCCCACTGCATCCAACGGTCATCGCTTCATTCTGGTAGCTATCGACTACTTCACCAAGTGGGTGGAGGCAGCCTCGTACACTAATGTGACCAAGCAGGTCGTGGTTAAATTCATGAAGAGGGACATCATCTGCCGTTACGGAGTTCCCGAGCGGATCATTACTGATAATGGTTCGAACCTGAATAACAAGATGATGAAGGAGCTGTGCCAGAGCTTCAAGATCGAACACCACAACTCATCTCCTTACCAGCCGAAGATGAATGGCGCCGTCGAAGCCGCCAATAAGAACATAAAGAAGATTGTTCAGAAGATGGTTGTGACGTACAAAGATTGGCACGAGATGCTGCCGTTTGTATTGCACGGTTATCGTATGACGGTACGTACGTCAACCGGGGCAACTCCTTTCTCCTTGGTGTACGGTATGGAAGCTGTCCTACCGTTAGAAGTGGAGATCCCTTCTTTGCGAGTTTTGGTTGATGTGAAGCTCGACGAGGCAGAATGGATTACGAATCGTTTGAACCAACTCAGCCTGATGGACGAGAAGAGGTTAGCATCGATCGCATTTGGTCGTCTGTACCAAAGCCGAATGAAGAAAGCTTATGATAAGAAGGTTCGTCCTAGAAGCTTTCAGATGAGTGATCTCGTCCTGAAGAAGATTCTTCCGCCACATTCCGATCACCGGGGCAAGTGGACTCCGAATTACGAAGGTCCGTACGTCGTCAGCAAGGTCTTCTCGGGAGGAGCTTTGTTATTATCCACGATGGATGGTGAAGATTTTGCATCCCCGGTGAACGCGGACGCAGTTAAAAAATACTTTGCTTGAAAGTGACCCGCTGGACAAAAAAGAAAGAGTCCAGGCAAAAAAGGGGCATCCCGACGAACCAAAAACAGAATAAAAGGTTCGGGAAAAAATTAGGGATATATTGAAAAAATGTACACCCGCGAAGTCGAAAACCTACACTGGGCGGCTTCGGCAAAAAAGGGTATCCCGGTGAACTGAAAACCCGTAAAGGGCGGTTCACGCAAAAGTTAGGGATTTAAATAAGCAAATGACTGCGTTCCGCGTATGGACTTTCATTGTTTAGTGGTTTGGAGGACCTGAGGGCCGTTTATCTGAATCAATCTCTTCCGAAGCTGAAGCGTCGGAGAAGTATCGAAGTCGAGTGTGTCTTAGAAGGATCAACTCATGGTGTTCGTCTACACCTCGTTGCCGACATTTGTATATACTGATGCATATTTATGTTTTATTTTTGTGCGGCTTCCTCATTCCAGGAGCTTGCCTCTGTTGTAAAACATTTTTACCCATTCAGGGGTTCATTATCAATAAATTGCATATTATTCAGCAATTCTGTTTGCCTGTTTAGCATTTATCTGTTTTGTTTGGGAAAAAGAACGCCGATGTTTTTGATAAAATACGCGTACATAAACTTACTGGCCTAGGCCCATTGATTGTTGAAACAATTAATTACCTGAATATTGTCATGAGATAATAACCTGGATAAGTCCCTTTGAGAAGGGTATCTTGTCTGTTTGTTTATGTTGTTACAGGTGTAGCATATTCCAGACAGTGCGCCGTGTGCATCCCCGAAGCAGGACGATTCCTCCTTCTCCAGCAGAGTTCAGTGGCCTCTCCTAGCAGAGTCCGAACGCAAGATCGTGAGCATTGATATGTCCCCCTAGGCAGAGATGATTCTCTCTCCCCAAGCAGACGTGTCCTGAAGGAACGTCACCTCATCAGCTGAGTCACGCGCCGAAGCATGATTTCCTCCCCCAGCACCGGGTCACAAGTGCAGGTTTCATAGAAATGTTCGGGTGCCGAAGCTCGTGTTTTCCCCAGTAAAGTCGCCGAAGCTCGTATTCTCCCCCCGCACCGGGTTACAAGTGCAGGTTTCGTGGGAAGCTAATCGTACACCGAAGTATGCAGCAACTGATGGTGCCGGACTGAAGTCTCCAGTGGAATTGAGATTCCCCACCAGAATCGTTCTCTCTCCCGAAGTCGGAGGATTCCCTCTTCCCTAGTAGAGTGTTGGGACAGCTGATGCTGCGTTCCCCTGCAGAGTTGTACTCTCCCCCGAAGTCGGATGATTCCTTCTTCCCCAGTGGAATTGAGATTCCTCATCAGAGTCGGACCCTCCAGTGAAGTGGAATGATTCCTACCTCCCCGCCTGAGTCCGCAAACCCCAAGAGAGCCGAATCCTTGGAAGCAGTAGGGACCATGATTGTTTTCCCTAGCAGAGCGTTGAACAACTGATGCTGTGTCTCCCCCAGAGTTGTACTCTCTCCAGCGAAGCAGAAGGATTTCTTCTTCCTCAACCGAGTTCGCAGATCACCAAGAGAGCCGAGTCCTTGGAAATTGATCAGACCATGATTGGTTTTCCCCAGTGGAGTGTTGAGCAGCCGGAGTTGTTTCCCCACAGAGTTATCATCCCCAGAAGAGTAGCCGAGACGGCCACGCAGTTTATTCTCGCGATTGATATCGCTTTCTCTCAGCAAGTCCAGGTTCTCGTAGAGCTTCGTTCCCCTGCAGCAGCCAACGGAAGATCATTTCCCCAGACGGAGCCCAATTGATATTGGCGTGTCCGTGTTCTCCTCAGCAGGATGATTCCTCTATCTGAGTAGTTCTTTCTCCTTGACAGGAGGATTTCCCCCTCGGCATTTATCTTGCTGACGGGATCGCATCATTGTGCATGATTGCATGGCATATATCATAAACGCATAGCATTTCCACCGTGAAGAGCTCGGCGCCGAAGCATATGCATAATAAACATGATCTAGGTTGCCACCGTTCTTGTTTTGCAGGTACTCCACCGCAGAATCGATTGCTCAGGATGATTCCTGACATTCTCCCCAGCAAAGTCGTTTGCTTAAGATGATTCTTAAGACCCCGGCGCAATCCCCAGAGTTGCTTGCTCAAGATGATTCTTGAGATCCCCAGCGAAGTCTTCAGTTCAAGATGATTCTCGAACCCCTCAGTAGGGTCGTTTGCTTAAAGTGATTCTTAAGACCCCAGTGCAGTCTCCAGAGCTGGTTGCTCAAGTTGATACTTGGAGTCCCCAGCTAAGATCGCCCAGGATGATTCCTGAGGCCCCAAGAGAGCCGAATCCTTGGAAGTTGCTCAAGCCATGATTGGTGTGTCCCCGGCAAGAGTTGCCCAGGATGATTCCTGGAATCCCCAACAGAATGTTTGCTCCAGAATGTTATCGGTTCAAGATGATTCTTGAAGGTCCCCGACGGAGTTATTTGATTCTTGAAATCCTCAGCAGAGTTGATTCCTCCAGAATGATTTCTGGACCCCTGGAGCGGAGTTACTTGATAGTTCTCCAAATTCCTCAGCGGCGAAGCGTCATCCCCAGCAGGTTTCCGACGGAGAAGTTAGAACCTCCTTTGAAGACTCCATGATTGAAGTCTGACTGTGTTAATGAAGCAATTATCTCAATAATGCGGAATGCCTGATGGCATGATCGACTATGTGTTACCGGTTACCTTGTGACCAATTCCCCAATGAAGTTTCTTCATCCTGACGGCGAGGTCAGATCATGGTTATTTCCAGCGGTGATGTTGGATGCTTGTTTTGACGGCGAAGTCAGATCATGTGTGTTCTCCAGCGGCGATGTTGGATGTTGTTTCTGACGGTGATGTCAGATGATCTAGTCTTCCGACGGCGATGTTGGATATTTGTTTGTTTCTGGCGGCGATGTCAGGTATTGTTTCCAGCGGCGATGTTGGATGTTTGTTTCTGGCGGCGATGTTAGGAGATTATGTTTGACGGCGATGTCAGACTTTTTTAGCTCCCCAGCAGAGATTATGTTTGTACGACGGCGATGTCGAGTGTCTCTCAGAGTTATGTTCGTTTCCAGCGGCGATGTTGGATGTTTGTCTCCAGCGGCGATGTTGGATAGTTTGGTTTCCGACGGCGATGTCAGACTCTTCAGTTCTCCAGCGGCGATGTTGGATATTTGTTTGTTTCTGGCAGCGATGTCAGGAGATTCTCTCTTTCCCCAGCGGCGATGTTGGATATTTGTTTGTGCCGGGCGGTGATGTCAGTTGATTTAGTTTTCCAGCGGCGATGTTGGGTGTTTCTCGGTTCTGTAGTTTTCCATCGGCGATGTTGGATGTTCTGTTCTCCGACGGCGATGTTGGATGTTGGTCTCCAGCGGCGATGTTGGGTATTTGGTTTGTTTGACGGTAAGGTCAGATCCTTTGGTTCTCCAGCGGCGAGGTTGGATATTTCGGTTGTTCGACGGTGATGTCGGGTTCTCTAGTTCTCCAGCGGCGATGTTGGGTATGTTTGTTTCTGACGGAAATGTCAGGATGTTTGTCTCCAGCGGCGATGTTGGGTGTTCTGGTTGTTTGATGATAATATCATAAGAATTCAATATGGATAACTGACGGCGATGTCAGGTCAGTATTTCTCCAGCTAGTTGCCGTGCAGCTACTATTCCAGTTTTCGAAGATTTGTTCCCCGCAGAGTATCGTGTGCTCGTGCAGTTGGCAAATTTTCGGGTTTACCGGTATTCAACCGTCTCGCACCTTGAGTGGCTGAGAGCCGTTCGCTCCTCACCCAGTCAGGTTCAAGCCGTTTGAATAGGGGCAGCTGTTGCACCCTAAAATTTTACCAACATTTATTTATTCATCAAGTGTTTGAAGGTGGATACCTTTATCAGAAAGTTCAAGAGATCCTCAGAAGAATTGGTTGAAACCAAGGTTGTGTGTCTCATAACTTGAGAGTTATGGGTGCTCCTCAGATGATTCTGAGACTATGAGGATGAACTTGAAGCTTTGAGAAAGCCTATGAGATGTCTTGAGAGCCATCATGAAGCCCAGAGAGGTCATTATGCAAGAATTCAGAAGATTCAGCCATGAATGGTAGAATTAGGGTTTTGACTGGGTCAACCCTAGGTCAACTGAAGATTTGGAGAAGGTTGAGACCTAATCCAAGGGCCATGTGATCATGGAGTGATGTATTAAGATACTATAAGGATGATTCCTAGACCAACTCATCATGATTGAAGAGTTTGAGAAGTTTTAAGCTAGGGTGTCTAAGGATTGACAGTGTAAAATCCCCTAGTTTGATCCCTATCTTCCAGGCAGTTTTAGATCAAGATGTGATTGTCATCTCATCTTCCCCATAACATGAATGTTGTAGAGCTTGTTCTTAGCTTTAATTTGAGTGGTAGAAGTCCTTGATAGGATTTGCAGAGCTCAAGTTATGGTTTTGACAAATTACAGGTCATCTGAGGTATGTGAATCTGGGTCCTTGAAAGTCACCCAACTTGCAGACAACGTTTGCCATAGTAGGATGATTCCTATGATCTCTTGGTCAACATGAATGTTGAAGAGCATCTTCTTAGATTTCTAGAGAGTACTATAAGTCCTTGATAGGATTTGTAGAACTCAACTTATGGCTTTGACAAGCCAAGGGCATTTTGGTCATTTGGAAGTTATAGGTCATTTCAAGCATAAGGCCATATCTCCTACTTCCAAGCTTCAAATGGAAAAACCTTCAACATAAAAGTTGCTTAGAATGATGTTTTAAGGCTAGTAGGGTGGTCATGAGATGTTGAAAAGGCTCATATCAAAAAGTGATGAAAATGGCCTAAAAATGAGGCATAAGTTAATTCAAGTGAAATGGAAAATCATAAAATCCAAGTTCCAAATCCAAACCATGTCATATGATAGGTAATTTTGACTCCAAAGGACATTTTAAGAGCAATGGTTCAGCCACAATTTTGATTTGAGGCTTGAATCTTAGGTTGCTTTGTAATTTGGTTGCTTGCATAATGGGGTACCAAACCAAAACAAGGAAAAGCTTAATAAACAAGGTGTTTAAGCATAGTATCTTACCCCAATTCTCATGTAAGGAGAAAATCAAGTTAGTTACCTAAGTTACAAGGGTTTTTGTCATGATATATCATGTGGTGAGAAGTGAAAGGCAAATTACCATGTCATGAAGATTCAAGTTCTTACTAGATGGTTCTAGGAGGTTTTAGACCTTTCTAAATCAGTCTATATATTGATTACAATCTGCATTGGTGAATGGTTGGTGATTGTTGATGTTAATGGTGGTAGAGAATAGAGATTGAATCCATTTTCTCCATTTTGCAAATCATATTGAATCTTCATTTTTCTCTTCATTACCTTTCCATTTTTCTTCACAAATCATCTACACAAACATTGCTGAGTGTGTTCATGCTAGAGGGAGGTTCATTGATGAAGAATTGAAGGAGTTCCAAGTGAAATTGCAAGGGAGCAAAAGGCATTGGATCTTGAGATACAAGCCATTTCCATCAAATCTTGTGCAAGCAGAGGAGTATTCATCACCTAAGGACTGTTCTTGAGGATCTACAAAGCTTGATTTGGAGAATTTCTGCACCTACCATATCCAAGAGCAAGGTATGCAAAATTGTCCCTACACTCTGATTTAGGCATGGCTAGGATGAATTGTTAGTGTGAAACCATTAGAGACAATTAGGTGGTTCATTTGGATGAGTTTGAGACTGATTGGAGAAGATTCATCAATGGTGGTCAATTCTTGATTGAGTTAGAACATGCTGTTTAAGGGATGATAATACAAGATTTTTGGCTAGTTTTAATCAGCATAACATAAGGATCATTTCTATATAAAGAATGTTGAGTTTGGTGAAGGTTGGAAACTGAAGAAAGTTTGAGTTCATGGAGTTACACCATTCGGGTTCTATGATAGAGAGAGTTTTAATGCAAGCCACTACCACAGTTGTATTCTACGTGAAATTCTAGTCAAGTTTGGTTCTTATATCGTGGCATTTGGTCAAGAGATGAAGGCGTATGATGAGCTGGAAGATTGGTGCATGGCATGTGTTTCATGGCTTTTTTCTGCAAACCCTAATGACCAAGGTTGAAGACGAAATCAACACCGTTGATACGCGTTGAACATTTGACTGGAAAATCGATCCAAAGGTTGAGATTTGAAGACGAAATAGGGAGGGAAGCCAGCAGCGTCAAAACGTTGCGTTCCACTTAACGTACCAGCATGGGCCTCACGTGAATGTTACTTTCCCAACCCCCCTTCTAAGGCCCAATTGCATTTGAACTACATTTCACTGCTATATACACCGCTGTTGTTTTCTTTTTCTTTTAATTTTAATGTGTTTTTCTGATTGTGATACTGGGCCCAGGCGCGTTTCTAACGCCACCCCCCAGTATGGGCCCAGATGAGAAATCAACTGAATATTCATACTATCTGGGCCCCCATGATAATTCTCATATTAAATTTTCTCCAAATTTTATCAAACTTTAAAAATGCATATAAAATTGAAAAATGAATATTTTTTAATGAGATTTTTTTCCCATTTTCCATTTTCTGTCTAGAAAAATATAAAACCATAAAATTGCCATTTTATTTCATTTTTATATTTTTTGCACATTTTTACTTTTAATTGTTTTTTTAATTCTTTTAGTTGATGCATGATCTTGTAGAATTTAATTAGGGTAGTTCCCTTAGGATTTTTAATCCAATCTTTTTAGGATGATTATATGAATGTTTTAGGTTCCCCCTGATTTAATTTCATATTTTTGTGATAATTTTTAGGGTAGTTTTAATTAGGTAATTCTAGGTAGTGTAGAATTAGTTTAAAACTTCAACATAGGTCAATAACAATTTTAGATTTAGGGTTTGTAGGGCAATTTAGTCTATGGGGAGTATATGGGACTTAAGGGTAGACATGTAGGGTCCCCTAGCATTTATATTAGGATTTAATAGAATAATATGCTATTTTTGGGTGATTTTTGTGTTGTATGATTGTTTGTGTTGCCTTTAGGGCATGTTTTGTTTAGTTTGCTTTGCTTTGGAGTTTTCCTTTGGTTTGAGGAGCTTGGTATCTCTTTGTGGAGCATGGTGGAGCATACTTGAAGATTGGAAGAAGCATGGAGGAGCTTGAGAGCTTGTTCTTCTTCTTTTTGTTTTGTTTTAGGGTTAGGATTAGGAAGAGCTTAGATGTAGATAATTTCTTTCTCAAACATGGATAGTATCCTTCACATCCATTCCTCCCTATGATTCAAAGTCCTTCCAGGGTATACACATCTCTCCTTTGGAGAGATAAGTGCTATACCTAGGAGGTAGAACTTTTGAGGGAACCCTTCATTTGATGTTGAACCCTTATAGGTCACCTTTGGTGATCAAATAAGCAGTTCAATATCCCCCAGCTTATCCAGTAAGTGATTTTCTTTGGTTTTGATTATTCTTGAGAGATGTCAGAGCTTGAGCATGAAGATGAAGACTTCATTGAAGATTATTGAAGAGGATGAATCCTTGAAGACTGCCATTCCAGCTGGAGCTTGAAGAGCATGAAGATCAAGTTGATACTTGAAGATCCCTGAAGATTAGGTGAAGCCTGAAGGTGGAGCTGATCAAAGAAGCTGAAGCTTAAGGGAGAAGATGAGTTGATACTCATGTTGTAGGTTGAAAGCTGGAAAGCAATTGATATCTGAAGTATGAAGACTGAGTTGCTGCTGGAGGAGCTGAGGCTTTCTTCTGTTTTCTTTTCTGTATTGTGTGTTTTGCTTGATTTGTCTGTTGCATTAGAATAAGTTCATCTAGAATAAGTAGAATCTAGGAGCATGATTGCATTAGAGGTTGAGTTGCTCCCTCTACTTGTATTGTTACTGCGTGGCTTTGCTTGCAGGTATTCGGTAGAGCCCAGCTCCCTTGCCCATGTGGTTTGTTTACCTGATGGCATTTCATTTCTTTTATCTGTATGATTGCAGTTTACTGTTTATTGTTTGATAGCATGTTGTTTACATTTCAGTATGATTACTGTTATTTCATGACTGGCTTGAGGTTGAGATGAGCTTGTGGAGGCTGAAGCCCCGCACACATTTCCTCCCTCACTTGCATTGCATGCATTTTACTGTTAAGCTGATGCTTTGTCTGTTTTGGTGTATCATTGACATGATCCCTTAGGACTCTCATTTCCTTTGATAAGGATTTGATGATAGACTTTGGGTTGAAACCTATGCATGACAACTTCTAGGAGTTCCCTGTTCAAACCTCAACCATAGGATGAATCCATGGCATGTTAACAGTAGGACTTGATAGTCTCCCTCCTAGTTGGGCCTGTTCTCTTCTCATCTCAAAACAGTTTAAGACACAGTAATCATGAATGATTTCTTTCGTACGTTACGAGCCTTAAGCTATCTGAGAAAGGATTGTGGGAGAGTTTCTTTGCCACAGTCTGGATGTTTAGTATGGTACCCTTTGGGTGACATGCGACGCATTCACTCTCAGGTCATAGTCTCTAGTGCGGTTGAAATCGCAAACACAATAAAAAACACTTCTTTCGTAAAAGACATGAAATAAACCGTAGTTTCCCGAACTACGTGAGCTCTGATCTCTCATGCCTGTTGAGAGTACGTAGGCACAAGATGGCGAAGTCTTGGCGAGCTACCTTCCCCCATAACCCTTCGTAGGCCGAACTACGTTGACTCTGATTTCTCATTCTCTGATGAGAATACGTAGGCATAAAGTGCGACGCTTTGCCGAGTCATTTTTCTTTTCTTTTTCAGCCAGCCTTGATAGGTAGATAGAATAAAACCAACCCGTCCAAGTAAACACCACAAGCGAGGATCTCGTCGAGTACGACGGACGTGAGGGGTGCTAATACCTTCCCCTTGCGTAACCGACTCCCGAACCCAGACAATGGTTGCGATGACCTTGTCTTACCCTTATTCGTCAGGTTTTTCCGATCGTTTCCTTTCCCGCTCTGAGGGATAAATAACGAAAGGTGGCGACTCTTCTGTCATGCCGGCACCTTATTTTCGCGCAAGCGACACTACTTCCAAAGTAACCAACGACTAATTTGTCCAAAGAAGTGACGTGGTGCAAATCCCAAGGCTTCTACAACCATACCTTTCTGCAGAAAGCATATCTCTGCCCATACTTTTGGTGATGAAAAGTCATACAATCAAATATTATATTCAGTTGCACATCACTCAAGGCATTTGAAAAAGCTATAAAAGGAGAACTACTTCAACATTTTGAAGCTGCTAATTTACTACTCATCTTTTGCTCATTGCTAGATCACTTAGAAAGAAATACACGTTTGATTCATAAAAGAGAAAATCTCTCAAGATCTTACGCATTTTGATCTTTCATAAAACCACATATTTTTTGTTGTACTTAATCTTAAGTGTAAACATCACAGTTGTGATACAGCTTATTAGAAGCATTCAAACACTTGTTAGTTTACATTAAATTGTAAGAAGTTCCTTAAGAAGACCAAGGTATGGTCAGTAGTTCTTGAGAATACTAAGACAGTTGTTCTTAGTGCTTTCTATTGTAATCAGTTGATCAATAGTGGATTAAGTCCTTGCAGAGAAAGGCAAATCATCTTTGATAAGGTGGACTGGAGTAGTTGATTTCAACGAACCAGGATAAAAATATTGAGTTCTTTTTATAGCCATATTTCTTAAAAACTCGTATTCAACCCCCACTTCTAAGTGTTTTTCTCACCTTCAGTGACGACTCGATCAAAGCTAAGTAATTTATGTTATCATTTCGCTTTGGTTTCTCAAGTAGAACCTAAAAACCCAAAATAGGCTTTACTCGATGAACATTGGTTCATATCGATGCAAGAGGAACTTAATCAGTTTAAAAGAAATAAGGTTTGATACCTTGTCCCTCCTCCGCGAGGCCATCGAGTAATTGGCACCTGATGGGTATTTAGGAATAAACTGGACGAAAACAGAGTAATAACATGTAATATGGCGCGTTTAGTTGCGCAAAGGGTATAACCAAGAGGAAGGCATCAACTATGAGGAGACTTATGCACCGGTTGCCCAACTCGAGGCTATATGCCTTTTACTTGCCTTCGCGTGTGCGAAAAACTTTAAGCTATTTCAAATGGATGTGAAAAGTGCGTTCATTAATGGCTATATAAATGAAGAATTTTATGTTGCCCAACCTCCGGGATTTGAATCCCATGAGTATCCTGATCACGTATACAAATTAAAATGTGACTTGTATGGACTCAAGCAAGCCCTTAGGGCTTGGTATGATCATCTAAGCAAGTTTTTCCTTGATCAAGGGTACTTAAGAGGAAAGGTTGACACAACCCTTTTCACTAAGTGTCAAGGAAAACACTTAATTTTGGTACAAATTTATGTTGATGATATCATTTTCGGGTCAACTAACATGAGTCTGGTAAAAGAGTTTTCTACTTTAATGCAGAGAGAATTCGAAATGAGTATGATGGGAGAGCTCACATATTTCCTCGGATTGCAAATCAAGCAACTACAAGAGGGTATCTTTGTGAGCCAGACGAAATACTGCCTTGAGCTTCTCAAGCGGTTTGACATGGAAAACTCCAAAGCTATCGATACACCAATGTCAACATGTGTGAATCTTAGCTGAGACAAAAGTGATAAGGATGTAGAGGTGAAAAAGTATCGAGGTATGATTGGATCTCTCCTCTATCTTACTGCCTCTAGACCTGACATTATGTTTAGTGTCTGTATGTGCGCTAGGTACCAGTCATCTCATAAAGAATCCCATTTAAAAGCAGTAACACACATACTTAGATACCTCTCGGGTACTCCAAAGTATGGGTTCTGGTATTCTAAGGGAAATGATTGCTCCTTAGTTGGCTTCTCCGATTCTGATTTTGCAGGATGCAAATCAAATAGGAAAAGTATGAGCGACACATGTCATATATTTTCAAACTCTTTGGTAAGTTGGCATAGCAAAAAGTAGGTCTCTATCGCTTTATCAACTGCCAAAGCGGAATACGTTGCGACCGACAGTTGTTACGCTCAAGTCTTATGGCTTAAGCAACAATTGCTCGACTTTAACCTCAAACTTGAGTGTATTCCAATTTTTTTGTGATAACACAAGTGCTATTAATCTAACCAAGAATCTTGTGCTACATTCACGCACCAAACATATCGAAATTCGACACCACTTTCTTAGGGATCATGTGGAGAAAGGAGACATGGTTATTGAGCATGTTGACACTAAAAATCCACTTACTGATATCTTTATAAAACCTCTCGCTACTGAGCCTTTCTTTCATATCTGACGGGAACTTGGTGTTCTTGATATATCAGATCGTGTTTAGAAATATCTCTCGTATATTATATACATCTATATCTATATGTGCTTTGTCCATCTGTTATCTAACAAATGAAGATGTTAAGAGCCATATGTGAGTGCATCTCATTACATTTGGAGTTGAGGTAATATCCTTCCATAACTAGAATCTCTCAAAATTTCCATGTTCATAAAATATAATGCATCAAAGTATGTGTTATCATTGTCGTGTATATCATGATTGCGCTTATTTCACTCCTTTGTATGCTTGAAATATGCTTTGGCTTGGTATTTATGTCTTATTATATGCTAAAATGTTCAAAAATTGAAGTTTTGTTGTTTTCTTGTCTGTATGAGTCGACCTATGCAGGGTAGCGGTCGACTCACAAAATGGATTTTTTTTGCCTAAGTCGCGGGTATGCTCTGGTCGACCCTCCAGTCGACGCATACCCCTGCTATTTCAAACGTGTTATTTTCAACACAGTATGCACCGACGCATGGACCTTCTGGTCGACGCATCGCGCAAATTCTGTGAAAATTGTCTGCTGAAACTGTTCATTTTTTCACTACTTTTAATACAATTTAAGTCATATTGTCCATTCAAAGTCATTATCATTAAGACATTTTGCATTGAGCATTATAACCTACATTAAGGCTATCTTTCCTCTTCTTCTCTTCTCAAAACCTAGTATCTACAAAAAGGGGTAAAATCATCATCATTCCTCCATCTTCAAGAATACTCTCTTCATCACAAATTATTTCTCTCCAAACTTGCAAGTAAAAATGTCCACCCGAAGAATTACCGGCAAAAGAACAACTAGAGCTTCCTCCTCCCATGCAGGTCCATCATCTGCAACCCTACCGATAATTGTTGAGTCCCTTGTACCTTCTGTATGTGCAGAAATCTATGAGAAAAATTTCAGCAAGCGATTTGTAGTGAAGCAACATGCTTACTACCGAAAGTCTGCCGAACGTATGCATAACCCACAAGTGATTCATATTCTTGATGCTCAAGGGTTCAATAACTTTTTAGAATGCAACACTAAGTATAATGAAGAACTTGTACAGATATTCTAAACTGACCTTCAAGGGAAATTTCAAGGTTTCGAGTTCAACGCGCAAGTAGGGACTACCAAGGTATGTCTGAACGACTTAGTATGGAAAACTCTGTTTGACATTTCACCCGTATCTGCTGAGCCCATCATTAAGGCCACAGATGCTCGTACTGTCATTGGCTACGAGTTCAAAGAGGCTTTGAACTCAATGTTGAAGAAACCTTATACTAATGATTTTGTGGCAAGTGAAATTTTCCTTAAGACAGTCACAACGGGAAAGTTAAAACCAATGGATAGAATCTTACAGTGGATTGTGGCACACATTTTGTGGCCAAAGAAAGGTGGCTATTTGCGCGTCAATCAAGATGAGGTACATTTGATCTATATTTTGAAGAAAAAGATCAAAATCAGTTGGCCTCACTACATAGCAAGTATGATTAATTCATTAAGAGACTCGGGTAGAGAGACCGCTCTCTCGTACGGGTCTTTTATCCAAGAAGTTCTCAACCATGCCAAAATCACAGTTCCAAGTATACCGTATAAATACCTGACCTTGGATCAAGAGTTTTTTCAAAATACTCTTACCATGATGGGATATATTTAGGATAAAACCGAAAGTCTTTATAGGTTCATTGTCAAGGCAACTAGCTCTCGTCTGGAAGAATCAGATGAGAGTGATGACTAGAACGAAGAAGAACAAGATAAAGAACAAGAAGAACAGGTTGGCGGACAACAAATGGAGGCTGATGACCAAGATGATGGTAGGTGGTTTGACCAACCTCCTCCCTCGGATCATGCGAATGACCAAGGGTGGGGTGCCCGACAACATACTGATTGGACATCGTCAGGCGACAACTATATGCCTCAACAGCAATCGGAGTATCAAGAAACTCCAAATTGGAGTTATGAGCCTCCACTATTCCCGAATCCGCCACAACAACATTCTGATGAACTCCTCGACACGATGAGGACTATGCAGCTTGAGCAACGCTTCTTCATGACATCTCAGGATGAACGATTCTCTCAACTCCAAAGTCAATTTCAAACTCACACCGAAAATTTCAATGCATTTTCTTCCGGTGTCATGAGAGGGTTCGATGGGTTTGTTGAAACAACAACCAGTCAACATAGGGCTCTTGCCACTAGCTTCAACACCCTAAACCGAGCGGTCTTGGAGTTCACTGAAAGAGTCGATGCCCAATTACCTCCGGAGTATCCCTCTCGAGGGCGTAGCCACCATTTTAGGGAGAGGAGACCTTGAAGTTGCCTTGTATACTGCATCTTGCATCTGATTATCATGTTATTAATGTTGTTATTTGTTGTTGCATGGATTATGTACTGGTTTGTGTTTAATGACATTTTCTTTCTTGACTAAGTTAACAAATTTTACTGTTGTTCTATTTGTGCGTGGTTCTATTTTTCATTCTGTTTATATGTTCATTAACTACATTGTATGTGGATGTCTGTTAATGTATAGCCTATTGCGAGTGTTTTGGAACATGCATTCTCTTTTACTTTTATACAAACCATTGACAGGTGTTTCTTTCTTTTTGATGTTGTCAAAGGGGGAGAAAGTATCAAACACTATAGTAGAACCAGAAACATCAGAGGTGAAGACTCATTATCAACACAAAAGAGTGTGTATAGATGAAGGCATCAAGCAAAGGGGAGGATAACGTGACATATCATACATCCAGGTTCTATTTGTTTTGACATCATAAAAAATGGGAAGCGTGTGAGGGTAAAGCCTCATATATAGATGTGCTCATTTTGATGATGTCAAAACTCAGCTCCATGGAAAAATATATGTTGGACGTTGTCACTGTAACACTCTTTTCTACCCCACGAATATTATGACAAAATAATAGAATTTATCAGAGTAAAATTTTAAATACCATAAAGATTACCTCAAAGGGTGTACATTTATCAATAAATTCAAATCAAGGTCAACGCTCCATAAGCAACAGATTTTCTCAAAATTACTCAAAAGTGCTCAAATGGCAGCGGAACTCAAAAAGGCAAAAATCCAAAGTTTTTCTTTTACCACAAGGAAATCAACATAACAAAAACTCAATAAAATAATTTGACTCAAGGACCCCAACCCGATGTTACACTATTAAAGCAAGACCTCCTAAGTCAACCACAATGGCCGACGAACCAAAAACTTCAAAAGTCCTTGACGACATCCACGGCTAAACCTGGTCATCTGCACGTTACCCACGTGGAGGCAACATTCAAACAGAAAGGGGGAGTAAAGCGATTCATAATAATCAATATAGGAATCAATATATAAAACAACGTCATTTTCATATTACACATCATCATATTCATCAATGGGCATCAAAGGCCACAACATCATAAATTACTCAAGATTGCCTCATAGGGTCATCAATGAACATCAAAGGGAATAATATCATAATTACACCAAATTATCTCATAAATGCAAATGCAACAAGACTCATGCATGTGGTACCAATCATCACAGCTCGATGGACACTGGGCCATCAACCCTCCATAGATCCCCATCAATAGGATCGATTCTATACAAGAACTGAAGCACATCAAAATACCTCACATCCGCACAATGGGACTGAAGCCAAAGAAATCAAGGTCCTGAACTGAAGTCCGGATGCATATGAATGCATGATGCAAACATCAATATCATCCTCATAATAAACTCATTAGGTACATCATCATTCATCAAAGTCATCATAATAATCATGTCATCAAATAATCATCAAAAACTCATGGAATCAACATCATAAATCATCACAATTACTAATGGAAATTCATTATACAATCATGTATTAATCACATAGGAATCACATCTATACTCATATTAATTAATCATACATTCATTTAATCATATAGAAATCACAGTTACTCTCATGGTAATTCATCAAGAAAACCGCACCATCAAAACATCAAGACATCACTGAACCAGAACATGATTCATTAATAGAACATATACACAATTGACATCTCAAACATAATTAGATATAAAAATATTAGGAAACCAATTCCATTATCTATATTATGTTATAGCCCTGTTCATTAGCTTTTCAACGCTTCAAACAGGGGTCAAAACGGACTTACGAATCAAAAGTTATGTCCAAAACGATTTCGACCAAAAACATGAACAGTCGTGATGGACAACATGCAATTTTCTGCGTTTTCACCGTTGGAGGCCTTCCGGTTCTTCGATTTCGATTCCTTAAAAACCCAAACTCTCAAAAAATTACAACCCATTCAACACTGTAATTATCTCAAGTAAATTTATAATTTTAACACAATTAAATCATCTAATCATTATTTTAAGATTATGCCTAAAACCTTTAAATTTAAGGGATATAGGTTCAATCCCGTAGCATATTTACGCCTCTAATTCCCATTATTTCTTACAAATACCCCCCACAGTCATTAGAGTTATCACAAATCACTTATCCTACAGGTTTAAATAATCTCAACAACATATTTTGGCCATGAAGGCCTAATTTCCTTTACTCTCAAATCACCTCAAACCCTCAAACCCTTAAATCAACTTTAAATCCCTATACGGTTAAAATCTCAACAATAAATTTTGGCCACGAAGGTCTAATTTTCTTTACTCTCAAATCAACCTCAAACCCTTAAACCCTTAAATCAACTTTAAATCTCTATACGGTTAAAACCTCAACAATAGATTTTGGACACGAAGACCTAATTTCTTTTACTCTCAAATCAGCTTCAAACCCTTAAACACTTAAATCAGCTTTAAATACATTGAATCACATATTGAAAACAATGAAGACAATACTCCCCATACCTTAATTGCTAACTCGAAGTCTTTCTCCTTGGTTCTTGGAAACCTCTCGAAGCTTTTGCCTCAATCCTCTGGCCTTTATTTCTTCCCTTTTCATGGTCTAACAAGAATGAATCCTAATTCCCTCAAAATTCATTTTTGTTAAACCTAACTTTGAGCCTATAAATTGGGCTTTTCCAATATTACCCTCACTAACTCCTCCTTAATTGTCCAATTTTCCCTTAGTTAACTTATATTTATTTAAATTAATAATAATACTAATATATTCATATTATATACTATTATTTAAATAAATAACCTAAAATCCACAAATCTCAATATTTCACACCAACCATCGAAAATCACCAAAAATACGAATATTTAAATTTAAATAAATTAAATAAATATTCTAATAAATTTGGGGTGTTACAGTCACCATGTCGTGTTTGCATATCTTGTCTCTCATAATTCAAATGCTCGTAAAAATCATGATTGTTGCATATAGAGATGGCCAAATTTGTGTGTCATATAGGGTTGACTTAGTTGGTGTTGTTTGCCATACTATAAGTTTCATCAATATGTGGTAATGCATGAAAATGGGCATTTTTGTCTGTTTCAGGGTTTTGAGTCGACCTAAAACCTGCTCCGGTCGACTCACACAACAAGTCATTTTAATGAATTAGTCTCATGAGGGCTCGCGTCGACCCTCTGGTCGACTCATACTGTGATCATTTTCATTTGGCTAAAACTGCATGTTGTGCATCGACGCATGCTATGCTCCGATTGACGCATAGTCCTGATTTCTGCACAATCTTGAGTTCGGGTAAGCTCAGGTCGACCCCCTCTACTGCATAGGTCGACCGCTCGCTGTTTTGTGTCAAAATTTTGTTATGTCAACTGTTTTTGTGAGTTTGTTTTGGTTGTTATGTCAGTTATGTTTGGTATATAAGTTTAGTTGCTCTTTCATTTCACAACAACTAAGAAAACAAGAAAAGTGAAATTACGTGTCGATTTGGTTCTCATCATCTTCATTCTCTTCATAGCATTTCACAACAAATACACATAATCATTTTTACGGTGCATTGTGCATGTTCGAGGTGATAACGTCCAAAGCCGAAGATTGGTTTATCTAGTTTGGGTTGAGTAATCGACAAGTTTTTCTTGAATAAAACCGTTAGGGTTTTGTCCTCCAAGAATCTCAGATTTTGGGGTGTTTTTGCACGATTTGTTACATCACATATTCAGCCGAGTGAAGGTAATCGAAGAGCTGGAGGTTCTGTCGGTTTAGTAACGGTAAATGGAGGATTGCGAGTGGGAGATTCGGGTTCGACACGTGGGTGATTGAAATCAGTCGGGCTAGATTTTGAAGACCGAGGGTTATTCAAAGAGAGTGTCGCACTCGGAGGTTTATTCACCGAGTTCGAAGTACTTGATTCAACTTGAATCAATGGGCAAGAAGAAATAGTCTCTACAACAACAATTGTGTTCGTTTGTTTGATCTCTACTCGCTTCTTATATAAATATTGACCAACAGGTTATATCTATCTATATACAAGTCTCAATTCTATTGTTAGAATTAAGGGCAGACGTAACCCGAGCGAGGACGACGGGGGAACTGGCTCAACAAATCGTTGTGTCTTTTTCTTTACGCTTATATTGATATATTTATGAGTTTTTAGTGTAAACGATTATATCAATTAAACTTGTATATTCTTCGGTACGCTTCATCCAAGTGCTGCTTCTTAGTGGCCAGTACGTCATTGACAGATTTGAAGTCCCGACCCAAATGCTCACACTCAGCCATCTGCTTAGTCAAATCCGTACCTAACATATTCACCAACTCTGTTTGCCTCTTGAAGGAGTGGACGGCTTCATTTCTCTCGCTTCTGATCTGTGCCAACTCTTTCTCTAACTCTTCATTTGCCTTCTTCAGCTCTTCTCTCTCAGCTAACACCTGATTATACTGCTGAACAGACACGGTAGTAGGCTCTTCCACCACTAGAGGGCATTCTTGCTTAGCAGGTGGAAAAGGCATCCCTATAATCTCTGCTCTAGCTCTGATCCAGGTCACATACGGAGCGTAAGCTTGGCTATTACTTTTCCCCAACAATGACTTCCCTCGTCTACTGATATCCTTCCAGGCATGCTGAAGCTTAGATAACATATTCCTCTCTAGAAGACCAGTGAAGTACAGAGATTCCTGCACCTCTTTATCCTTTGGCGGAACCCTCAAAGCATAAGCAAACTGTCGGACAAGCAAAGATGGATTATAGTTGATACAGCCCTTCCTTCCTATCAAAGGCACATTCGGAAACCCACTGCAGCTGAATATAACTTCAGTACCCAACATATTCCTATCAAACCAAACAACACTCTCTGCTGATAAACTCATCAAGCGCTCAGACCACTCAGTTGTGGCTGTAGATGAGGCAAAGAGACCCTTCTTGGGTAGGTGACTATCAAACCATCTATAGAACAAGGGCACACAGCATGACACATTCTTACCCCTTCTATTCTCGTTCTTGTAATGCATGGAATGGTAGACATCTCCAATCAAGGTAGGAACTAGATTCCCTGATGCAAAGATATGAAAGGCATCTAAGTCCACAAAGTCAGGCATATTAGGAAACTGAATGATACCATATATGCAGAGAGCAAGAATGGCATTGAACACAATCCAACAAACGTCTTTGGCACACTGTTGGGCTTTCCCAACTAAGAACTGCAGAGAAAAACCAGGAACCCCATTCCAACTAGACAAGATCAACTCAGAGGCATCCAGATGAAGAGAAAGAGCTAGATTAGCCAAATTAGGCTCATCATCCATATGAACAAAAGGCATCTGACTCCTGATAGGCACACCTAATAAATCAACATACTCCTCTAATGTAGGTGCAAGATTGAAGTCCGGGAAAGTAAAACATCTCAAAGGAGGATCATAGAACTGCAACAAGGCATATAACCCATTCAACTCATACACAGAAGGTTTACAGACCAAACTGAGCAGCTTCCCATAAGACTTTCTGAATTCACCTCTAACAGTATCATCTGCCAAAGCAATTAAACTGGACAACTGAGCAACATCTGGAGTGGGGAGCTTATAGGCTACAGTCTTCCTCAGAGAACCCATAATAGCACAACAGCAGGCAAGAAAAAATACTGGAACCGGGGGATAATGTACCTATAACACAGACACACGTTAATGATATGCAAATGAGTATGCAAAATGCAAAATGCAATGCAACAGAGGATCAAGATGGTTGCTGAGCAGATCAAAGCCCTAATCCAACACAATCACCACACTACTCTGATAGCACAACCCTGAAGAGGACCAATACACACTGTCGAGAACAACCACATCTCTGACAATAAGAACCTCTGAACCCAACAACACTGATTCACTGACAAGAAAACCAGGTAGTCTGAAGGTTAAAGTTTCCTGCAATAAACTCGACCCTGCTCACAGGTATGGACCTAATCCCAGACAAGGTATGGCATCCTATGCGTTTCCCAGCGTCACAGACTTTCAAGAGCGATGATACCATACCCAGAAGGTGTGGCATCATCATCCCTTGAAGTGGCCTAACTCTACTGAGTCACAAATGATCGGTCCCCAGAGTCGACAATCCTCCAAACCCGCAACCCCTCAGACCCAAAGGGCCGGAAAAGAAGTCAACCGGGAGAACCTCGTCTGAGCGTGGATTTCATGAGACACTAGTGCCTGCAAAGCAAGCACGCGCCCATTAATTTCCACAACTAATGCTAAGTACACTCAAGCCTGGGTCTGGCTTCTCTCTCCTCAGATCCCCTTCCCACAACAGCATAATAATAATAATCATACTGAAAATAAAATGCGGAAAGTAAATGCGATAAATAAAACCCAACAGGTAAACACACAAGCGCTAGGACTGACTCGCACAGGGAACCGTTGGAGTCCCCAGCAGAGTCGCCAGCTGTCGCTAATGCGAAGAACGAGGCCGACAAGACAGAAGAGTCGCCACCTTTTGTTATTTATCCCTCAGATCGGGAAAGGAAACGATTGGAAAAAACCTGACGAAAAGGTATAAGACAAGGTCATCGCAACCATGTCTAGGGTCGGGAGTCGGTTACGCAAGGGGAAGGTATTAGCACCCCTCACGTCCATCGTACTCGATGGGATCCATGCTTGTTGTGTTTATTTGACGGGTTTGTTACATCTATCTACACTAAAGGTCTGGTCTGAAGAGAAAAGAAAATGACTCGGCAAAGCGTCGCACTTTATGCCTACGTATTCCCGTCTGGAACGAGAAATCAGAGTCAACGTAGTTCGCCTAACTACGGGGGAAGGTTGCTCGCCAAGATATCGCATCTTGTGCCTACGTACTTTCACACTGCGCGAAAGATCAGAGCAAACATAGTTCGGGAAACGAGAGACACAGGTTTGTCTTTTTTATCCGAGTAGGGTTAACAGACGGTTCCAGCAGTTGGTGTATGCAGCTCGACCATTGGAAACTTAGGCGTTTACTGTTTGCGGTAGAACCGGGAGTTAACAAAACTCTCCTTCTGAAAAAGGTTTCCCAAGGGATTAAAGGTCCAAGAGGACAAAAAGAATTTGATCTTTGTTTCTGTTTTTTAGAGAAGTGTCTTTTACGGATGTTTGCAACTGATATTGCACTAGAGACTATGACCTGAGAGTGAATGCGTCGCATGTCACCCAAAGGGTACCATACTAAACATCCAGATTACTGAAAAGAAACTCTCCAACAATCCTTTCTCAAGTAGCTTAAGGCTCGTAACGTACAACGTCAATTAACCTTTATTATTGTATTTTGGTTTTGTTTGCAGATGAGAAGAGAAAAGACGCACTAAAGGGGAACTGATCCAATCCTAAAGTTGTCATGCAAAATGGACCTACAGTTGAGGTTAGGAGGGAATCTACCTAATCTTATCATGCATGGTTAGAACCTTAATGTCTATCATAACTTCTCTTGAACAAGAGAAGTCAGAGTTCCTAGGGGAACATGGTAAAGGAAAACAACAGCAAATAAGTAACTGAAAAGAAAATACTGTAAACAAAATGCGGTAAATTAAATGCATGATATGCATCACACAAGCAGAAGGAGTCAAGCTCAACTTCTAAACAAACAAGGCATAAAGGCCACACACCACACAGGCAAGGGAGCTGAGCTCTACCAAATACCAGCAAGCAAAGCCACACAGTAAAAATACAAGCAGAGGGAGAAACTCAACCTCTAATGCAATACAAGCAAGGGGAGAAGCTCAACCCTTAAGATGCTCTTAGGCCTATGATCATCTACATGAAGCCTAAATCTAATGCAACACTCCAAGAAAATCATATCAATATAGTAGAACAAAAAGAAAACAGACAAACAGGGAAAACAAGTCAGCAATCTCCATTGCAGAGCAATCTTCTGACATCAATCCAATCCAAAGTCTGTAACTGCTCTTCAAGTTCACACCATCTTCAAGAGAAGGCAAGGGATGCTCCATATTCAAACTTTACCAAACCACTCCACCAAGAACAAAGAGAATCAACAAGATGAGTATTTGATGATGGGAAGCAGGAAGGAAACCAAAGGAATCCCACCTGACACTCAACCAATCATCAGAGAAAGGCATCCTCAAAAGTTCTACTCATTGTAAAATGTCACACATCCCTCCAAAGGAGAGATGAGACTTCACATGAGGACTTTGAATCATAGGATGAGAATGGAGAGCAAGTGAAACCAACCATGCTTATTTGAAGGAAAAAACTACTTCTAAAGCTCTCTCCTAAAAACCCTAATCTTATAAGCTACAAAAAGCTAACAAAAAAGAAAAGAAAAGCTCCAAGCCAAGCTCCACCAGCCACTCCACAAAAGCTTCATCATGCCCATGACATCATCCAAGAGGAACCAGAAGCCCAACATGCAAGAAAAGCCCACTTTGAGTCCATTCCAAAACAATCACCAAGGTTGAAACACCAAATGAACAAACAACTTGAATATTCTATCTAAAATAGCAAAACACATCCTAAAAATCTAATTATTTTTCTATGGGAATATGCATTTGTTAATGTTCTATAGTCCAGAAATCAGGGTTTAAATCCAATTCTAAGTCCTCTAATAAAATCCTAAGTTGAAAGGTATCAAGGGAAACCATTAATGGGGAAAGGCTCTAAACCTACCTCTAAATCAGAAGCTATGATTTTCTAAAAAAAATGTGAGAAAATTCATATGGGAGCATACATCTCTAAACTAACATCTAGCAAAATCTCACAACAAAATTCCAAACCAATTGATAGAACAAAAATCAACAAACAGACAGCTCAATTATGCAAAATTAAAGGAATACCTAAAATGAGAAAATAGGAATTAAATTGAAAAATTATCAACAATTAAATCTAATGGTACAGAAAAATCACAAATCAAGAGAGGATCATGGGGATATTTTTGGTTTATTTTTCTGACAATTATTGAATTTAAAATTGAATTTAGAATAGAAATGAAATAAAAATAAAAAAAGAAATGAATTAAAACAAATAAAACTGGGGAATTAATCAGGAGCGTAGGATCCTAAGACTAAGTAAGCAGATCCCAGGGCTAGAGATCACACACGCGTGCAGCCACGTAGAAGCCCAGTCAGATGCCATGTCAAAAAATGAAACGCAGCGTTTCATCTTGGAGTGAATTGCTTCAGTTTGAATCTCATCCATACGATCACATTACCAAGTCCTCTCATCAGACAAATCCAACGGCCATGCACTCGTCTCCTTCCTTGAGCTCAGGAGAAGCTTCAAATCCAGACGGTGGCGCCACCGTCTTCTCCGGTGAGAGGTTGTTTGCAGGGGTCCAATTTCAACAAACTTTAAGTCAATCTTACCCAGAATTTCATGCTGATCACGAAAATGAACTCCAAATTAACTGAAACCTTCTAGATTTTCAAAACCGAATCAAGATCCAAATTATGTCATGTCGCTCATCATCACCAAACTTCAAATTACTGGCATAGAAATGATCCTCATCTAACACTGATTAACCTAAGCTATCTCACTTGTGCTAAAACCTCAAGACTAGGGAGAATCGAACCTCAACAGAAGTAGTACCACATGATCAATCATCACCAATTGCTACCAATTTAATCCTAAAACGTGCTAAGTTTCACATAGATCCTAGCCACATGCTTGTTTCTAACTACATCATGCTAGATTAAGAGGAAATTTGAGATTTACCAACCTGACTTTAAGTTTCGAATTAAGATGTTTACAGCTTGAATCTTGCTTCCAAACCTTCCAGATCTACTCAGTGATGATGGCAGAAACTTGTAGAACCTTCAATTTGATCCGAAAATGGCTTGAACTGAGAACTCGAATTTGAGTTGAAGCTTGAGAATTTGAGCTGCAATCTCTGAATTTAGCACCAATGAATCACCAACCCTTGCCCAAATGAGTTTCTAATCATTTATAGAACTGGTTAGAACCTTCTAGAGGTCCAGCCCAGGCCCAATTCAGAAGATCCAATTTCAAAATTTCTTCAAAAGGTTCAACATGCCATGCACTAATTCTTGCTCAATTCCTTCCCTTGGAAGCTTTAGTTAACTTTCCTAACACACCTTGAATGAATTCAGACCACAAGGAGCTTCCAAATTGCCTTGGTGAAGGAATTGTGTGATGTTACTTATTTGTGAACAAAAGTGTTGAAACACCATGAATTATGAGTCAATTGAAAATTCTAGAATTGCCAATGTTTCTAAATCATCATTTCTGATCAAATTGAGTGGTCATTTGGCATATTTTGTGCACATAACAATTTATTTGAATTTCCCACCAAATAATGCCTTTAATTTCTCTTCTTTTGAACGACTTCAAGTCAACTCTTACTATGGACCAAATCAATTCACCATGAGCTTTTAGTTAACCTAAAAACCATATTTTGAGCAAGTTCCATGTTGAACAAAACTCCATTTGAGATGTGCAAGTTGGAGATTTTGACCTATAATTGAAAATAACCTATAATCTTACTTTCCCAAAATACCCCTAACTTGTAAACCTCATAACTTGAGTTTTACAAATCATATGAAAGACTTATAATACAATTTGGAAAGCTAAGATCAATACCTACAACTTTCATGTTGGCCAAATGTTTAGGAGAAACACCCTCCTAGGTCAAACGTTCCTTGGAAGTTGGTGAACTTTCACAGACAAATTTCACATTCCTCAGATGACCTGTAACTTGTATGGACCATAACTTGGGTTCTACAAATCCAATGGAGGACTTCTAGTACTCAAATTAAATCTAAGAGCATGCTATACAAGTTTCATGTTGGCCAAAAGTTGAGATGAAACTTGCATCTTGAGATACGTGGTCTTGAAGTAAGGCACTAAATAGGGGATTTTACCCTGAGAACCCTAATTTAGCAACTCCTCACACCTTGAACTTTTCTTACATAGATCTTGAAATATTATCTCATGTGTCTCAACACAACTATCCATGATTGCAAATACCTATAATTGAGCTTTGATCCTCTTCAATTGGTCAGTTGACTTAGGATTACCCAGATGAAAACCCTACTTGCAACACCCTCAACTGTGGCTCTTCACACTTGGCACAATGACTTGATTGAGCTCCACCATGACCCTCAAGGCACTTCAATGAGCTCTACTCACACCCTCTTACCTTGGTCAAGACCTCACTATCCATTGATGATCTTCCATTGGTCCTCAAATTAGGATACTAACCCCATACAAACAAATAAACCTCTTAAGGACCCAACCTTCTTCCTGATGATTATGGTTGCTTCTTAAACTTGCATAGGACCTCTAGAAATGCTCCACACCTGATCCCCTGTTAAATGAACAATGCTATACTATGAAAATGTTAGATCAATGATATGCTAATGCAATGAAACATAAACCAAGTAAGAAAAGGTTAGGCAAATTTTGGGGTGCAACACTGGGCTGAGGTTTTCGGCTCGGTATTTTAAGTTGGCCCGCCCCGCCTAACCCACTTGAAAAACGGGTCGGGCCGGGGCGGGGCAGATTTTGCCCGCGAGCTTTTTGTTCAAACTTTTTTATTTTCTTACTAAGAATTAAAAAAACTTTAACTATAAAAACAACACTCTTCTATTAGGATTATGTTGATTGAATTGTCTTATAAATTATTATACAAACAAATTGAATTATAATTGTAACGTTCTGTCTATAAATTTCTAATACATGTGTTGATTGGAAAAACTTGAAGTAAAAGAACAATTGTATAACATGCTGAATTATTAAGTTCTCAAACATTAGCTCACATGCTTTCTTTAGAAATAGATATTGATTTTAAGAAAAGGAAGGATTTGATTAGTGTATACATGTGACAAATTTAGAATTTAACTATTAAGGAATCAGTCAAAATAAAAGTATATACGATGTAAAGAGTGAGAAAGTCAAGTGTTGATATTTTATGCACTATTATTTTCTGCATTGTTATATTTTATGCAGTGTAATTGTTATCATTGTTTTTCTTTTGTAAATTCTTAATTGGAATCTTTTAGTAGTTAGTTTTTAAATAGGATAAGAATGATATGCATTGTTTATTTATTTTGATACGTTTTTTATTGTGCTTGAGTTTATTTCATTATGTTTTTTTGTAATTGGTCTTTATTTAGTTTATTTTTTGAACTGTTTAGACTTAAGACATGTTGAAGTTCTATTATGCGTAGTTAAAAAAAAATTGTCGACCTTTTTGGTAATAAATAATTAAAAAAAAATTATGTAGTAAATCAAATTGTAAAATAAAAAATAAAACATTAGCGGACCGGTCCGCCAACTCGCCAACTTGTTAGTAAACGGGGCAGACTAGGCTTTTGAGCTCAGACGTATAAGTCGACCCGCCCCGCCCCGCCCCACTTTTGGACGGGCTTAAATAGGGCGGGCCTAAATGGGGCGGCCCACCCACTTTGCCACCCATAGGTACCACTAGTTCCAGGGAGACCACTTATAATGTATCTAATGGTACTAGACAACTCAATGAGTTGTGTACTTAGGAAACATGACAAAATGAGAAGAAATGAGCATGCAATCTATTACTAGAGCAAGAAGTTCACCGATTGTGAATCCAGGTATTCACTATTGGAGAATGCTTGTTGTTTTTTTCTATGGGTAGCCCGACGACTGAGACAATACATTTGTGCCATACCACTCTATTGATATCTAGAATGGATCCTATCAAGTACATATTCAAGAAGCTGATGGTAACTGGGAGAATAACTTGATGGCAGATGTTATTAATGGAGTACGACATCCAATATGTCACTCAAAAGCTATAAAAGGGTGTGTACTAATGGACCACCTCACTCATCAGCCAATGGATGACTATCAACCTATGCAATTTGACTTCACCGATGAAGATGTCATGGTTATAAAGGTTGTTAGACCCCAAGCTCGGACGAAGAACCTGAACCCGGATCTCAATGGAAGCTTATATTCGATGGTGCCTCAAATGCAGAAGGACATGGGATAAGAGTTATTCTAACTTCCCCAACAGGGTTTCATATTCCATTCCCTGCTAGGTTATGATTCACGTGTACTGATAATATGGCGGAGTATGATGTGTGTATCTTGGGAATTGACAAAGCCATTAACCTAAGAATTAAGATCTTTGAAGTATATGAAGATTTTGCTCTCGTCATCAATCAAATCAAGCGAGAATGGGGAACACATAATCCTAAGCTAATTCGATATCGAGACTATGTTTGAAAGATGATTACTTACTTTGATGAGAAAATGTTTCACTATATTCCTTGGGAAGAGAATCAGCTTGCAGACGTCTTGGCAACTTTAGCATCCATGTTCAAATTCAAGTGGTACAATGAAGCACCGAATCCAATGTCTAGATGAGTCGGCTTATTGCGTATTAGTAGAGGCAGAAGCAGATAACAAACCTTGGTTTCATGATATCAAATAAACAAAGGAATCATGATATGGTCTTACTCAGGTGTTTAGATGGATACGAAGCATACATGCTTATCAAAGAAATCCATGAAGGATCCTATGGAACTCACCCCAATGGGCATGTAATAGCTAAGAAGATTCTTAGAGCGAGGCTGGTTGACTACGAAATTAGATTGCTTCAAATACATTAAGAAGTGTCATAAGTGTCAGATTTACACAGATAAAGTTCATGTGCCACCAACTCCCTTGAACGTCCTAATTACTATGTGGCCCTCCTCTATGTGGGTGATAAATATAATTGGGATGATTAAGCTGAAAGCGTCGAATGGACACCAATTCATTCTAGTTTCCATCGACTACTTCACCAAGTGGGTTGAAGCTACTTCATACACTAATGTGATAAGAAAAATGATTGCACAGTTCATCAAGAAAGAGATAATTTGTCGCTACGGGGTTCCTAACAAGACTATCACGAATAATGGGCTTCATCTAAACAACAAAGTTAGGGATATTAGTTTGTGTTTGAATTCAATAGGGACACGAATAAATCTGTTTTCCATTTCCATTTTACATCTTTCTAGATTTGCATTCATTTCTTCTTACGAAGATTACTTTCCTTATGTATTATCACCCATTTAAGGGTCATACTTCAATAAATAAAGTTTGTTTATCAAATCAATTTCTCTGCTTCTTAATTATTCTGCTTGATTACAAAATGTTAATTAATTGAGAATAATACATGGAAACATTTGGTATAATTAAAAGCTTTTAAGGGAAAACATATTTTTACTTTGATTTCGAAAATGTTAAATGGATCATATTCTTCCAACATCATTTTCTAAGCAAGAAACAGGTCTATACATCAACAATCACAATTTAGCCAGCACGAAAGTTTCTTCCTCTCAAATACGCATTCCCAGATACCAAGAGCATAATTACCTATTCCATGGACCTTATCAAAATCAAAGTTTGAAAATTCAGAATGTTACGGAGGCACAAGTTCATACAAAGAAATACATTGCATACACATGGCATAAAAGAGGCGTTAGCCCAAATAATGCATCATGCATAAATTCGAACATGCATTTATAATCACTCTTAGGGGTCCAATCTCCAGCTATACCAGTACCTCCATTAGACACCTTCTCTACAAAGGGTTTCCCCAGCAAGATCTCATAGTAAGTCTTCAGAAGGAATTTATCCAGTAATCGGTCATCTTGAATGAACATCATCAACTAGTGAGCAGACCTTCACCTCTCACGTCTCCAGCATAGTAACCTACCTTACATAGGGTATATTCCATCAAATTCACTAGGGTTCTTATTAGAGGTTTAACCAGGGGATATATCAAATGGGTTTTATCGAGTTTTACAAAAGGGGTTCTACCAGATTCTTATCCAAGTTAGGGGTTAATCAAGGGGTTCCATCAGGGGTTTGTCAGACAATTTTTGTCAGGGTTTTTATTATCAGGGGTTCCACCAAAATATGTCACAGGGGTTTTATCAAGATATTACCAAAGGTTTATCAAGGGTACTACCATGGTTTATTAACACGAAATTGAAGGATCGTCGAGATCCTACCCGTCTTCTGTACTCAAGGATATTATACACAGAGATATTGGGGTATTAACGGAGCACCATGATTGGTTCACTCTACACCGAGTCACTCCACTGTCAAAATTAGGGTTCTTCTTGTATTTAATTGTCTCCTTTTCAAAAAGAGGAAGACTCACTGAAATCTCATTTTGATTCAAAGTCGATTAAATAGGGGCAGCTGTCGTACCCTAAATTTTAACCAGTACGTAGTTATCATCTGATTTCCTTAATGACCTAAAAAAGTCAAAAGAACCATTTTGACTTTTTTCAGAAAGTCTCTAATCCTGCCATGGTTAATTTCAATTTTTTTAGAACTTGCTAGTACATCACTTTTTTAGGATAGTCTAAAAAAACTAATTTCTAAAACTATTTTGACCTAATTTTAGTGGCTAGTGCCCTAGTTAGAGATTATTTTTAGTTTGATAACAAATGGTATTATTTAATTAAAAGAAAATAATGTTTAATTGTTAATTATGTATTATTTAATTAGAATATTAATTTAGGTGGTTTTATTTAATTATACTATTGTTATTAAGAATTTTAAGGGTTAATTATTAGGCGTTAATTAGAATAGTATTATTAGTTAATAGTCATCATAATTTAAACAATTGTGTTATTTTATTTGTAGCTCTTATCATTAATGGTTATTTTATTTGTTTTTTTTGTTGTTAGTTGTAAATTAAGCCAGCAGTTATTATTTAGTCGTATAATGATTATTAAAATTGATAAAGATCAATTATTTATTTAGTTTGTTATTAATCTGGTCAATTTTGTGACCAATTTAAGTCAACACTTCTCAAGCCCAAATTCAAACACCCTAACACGCGCAAAATTAAAAAAAAATTAGATCAAAAACTACAAAAATATCGAATCAAAACATTCCATTTGCATTTTAAATATATCCAAATTTCAGATTCACACAAGAAAATGGACTAACTACAATCAGATCCAAAATTCTAAATCTAATTAAATCTTTAAAAAATAATATTTTAATTACAGAACAAATCTCAATCAAATACAAGTTTTCCTAAAACAAATCTAATATGATTAAAAGTTCTAACATAAAATCTACCTATAAAAGAGAAGAGAAAATCAGATGAAGAGGCAAAAAAAGAACCCTAACTAAAGACGAACAATTGCTACTGCGATTCCCATCCCCTTACTAAAATGCTTTAAAAGATAAGAAGATTAGGGTTCATCATTAGAACCCTAATTTCTTTGAGCATCGACCACCCGCCAAAGGATAAAAGAAAGAGATTAGAATCAGAAGGAATAGATAAAGAAGGAATTGGAACAACTTAATTGGACGCGGCAGGGAAAGTAAGAATACTCAGCTTGTGATTATTGTGTTGTTGTTGTGAGTTGTTTGTTGTTGCTATTTGGATTTGGTTGTTTGGGTTTGTTTTGGGGTTTCTAGGTACGAATTAGGTTTAAGGTTCTTCAATTTGAGGTTATAGTTTGTGTTCTAGGGTTAGGATTCTTGCTGGGTAGGGTTAGGGTTCATGTTAGGCTTCTTCATTTAATATTAGGGTTCATGGTGTTTAGGTTGTTTTTGGGTTTTGGTTGAAGGTTGGGCTAGGGTTCTTCCCAAGAACCCTAGGGTTGTTTGGGTTCCTCTTAAACCCTGAAGAACGTGTTGAGGTCTGGGTAGTTAGGGATGAACATTTGAAGTTTTCAGTTAAAATTCAACCAGGAATTTGGGGGGCGGAGGTGGTTATGAGGGTAGAGGAGGGAAGAAGAAGGTGGCCAGAGGCCAAGCCTTAACGGATGGGATAGAGAGAATGAGATATTAGATAGAGAGGAAGAAGAGAAGAGAGAGAAGGAAATTTATGAAATGAGAGAGGTCTAAAGAACCTCGTCTCATATACCTCATCTGATTTGCTCGGATGAGCACCAAGTGGCTCATCCTAGGGTGACCGAATCTATTGACTTTGCTGGTCAGCCAACGATCCTATGTTGGCTATCTACCATGGATCTTTGTTGACTTCCCATCATGGCCCTCCATTTCACTTACTTATACTGGTAAGTATTATCAACGAACAAAATTGCGTGCATCCTAGTGTTAGCTGGGATTTCCGACCAGATAAGAAAACCCATCCAACGAGTATAATACATGTGAAAGTCATGGTTCACCCATAACTTAGACTTAGAGAAATATTGGTGTTGCTGAGAAGTCTTCGACACCTATCCCTTTGACCAGTTGGATATGGCATCACATTAGAGATGGTCGAAGAGGCAGTTATTTGGGGGCGATCATATCACGCTCAAACTTCAGATAACTGCCGAAGTTATTACCTCAGAAGGGACACGTGGAGACCGACAGAAGGCGAGTTGTATGTAACATTGCACGTGGTGTGCTGGAGGAAGGAGAACGTTAGATGGTAGTTACTGCATATTTGTATATATAGTAGTTCATTTGATTAAATTAAGGTTGTTATTTATTTTACAAAATTCTTACAAAACAAACTCAAAGTATCAAGTGTAAGAGAAACGAGAAAATGGCTGAGAATGTGTAAGCATTATGGAACACCATTATTTTACCTTTCATGCAAAGCTTTTAAGATTAAATAAATTCATTAATCTTAGTTTATATTTCCGTTACTTTCCATTGTCATTTTCCAGTTTTTCTTTTTATCTTTATTTTCAAGTTTATCAAATACTTGTTGTTTTTCATTTCAAAGATTCTTGTAAGAAGTTTTGAACAAATGATTCCTTATGTCGTGTAGACACATGTTCTTCGACTGAGTCAAATTCAATCATACTAAGAGACAAGATATTTACCAAAAAAATAGGAATCTTAAGCATTATGTCCTAGGATTCACTAGTTGATTCTGCAAGTAAATCGTGAGTTTGAAGACCAGCGATTGTTTACCATTTTCCAGGGTAAACAAATTGGCACGGCCAGTGGGACATGTGCTAAATTTTCCATTAGTTTTAGTTTCATCTCTTAGTTCTTATTTTATAGGATAATGCATATTCTTAAGTCTTTCTAGGTATTTTTTGTATGCAATTAAGGAGTGGTAGGGCTTTGTCTAGCATGTCTCATCCTCCTGTAAATAACGTCAATTCCTAGAATAATCCTCAAAATAGACATCAGCCGGTCACATCGACATAACTAGAACCGCTTCTTTCGACACCGATTAGAACGACGCCTCTTAAGACATCAACGGTGCCAGGCACAATGATGCTAACCCCGGGGGCGACACCCTCTCCCCAGCCAGGAAACACACTTAATAATTCTTCACTAGCGAGATCTTTGTTTGGATTCTCAATGCCACAACCTGGCAGATGTTATTTGTATGGCATGCCAACGTCAATAATGGCTAACCTACACCAAGTATGTCAACCTTTAGCGATAATGTGGTGACCATAACGTCATTTTTAAACCCTTATAACACCTCAGGTTCGACCATGAACAATATGGCACGACCAGGGGGAATAAATTAAGTTCCCCAAAACTCACCATTATTAAATACGACTCCAATTATGGATATGAGGTAACAAATGGACGATAGAAATTTAGAAATGATAAATACTCTCACACAGCAAATGTGAACCATCTTTAACCCATTAATTGCTAACACAAATCAGACTTATAAGGTGTTAGCAAGTCAAATGAGGCGCGTTGCTGATTTCTTTAGCACGCCCCCTATACCGGTTCAACCAACTCCTCAGTTTTCTAACGTAGGAGCAATCATAATCCCTAGGAATACGGCGACACAGGTCACTTTGGCCCAAAACCAAGGGGTACAACCAGAGATCCCTTTAAGTAGGGAACAAATAGAGCAAAACGACCCACCCCATGTTGTTGTCTAGAGAAACCAGAATGATGATCTATTTCTTAGACAAGTCTAGTAGAATAATCTTGAAGAGCAAACTAATTTAACTAGTGTGGTCGAACAGATCTTCGCTCAGAATGGCCTAAATGTGGGACTCCATCGACCAAACTTTATCTCACCACTACTTGAATTTATTCGACAGTTAGAAGTTCCCAAGGGATTGAAAATCCCAAAGTTCACTAAGTTCACTGGAGATACCAGTGAGTCGACAGTAGAGTATGTCACCTGTTTTCAAACTGAAGTCGGTGATCTGGCTAATAATGAGAACTTAAAGTTGAAATGTTTTCTAAGTTCTTTGAAAAAAACACATTTGCATGGTTTACGACTCTCCCTCCCCAGTCTATTCAAACATGGAGCCAGTTAGAGAGACAATTTCATGAACAATTTTATATGGGTCAGTCGAAGATTAGTTTAAAGGAACTATCTAGCGTTATATGAAAGACCCCAGAGTCAATAGAAGATTATCTAAATAAATTTAGACTTCTCAAAGCAAGGTGTTTTACTCAGGTGCCAGAACATGAGTTAGTCGAAATGGCCGCTGGTGGCCTCGATTATTCAATTAGAAAGAAATTGGATACTCAATAATTAAGAGATTTGACGCAACTTGCAGATAGGGTTTGTCAGGTCGAGCGCCTAAAAGCTGAAAAGTCAAGAACTAATAAATACCATAAGAAAGAAAAGGTTGCGTATATAGACGCATATGAATACACCTCAGATGTAGGCGAGGACAGTCTAGATAAGGGTGAAGTTAATATGGATGAATAAAGCCAAGACCCCCGTATACTTGCAAACTGTTAAAACCATCCAATGGGAAGAATCTCGTCGAAACTAGCAAAAATGAAAAGTTCACTACTAAGACTTACACTTTCGACATTACGAAATGTGATGAAAATTTCGATTTGTTAGTCAAAGATGGTCAGATTTTAGTTTCTCATGGTTTAAAAACCCCTCATTTGGAACAAAGGAAGAAAAAAGAATTTTGCAAATATCATAACTTCTTGGGTCATAAAACGTCTCAGTGTTTTTTTCTTCATGGATTTGGTGCAAAAAGCGCTGAATGATGGAAGGTTTTAATTTGGCAAAAATCTGAAATCAACTATGAAAGTGGACTTGGACCCCAGGCAGATGGAAGAGGCCCACTTTGCTGAACCCCTAGAGGTTTTGATGGTTGAAGCTACTGACGGCTCCAACATGGATGTTGATAAAGGAGAGCAGATTTTTGCTCTTGCCGACTCTGACTTTCAGGAGGCTTACCCCCATTCTGAGGAGGGGTTAATAGATTTCTTAGAGAGTTGCAAATAGAATGACTCCAAAACCATGTTGTGCCCATGTTGCAGTTCCGTCTTCGATGAAGAAGTTGTCAAAAAAGTGGAGGGGACTCAGAGGCCCAATGTTGGTCGAGGAAGTGGTGGAGGTCGAACTGTCAGATATGGTCCTCACTAGGGGGGTTGGTCCCGTAGAAGTGAAAGCTACAAGAGGCAATTTCAATAGCCTTGGCAAGAGACTTTCTAGCCACCTACTGAAACACCAAAGGACAAATGGGTGAAACCTACTAACCGGAAGGGGGAAAACAACCCAAAGTGGAAGGAAGTTAACACAAAACCTAGGGTTTTAGATGTTAAGAAGAAGGCAAACAAGAGATCCCACATACCTCTAACGTAAAAAGGGAAAAATCTAATGACACGCACTTAGTAGAGGTGTTACTAGAGGAGGAAGAAATCTGAGAGAGAGGCACAATCTAATGGGCAAGTGACATCGGCAGACCAACATGTAGCTGCTGGTGAGAAGGCTGTACAAAAAGATCATCCCATGCAGGCAAACAAAATGTTACATTTGCATCCTAATATAGATAAGATGCAACATCTTCCCATCAAGGGAAGATGTAGGATTAAGATGAAGACTCTATAATATTCTCCCCAATCTGAGGATAAGGCTGTAGACTATACCCCCTAGCCTATCGAGGAAGATCCTGGATACCTTGTGGAGGATGAGAATGCCTACGTGGATGATGGTTGCTTCAGTTATCTGTTTCCATGATTGGATAAGATGTGTCCCCATTCGAGTTCATTTCTCAATGGTTGGAGTCTTGTTTGACAGTTTCTTTCTAGCTTGGTTCTAGATTGAACTTCGGTACCTGTCGGTCGCTGAACCTACCTGGACGTGCATTTATTTTGCACTATTTATCAAGAAGAACACTTCATGTTGCCTTACAACGATAAATGACAGTCTCTGTAGAGAAGCTTATCCATAAGTGACAGTCTCTGTAGAGAAGCTTATCCATAAGTGGCAATCTCTGTGGAGAAGCTTATTCATCAACAACAATAAGTGGCAATCTCTATAGAGAAGCTTATTCACCTACAGATAAGTGGCAGTCTCGCATGAGAAGCTTATCCTGTTTCATTATATCCAGCAACAAGTGGCCATCTCCCTCGAGAAGCTTGTTTCCAGTACGTTTTCCAGATAAGTGGCAGTCTCTCCAGAGAAGCTTATCAGTTTATTCGTATCCCCCAGATAAGTGACAGTCTCCCATGAGAAGCTTATCATCGTTATCTTTTCAGATAAGTGGAAGCTCATTCGAGAAGCTTATCTTGGGGACGTTGAGGCACGGTTGTGACCAGCATTGTTTGAAAAATCCAGTGGATACTGGTATAGTTAATTTGGTGGTGACCAATCATGTTTCGAGAAAGGCCAGTTGGTAATTGGCATTGGGAAAATCCATGGATAACAGGTACTAACGATTTGGTTGTGTATCATTCCAAGTGAAGTCACGCTTTGTTTCCATTCCAAGCTTAAGTTTAGTACCTTTGGATATGTTCGCCTCCAAGCTCAGGTTTAGTACCTTTGGATATGTTTGTTTCCAAGCTCAGGTTTAGTACCTTTGGATATGTTTGCTTCCAAGCTCAGGTTTCGTACCTTTGGATATGTTTACCAAGCTAAGGTTTCGTACCTTTGGATATGTTTGCCTCCAAGATCAGGTTGTGTACCTTTGGAAGTGTTTGTTTCCATCCCAAGCTCAGGTTTTGTACCTTTGGAGATGTATACTTTGGATTCTGAGTTCAGTAATTTCCAGAGACTCGAATGTTGCACTTGCATGAAATCTCTGCTGTATCCTAATGCTTTGAGGATATTTAACTTTTGTTCCTAAGGTTTTGAGGGATATATTTGTACTTCCTGTTTGAGGAGCTGGTCGTCACCAAATCATTTAAAAAAGCCCAGTGGTTACTGGTATTTCCTAAATCCATTTGTTATTAATACCGTAAGTTGGTCGTCACCAATGTTCCCAGCAAAGTCGTTGCTTTCCCCATTTGAGTCTCAGAGATCTAGTGGATACTAGCATCCCCAGTGCGTCTGGTCTTGTTTCTAGTCATTTCCTGAAGATCCCGTTCGAACTCTTCGTTATAGAAAATTCCTCATTTGGTTATCACCAGTGAGGTTTGCGTCTCTGATTTTCGCTTCCTCGGTGGAGAATTGCTTTCTTCCCCAATGGAGTGCGTGTTCCCTTTTCCCCAGTGAAGATTTGACTTCCTCGGTGAAGTCCGCGTCCCCTGTATGAAAGATTCCCCTTGGGTAGCATCATTAGTCATGTATGAACTATTTTTCTTGTTATTTCTTGGATCTTTCCCCCAGTGTGTTGGGTCCTCCGTGAGTGGTTACTCGTTGTCTTGCCGTTCTTCTATTCTTGCTCGTGTGTCTGTAGTTGTCTTGCACTAAAGCATCATTTAGAATTCATGGCATATTCACATTTTTCCTTTTGCATATCATCGGATCTAAGGGACAAAATTTTTGGTTTGCTATATTTAAATACCTTTCACTATGATTCTATGAGGATTGTCATTTCTCATTGCCATCCAGTGAAAATATTTAAATAGGGGCAACTGTTGTACCCCAAATTTTGACCCCTTATATCTTCATCATCATTTTAGAATCATATTAATTTGATTATCTAACCTTAACCTATTTCAAGTTGGTCTTTGTCAAGATATAGGTGAATTAGGGTTCCGTACAACCGGGAATCGAGGTTTCGATGGTTTAATCAGTCAATGTATTGGATTGATTCTCCACGAAATAAGTCTCCACATCATCAAATATACTCCATTGGGTCAAGTATGAATCCAATTTGAGGTCGTCACCCAAAGATTAAAGACAGCGCAGTTCAGGATACCCGATTAGGGTTATCGATCAGGAAATGTCAGTTGTAGTTTGACTTTTGATTTAAAAGGTATTCCAATGAGGTAATTATGGTCCATGAAGTCCATATAGCTTAGTTAAGTCCACTCAATAAGTTTCAAGGCCTCAGAAGACCCGAAACTTCAACAGTCGACTCGGTAGTCATCGATCGATCGTTCGGTTGACCAAAAAGTCAACTCTTCAACCACAAGGAATTTGACCTCAAAGTATGAGGCAAAAACGTTCCTAGTAACATATTACACCTATCCATGAAGTTTCATTACCATTGGATCAAGGATTGAGGAGTAATCAAGAAATCGAGAAATTAGGGTTTTGAAAGGGGCAAGACCATAACTTCCTAACCACACATCCAATTGTGTTGGTTCAAAGCTTGTTGGAAAGGTATTGGCAAGTCCTACAAAAGTCTCACAGTGGTCCATGGGCAGAAAATGCATAGATTTGGAGTTATGGCCAAAATCATCACAAGAGGGAGAAAACCCTTAGAGAAATTCTAAGTTGCTGGCCTTTTTAAACATGTTTTCAGCCAACTTTAAGGGGATTTTTGTCCTAGTTCCACTTGGAATTTGGAAATTTCAAAAACATGAAAGTTGTAGAGCTCCATGAGGGCTTTCCAAAAAGTTATAAAACTCTTCCATAGCCCTTGTGAGCTGAGAGTTTCGAATGGAGCAAGTTAGGTTTGTGCACTAGTTTGTCAACTTGTCAAAATCCAACATGAACTTGATTTCCAACTATGCACTTCATCTCTAACCATGGAATAGCCTCTGATATGATGTTTTAGAGGATGAAATGGACTGGATCAGACAAGAATCCAAGCAAATCTCAAGTTCTTGACAAGACACATTAGTTTAATAAGAAAAAAATGCAAAAGTTACACATGAGAGAGAGTGTTTGGTGGCTGCAGCAGGTAGGCTGTCCTTGCTCACTATTTAGTCACTTCCTGTTGCACCCCAAAATTTGCCCAACATTTCTTTACCTAGCTTATGTTTCATTTCATTCATATTAGCATTGTCATTTGCATTTCATTGATATGTATGCATGAGATCAAGAGGTATGATTGCCAATCAAGAGCCATACAAGACTATGAAGCTAGCTAAGGAGCTTATTCAAGTGTTCAAGGGTTGATATCCTTGTCAGAGAAGTTAAAAGATCCTCAGAGAGAGTGGTTGAAACCAAGAGTTGTGTGCCTCCTAACATGAGAGTTGTGGGAGCTCCTCAGATGATTCTGAAGCCAGGAATGTGGACTTGAAATCTTGAGAGAGCTCATGAGAAGTGTTGAAGATCACTTTGAGGCCTAGACAGGTCATTATGCAAGATTAAGAAGCCTCAGCCATGAGTGGTGCAGCTAGGGTTTGACTGGGTCAACCCTAAGTCAACTGATGATTTGAACCAGGTTGAGACCTAACCCAAGAGCCATGTGATCATGGATTGATACATTGAGATGTTATAAGGATGATTCTAAGGTTAACTCATCATGATTGAAGAGTTTGAGAAGTTTCAAGCTAGGGTTTCTAAGGCTTGACAGTGTAAAATCCCCTAGTTTGACCCTTATCTTCAAGGCAGTTTCGCTCAAGATGTGATTGTCATCTCATCTTACCCCCAACATGAATGTTGTAGAGAATGATCTTAGCTTTAATTTGAGTGCTATAAGTCCTTGATAGGATTTGTAGAACTCAAGTTATGACTTTGACAAGTTACAGGTCATCTGAGGTATGTGAATTTGGAGCTTGAAAGTTGTCCAACTTGCATGAAACTTTTGCCCTAGAAGGATGATTCCTATGAACTTTTGGTCAACATGAATGTTGTTCCCTATCTTCTTATCTTTACAAAGAGTACTATAAGTCCTTGATAGGATTTTTAGAACTCAAGTTATGGCTTTGACAAGTCAAGGGCATTTTGGTCATTTGGAGATTACAGGTCATTTCAAGTATAAGGCCATAACTCCTATTTCCAAGCTTCAAATGGAAAAATGTTCAACACCAAACTTGTTAAAAATGATGGTTTAAGGCTAGTAAAGAGGTCATGAGATGATGGAAAGGCTTGTAGCTCAAATTTTCAAAAATGACCTAAAATAAGGGTATAAGTTAAATGAATCAAAGTTGGAAATTGATATTTTCAACCTACACATCCAAACCATGGCATGTAATATGTCATTTTGACTCTAGAAAACATTTTAAGAACATTGGTTTAGCCACATTTTTGAATTGAGATTTAATTTGTGGACTTGCTTTGAAAAGTGATTACTTGCATATTAAGTAACATGTGCAAAACATAGAATCAAGGTATGAGCAAGGCCCTTTGTAAGCTAAACACTTTCAAAATGTCACTAGGGGAGAAATTAGAAGTGAATGAGATTGGTTTCAAGCTGTTTGCAGCATTATGCATAGCATGGCATATGGTTGAAAATCTCATGACATGAGAAGTTGAAACTCTCATTAGAAGGATCTAGAGGGTTCTAGATCACTCCTACATCATCTATATATTGAGTAGAAGAGGTTCAGATGAAGGGTTGGTGATGATTGAAGGAGAGAGCATAGATTGAGATTGAGATTTCTTGGCTTGCAATTCAATTCGGTTTCATCAAATTCTTCACTTTCCATCCATTTTCTTGATTGAAACTTCTTCCATGGATGCTAAGGAGTGATTCCAGATCATAATCCAAGAGAATTCGTGGCTAAATCGTGTATGAGCAAGTGAATTTTTCCACCTGCAACTCACCATCGGATTTCAAGATTCAGGAGCTTTCAACCGGTTCTTTTGCATACAGAAGCAAGGAGAGGGTTCATTGATCATGTCTGAAAGATTGGAGAACTTGAATTGGAGGTTTAGTGCATCTGTTCATCCAATATTTTCAGGTTGGTAACTTTCTTCCTCTAGCATGAATTAGGTAGAATCAAGATGAATTAAGGTGTTAGTTGCATTGTAGAATGGTGTAGGAATGATTTCAGATAGTTAATTTGAGAATTAGTGACAAAATAGGTGTGTTATGATTTTCGGTTGAGAATTGGATATGGTGAATCTTGAGGATTTAGGTTGAATTAAGGGCATGAATGAGCTCGTGAGGGAATTTGGGATAAGTTTCATGTATTGACCATTTGCAATGGAGGATCCTAGAGAGAATTAGGGTTGAGGAAGATGACCGGAGCACCACCGGTGGTGGCCGGAGCTGGGCGCGAAGTTGCAGAGGTTCAAAAGGTAGGAGATGACTCTGGGACCATCAGATCTTGGTTTGACTTGGACTATGACCCTCATCCAACGGCCACGTTTTAATCTCAGTTTGTGAAGGATCTGAATTAATGAAACACATCGTGTCATTTGAGTGCTGAGTCTGGGCTTAATGAAATAACCACTATCCACACCCCCTGATGGCCCAACCCATGGTTTGAACTGTGTATCATTGCTATTTGCACCGCGCGTGTGTTTATTTTGTTTTAATCTTCAATATTTTTCATTTTATTCATGGTTCTTGGAAAAATCATATAAAATTGAAAATTAATCCAATTAATCCAATTCTTTTTGCATTTTACTCATGATTGAGTCTAGTATTTTTTAGATAAAAAATATATTCATTTTGTGTATTTTCTGATTTTATGGGAATTTTACATTTTAATTGATATTAAAATGGTTATATTTGATACATAATATTGTGGAATTTTGTGTGATCATGTGGTGATGACTTTGATCCTAATTTTTGGTGTGTGATTAGGTTAGACATGTATGCTCCCATAGCATTTTCCCCACATTTTTATGGTGAGAATATGTGTGCTTTCTAGATTGATATTTAGGTGCTTCCTTTTTAGGGTTTAAGGTTGATACCTTATGGTTTAGGACTTAATTTTAGGGCTTAATAGATGATTTAGTCCCTAGTTTTTGTATGAGGCATTCTTAATTGAATTAGGATCCCTTAGGATGTTTTGTAGAAATTTATAGGATAGTTTCCTATTTTTGATTGATTTTAGTTTAGGGGCTAGCTTTAGATGATTTTAGGGCACTAACTAAACTAGTTTAACTTCCTTAGTCCCCTTAGATTAGGGTTTTTGTTTTGTTTGCCTTTGGTTGAGATTGAAGACAAGTTGAAGACAAGGAGAGGTTGCTTTAAGTTGCTTGGAGCTTTGGAATTGCTTGTGCCTGAAGGTGTCTGATGAAGTTTTAGGAGATAGGAGACCTAGGGAGAGCCTTAGGACTTGAATGATTTCTTTCACAAATATGGAAAGCATCTTGTGCTTCCATTCCTCCCAATGACTAAAAGTCCTTCTAAGATAATCACATCCCTCCTTTGGAGGGATGAGTGGCTTTATCTGGGAAGTAGATCTTTGAGGGAACCAGTCTCATAATGATGAACCCTTACAGGCTTCCTTTGGTTGTCAATAAGCTGTTTATCATTTCCACTCTCTGTTAAATCAATTGTATTCTGGTTTGAGTATTGTAATACCCCAAATTTTACCCTCATATTTAGTCAGTCATTTCGCATATCATCTCATATGAACATTTGCTAACCACTAACAGGTTAGGGAGGTGTTTGTTTTGCAGATTTGGTCCCAGGGGTATTTTGGTCATTTCACGCAAATTCTGCTAATTTCTTGAAAACGGGCTGTTATTACGTTCTGAGGCATTTATTTGCCATTTGGGTCAAGGTGCTAGTATGTTTTGTCAGAAATATGATTGGACTCGGGGCCGTGCTTTGTTTGATTCTGAAACGTTTCCAAACAGTTTTGTTTCCTGTTATAAAGTTGGGTTGGAAAGGAAGTGGATACTGTTAAGGTTACTTTGAGAAGTGATGTGATCAACGAGATTTTAATTCGAATTTGTTTGGAGGGCGGAATATCATTTATAAAAGGCAAAGGAGAAGTAAGTTTTGAACTTTGTGTTCATAAGTACTTATAAGTTACAACTCAAGAAGGAATTTAAGTGATTCTGAATTATTATTCGGGGATACTTCAAATTTACAATTGAGAAAATAAATATGAATATTTGTTGAATTTCATTTCATAAATATTTATAGTTTACAAATTGATAAATGAATTTGAATTGGGTTTACAAGAGTTTTCATTCACAATCAGTATCTATCCTAAATCCTAAAAGTTCCTAAGGGTCTTCATGCTGTCTTTAAGCTTCGCCGCAAATCTCGACTAACCTGCACATCAAAACAGAACAAGCAATATAGAAAATGTTAGAGGTTTTTGACACTCTCAGAACAGTGTCATCATCGAGTGCCGGGAGTGGCACGACCGAAGCCGCGTCCCACTCCCACTTCCGAACCTCAACCTCGGCTACCGACCGACAGCATCTGTTCCATTGTGGGACAGCCGAGAAAGAGAGGTAAAAGAAGCGTTTTTGGGTCGAAAGGATTTGCGCTAAAGTTGGATTCACATGAATGCCTATCAAGTAAATATGGTGGGATGCCATCAAGTAAAACCAGGATCCCAAACTAATTTCATACAGCCAAGTTGGAACTGAGTTCAGACTCCACAAGTGGATAATCAAACGTATCAGCAGCAAATCCATAAAAAACGATGAGAATCCGAACTGCATTAGGTACCGAAGCGTCATTATCAAATCAGAAACCAATTCATCGGTACCCACATGAAACAGAAGTCTAACATCAGAACACATGGACAACTGCACCAGATGAATCAGAAAAAAAAGAATTCAGCAGCAGTAATATCCCAGGCTAGATATCAGAACCGAATTGCATCAATCACAGCCAAACTATCAAAAAGTCAGGGACATAAAAAATAGGCTGCATCAAAGCATTTGTGTTAGAAACTAATCAATGCTAGCATCAACTCTCTATCGAACATCGAAAGAATCAAATCTAAGCAATAGATAACTAATTTCAGAATAATTCCCAGCACGATTCAAAGACGCAATTGACATAGGCTCAGACACACATGGTGTCATCATCACCGTCTCAAACAACCTGAGAGGAAAAAATAGAAATGTCAATGCGACAAGGTAGTTCAGCCACAAGCATCAAATGGCAAGCAAAGCATCTACGATAACAATGCAATATCAATGATAAGCAGCTGCAAACATCATGATATCAGGAGTAACATCCACAACAGCAGTACATCAAATACCAACCTCAAGCACCAAGCATGCCAGCTGCGAACAACAATAGCAAATATCAGTTGCAAGCAAGCTACAGTTAACAATAGAAATATCAATAATCTCGGTTCATCATCTGCAGCAACAACAACATATTAACCATCAAAGCAATTCGAGGTCCAAGAGTAAATATAGGAGAAGGATGTATTTTTAGCCCTCAGGGGTTCATCATTGGGCAAGGATCGAGTAGCCAGGAGGACTATGGCCGTGGCCATTATCAAACTCCCTACCAAGCATCGAAAATCGAAATAAGGCAACTGTTTCGAGCAATTCAATGTAATTCGCAAGGCAACTACATCCAACAACCCAATATGGCTCAGACTATTAAGTCGTCATCACCGTTATGTCCTTTCTCGCCAATGGCCCAAGACCGACAGCCTCTGAACTTATTTGCACCTGAAAGAAGAAGAAGAAAAGTAAGCTTATGCTCCAAGACTGATAACCAAACTGAACAGAAACATAAAACTGAACCAATCTTATTGTTTTTACAACCAAACAAACAGTTGAAAAGATTAGAGACTACTCGAGTTAGGGACTGCCCACGAGGCTAAGTTCAGAAATTCGAATCAAAGGCCAGGACGGCGTTGAGTCCGACATCACAGAGAGCCAAACTCATCAGAAAACGAAGTAGTCGTTATGCAGAAAAAGCCTATCAGAAAAGCCACAGAGTTAAGAAAAACATCATATCCGAAGCCAAGGGTCAAGCGGTTCATCCCCTATCAAGTAAGTAATTGTGCATTGAGGCCGAAGTGGAGTTCACCTGAAAACCAGACAAATCCATATCAGAAACAGGTCAATATCAGATAGATTGAACCAAACCAGATATCAAAGAGTAAATCCGGAACCATATCCATGGATATCCAAAACAAATCTGAATCAACATCTGAAAAGGAAATCAAGTCGATATTAGAAAGATATCCAGACAAATCCATAACTCAATCAAGTCCGAAAAGGAAAGAAGATCAAAATCAGAATAAATCGAATCCCAACTAGTATCAGAAAAGGAGAGAAATTGTATCAGACAATCAAATCGCAATCAAGCTCCAATCAAAAATAATAACGTGAAACCAATAAGATCCAAGCCCACGAAAATCACAAAGATATATAAAAGGGAACGAAGTCACCTTCGAAAACCCTAAGCGGCCGCGAGATCAAAAGAAGAAGAACTTCGTTCAATCCTTTCATCTGGGCGTAAGGAAACAGACTGGAGAAAGTTCACCGGCGCCGTCATATCCGACGGTGAGCAAACGACTCCAAGGCTCAGACTATACCGTCATCATCGCCACTCAATCATATCACGTCACCGGTGCCGACTAGCTCACAGAGGCAAACTCCTTCTCGAGCTCAGATCAAGTCTCATCACCGCCCAGTTTCCGTCCACCGCTGATCGCAACACAAAACGTAAGCATCACATGCATAACATTTCATACTTGATGATTTGATGTTTTGACATTTTAGGGGTTTCAATATCGAAAAGAAAAGAGGCAACGACGATGGAACGAGACAGAGCGAACAAGAGGAAACAAGGAACGAATGGCGCCGCCGGTTACACAATGAGGGTTTCCAAACCCTAATCAGTTACTTTAGTTGCAATGGGTTGGGACCGGGGTGATGACCGGCCCAATTCCCTTTTATTTTTTTTTATTTTTACAATTTTATTTAATCTTTTAATTTTTTTATATATTTTTAAATCTTATTAAAACTCTTTTAATCTTTTAATATTTTTAAATCTTATTAAAACTCTTTTAATCTTTTAATATTTTTAAATCTTATTAAAACTCTTCTTTTTTTTTTTTAATAAAATAAAATAAAACTCTTTTTTTATTAAATTAAACTTTTTTTGATTAACTAAGTAAAACTTTTTTTTAAATTAAAACTTTTTTTTTAAAATTAAAAACCATTATTCCTGTGGCAAATTTAACTTAGTTTTTCTCTCTTAAGAGCTTGTAGATAAATATCACAAATAAACGACAAAAGTCTCAAAAAAATCTCACAACTTCTTTGACTGCTGTCTTGTTTCGGCTTACTAACCACGTCATTTGTTTTGCAGCTTAGTCATGTTATCGTCAATTTATTTTCCAATTTTCATTATAACTGCTTCTCATCTGTAACCTCGCGAACTAACAATCGCTCTTTAAATTCTGCCTTTAAATTTCTGCTTGTATGGTTTAAATTATGACATTATCTGTCTGTTGCATGATTCCAGTATCTCACGCTTCCACCAATATTTTGTCACTGTCGCACTCTGAAGGAATTAGGTCTAGCATTTGACCGCTGTGTCAATAGTCCTCACCTTCAACCCTTACAAACTACAAACCCTGATTTTCACAAATGCCTCGCCGCAGGCAAAATTACAATTTTACCCCTAGCATTAGGTCAAAGAGCCGTCGCGCTCATTTTAGGGTTTCCCGCCGTGGAATCCCTAATTTAACCTTAATTTCAACTTAACAATTCAACGTAGAGATTTGGAGTTTCTACACTCCGCGTAAGCGTGCCCTTAAGACATGTTTATTCCCCTTGAGACCTTGACCACAGTCAAGAAGTCTCTAACCTCCCTTTTGAGGGGAACTACGATTACTCTGATTCCACTCCCGTAAGGATACGTAGGCACAAGATGCGATGTCTTGCCGAGTAAACTTAGAATTAACCCCTTAGGTTTTATTTTCTCACTTTTAATCCCTTTGTACATATACTTTAAGCAAATAAATAAAGCAAATAGTAAACATTTGAACAAAAGGTTCCTGTAGAGTACTACAGAAGTTTAGGGTGCTAATACCTTCCCTAAATTTAACCAACCCCCGAACCCTAGATCTTTCCCCGCATTGTGTTTACGATGCAAAATAGGTTTTCCCTCTTTTGACCTTTTCCTTCGGATAAATCAAAGAGCGGTTGTGAATTGAATTGCGATTCAAACTCATTAATAGTTTGATATCCTATTTCCACCGCAACAGAAAATGGCGACTTCACTGGGGAGTGTCCTAACTTTTGAGGGTTATCCCTAACTTGTTCATATTTATTACTATCTGTGTTTTTTTGCATGTATATATTTGTGCTTTGATTGTGGGACTGTTCCTTGTGCTGTGAGATAGGTCCTAACCCGGATCTAGTGTACCTTAGGTAAATGGCAATAGACCAAGGAAACTGTACGACGTATATCGATACGGTTGATCTGGTGGCCATAGTTAGTGCGACTTCTTGGTTGGTGCTTATATTCCTTAAGTCAAGTTGAGGATAATATTGAGGCTGCCATATGTTGTCAATGCATTAACTGACTTTTAGAACCCTAGTTAACTCATCTTGGCCTTTAGAAAGTAGTGAGGTAACCGGCTTTGGTGCAGACTGAAGTTGGTTGACACTCGATACTACGCTCATTGAGATCTTAAACTTGGAGGGTTTTGGTTGGCAAGTAAGTTGCCTTCTGAACAACCACCCTTGTGAAGGATCAATGATATTGAGATCCCTTAGAACCTGGTTACTTTTGTAGGACAGGATGAACCATCTAACTTCAGGGGAGGGTACTTGCCTTTGAACCTCATGCAAGCCTTTGACCTAGGACTTTGTGTGTTTTCATACATTGCATCCATAAAGCATCTCATCGCATTGTATTTCATGGAGTTCAAACATCATTTATGGATATCGCGGGATACCATAAATAAGAAAAAATATATAAAATGGAAAAAACAAGAAAAAGATTTCCTTGGTACCCCACGACATTAGTAAATGTTTAGAATTCCATGAAATCTTCATTTACATTCACATTTTAGCATCATACTTTTGCATTGCATGTGTCTCCCGATTTCTCACACTCGGTTCTCTCACCTTCCAGTTTTGTCACCCTGAGTTCTCGGCACCCATACAACACCAGAGCTCAAACTCGGAAAAGAATGGAGGATCAGGCAAAAGAGATTGATCGCCTTAGCAATGAACTTGAAGACCTTCGAGGGGGTATGGGGCGTATGATGGAATTGTTACATGTCATGAATGCTAAGATGGATACCCAGCCCACTGTTGTTTCTGAGATTACCGGCGTTACTGTGGACCCTCCACCAAGTGTGACCGTAGCAAGGGACCCACCTTATGGTCTTGCTCCCGGTTTTGTGCCTCCTCAAGCCACTGTTCCGATTAATCAACCTGTTCAGCAAGCCGTGCCTTTATTGTCTGAAGTTTCTAGGGGGGCTCCTATCTTTGCACCACCTGTTGTACACACTCGTGCGCAACCGTACTTCAATGAGACAGTTTTTGATAATCTTGATGAGAATGTTGAGGGTTATGAGAAACATGATAAGCTTCGTGAGGAAGTGAACACTATCGTCCAGAGATTGAAAAAGGTAGAGGGTGATCAAATTTTTGGGACTGCTGCAAGGGATGTTTGTTTGGTCTCAGGTTTAGTTATTCCCCCGAAGTTCAAAACTCCGAACTTCGATCGTTATGAAGGTGCCACCTGTCCTAAGAGTCATCTGATCATGTATTATCGCAAAATGGCTGCCCATGTTGAGAATGATAAACTGATGATTCATTGCTTCCAAGACAGTTTGAAGGGTGCTTCTTCCAAGTGGTATTTAACTTTAGACCAGTCTCGCATTAAGAGTTTTCAAGATTTATCTGACGCTTTCATCAAACACTACAAGTACAATATGGATCTGGCTCCTGACAGAAGACAGTTGCTGAGTATGTCACAAAAGAATTCTGAGTCATTCAAAGAGTATGCTCAAAGGTGGAGAGAGACTGCTTCGCAGGTAGAACCTCCTTTGACCGAGAAAGAGTTAGCTGATTGGTTTGTCGACACAGTCCGTCCAGAATTTTACGAGAGAATGGTGGGTAGTGTGACTTCAAATTTCTCCGACATCGTTGCTGTGGGTGTCAAGATTGAATTGGGTATGAAGAGTGGTAAAATGACAAATAATCATGGCGCTTCTAAGGATCAGCCGAAGAAACCTCCGTATAGCTCCCAGAAAAAGAAGGAGAGTGAGACTAATGCTATATCCTCTGGTAGACCAAGGGAACGCTTTCATCGGCATCCGCAAGGTTATGCTCAACCTCAAGGGTACCCAGTCCAATATGCTCAACAACCCTATGTGGCAGCTATTACACCTTCTTTCAATCAACAGGTTCCCATGTATCAACCTATGCAACAATCTCCTGTTTATCCGCCTCCTGTCAACTACCTACAGGCGCCCAACGCTCCTGCTCCTCAACAGCCAGAGAGTCCGGCTCCTCGCCGGAATGTTCCGAATAGAAGAACGTATAAGCCTTGTCCGCCGATTCCGATGACCTTCACCGAGTTGTATCCCTCTTTGGTCAAGCAAGGTCTCATCACTACTCGGGCTTTGGGTCCGCCTCCTAATCCTCTACCCGCCAATTACAACGCCGCCGCTCATTGTTTATTTCATGAGGGTGCGCCTGGTCATGATCTGGAGAATTGTTATGCTCTCAAAAACATCGTCAGGGATTTATTGGAAAAGAAGATTTTGTCATTTGAAGATCCTCAACCGAATGTTAAGAAGAACCCTTTTCCTAACCATGAGAGTGTCAATGCCATTGGTGCTGATTCGGAAGAAGGTTATGCCCTTGATGTTGATCAGATTAAGACTCCTCTCAAGATGTTCCATTCGAAACTGTTTGAGGATGGTTTAGTAGATACTTCCCACGTTGCATGCGTAAGTTGTGAAGCCAGTATCAAGGGTTGTGTGTTGGTTCAGAATGATGTTCAGAGGTTAATTAATGAGGGTGTTTTACAAGTGACAAGCCAAGCCAAGAAGGATGTAGTCGCTGTGGTTGAGCCTGTTTTCCATCAGCCTGAATCAAAGGGTAAGGTACCAGTGTTTAATTTATCAGGGGCAGGCTCCGCCAACCTCGTGTTCGGTATACCGAGGTCGTATATCCCTGAAGTGAATCAGCCTAAGCCTATAGTTATTCGAAGACCGAGTCCGTTTCCTTTCAGTGATCCTAAAGCTGTGCCTTGGAAATATGACGTGACTATGATTGACAAGGAGTCTGGGAAGGTTATTCCAAATGAAGAGGTTAAGGACACGGTGACCAATATCGCAGAGGCAAGCAGGATAACTCGCAGTGGCCGTGTGTATACTCCCCGTTCTAATGAGGTTCCACCTAAGGAGACCACTAATATCCCAGTGGCCGTCAAAGACAAAGGAAAGGGAGCCGTTACGAATGATGAAGATGCTGAGTTTTTGAGGATCATCAAGAAAAGTGACTATAAAGTTATCGATCAACTTCATCAGACTCCTTCCAAGATCTCAATTCTATCTCTGTTAATGAATTCACCCGCTCATAGGATGGCCTTACAGAAGGTTTTGACTCAAGCACATGTGGATCAAGATATTAGCACCAGTCGGTTTGATAGTGTGATTGCCAATTTGACCGCCTGTAACACCCTCAGTTTCAGCAATGAAGAGTTACCGAAGGAGGGTCCGAACCATAATCGTGCTTTACATATATCGGTGAAATGTCAGGAGGACAATTTAGCGAGAGTGCTAGTAGACACCGGGTCTTCTCTGAATGTGCTACCCAAGAGGGTTCTCGATAAGTTGGCCTGTAAAGAGACTGTGTTGAAACCTACTCCTTTGGTTGTCAAGGCTTTCGATGGCTCTCGTCGATCGGTAATGGGGGAGGTTGAGCTTCCTATCCTGATTGGTCCGCAAATTTTTAATGTCACGTTTCAAGTCATGGACATTAATCCCAACTACAGTTGTTTACTCGGAAGGCCGTGGATTCATGCCGCTGGGGCGGTAACCTCAACTTTACATCAGAAGATGAAGTTCGTGATCGATGGAAAGTTGGTTATTATACACGGTGAGGAAGATCTGATGGTCAGTAACCTGTCTTCTTTCCATTACATCGAGGCCGATGAGAATGCTTTAGACATTTCCTTTCAAGCACTTGAGATCGCCAATGCTGTTCTGCTGGAAGTCGAAGAAACAGTGGGTCAGGGTAATCCATCTTTTGCATCTCTGAAGAGTACCAAATCAACAATTGACAGGGGCATTCCTGAAGGTTGGGGAGAGGTAATTGATGTCAAGACCAAGACTGATCGCTCTGGGTTGGGTTACAAACCAACTCAGAATGGAGCTGCCACGACTGTCGAAGGGCGTCCGAAGGTTATCCAAGAGGTATTTGTCAGCGGAGGCTTCCAAGTCAATGCCATCAGTGACTGTGAGAAAAATGAAGAGCTGAGCAACCTGGTGTTTAAGGGTGATGCAGTTTTGAACAACTGGGAGGCCGTAGAGATCCCTGTTATTTTTCCCTTGTCAAAGTAATTGTTTTTTTTAAGTTTCATTTACATTTTCAAACAAAAATCTGTAGCTCTGCCCAAGGCTATAGGGTCGTTTTGTCGGGCCACCTTTCATTTCTAAAAAGATATTAATAAAAGCATTTTGTTCAATTCCACTTTGGTTCATTTGCGTTTTTCGTTTTCACCTTTAAAAATGAAATTGGCAACCTTCCTTCAAAAAAATAATAATAAAAAAAAACAGCATTTCATTCTTACATATCTTCGAGCATTTTAATTAAGTAAGCCTTCCCTCATGCAGAGATATCGTAAACCTTGTTGGATCCAATGACTTTACTAACACTCCTGACTGGGATGCACCCATCAATCAAGCTGAGGATGAGGGTAAAGAGGATTTTGAAGTACCCGCGGAACTGACAAGATTGATTGAGTACGAGTACACAGAGCTTCAGCTGTATAAAGAGCAGGTGGACTTAATTAATCTCGGTACAGATGAGAACAAGAAAGAGGTCAAGATTGGTGCAATGCTTGGGACAGAGATTAGGCCAAGGTTGATTGAGTTGTTAAAAGAGTATATTGATGTGTTTGCATGGTCGTATCAAGATATGCCGGGCCTAGACACGGATATTGTTGTTCACAAGCTGCCGCTTAAGCCAGATTGTCCACCTATCAAGCAGAAACTCCGAAGAACGAGACCCGACATGGCTTTGAAGATTCGAGATGAGGTTAAAAAGCAGTTGGATGCAGGCTTCTTGGCAGTCGCAAAATATCCAGATTGGGTTGCCAACATTGTGCCAGTACCCAAGAAGGACGGTAAAGTTAGGATGTGTGTAGACTACAGGGATCTGAACAAAGCAAGTCCAAAAGACGACTTCCCACTGCCACATATTGATACACTGGTAGACAATACGGCCAGTTTTGCGTTGTTCTCATCTATGGATGGTTTCTCCGGCTATAATCAGATCAAGATGGATCCCGATGATCGAGAGAAGACTACTTTCATTACTCCTTGGGGAACCTTCTGCTACAAAGTCATGCCCTTCGGTTTAAAGAATGCAGGGGCAACTTACCAACGTGCCATGACCACTCTCTTTCATGATATGATGCACAAAGAAATTGAGGTGTATGTGGACGATATGATAGCCAAATCTCAGAGTGAAGAGGAGCATTTAGACCACTTGTTGAAGCTGTTTGAACGACTCAGGAAATATCAGTTGAAATTGAATCCTGCAAAATGTACCTTCGGTGTCAGATCTGGAAAACTGCTTGGTTTCATTGTTAGCCAGCGAGGGATTGAGGTGGATCCTGACAAAGTCCGAGCCATTCAAGATATGCCGGCTCCGCGAACCGAGACGCAAGTTAGGGGTTTTCTGGGACGTCTGAATTATATTTCCAGGTTTATCTTTAATATGACCGCTACTTGTGAGCCGATATTCAAGCTGCTTTGCAAGGGGCAGACAGTTGAGTGGAACCCTGATTGTCAGAAAGCGTTCGAGAAGATTAAGGGTTATTTGCAAGATCCCCCTATTCTGATCCCGCCCGTACCTGGAAGACCGTTGTTTATGTACCTTACTGTGCTCGAGAAGTCTATAGGTTGTGTGCTTGGACAACATGATGAGACTGGGAAAAAGGAACATGCGATTTATTACCTGAGCAAGAAGTTTACCGATTGCGAAAACAGATACTCACCATTAGAGAAAACTTGTTGTGCATTGGCATGGGCCGCTAAGCGCCTTCGGCAGTATATGGTCTGTCATACCACGTTATTGATTTCTAAAATGGATCCGATCAAGTATATTTTTGAAAAACCTGCTCAAACCGGGAGGCTAGCCCGTTGGCACATGTTGTTATCCGAATATGACATCCAGTATGTACCCCAGAAGGCGATTAAGGGTAGTATCTTATCTGATTACCTTGCAGACCAGCCAGTTGAAGATTATGAACCTCTTAAGTTCGATTTTCCCGATGAGGATATCCTGTTGATTAAAAGAGATTGTGAAGAGCCAGATCCGAGCGAAGGTCCAGAACCAGGTCTTTGGTGGAAGATGATGTTTGATGGCTCCTCGAATTTCAATGGGCATGGTATAGGCGCCGTTTTGATGAACCCAAAGGGTGGATTCACTCCATTTACAGCAAGATTGGACTTTGAATGCACTAACAACGTCGCAGAATATGAAACATGTATCCTCGGCCTCGAAGCGGCGATTCACCTCCGAATCAAACTTCTTAAAGTAAGTGGTGACTCAGCCTTGGTTATTTACCAAGTACAAGGCAAATGGGAGACGAAGAATGAGAAGTTAATCCCTTATAAAGACTATATTATTGAGCTGATCAAGTATTTCGACGAGATAGAGTTCGAGCATGTTCCTAGATCCGAGAATCACGTGGCTGATGCATTAGCCATGTTAGCATCCATGTGGAAAGTTAAGTTCGTTAATGAAGCACCTCTTATCCATATCGAGCGCAAAGTTGAGCCCGCTTATTGTCAGTTGGTCGAAGAAGTCGAGGCGGGTGAAAAGCCTTGGTTTCACGATATCAAGAACTATCTCGTCAAGCAAGAGTATCCCGAGGGTGCCACTGGTCTGGACAAGAAAACATTGAGAAGATTGGCGTCCAAATTCTTTATCAGTAATGGTGTGTTGTACAAGAGAAATCACGACATGGTCCTGCTCAGATGTGTTGATAAACGGGAAGCGGACATGTTACTACAGGAAATTCATGAGGGGACCTTCGGAACCCATGCCAATGGTTATGCTATGTCCAAGAAGATGTTAAGGGCTGGGTATTACTGGTTAACCATGGAAGCCGACTGCATCCAATACGCTAGGAAATGCCATAAGTGCCAAATTTATGCTGATAAAATGCATGTACCTCCGTCACCGTTGAATGTTTTGTCTTCACCATGGCCGTTCTCTATGTGGGGCATTGACATGATTGGGGCAATTGAGCCGAAGGCTTCTAACGGTCATCGTTTTATCCTCGTTGCTATAGATTATTTCACCAAGTGGGTAGAGGCTGCCTCCTACACCAACGTGACCAAGCAAGTGGTTGCCCGCTTCATCAGGAAAGAGATTATCCGCCGTTACGGAGTCCCAAGCCGGATAATAACTGACAATGGCACCAATCTGAACAACAAGACTATGAAAGAGTTGTGTGATAACTTCAAGATCACTCACCACAATTCTTCTCCATACCGTCCTAAGATGAATGGAGCCGTTGAAGCTGCGAACAAGAATATCAAGAAGATCCTGCAAAAGATGGTTGTGACTTACAAAGATTGGCATGAGATGTTACCGTTCGCTTTGCATGGATACAGAACCTCGGTAAGAACTTCGACAGGGGCAACACCTTTCTCACTAGTATATGGAATGGACGCCGTGCTCCCCATCGAAGTAGAGATACCTTCGCTAAGAGTGTTAATGGAAGCTGAACTTGAGGAAGCTGAGTGGGTTCAGGACAGATTGGATCAGTTGAATCTCATTGACGAGAAGCGCTTGACAGCCATGTGCCATGGGCAATTATATCAGAAACGGATGAAAAGAGCGTTTGATAAAAAGATTCGTATCCGTGAGTTCCGTCAAGGAGAGCTCGTACTCAAAAAGATCTTGCCAGTACACAAAGATATGCGTGGAAAGTGGATGCCCAATTATGAAGGCCCGTTCGTCGTAAAGGTTGTCTTCTCCGGAGGGTCTCTAATACTTACGACAATGGACGGTGAAGAACTAGCACATCCCGTGAATTCTGATGCAGTCCGAAAATATTATGCCTAAAAACCCGCTAAGTCGAAAACCTGCAAAAGGCGACTTAGGCAAAAGTAAGGGTTGAAAAAAAAAAAAGAAAAAAGAAATAATAACAAAAGCTCGCTAGGTTGAAAACCCGAAAGGGCGGCTTAGGCAAAAAAGAGCGTCCCGGTGGATTGAAAACCCGAAATGGCAGTCTAGGCAAAAGTTAGGGACAAAGGCATTTCATTGTATCAGAAGACACTGATATTCTCGAACACACTTTTCGCATGAGAGCCATGTTTCAGTTCTTTCATCCTTGCCCAAAGCAGGATTCTGGATTAGTCTTAGTTATTAGTGTCAGTAGGTGTCGTTGGATTCAATGTAACCTTTTTCCCATGTTGCCAATTTCAAAATGTAATCATCTGTGGAGCTATGCCTTCGGCAAGCAGCCACCCTTTAATAAAAGATGCCATCTCGTTACTTACATTCCTTGGTGCATTGCTCTTTATTTTCTATTGTTATGCAAAATGCGTTTATTCTTAAAATTTGAAAATGAAAGGTGCATTGTAGATTTTTCAAAACTGTTTTTCAAAAAAACAAAACAAATTTGGAATGTAATAAATTACTTTGACTAGTGGAAATTCCGACAGGATCTCTTCATTCCCCGGAAATATCATTATTGCAGAAACACTTTCAAACCATTGCCCAGTGATAGTCCCCAGAGAGACTATAAGCTGACAACTTTTTCTTGGGAAACTCAAAAGTGTTCCTCAGGTTTTCTTTTCCCCAGGTAAAGACGTGATACCGTACACCCAAGCCGATTACTTTCTCCCCAGAGAATTCAGAATTTTAAAAACCAGATGTGATTCTACCATTGATCCTTCTCACCCATGATTGACGTATTGGTTGCAGAGAACGCAGGGTATTTCCGTCGAGATATTTATTTCGTCTCTCGTCCCGTCTCTAGTCTGTTTCATACGCAAGGGCATAAGCATCACATGCCTATTTCATTACATATTTCATTACATATTCATTACATATTCATTACATACTCATTACGTACTCATTTCATAACATCTTGCATACATAGACATTAACATACAGCCACATTAACATATGCATTAACATATGCATTAGCATTCACAGGTTCATTGTGTTTAACCATCATTTGGTTGTTACCGCCGAGTAACTGGGTTTGTCCATTCTCTTCAAATAGATTGTCAGCCCTAAGCATAAAATAATTACTTGTTCCCAGTTTCCCCACAGAGTTCGATCCTCGTGGATGACGGTTACTTCAGCTATCTTTCCTCACCAGGATAAGATATCTACCCTTCGAGTTCATTCCCTCGATGGAGTCTTGATTACCAGTCTTCTTTCTAGCTCAATCCTAGATTGAATCTCAGGCTTGTCGGTCTTCAATCCCAACCGGACGTGCATTTATTTTGCACCATCTAGAGATTTTCACCATACCATGGCAGATACGCGACTGTTCTCGCCCGAGAAGTTTATCACCATACCCGGACGTGCATTTATTTTGCACTATCTTTCAAGAAAATCAACTGCAATCCTTTACAAATACACGCCAGTTCACGCCTGGAAAATATATCAGTACAATACTTTACAATCCTACAGGTTACAACCCTTTACACTTTACATTTTACAGCATCAGCATACGACATTTCTCACCTAAGAGGTCGATCCTATCCTCATTATGACTCGCAGCAAATGGCCATCTCCATGGAGCAGTTGGGCTTCCATTTACCTGCCGTCTTGAGGTTTGAACCAAATCGTATTCAGGAGAGCACGATCTTGAGTTACGGGAAGGTTTGAGCGAAATCATATTCAGGAGAGCACGATTCTGAGTTATGAAGAAGTTCATTTATCCTTTAGTAAAAGAAGGAACAGAATCATATTCAGGAGAGCACGATTCTGAGTTATGAGGAAGTTCAGTTGGCCGTTTTTCAGGAGAGCACGATTCTGAAGAATGAAGAAATTTCAGGAGCGAAATCATATTCAGGAGAGCACGATTCTGAAATATGAAGAAGTTCGATCATCCAGTTTCATATTCAGGAGAGCACGATTCTGAAATATGAAGAAACTCAGTCATCCAGTTTCATATTCAGGAGAGCACGATTCTGAAGTATGAAGAATTTCATTTACAAGAAAGAGCCAAATCATATTCAGGAGAGCACGATTCTGACGTATGAGGAAGTTCAGTTAGTCCTTTTCATGTTCAGGAGAGCACGATCTTGAAGCATGAAGAAGTTTATTTATCCTTCAGTAAGAGAAGAATCAGAATCGTATTCCAGGCGCCGACCTTAAATGCGAGAAGATTTACTTATCAGATAAGCAGCAGCCTCTTTATTTGAGTGCTTATCCATTTTTGCGCATAAGTCCCTTCCAACGATAAGTGACAGTTCTCCCGAGAAACTTATCAGGGCATTTCCCATTAAAGTCCATTTATTTTGGCATACAGCCGGTTTTTACCCTGTATATTTGCTACGGATTCCCGAAAAGTCCGTTTGATCCTGTCACGAGGGATAGTTTACAGAAGCTTGGATGTTATTCTTTGCTCAATGCTCCAGCATTCTGTAATCGATCTTGCAATCGTACGTGATCCAGTTTTATTTTTAGATTCCCCAGTGGAGGTCGTCTCATAGGTACCATCTCCATTTGAGAATCTCGTTCCTTTTCTAAAAAAGACAATTGGTCGTGTTCACACCAGTTGACCATCATTTTTAGAATTCCCCAGTGTTGTACTGTGTCCCAGCGCGTCGTTTTCCCCGGTGTGTTCTTCTCGTAGCGTCTGTCCCTGTGTCGTCGTATTCGTCAGCATTTTCGCATTCATTATTCCAGCATACGCATCATATCATAGTCATGGCATCATCTGCATTAAGTCGTTCCAGTTTTGTCCATAGCATATCGTCGCATATAAGGGCAAAATTTTCGGTTATCTATATTTAAATCTCTCCACCACGATTCCTCGAGTCTCTGTCACTCAAATCGTCCGGTGTAGCTATTTAAATAGGGGCAACTGTAATACCCCAAATTTTACCCTCATATTTAGTCAGTCATTTCGCATATCATCTCATATGAACATTTGCTAACCACTAACAGGTTAGGGAGGTGTTTGTTTTGCAGATTTGGTCCCAGGGGTATTTTGGTCATTTCACGCAAATTCTGCTAATTTCTTGAAAACGGGCTGTTATTACGTTCTGAGGCATTTATTTGCCATTTGGGTCAAGGTGCTAGTATGTTTTGTCAGAAATATGATTGGACTCGGGGCCGTGCTTTGTTTGATTCTGAAACGTTTCCAAACAGTTTTGTTTCCTGTTATAAAGTTGGGTTGGAAAGGAAGTGGATACTGTTAAGGTTACTTTGAGAAGTGATGTGATCAACGAGATTTTAATTCGAATTTGTTTGGAGGGCGGAATATCATTTATAAAAGGCAAAGGAGAAGTAAGTTTTGAACTTTGTGTTCATAAGTACTTATAAGTTACAACTCAAGAAGGAATTTAAGTGATTCTGAATTATTATTCGGGGATACTTCGAATTTACAATTGAGAAAATAAATATGAATATTTGTTGAATTTCATTTCATAAATATTTATAGTTTACAAATTGATAAATGAATTTGAATTGGGTTTACAAGAGTTTTCATTCACAATCAGTATCTATCCTAAATCCTAAAAGTTCCTAAGGGTCTTCATGCTGTCTTTAAGCTTCGCCGCAAATCTCGACTAACCTGCACATCAAAACAGAACAAGCAATATAGAAAATGTTAGAGGTTTTTGACACTCTCAGAACAGTGTCATCATCGAGTGCCGGGAGTGGCACGACCGAAGCCGCGTCCCACTCCCACTTCCGAACCTCAACCTCGGCTACCGACCGGCAGCATCTGTTCCATTGTGGGACAGCCGAGAAAGAGAGGTAAAAGAAGCGTTTTTGGGTCGAAAGGATTTGCGCTAAAGTTGGATTCACATGAATGCCTATCAAGTAAATATGGTGGGATGCCATCAAGTAAAACCAGGATCCCAAACTAATTTCATACAGCCAAGTTGGAACTGAGTTCAGACTCCACAAGTGGATAATCAAACGTATCAGCAGCAAATCCATAAAAAACGATGAGAATCCGAACTGCATTAGGTACCGAAGCGTCATTATCAAATCAGAAACCAATTCATCGGTACCCACATGAAACAGAAGTCTAACATCAGAACACATGGACAACTGCACCAGATGAATCAGAAAAAAAAGAATTCAGCAGTAGTAATATCCCAGGCTAGATATCAGAACCGAATTGCATCAATCACAGCCAAACTATCAAAAAGTCAGGGACATAAAAAATAGGCTGCATCAAAGCATTTGTGTTAGAAACTAATCAATGCTAGCATCAACTCTCTATCGAACATCGAAAGAATCAAATCTAAGCAATAGATAACTAATTTCAGAATAATTCCCAGCACGACTCAAAGACGCAATTGACATAGGCTCAGACACACATGGTGTCATCATCACCGTCTCAAACAACCTGAGAGGAAAAAATAGAAATGTCAATGCGACAAGGTAGTTCAGCCACAAGCATCAAATGGCAAGCAAAGCATCTACGATAACAATGCAATATCAATGATAAGCAGCTGCAAACATCATGATATCAGGAGTAACATCCACAACAGCAGTACATCAAATACCAACCTCAAGCACCAAGCATGCCAGCTGCGAACAACAATAGCAAATATCAGTTGCAAGCAAGCTACAGTTAACAATAGAAATATCAATAATCTCGGTTCATCATCTGCAGCAACAACAACATATTAACCATCAAAGCAATTCGAGGTCCAAGAGTAAATATAGGAGAAGGATGTATTTTTAGCCCTCAGGGGTTCATCATTGGGCAAGGATCGAGTAGCCAGGAGGACTATGGCCGTGGCCATTATCAAACTCCCTACCAAGCATCGAAAATCGAAATAAGGCAACTGTTTCGAGCAATTCAATGTAATTCGCAAGGCAACTACATCCAACAACCCAATATGGCTCAGACTATTAAGTCGTCATCACCGTTATGTCCTTTCTCGCCAATGGCCCAAGACCGGCAGCCTCTGAACTTATTTGCACCTGAAAGAAGAAGAAGAAAAGTAAGCTTATGCTCCAAGACTGATAACCAAACTGAACAGAAACATAAAACTGAACCAATCTTATTGTTTTTACAACCAAACAAACAGTTGAAAAGATTAGAGACTACTCGAGTTAGGGACTGCCCACGAGGCTAAGTTCAGAAATTCGAATCAAAGGCCAGGACGGCGTTGAGTCCGACATCACAGAGAGCCAAACTCATCAGAAAACGAAGTAGTCGTTATGCAGAAAAAGCCTATCAGAAAAGCCACAGAGTTAAGAAAAACATCATATCCGAAGCCAAGGGTCAAGCGGTTCATCCCCTATCAAGTAAGTAATTGTGCATTGAGGCCGAAGTGGAGTTCACCTGAAAACCAGACAAATCCATATCAGAAACAGGTCAATATCAGATAGATTGAACCAAACCAGATATCAAAGAGTAAATCCGGAACCATATCCATGGATATCCAAAACAAATCTGAATCAACATCTGAAAAGGAAATCAAGTCGATATTAGAAAGATATCCAGACAAATCCATAACTCAATCAAGTCCGAAAAGGAAAGAAGATCAAAATCAGAATAAATCGAATCCCAACTAGTATCAGAAAAGGAGAGAAATTGTATCAGACAATCAAATCGCAATCAAGCTCCAATCAAAAATAATAACGTGAAACCAATAAGATCCAAGCCCACGAAAATCACAAAGATATATAAAAGGGAACGAAGTCACCTTCGAAAACCCTAAGCGGCCGCGAGATCAAAAGAAGAAGAACTTCGTTCAATCCTTTCATCTGGGCGTAAGGAAACAGACTGGAGAAAGTTCACCGGCGCCGTCATATCCGACGGTGAGCAAACGACTCCAAGGCTCAGACTATACCGTCATCATCGCCACTCAATCATATCACGTCACCGGTGCCGACTAGCTCACAGAGGCAAACTCCTTCTCGAGCTCAGATCAAGTCTCATCACCGCCCAGTTTCCGTCCACCGCTGATCGCAACACAAAACGTAAGCATCACATGCATAACATTTCATACTTGATGATTTGATGTTTTGACATTTTAGGGGTTTCAATATCGAAAAGAAAAGAGGCAACGACGATGGAACGAGACAGAGCGAACAAGAGGAAACAAGGAACGAATGGCGCCGCCGGTTACACAATGAGGGTTTCCAAACCCTAATCAGTTACTTTAGTTGCAATGGGTTGGGACCGGGGTGATGACCGGCCCAATTCCCTTTTATTTTATTTTTTATTTTTACAATTTTATTTAATCTTTTAATTTTTTTATATATTTTTAAATCTTATTAAAACTCTTTTAATCTTTTAATATTTTTAAATCTTATTAAAACTCTTTTAATCTTTTAATATTTTTAAATCTTATTAAAACTCTTCTTTTTTTTTTTAATAAAATAAAATAAAACTCTTTTTTTATTAAATTAAACTTTTTTTGATTAACTAAGTAAAACTTTTTTTTAAATTAAAACTTTTTTTTTAAAATTAAAAACCATTATTCCTGTGGCAAATTTAACTTAGTTTTTCTCTCTTAAGAGCTTGTAGATAAATATCACAAATAAACGACAAAAGTCTCAAAAAAATCTCACAACTTCTTTGACTGCTGTCTTGTTTCGGCTTACTAACCACGTCATTTGTTTTGCAGCTTAGTCATGTTATCGTCAATTTATTTTCCAATTTTCATTATAACTGCTTCTCATCTGTAACCTCGCGAACTAACAATCGCTCTTTAAATTCTGCCTTTAAATTTCTGCTTGTATGGTTTAAATTATGACATTATCTGTCTGTTGCATGATTCCAGTATCTCACGCTTCCACCAATATTTTGTCACTGTCGCACTCTGAAGGAATTAGGTCTAGCATTTGACCGCTGTGTCAATAGTCCTCACCTTCAACCCTTACAAACTACAAACCCTGATTTTCACAAATGCCTCGCCGCAGGCAAAATTACAATTTTACCCCTAGCATTAGGTCAAAGAGCCGTCGCGCTCATTTTAGGGTTTCCCGCCGTGGAATCCCTAATTTAACCTTAATTTCAACTTAACAATTCAACGTAGAGATTTGGAGTTTCTACACTCCGCGTAAGCGTGCCCTTAAGACATGTTTATTCCCCTTGAGACCTTGACCACAGTCAAGAAGTCTCTAACCTCCCTTTTGAGGGGAACTACGATTACTCTGATTCCACTCCCGTAAGGATACGTAGGCACAAGATGCGATGTCTTGCCGAGTAAACTTAGAATTAACCCCTTAGGTTTTATTTTCTCACTTTTAATCCCTTTGTACATATACTTTAAGCAAATAAATAAAGCAAATAGTAAACATTTGAACAAAAGGTTCCTGTAGAGTACTACAGAAGTTTAGGGTGCTAATACCTTCCCTAAATTTAACCAACCCCCGAACCCTAGATCTTTCCCCGCATTGTGTTTACGATGCAAAATAGGTTTTCCCTCTTTTGACCTTTTCCTTCGGATAAATCAAAGAGCGGTTGTGAATTGAATTGCGATTCAAACTCATTAATAGTTTGATATCCTATTTCCACCGCAACAGAAAATGGCGACTTCACTGGGGAGTGTCCTAACTTTTGAGGGTTATCCCTAACTTGTTCATATTTATTACTATCTGTGTTTTTTTGCATGTATATATTTGTGCTTTGATTGTGGGACTGTTCCTTGTGCTGTGAGATAGGTCCTAACCCGGATCTAGTGTACCTTAGGTAAATGGCAATAGACCAAGGAAACTGTACGACGTATATCGATACGGTTGATCTGGTGGCCATAGTTAGTGCGACTTCTTGGTTGGTGCTTATATTCCTTAAGTCAAGTTGAGGATAATATTGAGGCTGCCATATGTTGTCAATGCATTAACTGACTTTTAGAACCCTAGTTAACTCATCTTGGCCTTTAGAAAGTAGTGAGGTAACCGGCTTTGGTGCAGACTGAAGTTGGTTGACACTCGATACTACGCTCATTGAGATCTTAAACTTGGAGGGTTTTGGTTGGCAAGTAAGTTGCCTTCTGAACAACCACCCTTGTGAAGGATCAATGATATTGAGATCCCTTAGAACCTGGTTACTTTTGTAGGACAGGATGAACCATCTAACTTCAGGGGAGGGTACTTGCCTTTGAACCTCATGCAAGCCTTTGACCTAGGACTTTGTGTGTTTTCATACATTGCATCCATAAAGCATCTCATCGCATTGTATTTCATGGAGTTCAAACATCATTTATGGATATCGCGGGATACCATAAATAAGAAAAAATATATAAAATGGAAAAAACAAGAAAAAGATTTCCTTGGTACCCCACGACATTAGTAAATGTTTAGAATTCCATGAAATCTTCATTTACATTCACATTTTAGCATCATACTTTTGCATTGCATGTGTCTCCCGATTTCTCACACTCGGTTCTCTCACCTTCCAGTTTTGTCACCCTGAGTTCTCGGCACCCATACAACACCAGAGCTCAAACTCGGAAAAGAATGGAGGATCAGGCAAAAGAGATTGATCGCCTTAGCAATGAACTTGAAGACCTTCGAGGGGGTATGGGGCGTATGATGGAATTGTTACATGTCATGAATGCTAAGATGGATACCCAGCCCACTGTTGTTTCTGAGATTACCGGCGTTACTGTGGACCCTCCACCAAGTGTGACCGTAGCAAGGGACCCACCTTATGGTCTTGCTCCCGGTTTTGTGCCTCCTCAAGCCACTGTTCCGATTAATCAACCTGTTCAGCAAGCCGTGCCTTTATTGTCTGAAGTTTCTAGGGGGGCTCCTATCTTTGCACCACCTGTTGTACACACTCGTGCGCAACCGTACTTCAATGAGACAGTTTTTGATAATCTTGATGAGAATGTTGAGGGTTATGAGAAACATGATAAGCTTCGTGAGGAAGTGAACACTATCGTCCAGAGATTGAAAAAGGTAGAGGGTGATCAAATTTTTGGGACTGCTGCAAGGGATGTTTGTTTGGTCTCAGGTTTAGTTATTCCCCCGAAGTTCAAAACTCCGAACTTCGATCGTTATGAAGGTGCCACCTGTCCTAAGAGTCATCTGATCATGTATTATCGCAAAATGGCTGCCCATGTTGAGAATGATAAACTGATGATTCATTGCTTCCAAGACAGTTTGAAGGGTGCTTCTTCCAAGTGGTATTTAACTTTAGACCAGTCTCGCATTAAGAGTTTTCAAGATTTATCTGACGCTTTCATCAAACACTACAAGTACAATATGGATCTGGCTCCTGACAGAAGACAGTTGCTGAGTATGTCACAAAAGAATTCTGAGTCATTCAAAGAGTATGCTCAAAGGTGGAGAGAGACTGCTTCGCAGGTAGAACCTCCTTTGACCGAGAAAGAGTTAGCTGATTGGTTTGTCGACACAGTCCGTCCAGAATTTTACGAGAGAATGGTGGGTAGTGTGACTTCAAATTTCTCCGACATCGTTGCTGTGGGTGTCAAGATTGAATTGGGTATGAAGAGTGGTAAAATGACAAATAATCATGGCGCTTCTAAGGATCAGCCGAAGAAACCTCCGTATAGCTCCCAGAAAAAGAAGGAGAGTGAGACTAATGCTATATCCTCTGGTAGACCAAGGGAACGCTTTCATCGGCATCCGCAAGGTTATGCTCAACCTCAAGGGTACCCAGTCCAATATGCTCAACAACCCTATGTGGCAGCTATTACACCTTCTTTCAATCAACAGGTTCCCATGTATCAACCTATGCAACAATCTCCTGTTTATCCGCCTCCTGTCAACTACCTACAGGCGCCCAACGCTCCTGCTCCTCAACAGCCAGAGAGTCCGGCTCCTCGCCGGAATGTTCCGAATAGAAGAACGTATAAGCCTTGTCCGCCGATTCCGATGACCTTCACCGAGTTGTATCCCTCTTTGGTCAAGCAAGGTCTCATCACTACTCGGGCTTTGGGTCCGCCTCCTAATCCTCTACCCGCCAATTACAACGCCGCCGCTCATTGTTTATTTCATGAGGGTGCGCCTGGTCATGATCTGGAGAATTGTTATGCTCTCAAAAACATCGTCAGGGATTTATTGGAAAAGAAGATTTTGTCATTTGAAGATCCTCAACCGAATGTTAAGAAGAACCCTTTTCCTAACCATGAGAGTGTCAATGCCATTGGTGCTGATTCGGAAGAAGGTTATGCCCTTGATGTTGATCAGATTAAGACTCCTCTCAAGATGTTCCATTCGAAACTGTTTGAGGATGGTTTAGTAGATACTTCCCACGTTGCATGCGTAAGTTGTGAAGCCAGTATCAAGGGTTGTGTGTTGGTTCAGAATGATGTTCAGAGGTTAATTAATGAGGGTGTTTTACAAGTGACAAGCCAAGCCAAGAAGGATGTAGTCGCTGTGGTTGAGCCTGTTTTCCATCAGCCTGAATCAAAGGGTAAGGTACCAGTGTTTAATTTATCAGGGGCAGGCTCCGCCAACCTCGTGTTCGGTATACCGAGGTCGTATATCCCTGAAGTGAATCAGCCTAAGCCTATAGTTATTCGAAGACCGAGTCCGTTTCCTTTCAGTGATCCTAAAGCTGTGCCTTGGAAATATGACGTGACTATGATTGACAAGGAGTCTGGGAAGGTTATTCCAAATGAAGAGGTTAAGGACACGGTGACCAATATCGCAGAGGCAAGCAGGATAACTCGCAGTGGCCGTGTGTATACTCCCCGTTCTAATGAGGTTCCACCTAAGGAGACCACTAATATCCCAGTGGCCGTCAAAGACAAAGGAAAGGGAGCCGTTACGAATGATGAAGATGCTGAGTTTTTGAGGATCATCAAGAAAAGTGACTATAAAGTTATCGATCAACTTCATCAGACTCCTTCCAAGATCTCAATTCTATCTCTGTTAATGAATTCACCCGCTCATAGGATGGCCTTACAGAAGGTTTTGACTCAAGCACATGTGGATCAAGATATTAGCACCAGTCGGTTTGATAGTGTGATTGCCAATTTGACCGCCTGTAACACCCTCAGTTTCAGCAATGAAGAGTTACCGAAGGAGGGTCCGAACCATAATCGTGCTTTACATATATCGGTGAAATGTCAGGAGGACAATTTAGCGAGAGTGCTAGTAGACACCGGGTCTTCTCTGAATGTGCTACCCAAGAGGGTTCTCGATAAGTTGGCCTGTAAAGAGACTGTGTTGAAACCTACTCCTTTGGTTGTCAAGGCTTTCGATGGCTCTCGTCGATCGGTAATGGGGGAGGTTGAGCTTCCTATCCTGATTGGTCCGCAAATTTTTAATGTCACGTTTCAAGTCATGGACATTAATCCCAACTACAGTTGTTTACTCGGAAGGCCGTGGATTCATGCCGCTGGGGCGGTAACCTCAACTTTACATCAGAAGATGAAGTTCGTGATCGATGGAAAGTTGGTTATTATACACGGTGAGGAAGATCTGATGGTCAGTAACCTGTCTTCTTTCCATTACATCGAGGCCGATGAGAATGCTTTAGACATTTCCTTTCAAGCACTTGAGATCGCCAATGCTGTTCTGCTGGAAGTCGAAGAAACAGTGGGTCAGGGTAATCCATCTTTTGCATCTCTGAAGAGTACCAAATCAACAATTGACAGGGGCATTCCTGAAGGTTGGGGAGAGGTAATTGATGTCAAGACCAAGACTGATCGCTCTGGGTTGGGTTACAAACCAACTCAGAATGGAGCTGCCACGACTGTCGAAGGGCGTCCGAAGGTTATCCAAGAGGTATTTGTCAGCGGAGGCTTCCAAGTCAATGCCATCAGTGACTGTGAGAAAAATGAAGAGCTGAGCAACCTGGTGTTTAAGGGTGATGCAGTTTTGAACAACTGGGAGGCCGTAGAGATCCCTGTTATTTTTCCCTTGTCAAAGTAATTGTTTTTTTTAAGTTTCATTTACATTTTCAAACAAAAATCTGTAGCTCTGCCCAAGGCTATAGGGTCGTTTTGTCGGGCCACCTTTCATTTCTAAAAAGATATTAATAAAAGCATTTTGTTCAATTCCACTTTGGTTCATTTGCGTTTTTCGTTTTCACCTTTAAAAATGAAATTGGCAACCTTCCTTCAAAAAAATAATAATAAAAAAAAACAGCATTTCATTCTTACATATCTTCGAGCATTTTAATTAAGTAAGCCTTCCCTCATGCAGAGATATCGTAAACCTTGTTGGATCCAATGACTTTACTAACACTCCTGACTGGGATGCACCCATCAATCAAGCTGAGGATGAGGGTAAAGAGGATTTTGAAGTACCCGCGGAACTGACAAGATTGATTGAGTACGAGTACACAGAGCTTCAGCTGTATAAAGAGCAGGTGGACTTAATTAATCTCGGTACAGATGAGAACAAGAAAGAGGTCAAGATTGGTGCAATGCTTGGGACAGAGATTAGGCCAAGGTTGATTGAGTTGTTAAAAGAGTATATTGATGTGTTTGCATGGTCGTATCAAGATATGCCGGGCCTAGACACGGATATTGTTGTTCACAAGCTGCCGCTTAAGCCAGATTGTCCACCTATCAAGCAGAAACTCCGAAGAACGAGACCCGACATGGCTTTGAAGATTCGAGATGAGGTTAAAAAGCAGTTGGATGCAGGCTTCTTGGCAGTCGCAAAATATCCAGATTGGGTTGCCAACATTGTGCCAGTACCCAAGAAGGACGGTAAAGTTAGGATGTGTGTAGACTACAGGGATCTGAACAAAGCAAGTCCAAAAGACGACTTCCCACTGCCACATATTGATACACTGGTAGACAATACGGCCAGTTTTGCGTTGTTCTCATCTATGGATGGTTTCTCCGGCTATAATCAGATCAAGATGGATCCCGATGATCGAGAGAAGACTACTTTCATTACTCCTTGGGGAACCTTCTGCTACAAAGTCATGCCCTTCGGTTTAAAGAATGCAGGGGCAACTTACCAACGTGCCATGACCACTCTCTTTCATGATATGATGCACAAAGAAATTGAGGTGTATGTGGACGATATGATAGCCAAATCTCAGAGTGAAGAGGAGCATTTAGACCACTTGTTGAAGCTGTTTGAACGACTCAGGAAATATCAGTTGAAATTGAATCCTGCAAAATGTACCTTCGGTGTCAGATCTGGAAAACTGCTTGGTTTCATTGTTAGCCAGCGAGGGATTGAGGTGGATCCTGACAAAGTCCGAGCCATTCAAGATATGCCGGCTCCGCGAACCGAGACGCAAGTTAGGGGTTTTCTGGGACGTCTGAATTATATTTCCAGGTTTATCTTTAATATGACCGCTACTTGTGAGCCGATATTCAAGCTGCTTTGCAAGGGGCAGACAGTTGAGTGGAACCCTGATTGTCAGAAAGCGTTCGAGAAGATTAAGGGTTATTTGCAAGATCCCCCTATTCTGATCCCGCCCGTACCTGGAAGACCGTTGTTTATGTACCTTACTGTGCTCGAGAAGTCTATAGGTTGTGTGCTTGGACAACATGATGAGACTGGGAAAAAGGAACATGCGATTTATTACCTGAGCAAGAAGTTTACCGATTGCGAAAACAGATACTCACCATTAGAGAAAACTTGTTGTGCATTGGCATGGGCCGCTAAGCGCCTTCGGCAGTATATGGTCTGTCATACCACGTTATTGATTTCTAAAATGGATCCGATCAAGTATATTTTTGAAAAACCTGCTCAAACCGGGAGGCTAGCCCGTTGGCACATGTTGTTATCCGAATATGACATCCAGTATGTACCCCAGAAGGCGATTAAGGGTAGTATCTTATCTGATTACCTTGCAGACCAGCCAGTTGAAGATTATGAACCTCTTAAGTTCGATTTTCCCGATGAGGATATCCTGTTGATTAAAAGAGATTGTGAAGAGCCAGATCCGAGCGAAGGTCCAGAACCAGGTCTTTGGTGGAAGATGATGTTTGATGGCTCCTCGAATTTCAATGGGCATGGTATAGGCGCCGTTTTGATGAACCCAAAGGGTGGATTCACTCCATTTACAGCAAGATTGGACTTTGAATGCACTAACAACGTCGCAGAATATGAAACATGTATCCTCGGCCTCGAAGCGGCGATTCACCTCCGAATCAAACTTCTTAAAGTAAGTGGTGACTCAGCCTTGGTTATTTACCAAGTACAAGGCAAATGGGAGACGAAGAATGAGAAGTTAATCCCTTATAAAGACTATATTATTGAGCTGATCAAGTATTTCGACGAGATAGAGTTCGAGCATGTTCCTAGATCCGAGAATCACGTGGCTGATGCATTAGCCATGTTAGCATCCATGTGGAAAGTTAAGTTCGTTAATGAAGCACCTCTTATCCATATCGAGCGCAAAGTTGAGCCCGCTTATTGTCAGTTGGTCGAAGAAGTCGAGGCGGGTGAAAAGCCTTGGTTTCACGATATCAAGAACTATCTCGTCAAGCAAGAGTATCCCGAGGGTGCCACTGGTCTGGACAAGAAAACATTGAGAAGATTGGCGTCCAAATTCTTTATCAGTAATGGTGTGTTGTACAAGAGAAATCACGACATGGTCCTGCTCAGATGTGTTGATAAACGGGAAGCGGACATGTTACTACAGGAAATTCATGAGGGGACCTTCGGAACCCATGCCAATGGTTATGCTATGTCCAAGAAGATGTTAAGGGCTGGGTATTACTGGTTAACCATGGAAGCCGACTGCATCCAATACGCTAGGAAATGCCATAAGTGCCAAATTTATGCTGATAAAATGCATGTACCTCCGTCACCGTTGAATGTTTTGTCTTCACCATGGCCGTTCTCTATGTGGGGCATTGACATGATTGGGGCAATTGAGCCGAAGGCTTCTAACGGTCATCGTTTTATCCTCGTTGCTATAGATTATTTCACCAAGTGGGTAGAGGCTGCCTCCTACACCAACGTGACCAAGCAAGTGGTTGCCCGCTTCATCAGGAAAGAGATTATCCGCCGTTACGGAGTCCCAAGCCGGATAATAACTGACAATGGCACCAATCTGAACAACAAGACTATGAAAGAGTTGTGTGATAACTTCAAGATCACTCACCACAATTCTTCTCCATACCGTCCTAAGATGAATGGAGCCGTTGAAGCTGCGAACAAGAATATCAAGAAGATCCTGCAAAAGATGGTTGTGACTTACAAAGATTGGCATGAGATGTTACCGTTCGCTTTGCATGGATACAGAACCTCGGTAAGAACTTCGACAGGGGCAACACCTTTCTCACTAGTATATGGAATGGACGCCGTGCTCCCCATCGAAGTAGAGATACCTTCGCTAAGAGTGTTAATGGAAGCTGAACTTGAGGAAGCTGAGTGGGTTCAGGACAGATTGGATCAGTTGAATCTCATTGACGAGAAGCGCTTGACAGCCATGTGCCATGGGCAATTATATCAGAAACGGATGAAAAGAGCGTTTGATAAAAAGATTCGTATCCGTGAGTTCCGTCAAGGAGAGCTCGTACTCAAAAAGATCTTGCCAGTACACAAAGATATGCGTGGAAAGTGGATGCCCAATTATGAAGGCCCGTTCGTCGTAAAGGTTGTCTTCTCCGGAGGGTCTCTAATACTTACGACAATGGACGGTGAAGAACTAGCACATCCCGTGAATTCTGATGCAGTCCGAAAATATTATGCCTAAAAACCCGCTAAGTCGAAAACCTGCAAAAGGCGACTTAGGCAAAAGTAAGGGTTGAAAAAAAAAAAAGAAAAAAGAAATAATAACAAAAGCTCGCTAGGTTGAAAACCCGAAAGGGCGGCTTAGGCAAAAAAGAGCGTCCCGGTGGATTGAAAACCCGAAAGGGCAGTCTAGGCAAAAGTTAGGGACAAAGGCATTTCATTGTATCAGAAGACACTGATATTCTCGAACACACTTTTCGCATGAGAGCCATGTTTCAGTTCTTTCATCCTTGCCCAAAGCAGGATTCTGGATTAGTCTTAGTTATTAGTGTCAGTAGGTGTCGTTGGATTCAATGTAACCTTTTTCCCATGTTGCCAATTTCAAAATGTAATCATCTGTGGAGCTATGCCTTCGGCAAGCAGCCACCCTTTAATAAAAGATGCCATCTCGTTACTTACATTCCTTGGTGCATTGCTCTTTATTTTCTATTGTTATGCAAAATGCGTTTATTCTTAAAATTTGAAAATGAAAGGTGCATTGTAGATTTTTCAAAACTGTTTTTCAAAAAAACAAAACAAATTTGGAATGTAATAAATTACTTTGACTAGTGGAAATTCCGACAGGATCTCTTCATTCCCCGGAAATATCATTATTGCAGAAACACTTTCAAACCATTGCCCAGTGATAGTCCCCAGAGAGACTATAAGCTGACAACTTTTTCTTGGGAAACTCAAAAGTGTTCCTCAGGTTTTCTTTTCCCCAGGTAAAGACGTGATACCGTACACCCAAGCCGATTACTTTCTCCCCAGAGAATTCAGAATTTTAAAAACCAGATGTGATTCTACCATTGATCCTTCTCACCCATGATTGACGTATTGGTTGCAGAGAACGCAGGGTATTTCCGTCGAGATATTTATTTCGTCTCTCGTCCCGTCTCTAGTCTGTTTCATACGCAAGGGCATAAGCATCACATGCCTATTTCATTACATATTTCATTACATATTCATTACATATTCATTACATACTCATTACGTACTCATTTCATAACATCTTGCATACATAGACATTAACATACAGCCACATTAACATATGCATTAACATATGCATTAGCATTCACAGGTTCATTGTGTTTAACCATCATTTGGTTGTTACCGCCGAGTAACTGGGTTTGTCCATTCTCTTCAAATAGATTGTCAGCCCTAAGCATAAAATAATTACTTGTTCCCAGTTTCCCCACAGAGTTCGATCCTCGTGGATGACGGTTACTTCAGCTATCTTTCCTCACCAGGATAAGATATCTACCCTTCGAGTTCATTCCCTCGATGGAGTCTTGATTACCAGTCTTCTTTCTAGCTCAATCCTAGATTGAATCTCAGGCTTGTCGGTCTTCAATCCCAACCGGACGTGCATTTATTTTGCACCATCTAGAGATTTTCACCATACCATGGCAGATACGCGACTGTTCTCGCCCGAGAAGTTTATCACCATACCCGGACGTGCATTTATTTTGCACTATCTTTCAAGAAAATCAACTGCAATCCTTTACAAATACACGCCAGTTCACGCCTGGAAAATATATCAGTACAATACTTTACAATCCTACAGGTTACAACCCTTTACACTTTACATTTTACAGCATCAGCATACGACATTTCTCACCTAAGAGGTCGATCCTATCCTCATTATGACTCGCAGCAAATGGCCATCTCCATGGAGCAGTTGGGCTTCCATTTACCTGCCGTCTTGAGGTTTGAACCAAATCGTATTCAGGAGAGCACGATCTTGAGTTACGGGAAGGTTTGAGCGAAATCATATTCAGGAGAGCACGATTCTGAGTTATGAAGAAGTTCATTTATCCTTTAGTAAAAGAAGGAACAGAATCATATTCAGGAGAGCACGATTCTGAGTTATGAGGAAGTTCAGTTGGCCGTTTTTCAGGAGAGCACGATTCTGAAGAATGAAGAAATTTCAGGAGCGAAATCATATTCAGGAGAGCACGATTCTGAAATATGAAGAAGTTCGATCATCCAGTTTCATATTCAGGAGAGCACGATTCTGAAATATGAAGAAACTCAGTCATCCAGTTTCATATTCAGGAGAGCACGATTCTGAAGTATGAAGAATTTCATTTACAAGAAAGAGCCAAATCATATTCAGGAGAGCACGATTCTGACGTATGAGGAAGTTCAGTTAGTCCTTTTCATGTTCAGGAGAGCACGATCTTGAAGCATGAAGAAGTTTATTTATCCTTCAGTAAGAGAAGAATCAGAATCGTATTCCAGGCGCCGACCTTAAATGCGAGAAGATTTACTTATCAGATAAGCAGCAGCCTCTTTATTTGAGTGCTTATCCATTTTTGCGCATAAGTCCCTTCCAACGATAAGTGACAGTTCTCCCGAGAAACTTATCAGGGCATTTCCCATTAAAGTCCATTTATTTTGGCATACAGCCGGTTTTTACCCTGTATATTTGCTACGGATTCCCGAAAAGTCCGTTTGATCCTGTCACGAGGGATAGTTTACAGAAGCTTGGATGTTATTCTTTGCTCAATGCTCCAGCATTCTGTAATCGATCTTGCAATCGTACGTGATCCAGTTTTATTTTTAGATTCCCCAGTGGAGGTCGTCTCATAGGTACCATCTCCATTTGAGAATCTCGTTCCTTTTCTAAAAAAGACAATTGGTCGTGTTCGCACCAGTTGACCATCATTTTTAGAATTCCCCAGTGTTGTACTGTGTCCCAGCGCGTCGTTTTCCCCGGTGTGTTCTTCTCGTAGCGTCTGTCCCTGTGTCGTCGTATTCGTCAGCATTTTCGCATTCATTATTCCAGCATACGCATCATATCATAGTCATGGCATCATCTGCATTAAGTCGTTCCAGTTTTGTCCATAGCATATCGTCGCATATAAGGGCAAAATTTTCGGTTATCTATATTTAAATCTCTCCACCACGATTCCTCGAGTCTCTGTCACTCAAATCGTCCGGTGTAGCTATTTAAATAGGGGCAACTGTAATACCCCAAATTTTACCCTCATATTTAGTCAGTCATTTCGCATATCATCTCATATGAACATTTGCTAACCACTAACAGGTTAGGGAGGTGTTTGTTTTGCAGATTTGGTCCCAGGGGTATTTTGGTCATTTCACGCAAATTCTGCTAATTTCTTGAAAACGGGCTGTTATTACGTTCTGAGGCATTTATTTGCCATTTGGGTCAAGGTGCTAGTATGTTTTGTCAGAAATATGATTGGACTCGGGGCCGTGCTTTGTTTGATTCTGAAACGTTTCCAAACAGTTTTGTTTCCTGTTATAAAGTTGGGTTGGAAAGGAAGTGGATACTGTTAAGGTTACTTTGAGAAGTGATGTGATCAACGAGATTTTAATTCGAATTTGTTTGGAGGGCGGAATATCATTTATAAAAGGCAAAGGAGAAGTAAGTTTTGAACTTTGTGTTCATAAGTACTTATAAGTTACAACTCAAGAAGGAATTTAAGTGATTCTGAATTATTATTCGGGGATACTTCGAATTTACAATTGAGAAAATAAATATGAATATTTGTTGAATTTCATTTCATAAATATTTATAGTTTACAAATTGATAAATGAATTTGAATTGGGTTTACAAGAGTTTTCATTCACAATCAGTATCTATCCTAAATCCTAAAAGTTCCTAAGGGTCTTCATGCTGTCTTTAAGCTTCGCCGCAAATCTCGACTAACCTGCACATCAAAACAGAACAAGCAATATAGAAAATGTTAGAGGTTTTTGACACTCTCAGAACAGTGTCATCATCGAGTGCCGGGAGTGGCACGACCGAAGCCGCGTCCCACTCCCACTTCCGAACCTCAACCTCGGCTACCGACCGGCAGCATCTGTTCCATTGTGGGACAGCCGAGAAAGAGAGGTAAAAGAAGCGTTTTTGGGTCGAAAGGATTTGCGCTAAAGTTGGATTCACATGAATGCCTATCAAGTAAATATGGTGGGATGCCATCAAGTAAAACCAGGATCCCAAACTAATTTCATACAGCCAAGTTGGAACTGAGTTCAGACTCCACAAGTGGATAATCAAACGTATCAGCAGCAAATCCATAAAAAACGATGAGAATCCGAACTGCATTAGGTACCGAAGCGTCATTATCAAATCAGAAACCAATTCATCGGTACCCACATGAAACAGAAGTCTAACATCAGAACACATGGACAACTGCACCAGATGAATCAGAAAAAAAAGAATTCAGCAGCAGTAATATCCCAGGCTAGATATCAGAACCGAATTGCATCAATCACAGCCAAACTATCAAAAAGTCAGGGACATAAAAAATAGGCTGCATCAAAGCATTTGTGTTAGAAACTAATCAATGCTAGCATCAACTCTCTATCGAACATCGAAAGAATCAAATCTAAGCAATAGATAACTAATTTCAGAATAATTCCCAGCACGACTCAAAGACGCAATTGACATAGGCTCAGACACACATGGTGTCATCATCACCGTCTCAAACAACCTGAGAGGAAAAAATAGAAATGTCAATGCGACAAGGTAGTTCAGCCACAAGCATCAAATGGCAAGCAAAGCATCTACGATAACAATGCAATATCAATGATAAGCAGCTGCAAACATCATGATATCAGGAGTAACATCCACAACAGCAGTACATCAAATACCAACCTCAAGCACCAAGCATGCCAGCTGCGAACAACAATAGCAAATATCAGTTGCAAGCAAGCTACAGTTAACAATAGAAATATCAATAATCTCGGTTCATCATCTGCAGCAACAACAACATATTAACCATCAAAGCAATTCGAGGTCCAAGAGTAAATATAGGAGAAGGATGTATTTTTAGCCCTCAGGGGTTCATCATTGGGCAAGGATCGAGTAGCCAGGAGGACTATGGCCGTGGCCATTATCAAACTCCCTACCAAGCATCGAAAATCGAAATAAGGCAACTGTTTCGAGCAATTCAATGTAATTCGCAAGGCAACTACATCCAACAACCCAATATGGCTCAGACTATTAAGTCGTCATCACCGTTATGTCCTTTCTCGCCAATGGCCCAAGACCGGCAGCCTCTGAACTTATTTGCACCTGAAAGAAGAAGAAGAAAAGTAAGCTTATGCTCCAAGACTGATAACCAAACTGAACAGAAACATAAAACTGAACCAATCTTATTGTTTTTACAACCAAACAAACAGTTGAAAAGATTAGAGACTACTCGAGTTAGGGACTGCCCACGAGGCTAAGTTCAGAAATTCGAATCAAAGGCCAGGACGGCGTTGAGTCCGACATCACAGAGAGCCAAACTCATCAGAAAACGAAGTAGTCGTTATGCAGAAAAAGCCTATCAGAAAAGCCACAGAGTTAAGAAAAACATCATATCCGAAGCCAAGGGTCAAGCGGTTCATCCCCTATCAAGTAAGTAATTGTGAATTGAGGCCGAAGTGGAGTTCACCTGAAAACCAGACAAATCCATATCATAAACAGGTCAATATCAGATAGATTGAACCAAACCAGATATCAAAGAGTAAATCCGGAACCATATCCATGGATATCCAAAACAAATCTGAATCAACATCTGAAAAGGAAATCAAGTCGATATTAGAAAGATATCCAGACAAATCCATAACTCAATCAAGTCCGAAAAGGAAAGAAGATCAAAATCAGAATAAATCGAATCCCAACTAGTATCAGAAAAGGAGAGAAATTGTATCAGACAATCAAATCGCAATCAAGCTCCAATCAAAAATAATAACGTGAAACCAATAAGATCCAAGCCCACGAAAATCACAAAGATATATAAAAGGGAACGAAGTCACCTTCGAAAACCCTAAGCAGCCGCGAGATCAAAAGAAGAAGAACTTCGTTCAATCCTTTCATCTGGGCGTAAGGAAACAGACTGGAGAAAGTTCACCGGCGCCGTCATATCCGACGGTGAGCAAACGACTCCAAGGCTCAGACTATACCGTCATCATCGCCACTCAATCATATCACGTCACCGGTGCCGACTAGCTCACAGAGGCAAACTCCTTCTCGAGCTCAGATCAAGTCTCATCACCGCCCAGTTTCCGTCCACCGCTGATCGCAACACAAAACGTAAGCATCACATGCATAACATTTCATACTTGATGATTTGATGTTTTGACATTTTAGGGGTTTCAATATCGAAAAGAAAAGAGGCAACGACGATGGAACGAGACAGAGCGAACAAGAGGAAACAAGGAACGAATGGCGCCGCCGGTTACACAATGAGGGTTTCCAAACCCTAATCAGTTACTTTAGTTGCAATGGGTTGGGACCGGGGTGATGACCGGCCCAATTCCCTTTTATTTTATTTTTTATTTTTACAATTTTATTTAATCTTTTAATTTTTTTATATATTTTTAAATCTTATTAAAACTCTTTTAATCTTTTAATATTTTTAAATCTTATTAAAACTCTTTTAATCTTTTAATATTTTTAAATCTTATTAAAACTCTTCTTTTTTTTTTTAATAAAATAAAATAAAACTCTTTTTTTATTAAATTAAACTTTTTTTGATTAACTAAGTAAAACTTTTTTTTAAATTAAAACTTTTTTTTTAAAATTAAAAACCATTATTCCTGTGGCAAATTTAACTTAGTTTTTCTCTCTTAAGAGCTTGTAGATAAATATCACAAATAAACGACAAAAGTCTCAAAAAAATCTCACAACTTCTTTGACTGCTGTCTTGTTTCGGCTTACTAACCACGTCATTTGTTTTGCAGCTTAGTCATGTTATCGTCAATTTATTTTCCAATTTTCATTATAACTGCTTCTCATCTGTAACCTCGCGAACTAACAATCGCTCTTTAAATTCTGCCTTTAAATTTCTGCTTGTATGGTTTAAATTATGACATTATCTGTCTGTTGCATGATTCCAGTATCTCACGCTTCCACCAATATTTTGTCACTGTCGCACTCTGAAGGAATTAGGTCTAGCATTTGACCGCTGTGTCAATAGTCCTCACCTTCAACCCTTACAAACTACAAACCCTGATTTTCACAAATGCCTCGCCGCAGGCAAAATTACAATTTTACCCCTAGCATTAGGTCAAAGAGCCGTCGCGCTCATTTTAGGGTTTCCCGCCGTGGAATCCCTAATTTAACCTTAATTTCAACTTAACAATTCAACGTAGAGATTTGGAGTTTCTACACTCCGCGTAAGCGTGCCCTTAAGACATGTTTATTCCCCTTGAGACCTTGACCACAGTCAAGAAGTCTCTAACCTCCCTTTTGAGGGGAACTACGATTACTCTGATTCCACTCCCGTAAGGATACGTAGGCACAAGATGCGATGTCTTGCCGAGTAAACTTAGAATTAACCCCTTAGGTTTTATTTTCTCACTTTTAATCCCTTTGTACATATACTTTAAGCAAATAAATAAAGCAAATAGTAAACATTTGAACAAAAGGTTCCTGTAGAGTACTACAGAAGTTTAGGGTGCTAATACCTTCCCTAAATTTAACCAACCCCCGAACCCTAGATCTTTCCCCGCATTGTGTTTACGATGCAAAATAGGTTTTCCCTCTTTTGACCTTTTCCTTCGGATAAATCAAAGAGCGGTTGTGAATTGAATTGCGATTCAAACTCATTAATAGTTTGATATCCTATTTCCACCGCAACAAGTATCTTGAAAGATGTTGGACTTGAGTTTGAAGATGAGGACTTCACTGAAGAGTGTGGTAGAGGATGATTCCTTGAGCATTGCCATTGCAGCTGAAGAGCAAGAAGACAAGTTGATACTTGAAGACCCAATGGAGATTGAGTGAAGAGCTGAGGCTTAAAGGATTGAAGGATGAAGTTGACACTTCCATGTGATTGAAGACCACTTTGAGAAGCTGAAGCTTGTAGGAGGAGAAGACCAAGTTGATACTGGTGAAGCAAAGAGAGCTGAAGTTTGAAGACTAAGTTGAAACTTATGAAGAGGATTCAACTGAGATTGAGTGTAGAGCTGAAGCTTGAGGAATAAAGGATAAGTTGACATTTGCATTGATGCATTGAGAGCCTGAAGGAATCAAGTTGACACTTGTAGTTAGGAGTGAAGCCTGAGGGTGGAATTGACTGAAGAGCTGAGGCTTGAAGAAAAGAGAATAAGTGGATACTTATGTTTGATGGGTTGAAACCTGGAGAAGCAAGTTGATACTTGTCATGGAGGATGATAGCCTTGAAGGGTGGTTGAAGTCTGAAGACTGGATTGCTGTCAGAAGAGCTGAAGCTTGGAATTGAGAGAGGGGTTGATCTGCTTTCTTTTCTTGTCTGTTTCCTTTTCTGTGCTGATGTGCCTTGTTTGACTTGCTTGATGCATTAGAATAAGTTCATATCTAGACTGACTTTGAGCTAGGAGCATGATTGCACTAGAGGTTGAGTTGCTCCCTCTGCTTGTATTTTTACTGTATGGCTTAGCTTGCGGGTATTCGGTAGAGCCCTGCTCCCTTGCCCATGTGGTTTGTCTTGCTTGATAGCATTTTATTTTATCTTCTCTGTATGATTGCAGTTGTTATTTCTTCTGTATGATTGCAGCTGTTATTCTATCTTGCTTGATAGCATGTTATTTCTTCTGTATGATTACTGTTATTCATTCTGGCTTGAGGTTGAGATGAGCTTGTGGAGGCTGCTGCCCCACACACATTTCCTCCCTCACTTGCATTGCATGCATTTTACAGCTATTTACTGTTTACTGTTTAAGCTGATGCTTTATCTGATAGAACTTTAGGTTGAAACCTATGCATGATAACTTCCAGGAGTTCCCTGTTTCAAACCTCAACCATAGGATGAATCCTCGGCATGACAATAGTAGGACTTGATAGTCTCCCGTTAGTTGAGCCTGTTCTCTTCTCATCTCAAAACAGATTAAGATACAGTAATCATGCATGATTTCTTTCGTACGTTACGAGCCTTAAGCTATCTGAGAAAGGATTGTTGGAGAGCTTCTTTTCAACAGTCTGGATGTTTAGTATGGAACCCTTTGGGTGACATGCGACGCATTCACTCTCAAGTCATAGTCTTTAGTGCGATTGAAATTGCAAACACAATAAAAAACAGTTCTTTCGTAAAAGACAGAAAACAAACTTCAAACCTTTTTGCCCCGTGGGCCCATAATTCAAAGGAAAGCTTTTCTGAAGAAAAGAGTGTCGTTAAACTTCAGTTCTACCGCAAACAGGCTTTGTCCCTAACTGCTGGAATTGCTGTTTAACCCTACTCGATAAAACAGATGAATCTGAATTCCCGTAATCCGTAGTATCCCGAACTACGTAAGCTCTAATCTCTCATACCTGTTGAGAGTACGTAGGCACAATACTGACGTATTGGCGAGCCACCTTCCCCGTAACCCGTAGTAGGTCGAACTACGTTGACTCTGATTTCTCATTCTCTGATGATAATACGTAGGCATAAAGCGCGACGCTTTGCCGAGTCATTTTCTTTTCTGTTTAAGCCAGCCTTGATAGGTAGATAGATAAACCAACTCGTCCAGTAAACACAACAAGCGTGGATCCCGTCGAGTACGACGGACGTGAGGGGTGCTAATACCTTCCCCTTGCGTAACCGACTCCCGAACCCAGACAATGGTTGCAATGACCTTGTCTTATACCTTTTCGTCAGGTTTTTCCGATCGTTTCCTTTCCCGTTCTGAGGGATAAATAACGAAAGGTGGCGACTCTTCTGTTTTGCCGGCACCTTATTTTCGCGGAAGCGACAACTGGCGACTCTGCTGGGGACTTGATAGTTTCCTGGGATCCAACGTCCCGTATGCGAGTTAATTTGGGGATCCGACGTCCCCTGCGAGAGTCAATCCTAGCGCTTGTATGATTACTTGTTAGGTTGTGTTTATTTATCGCATTTTATTTCCTGCACTTTATTTTTCAGTATGATATGATTATCTATGCTGTTGTGGGAGTGGCATTCTGATGAGTGAGAAGCCAGACCTAGGCTTGAGTGAACATAGCATTAGTTGTGGAAATTAGTGGGCGCGTGCTTGCTTGGCAGGCACTAGTGTCTCATGAAATCCACGCTCAGACGAGGTTCTCCCGGTTGACTTCTTTTTCAACCATTTGGGTTGAGGGGGTTGTTGGTTTGGAGGATTGTCGACTCTGGGGACCGATCATTTGGGATTCAGCCGAGTGAGGTCGCTTCATGAGCTGGTGATGCCACACCTTCTGGGTATCGTATCACCCCTCTTGAATGTCTGTGACGCTGATGACCGTATAAGATGCCGAACTTGAGTCAGTTTAGGTCCACACCTGTGAGCAGGGTTGAGTTTGTTGCAGGAAACTTTAACCTTCAGACTACCTGGTTTTCTTGACAGTGAATCAGTTTTGATTGGGATCAGAGGATCTCATCAACCGAGGTGTATTTGTTCTTGATAGAGCAGGTTTATGATTAGGATCTGAGGATCTCATATGAAAATGTATGTTTGTTCTTGACAGAGCATAGTTTTGGTCCTGTATCAGAGGTCCTTATTATCAGATGTTTGTTCTTGATAGAGCAGAGTTTTGGTCCTGTATCAGAGGTCCTTATCATCAGATGTTTGTTCTTGATAGAGCAGAGTTTTGGTCCTGTATCATAGGTATTTATTATCAGATGTTTGTTCTCGATAGAGCAGAGTTTTGGTCCTGCATCAGAGGTCCTTATTATCAGATGTTTGTTCTTGACAGAGCATATTTATGGTCTTATGTGTGTGTGTTCTTGACAGAGCAGATTTGTGGTCCGATACCAGGGTTTTCTTATTATCAGACATAGTGGTTGTTCTTGATAGAGCAACATCATGGTTTTGTTGATACAGAATCTCCACAGCACAGTTGCCTTGATCTCCTGCTGCATGATTGCATTTTGCATTGCTTTGCATACTCATTTGCATTTCATTAACGTGTGTCTGTGTTGCAGGTACCGTTTTCCCCGATTCAGGATTTCTGGCCTTCTACTGTATTGTTATGGGTTCTCTGAGGAAGACCGTGGCTTACAAGCTCCCTGCCCCTGATGTGGCTCAGCTGACTGGTTTGATTGCTTTAGTAGATGATTCTGTAAGGGATGAATTCAGAAAATCTTACAGCAAATTGCTCAGTTTGGTTCGTAAACCTTCTGCGTTCGAGTTGAATGGGTGGCACGCTCTGCTGCAGTTCTACGATCCTCCGTTGAGATGCTTTACTTTCCGGGATTTGGTTCTCGCACCCACGCTAGAGGAATATGCTAATATGTTAGGTGTGCCTATCAAGAGGCAGATGCCTTTTGTTCATATGGATGCTGAGCCTAATCTGGCTGGTCTAGCTCCGTCACTTCATCTGGATGCCTCCGAGTTGGTGTTGTCTAGTTGGAGCAAGGTTACCGGTTTCTCCTTGCAGTTCTTAGTAGGAAAGGCTCAGCAGTGCGCCAAAGATGGATGTTGGGTCGTATTCAACGCAATTCTCGCTCTGTGCATATATGGCATCATTCTGTTCCCCAATATGCCCGACTTTGTGGACTTCGACGCCTTCCGCATCTTTGCATCAGGGAATCCAGTCCCTACCTTGATAGGAGATGTCTACCATTCCATCCACTACAAAAACGAGAACAGAAGGGGTAAGAATGTCTCGTGCTGCGTGCCCCTGCTTTATAAATGGCTTGATAGTCATCTACCCAAGAGGGGTCCCTTTGCTTCGTCTGCAGCCACAACTGGGTGGTCCGAGCGTTTGATGAGTCTATCAGCGGAGGATATTGACTGGTTTGACAGAGATAGGTTGGGTACTGAGATCATCTTCAGCTGCAGCGGGTTTCCGAACGTGCCTCTGATAGGCAGGAAGGGTTGCATAAACTATAATCCGTCTTTGCTGGTCCGACAGTTTGCTTATGCTTTGAGAGCTCCGCCGAAGGATGAAGAGGTGCAGGAATCTCTGTACCTCACTGGTCTTCCAGAGGGGGATCTGTTATCTAAGCTTCAGTGCGCTTGGAATGGTATCAGTAAGAGGGGAAAACCATTGCTGGGAAGAAGCAATAGCCAAGCCTACCCTCCATATGTGACGTGGATCAGAGCCAGAGCAGATGCTATAGGGATGCCGTTTCTTCCTGCCAAGCCAGAAAGCCCTCCAATGATTGAAGAGCCTGCTATCGTGCCCATTCAGCAGCATAATCAGGTGTTAGCTGAGCGAGATGAATTGAAGAAGGCAAATGAAGAACTGGAGAAAGAATTGGCTCAACTCAGAAGCGAGAGAAACGAAGTCGTTCATTCCTTCAAGAGGCAGACAGAGCTGGTGAACCAGCTGGGGACAGATTTGACTAAGCAGATAGCTGAGCGTGAGCGCATGGGTCGAGATTTCAAAGTTGTCAACGATGTACTGGCCACGAAGAAGCAGCACTTGGACGAAGCATATCGGAGGATATCCAAGTTCAACCAGCACTGGAAGGCCTCCCTAGCCAACAGGAAAGAGCGGGAGGATAAGCTGATGCAACAAATCTCCAAGCTGAAAGCCCAGGTGAAGGCTAGTGAGAAGAGGTTTGATGAAGAAACCGCTCGCAGATATGCCGCTGAAGGCCAGCTTAACAAAGCTCTCGCTAACCTGAAGGAGCGCAAACTGACGTTTGAGTCCAAGAAACGGAAGTTAGAAGATTGTTTTGGCGAAGGAGCATGGGAAGATTCGGTCGAAGGTCTTCAGTACACCATTATGCAGAGGGAGTTACTCGTCGAAGGGTTACTCACTCGGCCTGATCATCCAGAAACGAAGGGGTTGTTAGAAGAGTTTCGCGCCCGTGGTCGTGCTTGACTATTTGTATTACTTTTGGTTGATCATCGTTGTATGCGGACCATAACCAGGCTTGTTGGTTGAGGTCATGCTATTGATTCATCTTGTACTCACTGACATTGTGTAATGCCTTGATGGGCTTTCTATATATGAGATGTTATTTCCATGACTGGACTCGGACTTCTTATTATCAGCACTGGCACTCAGGCACTAGGATCGGGGGAAATCTCCCTAACGCACAAACACACGTTTGCATTTGCATGAAGCATTCGCATAACGAGCACCTTGTCGTTTTTTCCTAACCCTTTTGTGTTTTCAAGGTTGTTTCAGGTTGTTCCAGGATTGATCAGAGACCTATCCACCGCTATCCGACCAGAGCAAATCAAACCAGAATCATGGAGCAAGTGCAAACTGATGTTCAGGAGCTCCGCGAAAGAATGGATCGCTTCATGGAGCTTATGCAAGCGGTCACTAATGGCCAGGATCAGCTCAGAAACTTGGTTCAGCCTCTGATTTCAAGGGTCGATAGCAATGGCGTACTCCATGGCGGGACCATGCCTACTCCTCCACCAGTTGAAACTCCTAAGAATGGCGTCCCCATGACCGGGGGGAATGGCAGTGCCAACGGCAATGTGATAGCTAACATGGGACCTAACGGTAATACGACGGGCGTCGGTAATGGGAATTTTGAAGCTAACGTCAATGTTGGGCTGGGCAACGGCAATGCAGGTGTCGGGAATCTGTTCGGGCCTCAGCTGTGGTTAGAAGATCGTCAGGACGATGTGTTCTCTTAGAGAGGTGCTGAAGGGGAACTGACTGCTGAAGCACGTCTAAGTTTCAAGGCACTCGAGGATAAGATGAGAAATATCGAGAACCAGAACACCCTGGGTGTTGATATGTCCAAGTTGGGACTGATTGCTGATTTCAAGGTGCCTCCCAAGTTCAAGGTACCTGACTTTGAAAAGTACAAGGGCACCACTTGCCCTCGCGTCCATCTGAGATCATATTACCGGAAAATGTCATCTCATTCTGAGGACGAGAAGTTGCTGATGCACTTCTTTCAGGACAGTCTATCCGGACCCTCCCTCGAATGGTACATGAGTCTGGAACCTACCAGTGTGCGCACGTGGAAGGACCTTGCTGAAGCATTCGTGCACCACTACCAATATAACAGTGACTTGGCCCCGAACCGAGTCCAACTGCAGAATCTGTCGCAAAGGAACAATGAAGGGTTTAAGGAATACGCTTAGCGGTGGCGTGAGTTGGCAGCCAGGGTTCAACCGCCGATGGTTGAACGTGAGCTTGTGCAGATGTTCGTAGCCACCCTCCCAGGGGTTTATTATGAGAAATTGGTCAGCGGTATGTCCGGAACCTTCTCAGATCTCATTATCACGGGTGAGCACATCGAAAATGGGATCAAACTGGGGAAAATTCAAGGTGATTCGTCCTCAGCTGGAGGAGGCGGAAAGAAACCTTATGGTGGCAAAAGACGGGAAGGAGAAACGAGCGCCGTGACCAATGCTCGAAGGAAGGGTAAAGGCCCTCACCAGCAGGTGGCCAGCATAACTATCCTGGCAGTTCAATAGCCACAGCAGCAGCAGCAGCCGAATCAACAAGGATACAGAAAGTATCAGAACCGGGCACCTCTGTCGAGCCGTCACCTCGAGACACCGCTCATGTCGTACGCTCAACTATTGCAGACTCTGCTCCAGTTGTAGTTGATCCAGAAGAGAACCTTGGCTCCCTTGACAGGGGCACCTCCGCCAGGTTATGACGCGAACGCTGCTTGCGAGTTTCACTCAGGGGCACCAGGCCACACAGTAGAGAATTGCAAAGCCTTCAAGCACAAGGTGCAGGACATGGTGGACGCTAAGATCATCAACTTCTCAGATAATGTGCCAAACGTCACGAAAAACTCTATGCTGAATAATAGGGGAGGTGGAGTAAACGCCATTATTGAAGACGAGAGTTTGGATTTGTTGACTGACGTCAGAGATCTGAAGACGCGGCTTAGCTTCGTCAAAGCTAATCTGATGAAAAGAGGTTTCTTTCCAAGTTGTGGAGAACTGTGCATGGGCTGTGCGACAAGTCCTGATGGATGTGAACAGTTGATAGAGGGAATCCAAAGTCTGATGGATGAAGGGATTTTACAGTTTAGCCGGAGGGCCGAATGTGGATCGGGAGAGGTAATGCTGAAGCAAGATGATGAGGTTTCCACCATCACCATCCCTCTCCAGACGATAACTATTTCTGCACCCAGATCGCCCATGATTACTATCACCAAAGCTGGGCCGATACCCTTCAAAAGCACTAATGCTGTCCCATGGCATTACGGGGCAGAGGTCTACTGCAATGGACAGAAGTTGGAGCTAGAACCGTTTGGGTCGTCTGTGGAGAACCTTGCGGGAATCAGTGGTATTACTCGCAGCGGAAGAGTGTTTGCACCACCTGAGGTCGTGGCGGACAAAGCGGATAGAGCTGATGCAACTGATAAAGGTAAGAGTAAAGTCGTCGAAGAGATCCCGCGTGGGGTAGAAAAAGACTTACTTGTTAAAGACGCCGAGGAGTTTATAAGGTTGATTAAAAAGAGTGACTACAAGATCGTGGATCACCTCCATCAGACACCCTCGAAGATTTCCATCCTGAATTTGTTGCTGTGTTCTGAGGCACACCGCAACGCACTGCTGAAGGTGTTGAACGCCGCATACGTACCGCAGGAAATATCGGTAAACCAGCTGGAAGAGGTCGTAGCCCACGTGAATGCTGGAAATGGGTTAGGGTTCACTGACCTAGAGCTGACGCCGAAAGGGAGGAACCACAATAGCGCCCTGCACATCTCAATAGAGTGTAGGGGAACAATCATGTCTCACGTGTTGGTGGACACGGGGTCGTCGCTCAATGTTCTTCCGAAGAAGGCATTAATGAAGTTAGATACTCGAGGAGTGATTTGCACACCCAGTGATCTGGTTGTGAAGGCGTTCGATGGAACCAAATGCCATGTTTTCGGGGAGGTGACGTTGCCGATCCAAGTTGGGCCGGAAACATTTGATGCGGTCTTTTATATTATGGACATCATGCCTGCCTACAGCTGTCTCTTGGGCCGGCCATGGATCCACTCGGCGGGTGCCGTGACCTCCACGCTACACCAGAAGCTCAAGTACGCCGTCGGAGGTAGTATCGTGACTGTTTGTGGCGAGGAAGACATAATGGTGAGCCATTTGTCGTCTTTCAAGTATGTCGAGATGGATGGGGAAATCCACGAAACTCTATGCCAAGCGTTCGAAGCTGTTAAAGTCAAGGACGTAGCTCCTGTAGTCACCGAGAAGCCAGAGATGACTCTCTCTTCCTTCAAGGAAGCCCGGGCTGTTGTCCAGGCCGGATCTACCCCAGGCTGGGGGCGAATTTTGGAGATACCTAACAAGCAAGACAAATTTGGGTTAGGATACTCTCCTGCGGCTGAAGCCTCCTCTTCCAGCAGTGCGTCGCGAGGTAAAGGGCCGATCCAGTTTACCAGTGGCGGGGTGATATTTGAAAGCATCAACGCGGTGTCTGAAGACAGCGGAGATAGCGACTGTGACCTCGACTCTTGGATCCAGCCAAGCAAGCCAGGCGAGGGCCTTACCAACTGGTCCGTCAAGGATATCATCCAGATGACAAGCGAAGAGTAATGATTTACTTTTTCCAATCATTGTACAACCCTATGTCCTACCCGGGGCATAATGGTTTTATTGTCAGGGCCTTGTTTGATTATGTACATGCATTTTATCAATAAATCAAAAGGCGTTTTTCTTCGTATTCAAATATTGTGATCTCTGTTATTCCTGTTTTATATTTGTTTTGAAAAACAATAAAATGGCAATGGGGTTTGTGTTAACCTGCATATCCTTGTTTTAAGCTTAACCCTTGTTATTGCAGGATCCACATAACAGATGACATCGACTCTGGACCTTCTACGACTCACTTCGATTTCGATTGCCCGATCTATCAAGCCGAAGAAGAGATTGATGAAGACGAAGACCTTTCCGAAGAGTTGGCCCGCTTGTTGAAACAAGAAGAGAAAGTTATTCTACCTCATGAAGAGGAGATCGAGATCGTGAATTTGGGTTCTGAAGAACTTGTCAGGAATGTCAGGGTAGGGGCTGCATTGCAGAGTGATGTCAAGCAGAGACTGGTCGAGATGCTTCGAGAGTATAGTGACGTCTTTGCTTGGTCATACGAGGACATGCCCGGACTTGATACTGACATCGTGGTCCATCACTTGCCGCTGCGAGAAGATTGTCCTCCCGTTAAGCAGAAGCTTAGAAGGACGCGACCAGATATGGCCGTTAAGATCAAAGAAGAAGTGCAAAAGTAGCTTGATGCTGGCTTCTTAGCGGTCACTACCTACCCTCCGTGGGTTGCCAACATAGTGCCTGTACCGAAGAAGGACGGTAAGGTACGAATGTGCGTCGATTATCGGGATTTGAATAGGGCGAGCCCTAAAGATGATTTCCCGCTGCCTCATATTGATGTGTTGGTCGACAATACAGCGCAGTTCTCCGTGTTTTCGTTCATGGATGGCTTCTCCGGTTACAATCAGATCAAGATGGCGCCGGAAGACATGGAGAAAACTACGTTTATCACCCCTTGGGGAACATTTTGCTATAAGGTAATGCCTTTCGGTCTGAAGAACGCAGGGGCCATTTACCAAAGAGCAATGGTCACTTTGTTTCATGATATGATTCATCATGAGATTGAAGTCTATGTTGATGACATGATTGCGAAGTCCCAAACGGAGGAGGGGCATCTGGTCAATTTGCTGAAGCTTTTTGAGAGGCTTAGGAGTTCAGGTTGAGGCTGAATCCTAACAAGTGTACTTTCAGAGTACGGTCTGGAAAACTACTGGGGTTTATCGTGAGCGAAAGAGGCATCGAGGTTGATCCTGCAAAGATAAAAGCAATACAAGAAATGCCAGCGCCAAAAACAGAAAAAGAAGTTCGGGGTTTCCTGGGCAGAATAAACTACATTGTAAGGTTTATTTCTCAGCTCACGGCCACGTGTGAACCGATGTTCAAACTATTGAAGAAAGATCAGGCGATTATCTGGAACGAGGATTGCCAGAAGGCATTTGATAAGATAAAACAGTATCTATAGGAACCTCCGATCTTTATACCCCCAGTGGCTGGACGACCCTTAATCATGTACTTGACAGTTCTTGAGAATAGTATGGGGTGTGTTCTCGGTCAGCACGACGAGACGGGCAGAAAGGAGCATGCCATTTACTACTTGAGTAAAAAGTTCATGGATTGTGAATCTCGTTACTCGATGCTGGAGAAAACGTGTTGTGCACTAGCCTGGGCTGCCAAACGTTTACGACAGTACATGCTCAATCACACAACCATGCTAATTTCGAAGATGGATCCGATCAAGTACGTCTTCGAGAAGCAAGCGCTTTCGGGCAGGATTGCCAGATGGCAAATGGTGTTGACGGAATATGACATTCAGTACGTTTCCCAGAAGGCCATCAAGGGAAGCGTATTGTCTGGTTACCTTGCCGAACAGCCGATCGAGGACTACCAGCCGATGAAATTTGAATTCCCTGATGAGGATATCATGTTTCTCAAAGCGAAGGATTGCGATGAACCGTTGCCCGACGAGGGGCCAGATAGGAAATCCCAGTGGAAATTGATATTTGACGGGGCGGTTAACTCTTATGGGAGTGGCATAGGGGCAATCATCACGACTCCCCACGGATCCCATATCCCGTTCACTGCGAGACTGACGTTTCCAGTCACCAATAATGAAGTGGAGTACGAAGCATGCATCATGGGTCTAGAAGAGGCAATTGATTTGAGAATCAAGAACCTAGACGTATATGGTGACTCGGCGCTTGTGATCAACCAGATTAAAGGGGAGTGGGAGACTCGTCAATCGAATTTGGTGCTGTACATGAACTATGCCAGAAGGCTGCTTCCGTTCTTTGATCGAGTGGAACTCCATCATGTGCCCAGAGCAGAGAATCAGATGGCTGATGCCTTAGCCACGTTGGCTTCGATGTATAAAGTCAATTTTTGGAATGAAGCTCCAAGAATTGTCCTTTCTCGTCTTGATAGACCTGCATTCGTCTTTGCGATCGAGGAAGCCTCCGATGGCAAGCCATGGTTCCATGACATCCAGACCTTCCTTATGACTAAGGAGTATCCTGCGGGAGCGTCAACCCAGGATAAGAAGACTCCGAGGAGGCTGTCTGGAAATTTTTATCTCAATCTTGATGGAGTTTTGTATAAGAGAAACCACGATCTCGTGCTACTCAGATGTGTAGATGAGAAAGAAGCGAGTATGCTCATGGAAGAAGTCCATGAAGGCACATTTGGTACGCACGCCGTCGGGCATGCTATGACAAGAAAGATCCTGAGAGCAGGATATTACTGGCTGACGATGGAATCGGATTGCGTTAAATTTGCGAAGAGATGTCATAAATGCCAGATTTATGCTGATAAAGTTCATGTGCCGCCGTGCCCGTTAAATGTCATGTCCTCCCCGCGGTCGTTCTCCATGTGGGGCATCGACATGATAGGAAAGATCGAGCCCACTGCATCTAACAGTCATCGCTTCATTCTAGTAGCTATCGACTACTTCACCAAGTGGGTGGAGGCAGCCTCATATGCTAACGTGACCAAGCAGGTGGTGGCTAAATTCATAAAGAGGGATATCATCTGTCGTTACGGAATTCCCGAACGGATCATTACTGATAATGGTTCGAGCCTGAATAACAAAATGATGGAGGAGCTGTGCCAGAGTTTCAAGATTGAACATCACAACTCATCTCCTTACCAGCCGGAGATGAATGGCGCCGTTGAAGCGGCCAATAAGAACATTAAGAAGATTGTGCAGAAGATGGTTGTGACCTATAAGGATTGGCACGAGATGCTGCCATTTGCACTGCACGGTTATCGTACGACGGTACGTACGTCAACCGGGGCAACTCCTTTCTCCTTGGTGTACGGTATGGAGGTTGTCCTACTGTTAGAAGTGGAGATCCCTTCTTTGCGAATTTTGGTTGATGTGAAACTCGATGAGGCAGAATGGATTAAGAACCGACTAAACCAACTCAGCCTGATGGACGAGAAGAGATTAGCATCGATTGCACATGGTCATCTGTACCAAAGCCGAATGAAGAAAGCTTATGATAAGAAGGTGCATCCTAGAAGCTTTCAGACGGGTGACCTCGTTCTGAAGAAGATTCTTCCTCCACACTCCGATCACCGGGGCAAGTGGACTCCCAATTACGAAGGTCCGTACGTTGTTAGCAAAGTCTTCTTGGGAGGAGCTTTGTTGTTATCCACGATGGATGGCGAAGATTTTGCATCCCCGGTGAACGCGGACGCAGTTAAAAAATACTTTGCTTAAAAAATGACCCACTGGAAAGAAAAAGAATATCCAGGCAAAAATAGGGCATCCCGGCGAACCATAAAAAAGGAAAAAGGTTCGGGCAAAAATTAGGGATATAAATTGAAAAAATGTACACCCGCAAAGTCGAAAACCCGGATGGGCGACTTTGGCAGAAAAGGGTATCCCGGTGAATCGAAAACCCGGAAGGGCGATTCAGGCAAAAGTTAGGGATTTGAAAAAGCAAATGACTACGTTCCGCGTGTGGACTTTCATTGTTTAGTGGTTTGGAAGACCTGAGGGCCGTTTATATGAATCAATCTCTTCTGAAGCTGAAGCGTCGGAGAAGTATCGAAGTCTAGTGGGTCATAGAGGGATCAACTCATGGTGTTCGTTTACGCCTCGTTGCCGACATTTGTATATACTGATGTATATTTATGTTTTTACTTATTTGCGCAGCTTCCTCATTCCAGGAGCTTGCCTCCATTGTAAAACATTTTTTTACCCATTCAAGGGTTCGTTATCAATAAAATGTATACTATTCAGCAATTATGTTTGTCTGTTTAGCATTTATCTGTTTTGTTTGCGAAAAAGAACGACGATGTTTTTGACAAAATGCGCATACATAAACTTACTGGCCTAGGCCGCTGATTGTTGAAACAATGAATTACTTGAACATTGTCACAAGATGATAACCTTGATAGGTCCCTTTGAGAAGGGTATCTTGTCTGTTTGTTTGTGTTGTTACAGGAGTAGCATATACCAGATAGTACGCCGTGTGCGTCCCCAAGCAGGATGATTCCTTCTTCTCCAGCAAAGTTCGGTAGCCTCTCCCCGCAGAGTCTGAACGTGAGATCTTAAGCATTGACATGTGTTTCCCCAGGCAGAGAAGATTCTCTCCCCAATCATATGCATCCCGAAGGAACGTCATCTCCCCAGCTGAGTCAGGCGCTGAAGCGTGTGCTCATCCCCCAGCACCGGGTCACAAGTGCAGGTCTCGTAGGAGACTATTCACTGAAGTGTGCAGCAATTGTTAGTTCCAGACTGAAGTCTCTAGCAGAATTGAAATTCCCCACAGAGTCGTACTCTCCCTAGCAAGCAGGATGATTTCTTCTTCCCCAGCCGAGATGGCAGATCCCCAAGAGAGCCGAGTCCATGGAAGCAGTTAGGACCATGATTGGTTTTCCCCAGTAGAGTGTTGAATAGATGATGCTGTATTTCCCCACCGGGTTCATTACCCCCGGAAAGCTCTGGCCGTGAATGTCGTTTATTTCCGCGATTGACATCGCTTTCCTCAGCAGGTCCAGGTTCTCGTAGAGCTTCATTCCCCTGCAGCAGTCAACTGAAGTTTGCTTCCCTATGCGGAGTCCGATTGAGATCGGCGTGACCTTTTCTCCGTGGCAGGGTGATCCCCCCCACCAGAGTGATTCTTTCTCCTTGACAGGAGGACTCTCTATTCAGCATTTATTTTGCTGATGGGATCATAACATTTTGCATGATTGCATAGTATTTCCACCGTGTGGAACATTGCGCCATTGCCGAATCATATGCATATGAAACATGAGCTAGGTCGTTACTGTTCTTGTTCGCAGGTGTTCCTCCGCGGAGCCGTGGCTCAAGATGATTCTTGAATTCCCCAGCAAAGTAGTTTTCCCAAGATGATTCTTGAACTCCCCATCGAAGTGGTTTGCTTAAGATGATTCTTAAAATCCCCAGTGAAGTCGCCAGAGAAAGCCGCTCAGGATGATTCCTGAAATCCCCGGCAGAGTGTTTGCTTGGGATGATTCCCGAAATCTCCAGCAGAGTTATGGGTTCAGGATGATTCTTGAAGTCCCCACGTAGTTATTAGTCCAAGATGATTCTTGAAGTCCTCAGCAGAGTTGACTCATCCAGAATGATTCCTGAACCCCAAAGTAGAGTGACTTGATAGTTCTCCAGAATCCCCGTCGGAGATGCGTCATCCCCAGCAGGTTTCTGGACAGCGAAATTGAAACTTCCCTTGAAGACTTGATGATTGAAGTCCAACCGTATTGACGAAGCAGTTCTCTCAGCTGAAGCAGAGTGCCTGATGGCAGAAGTTTGGATATCCACAATTGGTTCATGATTGACCGAGAATTCTATTCCCGACTTACTGATGAAGTCCGGCTGATGCCCGAAAGTTCTCTGTGAATGCCCGATGGCGTGGTTAACTTGATGGTTGACCCGATGAGTCCCGAGGAGTCCTGATGCCTGACGGCATGATCAACCGGGTATTACTGGTTACCGTGTGACCCATTCCCCAGCTAGTTGTCGTGCGGCTAATATTTCAGTTTCCGAAGATTCGTTCCCATCAGAGTACCGTGTACTTGTGCAGTTGGAAAATTTCCGGGTTTGTCGGTATTCAACCGTCTCGCACCTTGATTGGTTGAGAGCCATTCGCTTCTCACCCAGTCAGGTTCAAGCCGTTTGAATAGGGGCAACTGTTGCACCCCAAAATGTGCCCAACATTTCTTTACCTAGCTTATGTTTCATTTCATTCACATTAGCATTGTCATTTGCATTTCATTGATATGTATGCAGGAGATCAAGAGGTATGATTGCCAATCAAGATCCATACAAGACTATGAAGCTAGCTAAGGAGCTTATTCAAGTGTTCAAGGGTTGATATCCTTGTTAGAGAAGTTAAAAGATCCTCAGAGAGAGTGGTTGAAACCAAGAGTTGTGTGCCTCCTAACTTGAGAGTTGTGGGAGCTCCTCAGATGATTATGAAGCCAGGAATGTGGACTTGAGATCTTGAGAGAGCTCATGAGAAGTGTTGAAGATCACTTTGAGGCCTAGACAGGTCATTGTGCAAGATTAAGAAGCCTCAGCCATGAGTGGTGCAGCTAGGGTTTGACTGGGTCAACCCTAAGTCAACTGATGATTTGAACAAGGTTGAGACCTAACCCAAGAGCCATGTGATCATGGATTGATACATTGAGATGTTATAAGGATGATTCCAAGGTTAACTCATCATGATTGAAGAGTTTGAGAAGTTTCAAGCTAGGGTTTCTAAGGCTTGACAGTGTAAAATCCCCTAGTTTGACCCTTATCTTCAAGGCAGTTTAGCTCAAGATGTGATTGTCATCTCATCTTACCCCCAACATGAATGTTGTAGATCATGATCTTAGATTTAATTTGAGTGCTAGAAGTCCTTGATAGGATTTGTAGAACTCAAGTTATGACTTTGACAAGTTACAGGTCATCTGAGGTATGTGAATTTGGAGCTTGAAAGTTGTCCAACTTGCATGAAACTTTTTCCCTAGAAGGATGATTCCTATGAACTTTTGGTCAACATAAATGTTGTTCCCTATCTTATTAGATTTCTAGAGAGTACTAGAAGTACTTGATAGGATTTGTAGAACTCAAGTTATGGCTTTGACAAGTCAAGGGCATTTTGATCATTTGGAGATTACAGGTCATTTCAAGTATAAGGCCATAACTCCTATTTCCAAGCTTCAAATGGAAAAATGTTCAACATAAAACTTGTTCAAAATGATGTTTTAAGGCTAGTAAAGAGGTCATGAGATGATGGAAAGGCTTGTAGCTCAAAGTTTCAAAAATAACCTAAAATAAGGGTATAAGTTAAATGAATCAAAGTTGGAAATTGATATTTTCAACCTACACATCCAAACCATGGCATGTAATATGTCATTTTGACTCTAGAAAACATTTTAAGAATATTGGTTTAGCCACATTTTTGAATTGAGATTTAATTTGTGGACTTGCTTTGAAAAGTGATTACTTGCATATTAAGTAACATGTGCAAAACATAGAATCAAGGTATGAGCAAGGCCCTTTGTAAGCTAAACACTTTCAAAATGTCACTAGGGGAGAAATTGGAAGTGAATGAGATTGGTTTCAAGCTGTTTGCAGCATTATGCATAGCATGGCATATAGTTGAAAATCTCATGACATGAGAAGTTGAAACTCTCATTAGAAGGATCTAGAGGGTTCTAGATCACTCCTACATCATCTATATATTGAGTAGAAGAGGTTCACATGAAGGGTTGGTGATGATTGAAGGAGAGAGCATAGATTGAGATTGAGATTTCTTGGCTTGCAATTGAATTCGGTTTCATCAAATTCTTCACTTTCCATCCATTTTCTTGATTGAAACTTCTTCCATGAATGCTAAGGAGTGATTCCAGATCATAATCCAAGAGAATTCGTGGCTAAATCGTGTATGAGCAAGTGAATTTTTCCACCTGCAACTCACCATCGGATTTCAAGATTCAGGAGCTTTCAACCGGTTCTTTTGCATACATAAGCAAGGAGAGGGTTCATTGATCGTGTCTGAAAGATTGGAGAACTTGAATTGGAGGTTTAGTGCATCTGTTCATCCAAGATTTTCAGGTTGGTAACTTTCTTCCTCTAGCATGAATTAGGTAGAATCAAGATGAATTAAGGTGTTAGTTGCATTGTAGAATGGTGTAGGAATGATTTCAGAGAGTTAATTTGAGAATTAGTGACAAAATAGGTGTGTTACGATTTTTGGTTGAGATTTGGATATGGTGAATCTTGAGGATTTAGGTTGAATTAAGGGCATGAATGAGCTCGTGAGGGAATTTGGGATAAGTTTCATGTATTTACCATTTGCAATGGAGGATCCTAGAGAGAATTAGGGTTGAGGAAGATGACCGGAGCACCACCGGTGGTGGCCAAAGCTGGGCGCAAAGTTGCAAAGGTTCAAAAGGTAGGAGATGACTCTGGGACCATCAGATCTTGGTTTGACTTGGACTATGACCCTCATCCAACGGCCACGTTTTAATCTCAGTTTGTGAAGGATCTGAATTAATGAAACGCGTCATTTCATTTGAGTGCTGAGTCTGGGCTTAATGAAATAACCACTATCCACACCCCCCTGATGGACCAACCCATGGTTTGAACTGTGTATCATTGCTATTTGCACCGCGCGTGTGTTTATTTTGTTTTAATCTTCATTATTTTTCATTTTATTCATGGTTCTTAGAAAAATCATATAAAATTGAAAATTAATCCAATTAATCCCATTCTTTTTGCATTTTACTCATGATTGAGTCTAGTATGTTTTAGATAAAAAATATTTTCATTTTGTGTATTTTCTGATTTTATGGGAATTTTACATTTTAATTGATATTAAAATGGTTATATTTGATACATAATTTTGTGGAATTTTGTGTGATCATGTGGTGATGACTTTGATCCTAATTTTTGGTGTGTGATTAGGTTAGACATGTATGCTCCCATAGAATTTTACCCACATTTTTGTGGTGAGAATAGGTGTGCTTTCTAGATTGATATTTAGGTGCTTCCTTTTTAGGGTTTAAGGTTGATACCTTATGGTTTAGGACTTAAATTTAGGGCTTAATAGATGATTTAGTCCCTGGTTTTTGTATGAGGCATTCTTAATTGAATTAGGATCCCTTAGGATTTTTGTAGAAATTTATAGGATAGTTTCCTATTTTTGATTGATTTTAGTTTAGGGGCTAGCTTTAGATGATTTTAGGGCACTAACTCAACTAGTTTAACTTCCTTAGTCCCCTTAGATTAGGGTTTTTGTTTTGTTTGCCTTTGGTTGAGATTGAAGACAAGTTGAAGACAAGGAGAGGTTGCTTGAAGTTGCTTGGAGCATTGGAATTGCTTGTGCCTGAAGGTGTCTGATGAAGTTTTAGGAGATAGGAGACCTAGGGAGAGCCTTAGGACTAGAATGATTTCTTTCACAAATATGGAAAGCATCTTGTGCTTCCATTCTTCCCAATGACTAAAAGTCCTTCTAAGATAATCACATCCCTCATTTGGAGGGATGAGTGGCTTTATCTGGGAAGTAGAACTTTGAGGGAACCAGTCTCATAATGATGAACCCTTACAGGCTTCCTTTGGTTGTCAATAAGTTGTTTATCATTTCCACTCTCTGTTAAATCAATTGTATTCTGGTTTGAGTATCTTGAAAGATGTTGGACTTGAGTTTGAAGATGAGGACTTCATTGAAGAGTGTGGTAGAGGATGATTCCTTGAGCATTGCCATTGCAGCTGAAGAGCAAGAAGACAAGTTGATACTTGAAGACCCAATGGAGATTGAGTGAAGAGCTGAGGCTTAAAGGATTGAAGGATGAAGTTGACACTTCCATGTGATTGAAGACCACTTTGAGAAGCTGAAGCTTGTAGGAGGAGAAGACCAAGTTGATACTGGTGAAGCAAAGAGAGCTGAAGCTTGAAAACTAAGTTGACACTTATGAAGAGGATTCAACTGAGATTGAGTGTAGAGCTGAAGCTTGAGGAATAAAGGATAAGTTGACGTTTGCATTGATGCATTGAGAGCCTGAAGGAATCAAGTTGACACTTGTAGTTAGGAGTGAAGCCTGAGGGTGGAATTGACTGAAGAGCTGAGGCTTGAAGAAAAGAGAATAAGTGGATACTTATGTTTGATGGGTTGAAACCTGTAGAAGTAAGTTGATACTTGTCATGGAGGATGATAGCCTTGAAGGGTGGTTGAAGTCTGAAGACTGGATTGCTGTCAGAAGAGATGAAGCTTGGAATTGAGAGAGGGGTTGATCTGCTTTCTTTTCTTGTATGTTTCCTTTTCTGTGCTGATGTGCCTTGTTTGACTTGCTTGATGCATTAGAATAAGTTCATATCTAGACTGACTTTGAGCTAGGAGCATGATTGCACTAGAGGTTGAGTTGCTCCCTCTGCTTGTATTTTTACTATATGGCTTTGCTTGCGGGTATTCGGTAGAGCCCTGCTCCCTTGCCCATGTGGTTTGTCTTGCTTGATAGCATTTTATTTTATCTTCTATGTATGATTGCAGTTGTTATTTCTTCTGTATGATTGCAGCTGTTATTCTATCTTGCTTGATAGCATGTTATTTCTTATGTATGATTACTATTATTCATTCTGGCTTGAGGTTGAGATGAGCTTGTGGAGGCTACTACCCCACACACATTTCCTCCCTCACTTGCATTGCATGCATTTTACAGTTGTTTACTGTTTAAGCTGATGCTTTATCTGTTTCTGTTTATTATTGACATGATCCCTTAGGGCTCTCAGTTCCTTTGATAAAGAAGTGATGATAGAACTTTAGGTTGAAACCTATGCATGATAACTTCCAGGAGTTCCCTGTTTCAAACCTCAACCATAGGATGAATCCTCGGCATGACAACAGTAGGACTTGATAGTCTCCCGTTAGTTGAGCCTGTTCTCTTCTCATATCAAAACAGATTAAGATACAATAATCATGCATGATTTCTTTCGTACGTTACGAGCCTTAAGCTATCTGAGAAAGGATTGTTGGAGAGCTTCTTTTCAACAGTCTGGATGTTTAGTATGGCACCCTTTGGGTGTCATGCGACGCATTCACTCTCAGGTCATAGTCTTTAGTGCGATTGAAATTGCAAACACAATAAAAAACAGTTCTTTCGTAAAAGACAGAAAACAAACTTCAAACCTTTTTGCCCCGTGGGCCCATAATTCAAAGGAAAGCTTTTCTGAAGAAAAGAGTGTCGTTAAACTTCAGTTCTACCGCAAACAGGCTTTGTCCCTAACTGCTGGAATTGTTGTTTAACCCTACTCGATAAAACAGATGAATCTGAATTCCTGTAACCCGTAGTATCCCGAACTACGTAAGCTCTGATCTCTCATACCTGTTGAGAGTACGTAGGCACAATACTGACGTATTGGCGAGCCACCTTCCCCGTAACCCGTAGTAGGTCCAACTACGTTGACTCTGATTTCTCATTCTCTGATGAGAATACGTAGGCATAAAGCGCGACGCTTTGCCGAGTCATTTTCTTTTCTGTTTAAGCCAGCCTTGATAGGTAGATAGATAAACCAACTCGTCCAGTAAACACAACAAGCGTGGATCCCGTCGAGTACGACGGACGTGAGGGGTGCTAAAACTGTAATCAAAATCATCTGAGACATAGCCTGGATTTTCCATGTATGGTTCATAATCTTCATAGGGTATGGAGAGGCTTGACGAACCATCTGATATGTAATCTTCGGACTCATCTTCGGACACAGTATTGATATGAGGAGGATGGATGACACCTCCATTGCGAAATACTTCATTGATCGGTGGAAACTCTTGATTTCTGACAATCTGCTGAGTGGAACTACTGGAGAAACCGAGACCCTCCTTATTCTTGTTCTCTGGCAAAAACAATACCTTGCCCCAACCTGTCTGAGGACCACTATTCACAACCTGCTGTGCATCCTTGAATGACGACACATGTACTCTGGATTTTTGAACACCGTTGTCTACAACAGACAAAGCCTGAAACCACGTACCAACCTCTTCCTCATATTCAACATACGAGAACGATGACATATGACTCACCACTAGAGCTTGTTCTCCGCAAACGGTAACCGTTTTGCCTTCAAAAACATATTTCAACTTCTGATGTAGGGTGGAGGTAACTGCCCCAGCTTCATGTATCCACGGCCTCCCTAATAAACAGCTATAGGTGGCGCGAATGTCCATGACTTGAAACGTGATCATGAAAGTCTGCAAACCGATGGTCATTGGCAAATCTACCTCACCAATTACCGCTTTCCTAGATCCATCAAAAGCTTTGACGATAACATGGCTTGGCCTCATCGGAGGTCCCTGATAAGATAGCTTAGACAAAGTAGTTCTTGGCATCACATTCAAAGAAGATCCAGTATCAACCAGCACGCTAGATAAAGAATCATTCCCACAGTTCACAGAAATATGCAGAGCCATGTTATGTTTCCTTCCTTCTTCCGGGAGATCATCCTCGTTGAAACCCAGATTGTCACAGGAAGTAATATTACCAACGATATTATCAAACTGCTCCATTGTTACATCTTGTTCAACATATGCCTGCTCCAATATCTTCTGGAGCGCTTCCCTGTGAGCCTTAGAACTCATCAACAACTGTAACACAGAAATCTTAGATGGGGTTTGCAGAAGCTGATTCGCAACCTTGTATTCACTTCTCTTGATCACTTTTAGGAATTCATCCTGCTTGGACAAATTGGATCCACCAGATTGTTCCAGAACTGGATCTTTTGAACCTGGCTGTTCAAACGAGATCCCTTTATCTTTTGAAGTTACTGATGGGTAAACTCGACCGCTTCTTGTTACCCTGCTAACATCCGCGATATTAACAACCGAAGGTAAAGTAGGCAAAGGCACCTCTTTTCCATCTTCCATCATCGTGGCGTTATATCTGTATGGTATCGCCTTACTAGAAGTGTAAGGAGTGGGTTCGGGCACATTAATCACCAAAGGAGTGACAACCGACTTCCTACTATCATAAGTGATTTCGATACGCTCTACTTCATTGAAATGAGGCACTATGACGAACACTTCTTCAGTCTCTTCACTCAAACCATTCTGATCTTCATCTTCTAAAAAACCTTGAATCATGTTCACGAAGGGCGAACCATGAGGAGGTAATGGATTAATCTGCACATTGGGATTGGAATCCTTAAAGGACAAGATTCCACACTTAATGAGCCTTTGAACATCTGCTTTCATCCCAAAATAACTCTCAATATCGTGACCTGGTACACCCTGATGGTAAGAACAAAACCTGTCAGCTCTATATGAAGGAGAAGGGTTCGCGGGAACCTCAGGTGGAGCTTTAGTCTGAATAAGACCCTTTTTACTCAAAGCTGGGAATAAATCAACACACTTCATAGGGATGGGATCAAAGTTCATTTTCCTGTATACACGACCCTGATTGTTGAATGACTGATTATGTTGAGGAGATTGTGGACTTTGTTGATATTGTGGTTGTGGTTGATAAGATGGAGCATTAAATACTGGCGATACCGCTGCGACCTAATATGCTGGCGAATACCTCCTTCTGAGTCTTCCGTCTTGCACGACATTTACTCCATGCTTTTTTTTCTTCACAAAACTGCTCCCATACTTCTTAGCATTACTAGGAGCAACCTCTTCCTTGACCAATCTTCCTTCACGGACCCCCTCCTCCAAACGCATTCCCATGTTCACCATCTCAGTGAAGTCACTGGGTGCACTTGCTACCATTTCCTCATAAAAGAAAGGACCTAGAGTCTTTAGAAAAATCTTGGTCATTTCCTTTTCTTCCAATGGCGGTATGACTTGCGTGGCCAACTCGCGCCAACACTGAGCATATTCCTTAAAGTTCTCCTTGTCTTTCTGCGTCATAGCCCTCAACTGATCTCGATCGGGAGCCATGTATACATTGTACTTATACTTCTTAACGAATGCTCCACCCAAATCATTAAAAGTTTGAATCTTCGCACTATCCAACCCCATGTACCATTTGAGCGCAGCACCAGTCAAACTATCTTGGAAATAGTGAATGAGCAATTGATCATTGTCAGTCTGAGCAAACATCTTTCTAGCATACATGATGAGATGACTCTGAGGACAAATATTTCCTTTGTACTTCTCAAAATTCGGGACCTTAAACTTTGGCAGAACCTTGACATTTAGAACCAAACACAATTCGGAAGCACTTTTCCCAAACAAATCTTTCCCACGAAGGGCCCTCAATTCTTTCTAGATCTCAGAAAACTAGTCTTGAAAACCATCCATTCTTTCCTCAAACCCCACAGTTTCGCTTGGTGACCCATACAAAACCGGCTCGTCTAGAAAATACGGAACAACATTGACATGCGGAGGTGCAGTGGTCATTACATCAGTGATTGTAGGAATGGCTTGAATAGCGGTCGCAATAGGAACCTCCGGAACATGCGGGCGATAACCAGTAGGAGTGAAATGAGGAGGCATCCCCCACGGAAAACCTGGCGGCATACTATAGGTCAATTCAGCAACAGTAGGCACCACCGGGATCGGTGCTGAAACCACTTCGGAGACAACAGGCCTTTGAACATCTTGGTTGTTGAGCGTGGCTTGATTGGACAGAGCTTCAACTAGACCGTTCAACCTCTCCAAACTTTCCTTCAGAATTGCAACTTCATCACGGAGTACCCTGTTCTCTTATTCCAGTTGATCCATCTTTTGGCGTCGGATGGCTCGAGTGTTGTATTGATGATTCAGTTTGAGGTTTGTGGATATGAAGCATGAGTGAGACCCAGGAGTGCGAACAATGCTATGCTAATGCAGAAATGCAAATGCAAGATGAAAAGGATTTCATGGAGTTCCTATGTTTATGGACATTGTAGTAAAAGAAAACGTTTTATTAGTTTTGGAACAGAATACAAATAAATGTCCTTTAAAGAGTCCTAAATTAAAGCTAATGAAATCCCTAAAGAAATGTCGAATTCTGCTGCTTGAGCTGCTCTTCCAACTGAGTCTTCTCGCGGGTGAGATTTTCCACGATCATCCCCCAAAGGGTACACTGAGGGTCGGAGGAAAATAAATCCTCTAGAACCTTTCTCTTCTTGTAAGGGAGTAATTCTTCATCCTTCGATTGTAGCTGTTCCTGAAGTTCAGCATTCTGTTTCTGAAGTTCAGCATTCTCTGCGATGACCACTTGATACTTGTTTTTCCATGCTTCAGACTCATGTTGCGACTTCCTCAAAGCGACTCCCAACTTCTCGGTGTCAGACATAAAAACATAAGTGGGTTATCTTCTTGGAGGTATGGGATCCTAGCAAGAATAGGGCATCTTCAACTTGATTGCTCTAGCTCTGACCCACTGAAGGTATGGTTCCAAAGACACACAATTAAGCTTCCCTAGGCTTTTCTTCCCCTTCATATGCAAATGTCCCCATGCATCTAAAATATTTCCTTGAAGTTTTTTATCTTCCTTGAAGAAAATGCTCTCCACTTGAACACTCTTAGGTGGTTCCTTCAACGGATATCCCAACTGTCGACGAGCTAAGATAGGGTTGTAACTGATCCCTCCATTAAAACTGAGTAACGGTACATTAGCAAAGTCACCACAACCATCAATAATTAACGTACCATCATATGCTCGGTTGTACCAATCAATATCTGAGTGGGTCAACGCCATAACTCTTGGAGACCAAAGCCCTTTATCAAGATTCGAAAAGGAACTGGACTTAGGCAAGTGAGAAATAAACCACTTGTAAAGTTAGGGCACACAGCAGGTGATCATCCCTCCACCATGGAAGTTTCGGAGATGTACAGAATGATAAGTATTACCCAATAGAGTTGGCACTGAATTGTTCTTCATGAAGATCTTAATTGCATTAAGGTCGACGAACCCTTCAAAACTTGGGAATAGAAATACCCCATAAATAAGTAGGGCAAAGATTCTTCGAATGAAACCTTGTTCGTATAATCAGCGTAATACCGAGCTTTCTCAATTAGGAAATTAGTAGTTAGGCCAAAAGTCCCACCTTTGGTAACCATGTTGTTCTTGATGTCAGATACCTTGAGATGAAGGGCCTTAGCAATGTCTCTTTCTTCAGGGTCACTTTCCAAGAAAGGGAAAGGAGACTCTTTCAGGATAGGAAGACCAACCAAAAAGAGTACTCTTCTAAAGTAGGTAATAGTTGATAGTATGGGAAGGTAAAGCAGTGATACAGCGGATCATAGAACTGCAATAGAGTGGAAAGAAGTCCTTTGTCTACTTCACGACTCAATAAAGATACTAGCTTTCCATACATGTCTTTGAACTTTCCTTGGTCTTCAATCAAAGCTCCCAACTTCCTTAGGTCACCTAATTTAGGACTCTTAAAAGTATATTTCAAAGTATGCCTTTTATTAGAATTTGTAGTGTCCTACAATGTCCATAAACGAAAGGTAAATCCCATGAAATTTAATGCGGTATGATGCTTTATGAATGCAACAAACACAAGTAAGCACATAGATGCATAAAGATAAACAAACAAGGGAGGTCCTAGGTTTGCAACGAGCATGGAGCCAAAGGGTATACCCATTCCGAAAAGGATGTGAACTAAAGGTTGATTGTACCTGTAGAACAAGGTTCTAAGAACATTCCCAAAGTCATTAGTCCATCTTTCGGATATTATCAACTTCCCAATTACTCAGTGGTTAATAATATTCTCAAGAGAACCTTTTTTAAGTGTAGCATCGCGTAGCACTATTTCGGGAGTACTCCCTCATAGCCCCGCACTACGTTCTAATAAAGGCCAAAGTGGGGTTAAGGTAACTACGGTCCTCAATATCACAAGCTCCAAGGTCGAAAATAGTGAGTGTTTTTCACGATTACTCGTTCAACAGTACTTATTTCGAGAGGGCCTCAATTGAGCGTGATTCTCAAGTCAACTTGGTCGGGATTCGACTCCCTATAACCCTCGTCGAATATATCATAATCCTATCATAAGTTCACTCAAGTCCAGGTGTAGGACTTTGTCTCACCACTCAAGAGTATCAACCCAAAGGCAACAAACAAACAAGTATAAAAGTAAACAATTAAGCAAATATAAACAAACATAAAAAGCAAGTTAGGGAAACCCACTAAAGGGTTCCCCAGTGAAGTTTCCATTTCTGTCGCGGTGAAATTTTGGATGTCAAGCTATTGATTAACTTGAATCTTAATTCATTTGCAACCGGACTTTAATTTGTCCAAAGGAAGGGAAAAATATCGAATTACCCCCAATGCAATGCACATGCAAAGGTTAGAGAGTTTTAGGTTTGGGGGTTGGTTAAACTTAGGGAAGGTGCTAGCATCCTAAGTTTCTATAGTACTCTACAGGAACCTCTTGTTTTATGTTTGTTTATTGTTAAGGTTTATCTGCTTAAAGGATAAAAGACCTAATGGTTTAATCTAAGTATACTCGACAAGATATCGCATCTTGTGCCTACATATCCTGATGGGAGTGGAATCAGAGTATCTGTAGTTCCTCTAAAGGGTTTAAGGAATTCTTTGACTATGGTCAAAGTTCCTACGGGATAAGGGTAGTTGATTGATTGATTTTCAGGAGAAAAGATGAGTTGTCATTTTAAGGGATATTACTTGATTTAACCACCACAACTTTGTAGGAAAATTGATTGAATTGTTATGGGGTAGAAGTTTTATCTCACTTAAGATGATTAACATCTTATCCTCTAATGTGTTTGAATCGTTTGAAATGAGTTGTTGAATGTGTTTGTCTAAGTTGTAAAGATAAAAGGTCCTCCTTATGGGGTAGGATCTAAACTTAGAAGATCAACTTGAATGGGATCAAGGATCAATGGGGAGTATGATGCAAATAAGATGCATATGCACAATTGTTTAGGTTATGCGCAGATTCTTCCTTTGGACGTTTATGTGATGTGAGAATGTAAAGGACGAGAAAATAAATTGCGGTAAATAAATGCGGGAAATAAAAGATATACACACGCATGAAAGCGCTAAGTGCGTGAAAGTGAGTGCAAGCGCGCGATGTTAATTTTAGGCGTAGTTGATTAATTTTAAGAAAGGTTGATTTTAAGAAAAAATTATATTATTTGATTTAAGAAAATGTTGAATTAAATTGGTTTTAATCATTTAAATAAGAACGGTTGTGATTATGAATTGATTTTAAGAGAAGTTAATTTAATTTATTAGCAAAAAGATTTGATTAGTTAATTTTAAATAAAATGGTTTTATTATTTTACCTTGTAGAAAAAGGGTGATTTATTTTATCAAAATAAAAGAGATTGATTTAATTATAAAAGGTTGATTTTAATTATTATAAAAGGTGGAATTAATAGTTTACTAAGAAAAGTTATTTAATTAATTAACGAAAAAGGGTGAACTATCAGACCCGTTGGAGATCTACGCGTGATAAGAATGAGGCGCATAGCATGTGTGGGTGTGGTGTGAGATATACATTATATTATAATGCTACAGCAAGAACCAAAACAAAAGTAAAAGAAGAAAACAAACAACAACATGGGATAAGACTCCCATTCTCCCTTTCCCTTCTCCTTCTTCTACCACTTCTTCTCCTTTGTCCTCTTATGGTTTGTTCTGCAAAAACACAAAGCAATTAAATATATATAAATGATTTGGGGAAGAAATCGTTACCCAAAGATGAGAGCTGGTGGTGGCTTTGAAAACGGCGACGGTAGGCTTCAATTTTCTCCTTATGGTGGCAGCTTTTCTGGGGAGAATATGGCAAAATTTCCTCTTGGTGAGAACTTTCGTGTGTGGTTGTTGTTGTTGGTGTCCAGAAGTTGGGAAATTCTCCATGCTTTTATAGGGGAATGGATGGGCCTCCAATGAATATGGCTCTTAAAAACCTTTCTTTTTGAGTGATTCTTGTCTGATTGCTGGATGATTTGGGGAGACAACTATTTAATTTCCTTCTAGTTCCGTTTGATTCTGTTGAGAGAATGTTGGCTCTAACTTGGGAAGTTCCAATCTTTCCCTTTTTTATGCTGCAGCTTTAAACGAAATTCTGAAAAAATGTGCTCCGAATATGACTTCGACTCCAACACAAAGGTCGTAGCTCTCTCTCTTAGCTTTCCGGCGATTTTAGAACGCCTCAAACGGATTCCCAAAACTCCAGTTACGATCGTTTCCGTGCAGACTGTTGAAGCTGGATTTGCTGTTATTACTTGCCTCTGATGAATTGCTTCTGAAGAATTGCTTCTGGAAAGTTACCTCTGAAGCTGTTGGCTCTGAAGTTTCTTCTGAAGTTGTTGGCCCTGAAGTTTCTTCTGAAGCTGTTGGCTCTGAAGTTCCTTCTGAAGTTGTTGGCTCTGAAGTTCCTTCTGAAGCTGTTGGCTCTGAAGTTGCTAATGAACTTCTTCTAAAGACTTGCCTCTGAAGACCTTGCCTCTGAAGAGTTTCTGATGAGTTGGTTCTGGAGCTCTGCTGATGAACTTCTTCTGAAGGCTTGCCTCTGAAGACCTTGCCTCTGAAGAGTTGCTGATGAGTTGGTTCTGGAGCTCTGTTGATGAACTTCTTCTGAAGGCTTACCTCTGACGCTGTTTCTGAGGAGTTGCACCTAAAGGGTGCCTCTGAAGTTGTTGCCTCTTTGGCTTTGAATTAAGTTTCCACGCGAATAAATCCTCGCCATCTTGGATTTAAATTTGCAACTTTGAAGAGCTTTATTTGACTTTAAAATATCTGCACAGGTGGGTTAGGACAAACATGCACACACAAGCATAAAGAATAAGGAAAGAAGGAGAAAAACAGAGGTGGGATCTTAAGGTCAAAAATTAGGGTGTGACATCTCCCAAACTGAAGAAGAGGATGTGATCAATGCGGTCATGGCAGATGTTGGTTATTCTCGGGGTGAATCGGTGAAATATTTTGGTCCTTCATCTTCTCAGCGGTCAATATCTTCAGTGTCTCATTATTCTGGACAGACAACTGTGCCTAGGGCATCATATCAGAAACCTCGGGTCACTCCTCATGCAAATCAACGAGCCCGTGGCCGAGGTTATCCGAATCACCGTCAGAATCAGAACAGACCTCGCAACAACTTGGAAAGAAGGAGTGCTCCTTTTCATCTAGTTCCTGTACCCTACAGCCATATTCTGCCACATCTGATTCAGAACTCTTTAGTGGAGCCTAAGACTCTTAAGCCTATGCCAGAACCTTACCCTCCTGGGTACAATCCCCATGCTCAGTGTGGATATCATGGTGGATCCATGGGGCATTCGACCGAAGATTGCAAAGCTTTTCAGGCAAAAATGCAGCAGCTGATTGACAAAGGGTGCATTTCCTTTCCAGAAGGAGTTTTGGTTGTTCATGTCAACCTCTCAGCCGTCTAAGCTCGCAGATTCAGAGGGTCATTTTCGGAAGCCAGTGGTCCAAACAGGCAGACATCCTCAACATTAGCAGTCCTTGGATTTTTATCATTTGCATTTGTAGTTTCTTTTCTGTTAGTTGCTACTTGCTGTTAAACATTATTGTTTTAAATGGTAATATTAATGAAGTGAATATGCATTTTTCTTAATTAATCATGTCGCTTTCGCTCATTTGTATTAGTGCACAACACAGACACTTGCATTTTATCCACTCCACTGTATCACTATTGATTAGCAAGGAGGGAGGATGACAAAAACTGAATACCCATAACTGATGATTGTATGCTTTCGGATAAAACCTTGTTGATGACGTACAAGCATTGTTTCAAATCCCCTAAACACCGGAGAGATAAGGATTTAATCCCTAGTTAATCACTTCGAGCCGAGAAGTAGGAGTTTCTTTCGGGCTTTTAAACCCTCACATCTTAACCCGGGGCAGGGTAGTTGTCAGTTAGCTTGACCGAGCGTTCAAATGTTATGGAGGAGTGTTTCCGTTCATGGACCAATCACATTTTATCCCTCTCAAGAGATCGTACCTCATCAACCACAATGGTTAAACCTCACCAATCAGGAGTGAGATAGTTACAACCTTTCGGAGAAATCAAGACAGCCAGTGTCACACGACTTGTTCCAAAAGAGAAGAAAAGAAAAAGAAAGCCCGCTAAGTAAAAAGAAAAGCGGGAAAGCAAATACTTAGGCAAAAATCGGGGCATCCCGCTGGACTTCAAAATCAAAAGAACTAAAAAGGGCCAGCCCAGGCAAAAATTAGGGAACAAAAGAATTAAAAGAAAGTATCTCAAAAGAACAATCCTCAAACAAGGACAAAGTCGTGTAGATACAGACACAAAAGACAAAAGGGGTAACTGTCACTCTGAAAAACCTTGTGAGTTCCTTAACCATCGCTCCTACCATTCAATAAACCTTTTGAAGAGGTGAACGCTTGTGCCGGGTTAACTGAACAGTAGGATTGGAGATCATCACGGAGAAGGGGTGGGTATAAATCATACTTTGAGCCTAATATCCTTTATTTCATGAACCGTGAACCCGACCACGATACAACCCTTAAAAGACCTAATTGAGGCAGGGTTTATTCTGAAGGAGTACCACAATGGGGTTGAGTAACTTAACTCCTACATGACTTTCTAATCATATCCTTGTTGTATCGTTCACTAATCAAATCAGCACTACATTTAGACTTTTGATCCATTCGTCACTCACTATCACAACACTTGATAAGTGGCATGCTTTCAAAATCTGCATGAACACCGCATTAAAATTACCATTCATAGACAAAAGAAATTAATTGCAGGTCAGTAGTTGACAGGGAGGAAATTCCATCAGGGAACAGTCGAACAGGACTGAAGCATTCAGCAGTCTGGATCAGATTTGTGTATACGTCGAACCCTGTAAATCTGGGGCATTGACATTTATTGAGTATGAAATCAGTCAGTCTGAGGACAAGTCCCAAAGCATCGGTTGATTATGGGGCAAATCATTCAATAAGCAGTTGATCAGACGTGAATCATCTTGAGACTCTACCAATCAGGGGCACATCGCCCAGAGTTTCTTTGAGTTGAGGGTAGATCCCTCCAGTATTCAATCAGATCAGGTTAAGTCGCTTCAATGCTCATTCAGGGGTAAGCTACTGCAAGAGTATATTGAAACCAACCATGCTGAGAGTTGGTTAATCAATGGTGAATCCTTTCGTGGTACAGATTCTGGGGCAAGCCACCTTGAGATCGTCTCATGGCAAGCTACTTTCTTCTCAAGGTGAACTTTCCCAAGAGTCGGACTGGGGCAAGTTGAGTTACACTGGGGCAAGTTGTTCAGGAAATTTTGTTCTCCTCAGCAAGAGTGAGTGTCGGGGAATCATGTCGTTACCCTATCAAACAGCCTAAACCTGTTACCTGTCAAAACCTAGTAACATGAAACCACCAGGGCCCAATTCTCGTCTGGAAAATCTCCAAAGCCCAGTTCTTGTCTGGAAAACCTTCAAACCAGTCCTCGTCTGGTTAACCCTTCCGTAAAAACCAGTTCTCGTCTGGTCACCTTTCTTTAACCTACTGCTTAACCAGTTCTCGTCTGGCTAACACAGTTTCAAAGTCCAGTTCTCGTCTGGCAAACCAGAAATCAGTTCCCGTCTGATACCAAAACCCAAAAGTCAGTTCTCGTCTGACAACTTAAACCCTTTTGCCACCAGTTCTCGTCTGGTAGTCTACCCTCGAATGCTAGTTCTCGTCTAGTATTTCCCTTTCAAATCCAATTTTTTTGGTAACCAGGAACAAATCCATATCACCATAAACCTATCCCTAAACCAAGAATGTCCAAATATACCTGGCACGATGATTCCCGGTGACTCACATGCTATCACATTCCTCGACATGAGGCTCAAATGACCTCACCTCTCTATAGTAGAGATTATATATTCCCCAGGATGATGTTGTAAATCAGGAATACCTCGGCAGCAGAGAGGTGGAGCGAGATTGTTTCTCCTTAGTAGTCTAAGATTGCAACGAGTTGAGATGACACTCATTCTTATCAAAGTAGGATCAAGATTATCCTCAGTGGGTCAAGATTGATATCCCCGGCGGAGTGTAGCCATCCCTAGCAGATTGATTGTGTGTCTTCAGTGGGTTGAGATTGAAGTCCTCCTCAACAGGCAGATTTGGTTTATTTCCCCAACAGTGGGACAAATGCAATGTTGTTATCCCCACAGAGTCCAAGTCTTTAGCTCTTCTCCCCTCAGGGTCTAAATTATTGACTCATTCCCTAATCAGAGGTTGATATCGTTGAGTTCTATTCTCATTTACCCCAAGCAGAGGTTGGTACCGATTCCCTCACGAAGCAATCTATAGCGGAGGTAGATTATTCCCCAGCTGAGTATCCCCGACAGGTTGGATTTTGATTCTTCCCCAGTGAAGTTGCCACTTGCAGATGAGTATTTTGTACCCTAGGAGGACTTCGGTGTCTTAGGAGGCCGTTCAGGGATGTTTTCCTTAGTGAAGCGAGATTTAATTCCAGTGGTTGATTATGATTCCTACGCAGGGTCGTTGATTCCCCAGTAGAGTGAATGTGTTTCCTCATGCCGAAGCATTTGTTTCCCATAAGAGTTGTATTTTGGTGGGCCATCCAGGGCGTCTTCCTCAGCAAGGTTTGATGTGATCCCCAGTGGAATTGGTTTTCTTCTCTCCAGCATTTATTTTGCTGGAGGGTTTTTTTTTGCATTTGCATCATGCATAACATCTACACAAACGCGTAGCATTTCCATTTCGTATGGAGCATTACGCCATTTTCAAACATACGCATGTGAAACATAACCCAGGTGGTTACCGCTCTGCTCTCAGGTGTATTTCTGACAGATGACTGATATCTTTGCCCGAATGGTGTTCAGACTCGGCAAGTTTTGATTGATATTCCTTTTACCCAGACGGTATCCAGACCATGGTAGCTTCAGAGTCGATTTTGTCCGTTGAGTATCCAGACTCCGGTCAATCTAGTTGGGTATCTAGACCCCGATAAAGGTTTTTCTGCCTAAATGGTATTCAGACCATGGCGATTTCAGATTAATTCTATTCGTCGAGTATCTAGACTCCGATCAATTTCTTTGTGGTATCCGGACCACGGTAATATTTGTGATTGAACTCCTTCCTCCGTCGAGTATCCCGACTCCGGTCGATTCCCGAGTGATGGTGTTTTTCTTTATCCGTCGAGTATCTAGACTCCGGTAATAGACATTTATGGTATCCATACCACGACAATCGACGTCATTGTGTTTTTCCGTCGAGTATCCAGACTCCGGTAAAAGACAGTTATGGTATCCAGACCATGGTAGCTTATTTGATGTTTTGTGATATCCAGATCACAACAGATGTTGTTATTTTCTTTCGCTGTATGGTTTTCAGACCTTGACGACTAATGATTTCTTTCAGCCCATGAGGTATCCAGACCACGACTCATATTATTTCCCAGCAGTGTTGTCAGACTTCAACTGATCATGTTGTTGTGAACTCATGTGGTATCCAGGCCCTGATGAGTGTATTTGTGATATATTCCTTGTCCGTTGAGTATCCAGACTCCGGTTTATTACGTCGAGCATCCAGACTCCGACTTTTACATTGAGCATCCAGGCTCCGGTTTATTACATTGAGTATCCAGACTCCGGCAAATTTCGTTGACTCATTTTGTTCGTTGAATATCCAGATTCTGACAATTTGAAATGTTATTCTTCAGCCTATATGGTATCCAGACCATGGCACAGTTTTTGATGTACGAGTTCATCTTATTGTGTTTCCCTAACATAGTTACTTGGTTAAGTTTCTCCTTTCTCCCTGCCAGAGTTGCTTGGTTAAGTTTCTCTCTTCCCCAGCGGAGTATTCTTGTGAATTATTAAATTTTATCAACTTCAGTTGATCCGGCCTTTGGGTTCGATGCCTGTGGCGTTACACAGATGCCTGCTGGATAGCAGAAGATCAATTTTCATTGATCCGGCCTTCGGGTTCGATGCTCGCTTTTATTTAGCAAATGCCTGACGGCGATGCCAGATGTCCTTTACCTTCGGGTTTGATTGCTCACTTTTATTTAGAGAATGCCTGACGGCGATGTTATATGATTATTCCGACTTAGTGTCGATGATTTGAAAATTGGCGATCAACCGGCTTGTTGTTGTTGCAACCATTCCTTCAGTTACTTCCGGAGATCTTTGTTCCATGATATCAGAGTTTACAGTTTTGTTTTTGCGGTTGGCAAATTTCCAGGTTCTTTGATATTCAACCGTTTTCTACCTTTGAATGTTTGAAAGTCGTTCGCTTTTCAACCCTTCAGGTGCAAGCCGTTTGAATAGGGGCAGTTGTTGTACCCCAAAATTTGACCAACTGTTTCTTATATTTGGCTTATGTTTCATTTCATTTGCATTTGCATCTGCATATCACATACTGTGCATTTTTTCAACCGGATTGATTTAGCTGGGATTACAGCCCTTTCCTCGCGTTTCAGGCATTTCAGGCCGTTTCGGATAAGGAGTTTTATTGTGGAAGTTGTGCTTCTTCCCGGTGATTCAGTCTACGTTGTTGGTTTCGGTGGTATTTCGATATCCGTATTTTTACCGTTTATTTCGTTACTTTCTCGAATTTTTATTCTTTGATTTTATTGGTTTTCATTAGAATTATCTTGGTTTTCTAGGATTTTATTTCTTTAGATTTTAAATAGATAGTTTTATGTTTTATTTTAGAATATTACTAGAGTTTTAATAGGTTTTTAAATAGATTTTTGGATTTATTTCTCTATTTTAGATTTTTAGTTTTTAACTAATATTTTCTAGAATTTTTTTTTTAATTATTGGCATAGATTTTATATTTTAGATAGTTTTATCTTTTATTTTCTACTTTAAGATATTTTTAGATTTTTATAGATTTTAATTATTAGATTTCTAGAAATTAATTGTTTTAGAATATTAGGTTTTTATTAATTGATTTAGATTCTTTTATTAGGTTTTTTTTTAATATAGTTTGAATTTGCTTAGAAATTTATATAGATTTTAATTAGGAAATTAGATTTAATTAGTTTTTTTAGTTACTAATTGATTTTAGTTAGTTTAATTGGCATCATTTCATTTTCAGCTTTATTAGTTATAATATCCAAGTTTAATTAATTAATCATGTTTTAATTTTCGTTTTCAGCTTTAATCATCAATTAAGTCCAGTAATCACTTTTCAGTTTGTGCCACTTGTCAGTGTCGGGTTATAAATAGTATTGTGCATCATTAATGGCTGGCACGGATACCAAAAAAACCCTAGAACCCCTTCACCGGCAAAATCAACGGCCGCCGCACTGTCTGATTATCTCGCCGGAAAACACAAGCATTTCACCGGAAAACTCATAACCTTCATCCGTTTTTCCAGATTTTCATCGCCTTCATCAAGTTGCTCCAACCATTCATCATACCTTCAAGTTTTTTCCAGATCCACATGCAAACAAATCTAAACTCACAAATCTCATCGTCTTCACCGATCCACATGATCTGGATTTAAAACTTAAAGATCTTCGTCGAGATCTTCACGATCTCCATCGACATTCATAGAATCTCATAATCTCTTTCCTAGATCTTCGAAACTCAACCGTGTTCTTCATACGTTCATCGATCAACACCATAACAGTCATCACAATCTTCATCAACACATAGCGTTTTGCCAGATTCTTCAACAATCTTCATCAGCCGTTCAAGTTTTTAAAAGCTTCAAGAACTTGTCAAACCTCCATCGTCACCTTCATGCATGTTCACCAGTTTCTAGATTTCTTCATTAACCTTCAAAGAAGTTTCAAGAACCATCATCGTGATCCACAAACCGTAACCATAGATCTTCTTCAACGGTCTTCAAACATCCAACGAACATAACAACAAAACTCCAGATCCGCAGCTACAAACCATGTTCAACCTCGAACGCAGTGAACATCATATCAGATCCATCAAACTCCGAATCTTCAACACACATCTCCAAATCTTCAACGTGAAAGTCGCAATCCATTAACATCCTCAAATATCTTCAGATCTCCATCTTCGCTCAACATCATCACCCACAACAATCAATGTTTATTGGAAGGGAAAACTGGATTTCGAGTTCATTTATTTATTGCCTGGTTACGATTTTAACAGAAGAAGGTGCGTGAATTGAATCGAAGAGAGGTCGGGACTAGCGGCGGCGGAGTAGGAAGAAGTTAGGGTTTGAAGAATGGAAGGGAAGAAGATGGTGAAGCCTCCACGGACACCTCCAGTGGGTTAGTGGGCCGTGAGGCCCATTTCGTTTCATTTTTTGAGCATAATCCCCCATATTTATTGCTACACCCCCTACTACTTATTGTGTTGTTTGTGATGTTGGGCTCAAGGCCCAACCGGATTCCCTAGTGCACCCCTCCCTTTGCTTGCTGCTTCTGTTTGTAGTTTGGGCTCAAAGCCCAACCTTATTCTTTCTGGACTGTTATTGCACCCCTGTGTGGCTGTTTGTACCCCCTGTTCTTTATTTCTTTATTTTTGGATTTTATTTTTGTAAATACATTTTCAATTATGTATCATATTTTCTTTTGTATTTTTCATTTGAATATATGTATATATTACTTTACTATTTTCTTTTTAGAATTATAGTTTTATATTTCTTTTATAATATTGTATATGCATATATTTTCTTATAGAATTTATATTCTATTTTCTATTTATTTTCTATATAGATTTCTTTTAGAACTTTATTTTCCTTTAGAGTTTTATTTTCCTTTTAGAAGTTGAATTCAATTTCCTTTTGTTATTGGACTTTTCGACTCATTTTCATTTTGTAGGTCGATGACGACACTTCCATAAACCATTATTAATCGACTTGTTGATGGATAATGTAGGATCCGAGACAACTTTGTCTTTCCTCGTTTTCTCTTCTTCTTCTGATTTTATTTTGTTTTCTTCTGTGCTGGTTCGTGTGACATGATTCAATTGGAGAATGATTTGCAATATCATTTATCTATCTTGTCTTTGACACAGATATCAATACGCTACCTCTTGGGGTTTGACTTCATTTATAAGTTGAATTATGACGATTCAACGTCACATTGGTTCTGATTCAAAATATCATCATCAAGGATCAAAAGAGGAAAGCTTGGAAATGGAGCTTGCATGCAAAAATCAAGGGTCAACGGAACCACTCCGTTCGGTAACATCTTTCTAATTCAAGTCTTTTAATCAACCGCCGAGCGTTGTGAGTTCTGAGTGTTAGATACGTGGGAAATGGTGATTGGGGGGCCACCTCTCAATTACCTAGAATGTTTAGTATACGTCCTTAGGACGATATGCGACACATTCGCTCCTACGTCTTAGGACTTGGCGTGTGCGTCCCGTTTCGAAACTTTTCTCTCGCGTCTTGGCGATTGAGACTTCCCCTTTTCTCTCGCATCCTGTCGACTGAGATCCCTTCTCTTGCCCCTGTGCAATCGAGACCGTTTTTCCCGTAGTTAGCCGAACTACGGCTGCTCTGATCTCTCATACCTGTTGAGAGTACGTAGGCATAGGATGTGATATCCTAGCGAGCATACTAACAAATAACTTCTCTGTTCTCTCGCTGCCGTGAAATCGAGACTTTCCCGCTGACGGCTAATCTCCCCTTTCTCTTGCCCTAGCGCAATCGAGACTAGACCTTAGTTCTAGAACCCGTAGGTCCCCGTACCTTTAAACCCTAACATACTACGTTCGTTCTACCGCAAACAGGTAACACCTAAGTCTCCAATGGTCGAGCAGCATACACCTAACTGCTAGAATGCGTACACTAGTATCGTCAACCCTTTCTCTCACCCTCGTGTGATTGAGAACACCCCGCTTACCCGTAGTTAGTCTAACTACATTGACTCTGACTTTCCCATTGCAAGAGGGAATACGTAGGCACAGAGCGGAGATGCTCTGCCGAGTCTCCCTTCTTTTTCTTTTGTCCCTTGACCTTTAGCTAGATAGATGATCACCCTTTTTGATAGACAACTAAGCATGGATCCCGTCGAGTACGACGGACGTGAGGGGTGTTAATATCTTCCCCTTGTGTAACCGACTCCCGAATCCAGGACTTGGTTGCGATGACCTTATCTTTTCCCTTTTTCGTCAGGTTTTTGTGATCGTTTCCTTTCCCTCTCTTTGGGATAAATAACGAAAGGTGGTGACTCTTCTGTTTTCCACCGGGTGTTTTTCGCAGTTGCGACACCTCCCACCACCATTAATTGAACATGCGGCCAACCTGCTGTATTAGTTTGGAAGTTAGTACACAACACACGTCTAAAGCATAATTTTATTCAAAGCTAATATCCAAGCCATGTTAGCATTCCACCTATTCATTTAACACTTGAGTAGAGTCGCTTTATGGTCCAAATATCATTCGTCTCATCTGCAACAAAAGACCATCAGACAACTTCACATCATGATAATCTAAAACATGCAACAAAAGAAGACATGTTAAGACATTTTGAAGTTGAGATACAATTTGTTTACGAGACAAGCCATAAACACGCTTTGAAGATTCAAACTTTCCAAAACAGTCATAAACAAAATCAGACAAGGTTTAATTTCTTTCCAAAAACGAAAAGCACGTTCAAAACAACATTCAAAGAGAATTAATTAGGAAGAGATTTGTTCCAAATATTGTTTGGTTTGAAATGGAAAGAGTTTAATGGATTGTTCAAGCTGGTTTCGAAAATCAACCTATAAAAACAGATGTGAAAATCACAGTTTGGAGGGGCACGAGTTCACAATAACAGAACTAACAGAACATATATTCAGAAATCATTAACACAAAAACACAAACAAATTTCATAGATTAAAAAAACCCTAAGCTTATCTTTTGTGGTTTTGTTTCTCCGCCGCCGCGTCGACGTCGCCATTAACACCGGAACCGTGGACCACCGTCAAACCCTTCAATCCCATCATCGTTCTTCATTTTTTGGTAAACCGCTGACCTTTTGTTGTTTCTGTTGTTTATTTTGTTGTTTTTAGGTTCGAAGTGGAGAAGAAATAGACAGAGAGAAAGAAGAAGAAGTGAAACAGAAGAAGAAATAGAGGAGAAAATAAAAGTGGAGAAGAAAGAGAATTCATAAGAGAAGTCGGGGATCGTAAGAAGAAAAGGGTGAAGAAAGGGATAGGAGAAGAGAGATGAAGAGGAACCGCAAGGGAGAAGGAGAGAGACAGAAGAGGAGAAAAACGAGGAAAGCGGTGATGGCGGCGCCGTTTGAGGGTTGAAATGAATTAGGGTTTCGGATTGAAACCCACCCCCTTTTCTTTGTATGATACGGGTCGGGTTGGGTCCGGTGGACCTAACCACCATCGGCCCAACCCATTTTTTTCCAGTTTTTTTTTTTGTAAATTATTTATTTTTCTGCTTTGTAAATGGGCCTGGCCCAACTGTAATATATAAAAAAAAACAAATATAAAAATAAATAATAATAAAAAAATCAGAAAATATAATAAGAAAAATAAAAATAATAAAATAAATATATAAATAATAAAAATATTTAGAGTAAGAGTTTTTTAATAAATTAGATTTTATTTTAATATAAATAATAACCACAAAATAAAAAATAAGCAAAACATTTTTTTTAAAATTAATTTAGAGTTAATCAATGTTGATTTTCTTTAGGATTTATCAATCTTAGATAATTTATTTAAAATTTTAGATTTAAAATAATTTAGATTTTTTATTTTCTTTTCTAGAGATTAATTTATTTAGAAACTATTTTATAATTAAATCTTTATTTAATTTCCATTAATTTAATTTTAACAAGAATAAATAAAAACAATTAGAATTTTAGGTTTAGACGTTTCACCTTTATCCATTAAAATCAACCACAAATGCATTGATGTGAATCTAACTGTACCTCAATATCCATTGAAACTCAACCTGCGACACATTGCCCTGAGTGCTTGATTATTCTGTATGCACGTCCAAGGGAAGAACTTGCGCATGACTTCATGAGTCGTGCGTATTGCATCTCATTTGCATCATATTCCCCCCGCTTGATCCTTGAGTTTTAAAGTTGATAAGCTTAGGCTTTAGCCCCCTACACCTTAAGATAGGATTGTTTTCTCTTTTATCTTTCAACTTAGATAAACCAACTATATATAATTCAATCTCTATTCTCCCCACAAGAGAATTATACGTGAGTCATCTTGACAGTTGAGATATAATTCTCCTGCCGCATAATAATATCGAGAGATGTAAAATCGTTTCCGCTTGAGAGAGGTATGTGGCATACTCGTCGATAAATCCAAGTTTTGAGTCCTTCTCTCAATCCGATGCAAAGACCATCTCCTACAAGTTGTGGTGGTTAAGTCGAGTATTCTCCCTTAAGATGTTGACTCGTCTTTTTTCCTAGAATCAATCAACAATCTTATCCCCCTAGAACCTTGACCATAGGCAAGAAGTTCCTCAATCCCTTTTAGGGGAACTACGAATACTCTGATTCCATTCCCGTCAGGATACGTAGGCACAAGATGCGATTTCATGGCGAGTATACTTAGAAATAAACCACTAGGTATCTTACCCTTAGCAAACAACGATAGCACGATAAAACAAGAGGTTCTTGTAGAGTACTATTGATTCTTAGGATGCTAGCACCTTCCCTAAGTTTAACCAACCCCCGAACCATAGATTCTCTAGCTTTGCATTTGCATTACATCTTGTTGGTAATTCGATCTTTTTCCCTTCCCTTGGACAAATTAAAGAACGATGGTGAAAAAATGATTTAAGATTCAAGTTAATCAATAGCTTGTTATCTAATTCTCACCGCGACAACCACATTCGACAATCCTTTCAAAGGATGAGGAAACAAGGTTTAAAAATGAATCATTTGAAATGTTCTTTCTGTTTAGGCGTAGAAGATTTTTTAGGATTTGTGGTGCATAAAAAATGCATAGAAATCAACTAGAACAAGGCGAAAGCAATCATAGGTCTCAAGCCTCATTCGACAAAGAAACAACTCTAATATTTGTTGGGGAAGATTAACTTCTTGAGGAGATTCATCTTAATTTTAAGTGGTAAAGTCTTATCTTTTTCGCCATTACTTCGACTTAAGAAGGATAATGAATTTATTTGGGGAAATGAACAACAAGAGGCCTTTGGGAACATCAAGAAGTATCTGAAGAAGCCTATAATATTATTACCTCCAAGTAGAAATAAGAATATGAAATTGTACATAGCCGCATCTGATTCGACCATGGGAACATGTTCGCACAAGAGGATGATAATGACGTCAAAAGAGCCATATATTACCTCAGTTGAATCCTAATAGATGCTGAAACTAGGTATAACTCAATTGAAAAGTTATATTTATGCCTATATGAAATTCTGGTATGTAGATCTCAGATGTCCTAAGAGATGTTAAGAACATAGATCTTTGCTAAAACAGAACAAGGATAGAACACGAGCATTTTGAATAACTTAAAAAATTACCAGTGTCATGTCATCTGTTGTAACATCTGCAGACTGATAGAATAATTTATCTAACCATTTAAATTGAGCAGAATATAAAATGCAGAAAGATAAATAACACAATGAATTGTTAACCCAATTCGGTGCAACATCACCTACATTTGGAGGCTACCAAGCCAGGAAGGAAATCCACTATCAGTAGTATCAATTCAGAGCTAAACTCCCAGCTTATAACCCCTCACTTAATCCCTACTCAGTGCAACTTATACCTAGGACACTCCTAGATATGAGAAGCCCTCTCACTTCCCTCAATCACAACATTGATGACAACAAATGAATAAGCTTTAGAAGACACTCTTCAAAGACAATACTTGATCTTGCTTAATAGCTTCAATCAAGGACAATACACTCTTTCTTACAAGCTTTGAGTGGACAAATTACAATTAATAACCTAGTCCAATTCACACATTAATCAATGAGTGAATGGCTCACAAAACCAACACATAAATATGTCTACCACAATGCATCAAAAGATACGAAGGGTGACTTACAAAGTCACACACACAAGAGACTCTCAAAATCCAAAACCCTTATTTTGCACCCAAGATCTTCTTGTTGTGAATGCTTGTCTTGAGCTAGGGTTTTCGCCTCCTTAAATAGCAATGAGAATGGGCTTGGGTTGTGCCAAAAGTAACAGCATGAAGAGAAGATTTCAATCTTCATAAACTACAATAGATTTGATTTGATCAATCAGATCTAATCAAATCATTTCTTCCAAACTTCAAACAATCTTCTGAGAATAACTCCATGTCAAATCAAATCAGATCCACAATAACTGTATTGGAATTTCCTTTAGAAAACTACCAAAAACGCGCAGGTTCACACCAGAATAGTGCAGCAAGCTTGCACAAAAAGATATGGACACACAAACATATTCATGACAGACAGATGTCACGACATCCTGTAGGACATCTTGTGATTACACCTAGTTTTACTAAAATGTCTGCCAATCAAATCTTCTCATAATAAATCTTCTGCAGAATCTTCTTCATAAAAATAGAAACAAATATTTTATAGTTTCCTAAAAAGTCTTAAAGATCCTTTTTATGAAATCTAATTAAATCTGCACTTTGTTCCTAATAAATCTCTTTGACCTGCGCATACTGATGAGGTATATCCACGAGGATCTCATCAAACCAAAACACCTCTATCAAGAGATATAAAATAGCAGCGCCTGCTATACCAAATAAAGATGTCATGACATCTGTCTCGACATCTTGTTTGAAACACATGACAGTAGTACTACTGTCATAACATTTGATGAAGATGTTAGAACATCTTGCTTAAGATCAGTGTAGAATCATGTTTTACCAAAATTTAGCCAATCATAGAATCATGGAACTAACAATCTCCCCCTTTGGAAAATTTTGGCTAAAACAATCAAACCATGATAAATCAGCAACAACAGTAGTTTTATCCAATACATCCAGCCTCACAACCTATCATGCTCCCTCTTAATAGTTGCATTCAGCAAGCAATAACAACACACTACTCTTTGCTTAGCAGTAGCAAAGTCCTATCACAATGTTGGTCAGCATGTCAATACATGTGACATAACATCAAGACAATAGATAACATTAATCCACTTTACTCCCCCTTTTTAGCCAAAAATTGACAAAAATTGGAGTAAATGTACACACATATAAACTCAGATGCACACATATAAACTCATAACACATCAATCATATCCAAACCTAAAAAATGAATCATAATCACCATGCTTTAAAGCAAGACTCAGCCGACAAACTGCACATGGTGTCCGGATATCCTAGTCTAACACCTCACAATCTCCCAAGAGATACACAAATATTTTGCAGAGAAAAATAAATTCTCCTAGACAATAACCAATGTTGTTTCCTAGGTCATTCATCAGAAGAAAACACAGTCCTAGTTCAAACCAACAACCTCACAAAGCCAGACCCACAGTCACATTGTCAAGGTAAAAATTACACCAGACAGCATAATGTCAGGACATCTTGTCTGACATTACGACCTCACCAGTGGTCCAAAAACACAAGCTTGCCTGAGAATCAGCAAACTTTGTACAGGCTACAGCAATGCAGCTACACATCAGATAGGTAAACAGCTCTCCCTGTCATGCATAATTAGAACTCCTCCTAAAAGATAAAACCCAAACACATGAAGACTTACTTCAACATCTTCATATTCACACACTGGAAGCCCGTGCAGCTCTACACCCCTTGTTTCACAAACCATGATAGAACCAAACCTAATAGCAGAAGTAGTTGCAGTATAGGCATAACTATCTGCCATATCACTCAGACTCAACTTTGAAAGACTAGAGAAATCTCCATGATGTCAGGGTGAATGTCCTAGAAATGTTTCCTTGACTTACATATGCACAAAATCAGAACCGATGGCGCCTTGGTCTTCATCTTCACCAGACATACAAATACAAGACAAAACACTTGGATAGAGGCCCACAAACCTACTGACCAAAATCCCTTCAGTGAAAGCCAGATCATAATGATCTTACCTTTATATTACTCCCAATAAGCTTGTACAAGTCTGATTTGATCCATTGACACTGAATGATAAAACCAAAAAAAAAATACACTGTCAAGTTCACCATGAGCTAGAACGGTAACACAATGTCACAACATCTTGTCTGACAGTCCATCCTCGTAGAGACATACAATCACAAGCTGCTTGAAACCACAAACAATCTTGAGAAATAACTGTACTATTGCAGCAACAGATCCTAGATGGAAGTATAACTCCTCATATCAAGGATAACCAGTGCTCTCTTTCCAGAAGAACACCTTAACATGAATGGAAAACATAAGACTCATCTTCATGTCTTCAAGAGCTCAATCTCTGTTCAACACACCTGTTGAACGCATTCACTCACTGCTTGAACCACGAGCAACCTGTGTACCATAATAGTACACCCATCAGACAGAAGCTCTCCCCCTATCTTTTATAAAAGATGCTCCTTTCAGCAAGAAACACCCAAGATCACCACATTATATCTCATGGCCAAATTTATGCTCATACAGTGAGAAGGTACCAAACTGCTCCACTTCTTTCTAGAGTTACTTGCAGCAGAAGAAGCCACTTCTCCACAAGTATTCTTACCTCAACCTGAGTCAGAGAGCAAGATAGACACCCCATAATCCAAGACATTATTTCCTCATTATTCTCCCATATGATAAGTTAGAACACTTCTGATTCAACTAGTGAATATCAACTTCCACAATTTGAACCCTAAGTTCAGCAAACAAAAAGATGTTATACCATTAGTTAGGACATTATATCACAAACATCATACATTATGGTTCTTCATATAATAACCACTTGGAATTACTATCTGAATAGTAATCCAATCTGAAGGTCATCAGAGAGCATAGTTCAACGAGAAATCCAAATAACATAGAGATAACTAAACTCTCATATTTCTTCCAAAAGAAGGCACTCATCCTTCATAAGCTCCAAGACATGAACAGAACCAGAACCTCCTTTGGTCTTCAAACAGCTACCCTTCTGCACAAGAGTAATTTTCTTCAAGCATACTTATTAAATAACCAAATGCCACTGTTTGGTTTACACGACTTCTTTCTAGAAAATCTTCTGATTCACCAAGCAAACTTGATCTTCTAGTTAAATCTCCTACTTACTCCATAGAAAGGAATCTTAGATACATCAAGACTTGAACCTGCAACATCTACTCTTTCTCGCAGCTCCCGCAAACTGCATGAGATAGACCTTTTTGAAGCATTAACTCCATTCATACCCGAGAAGATCAACTTATCTTTAAATGATGTACCATTACTTCAACTAAGACCCTGAAGTTTAGCTTGATTCCAGAACCTCTGATAAGACATCTCGTTGTCTTCTCCTTGTGCACTGGCAGCATGATATTCAAAGAAAGTAGTCTAAAAAGGAGCTCAGCCATTCTGGGCAATAGTATGGACCACAGGTCTGGGCTCTATAAAGACGGGAGCTTGAAAAACTAGTCTGACAGTCTGACCAATCATAGCAGTAGATACAAGGGGTGGAGAGTAGTTGGGAGGTAAACCATACTCTGGCCAAGTTGAAGGCGGTATTTGAACAGGAGCAGGGTCACCACTTGAAACTTCCTGAATGACGGTCCTTTGAGATTCTCCTCTGGCCATCAAGACTTGAAGCATCTCGGTGAGCTTAGTCACGTCTGATTTCAATTCATCGATCTCCATTCAGATTTCTGCATTATGTACTTCTTGATCTGACATCTTGTGTCTATAGTTAGCTCTAGTCTGATATCGGTGTCGAGGAATCAGCTTGACGACTCAAAGACACACTGGAAGATGAAGACAACCGAAGATGAACGACTGGACAAGCAGAGGTATGCAACAAACTGCGCAAAGATGCAAATGCAATGAAATGCTATGCAAGACTGGGTGCAAAACACACATAATAGGATCAAAGGTTCAAGATCACAACATGAGGTCTGGGTAAAGAACCAACCATAATGTGTGTATTAGGGGTAAAGTACCTGCACAACGGGTTCTAACAAAGTTCCCAAAGTCCTCGACCTATCTTTCGGATATTATCGACACACCAAATACTTGGAAATCAATAGTATTCTCAAGAGAGTCTCGTCTGAGTGTTGTGTCGCGTATCAACTACTTCGGGAATACTCCCTCATAGCCATCGCACTACGTCCTAAAAGGCCAAGTGGGGGTAAAAGGTAACTAAAAGTCCTCAGTGTCACAAGCTCCTAGGTTGAAAGTAGTAATGTTTTCACGAATACTCGTTCAACAAAACTACTCCCAAGAGGGCCTCTACTGAGCGGTGGTTTCTCAAGTCAGCTTTGTCGGGAATCAACTCCCTATAAGCCTTCTTGAATATACCACCTTCCTATCATAGGTGCACTCAAGTCTGGGTATAGGACTTATCGTAACCACTCAAAGTAATAACCCTGCATACAAAAAACAAAAAACCCAGGCACATACAGATATATGTACAAATATGTACAAATATACAAGCAAGAAAACATATGCAAACACAAATATAAACAAGGTGGGCTTAACCCTCTTAGGGGAGTCTCCAGTGAAGTCGCCATTTCTGTTGCAGTGAGAATCATGATACCAAGTTATTGATTAACTTGAATCTTTAATTCATTGAAATCACAACCAGACTTTAATTTATCCAAAAAGGAAAGGTTTAAAGAAATAAAAACCTATACAAATACAAAGCAAAAAGAAAGGCCTAAATCTAAGCAAAGAGAAATCTAAAGGTTCGGGGATTGGTTATACCTAGGGTAGGTATTTCACATCCTAAACATCTGTAGTACTCTACAAGAACCTCTTGTTAATATTTGTGTTTGCTAAAGTTTGCTTGCTAAAGGGAAAGTGTTAAGGGTAAAGATATAAAGTATAAAGTATGTACAAGGTTTGCTCGTCAAGAAATCGCATCTCGTGCCTACGTATCCTGACGGGGATGGAATCAGAGCAACCGTAGTTCCCCTATCTAGGGGTGAGGAACTCTTGACTGTGGTCAAGGTTCTAGGGGGATGTAAGCATTCATAGGGAAGTACTTACATGGAGTGTGGCGACTCCTGAATCTACGTTGAGATTGTTATGATAAAGGATGTCCATGGTGGGACGCTAAACATGAGTATGGCGACTTAGATCCTAAGGCTAGGATAAAGAATAAAGGTTGTCATACATAAACCAACAATGTCACAACAATGTAAACAAAAGGTTCAAAAACCTCATGGGGATAGTCAACAGTTTTTAAAGGTGAACCACTTAGATGCGTACAAACAAAGTTGAATTTCAAACTTAAAATGCACAAGGAAGACAACAAGCCAAGTTTATGTCATCTTCAAATGAAACTCAAAGAAGAATAAAATCAATGTTTTGAAAATGACGGAATGAGAGGTAGGGGTGAAAACCCTAAAATGAAATACAACTTTCTTTAATGTAAAGTGTTTCTAAAAATGGGAGTTTAGATTTCTTTAAACATTTTATGAAAGTATGCAATAAAATAAAAATTTAGCAAAAAGAACCACCTAAAAATGATTAAAAATAAAGAAGTTATGGTAAATTGAAAATTTAAATGAAAATAAAATTAAATAACTCATGTGCTAAAAATAAAGAAAGTGCCTCACCCAAGGCTTGAACCTAAGATCTTGGGGTCATGGGATTAAAACAAGACCAATTTATCTATTTCAAGCGTGTGAAATTGAATGGAAAAAGAAGAAGAAATAATAAAAACATGGAAAAAAATCATAAAAAAGTGTAAAAACTGCCCTCGCTGAGGGTCGAGCTCACGTCACATGGCATGGCAAAGTTCTTAAAGGCAAGGCAATAACCAATTGGGTGGCGATACATCAGTTGTATCGAGCCACCCCATGTGCATATATACCAAAAGGGGCGTGTAGGCTGGGCAAATTCAAGGCCAAAACTATGTGAAGAAAATCAAAACGGTTTCGACATAACTCTTTCAATTCTCCACCAAAAATGATAAAATTAGAGTCAAACTTGCTTGATTTTTCAAGAGGAACAAGATGGTATTGTCCATTTTTTGAAATGATGACCACATAATAAAATTCGAATGGTCATGCAAGGTGAGATTTTTGAGATGCATTTGCGATCAAAGTTTGCAAACTGATACGATTTAAAACAAAGTGATACTCTGAGCAAATTCCAAACATGCTATGGAATGAACTTCAACATAAAGTTTGATCAAAAAACAAATAGAATGAGAAATTGGCATATGAGTTATAAGTTGGTGAGATTGTGTTTTTCAAAACCAACCTTGTGTCCAAACAAAGTTGAAACCAAAGATTCAATGTTAGCACAAAGTTCACAAACCAAACTACAACTGGTCACACATACCAACCAAAAGCCAACTGAACTAGGCAGTGATTCATGATATAGACTGATTCAAATAACTGAAATGAGATTAGATGAAAGGTTAAGTTGGCAAACCTCAACATCAACAAATTTAATCAATCAGACTTTAAAAACCAAAGTTACAAAGATGAACAACATTTTAAACCACTACAACAAAAATGACTTTTGGCAACAACTCAAAACCGCAACCTAAAGTGCAATAACCGTAGCCTAAGACTTTAGGGGACGGTTTATCAGACGTGGAATAAACGTCCGTTGCCTATTCCTTTAGAGTGCAGTTTTTTTATTTATAACCACGGATTCAAAACACCGTCGCCTAAATCATCAAATTCCACGGTTTTAGTTGTAGTTTTAGGCCTCGGTTTTCTAGTGACAACACAAAATAATTGTCCCCCAAATATGAATATACAACGGTTATAAAAAAGCAACAAATGAAAATCGTAGCTAGTTTATAATTTCATTTAAAGAACCGTGCCTAAAACTTAGGAAAAATCCGCGGTTTTTAATAAGCAACCGTTAAAAAGTCCACGGTTTTTGCTAGATCTACTAAATTCTTAGTCTTGCTCTTGTGCATTGTTGTTGCACTGTAGTTATGCAAATTTCTTTTGAATTGTATTTGTTATGAAATTTGGGCATCTTGTGAAGATCCTTAATTTATAATCGGTTATGAACTTACAATGCCAAGCAATAATCTAAAACATTGCCAATTTTAACACTTTTCTGTCCAGTATCGGTAAAACTATATATATATATATATATATATATATATATATATATATATATATATATATATATATATATATATATATATATATATATATATATATATATATATATATATATATATATATATATATATATATATTTATATTTATATTTGTATTAATATTAATACAACAACAAAGGAGAGATAACTCTATATGTATATTTATATTTGAACTTCATTGTATAGTTTGCGATTTTCTTCCAGAACCCTATGATATCCAGAAGCAGCCTGAGCTAAGCTGTGAATATGCATTCCTGCAAAGAAAAACAACATAAAAGTTATGTAAGATGCAGTTTGTAATTCACTAGTACACTAAGAGAAGGATGAGAACAAAAGCAATGTGATTTGATCACAGATCCATCCTTACCAAGATTGGAAAATCCATCACGAAATTTTGAACTGCATACCAGCTTTTGTCGTGTGAAGAGTAAGCCTTAGCTCCTACAAAATATGCAGAAATATTTAATTAGCAGGGTGAAAAAATTGCAAGAAATAAAATGGCATTCACTATTTCATGTTTTGTACTTGAATGTCTCTTTGCTGTTGGTCAAAAAGCATTTTCTCTTTAAGGTGTTGGTTTTGCAATTCCTCAGCAGCCACATGATTTTTATGAATTTTGTTCTCCACCTAATCAATCATAAAATCATTGACTAAATAAATGAAGCATTTCCAATCTTCAGGTTCTATAGAATATGCTAATCAGAAGGTTCATGTTACCTTTTTATCTACCACGACAAACTTTGAGGAAGATCCGTTTCTTTGAGAAACATGATCTCTTCAATTATCTCTTCAATTATCGGGCTTCATCCTTAAGGTTGCGGAAACCGTTAGTCAGGTCCTCGTGTAGCTGAGTAAATTTGGCAACCAATGTTGATTCCCCTACAACGGGGTACTCAAATTTCTGAGACCTGCAATAACAAACCAACATAATAAGACCTACTTTACATGTCAAAATAAGTCATCCAAGGTAGCCCAACAATTACTCACACTAAACGATAGAAGAGATCTCCCAAACGATGCTTGATGAGAGTATAAGTTATCTTCTGACCATCAGTACCAGCTCCCCTCTCTACTGCCTGCACATGTAAGCAAGTCTCATGTTAAAGATCTGTAATTTGAATGCAATTCAGCCATCATACTGAAATCTCTTTTCAGGTAGAAGTAATAACACTCTGACTGGGCTATGATAAAGAATACAAATAGAAGGGATACATATACAACCACTGCTTACAACCTACATGCCTATATTTGGATAGATTTTTCCTTATTCTAATGTAAGTAACATTGTTCAATAAAAAAATGAAAGTAACATTGTTTGATTCCTTAGACCACCATACCTGATATGCCAAATTGTAGAAATGAATAATGTTGCGCATCATCCAGACAGACTTGTAGAAGGGACAGAACTTGTCATATCTATTACACACAAAATGTAACAATATAAGAGAGACAACAAATAAAAACACTAACATGAGAAATGTATCAAAGAAGTTAACAATTTACAAGGGCACTTACGGCGTAAACTCTTCTTCAGATGGCTCTGCTGGTAAATCTTTAGCAGCAACAACTCCGATCATTTTTCTCAACCGCCCCTGCTTAGAACTAATTTTCAGAACCATAAGCTTATAACACTCACAAAAATGTAAAGCCAGCTCTCATACTTCCTTGATGAGCTCCACAACTTTATCCTCTTCACGGACCGCCATCCGCCATCAACAACAATGTCCAAGACTAAAGCATACAGTCCACCAACAATACAAAAATGTTTACATTTATTAGACTATTTACCTTCCAAATCTTCAGCTGCTTCTCCACTCTCCTCAATTATGTTGCTGATTTCAACCTACAATCATCAAATAACAAACTTTCAACCTACAATCATTTCCTAATCAGTGGATCTTTAGATGCTGCTTTTGCAGGTTCCACAGAAGGGTCATGCACAGATTCCACTGAAGATAAACTGGACAATGGTTGATCCTGCAACAAAATCGGTAGCAGCAGCAAAAAAGAACAAAAATCAACATCATTTCCTTCGCATTTCTCAAATATAAAGGATTCAATTGTAGTCATGCTACTATAGGCTTTTAGTTTAAGCAATCTAAATCATCTGTTTTAATAAACAAAGGTCAGCAACTACATACAATGGACGCCACACTGAATCGCGACACTTTGCAATGGTGACTGCAAGGTTATGTTATCGAAGCATTAATGCATGAATACTAGATTGTATATACATGATCACATTCACAAGATAATGTGGATTACCTGTGAAGCTGAGACTATTGAATAAGGTGATTTGATGCGCTCTTCAGGTGAAAAATTGTCAAAAGATTTCCACCCTCTTATTCCATTTTTTGTCAAGTTAACATCATAACACAAATAATGTAAGAAGAAAATTAGACTTTTTTTTTTCTATTACAATATTTACAAACTATTACAATACCTAACGAGATGGATCATTTCATCATCTTTAATCTCAGCAAGAACCTCATTATGTTCATCCTTTGAAATTTTGAGTTCACTTATAAGACTAATTATCAAATCTTGCTTTTCCTAGTAAATTACACAATAAACAAAAGTTATTAATACACATACTATAGTTATTATATATTATATCATATAGATATGTGCATATACCTGATCGATATCGTTGGCTTTGTATATGAAAGCACGCAAGATAGAAGTGTATGCCTGCACCTTAGCTCGGTGAATGAAATTATCAATCTCATGTAGAACATCCTAGTCTGTGATGCTTCTTACATCGGACTCAGAATCTGAAATTAATAAGGAAAGGAAAGATTGAAAGAAAGTATGGAAAACATAGTTTCATTGATGCTGATTTTCGCATCTAAACATTATTTTGAGAGAGTAAAGTAATGTACATAACACTCAAAATTAAAGAACAAAGGAGTTATAGCAATGCATTACTTACAGTTTCAGACATGAAAGCACAATCTGGATCCTCTACTATAGGTGAAAGTGTGCCATCATAATCAAGAAACATTGCAATCTTCTTATCCTTTGCACAGTCGATGATTTTCTCAAAAGCTTCTAGTGCAAAAGGATATCCTTGCTGGAAAAACGAATCATACGTTAATTATGACAAACCGTAGAATTATAGACAGAAGTTAATTGAAATATAACATAGAACTATAGGCAGATAATGAATTATACCATCCATAAATTATAATCGTCAATGTCGTAGTCAAATGAAGCAACTTGAGCACTCAAATGTATCAACTTTTTCCTCGGAGGAGAAGATGCTTTCATAGCATCCAACATACCGTTAGATCTATCATAACCAATTTCAGTTTAACACAACATGTAACTAATTCCATTACCAGCCATAACAGATTTTCTTCTAGGAAGAAAAGGAGCAACACATTACACTACCAATAGTCACAAAGTCATAACTAAGGAACTAAGGTAACTGATTTGCAGATGACTAATTTACTTGCCTAACCTATTAAATTGACAGAGCATTTTGTTGCGCACCTTGAATTTAACTCTAACAGTTTCATGATACAATTTCTGACACAGAAGTAATTTACCAATGGCTCAATTTTACAAGTTTCACCAAGTTTTATAACAGACCTTAAACTTATAATAACAATGCAACAGTCTTTCCCTAATTACTAACTCATTCACACTTCGCAAAACTAACCAAGAAAAATATAACACTATTGTTGCACCCCAAATTTTGACCCCTTAGATCCTCATCATCATTTTAGGATCATTTTCAGTTGATTAACTAACCTTAACCCACTTCAAGTTTATCTTTGTCAAGATGCAAATGAATCAGGGTTCTGTACCGTCAAAATCGAGGCTTCAGTGGTTTGATCAATCAATGTATTGGATTGATTCAACTATAAACAAGATTAAGGATACTACATTGGGTCAAGCATGAATCCAATTTGAGGTTGTCACCCAAGAATTGAGAACGGTGCAGTTCAGGATACCCGATTAGGGTTTTCGATTAGGAAAAGTCAATTGTAGTTTGACTTTTGATTTAAAAGGTGTTCCAATGGTGGGATCATGGTCCATTAAGTTCCTATGGCTTAGTAAAGTCTATCCAAGGAGTTTCAAGGCCTCAGAATATCCGGAACATGAACAGACGGTCCGATAGTCATCGATTGATCGAACGGTTGACCGCAAAGTCAACTCTTCACTCATAAGGAATTTGACTTCAATATGTGAATAAAAAATGTTCCTTATGTCATATTACACCTTCCCATAAAATTTCATGACCGTTGGGTCAAGGGTTGAGAAGTAATTGCAAAAATCGGGGATTAGGGTTTTGAAAGGGGCAAGACCATAACTCTTCAACCACACATCCAATTGAGTTGGTTCAAAGCTCATTGGAAAGCTCTTGACAAGCCCTACAAAAGTCCCAAAGTGGTCCATGATCAAAAAATGCATATATTTGGAGTTATGACCAAGTTCATTTCAAGAAGGGAAATAACTTAGAAAAATTCTAAGTTATTTGGCCTTTGAAGTATAGTTTTTCAGCAACTTGGAGGGTTTTTTCAACCTAGTTCCATCTAGAATTTGAAAATATCAAAAACATGAAAGTTGTAATGCTACTTGAGGGCTTTCTAAAATGTGGTAGAACTCCTCAATAGCATTTGTGAGCAGAAAGTTATGGATTATGGAAATTGGGGCTGCCACAGTTGAAGTCACCACTTCAACTCTTTCCAAAGTTCAAAATTCAACAACTTGGGCCACCCTCAGCCATTGGATCATGTTTTATTCTAATAATGTGAAGCCTAGATGAAGCAAAAACCAGAAGAAAGGAAGTATTGATGGGTTGTTGCAACTTGGAGCAAGTGGCCAATAAAATAATCATTTAAAAAACTATGAAAGAGAAACTTTTTTCAAAGAGTGGTGCAGCTGCAGTCCCCTACCCCTCCTAGCTTCACTTCAGTCATATCATCCCTCCCATCTCACTTAATGTTTTGCTCAGCATATGCCCAAAAGACTGATGCATAGAGCTGCCCCTTGATCTTGGCAAGATCTCATTCAAAATTTCCCTCCAAAATATGGAAAAACCAAGGCTGCCCTCACCTTCATTTTCCCTATAAATAGAGACCTTTCTCTATGTTACAAACCACACTAGAGCTATTAAGAACACACAAGAAACTCATAGCTCTCTCATTCCTATCCTTGGTTGAAATTGCTTGAGTTCTCAAAAATCACAAAATCACTATTTTCCACTTTTCATGCTAGTTCTTTTTCCAAACATCAAGACACTTCAAAGACCATCTATACACCCTTAAAATGGACATTTGAAACTGTTCCCACCATTACTTTCATCAAAAAACTCATCAATCTAAAAGTCAACCTTCATACCTTTATATGTTGACTTTTATGCACTTTGGAAGCCAAGTCTCTACTTAAGGCATTTCCTACCACCTCAACACTCCCAGCACAACAACATTTCATACTAAAGCCTCCAAAACTACTCTTGTGGACAAAATCCTCAAAACAATTGTAAACAACATACAAAGTTCATTATTGACAGAAAATCATCAACACATCACTCATGAATAAAATACTTTAACAAAAGCAATATCATAGCAATCAACATAAACTCTTGACAAAGAGTACAAAATGGGACAGCATGACTATGGTTTTTCACAACAAGAACTTCAAAATTGCAAAACATTACAATGTGTGTATAATGAAGAGGTTGAGCATTACATACCTCTTGTAGACCTTCTTGAGCAAGCTAGAAAGCAAAGAAACCCAGAGATCTTCTTCCTTGGCAAAGATTTGGAGCTTTCTTCCTCTTGAAGCAATAAGCAATCCTTTAAGACAGTTTGAGTTATGAGCTTCCCAACTGGTTTTTGAGACTTTGGACAGTTGAAATATGATATATATATATATATATATATATATATATATATATATATATATATATATATATATATATATATATATATATATATATATATATATATATATATATATATATATATATATATATATATATATATATATATATATATATATATATATATATATATATATATATATATATATATATATATATATATATATATATATATATATATATATATATATATATATACATATACATATTTCAACTGTCCAAAGTCTCAAAAACTAGTTGGGAAGCTCATAACTCAAACTGTCTTAAAGGATTGCTTATTGCTTCAAGAGGAAGAAAGCTCCAAATCTTTGCCAAGGAAGAAGATATCTGGGTTTCTTTGCTTTCTAGCTTGCTCAAGAAGGTCTACAAGAGGTATGTAATGCTCAACCTCTTCATTATACACACATTGTAATGTTTTGCAATTTTGAAGTTCTTGTTGTGAAAAACCATAGTCATGCTGTCCCATTTTGTACTCTTTGTCAAGAGTTTATGTTGATTGCTACGATATTGCTTTTGTTAAAGTATTTTATTCATGAGTGATGTGTTGATGATTTTCTGTCAATAATGAACTTTGTATGTTGTTTACAATTGTTTTGAGGATTTTGTCCACAAGAGTAGTTTTGGAGGCTTTAGTATGAAATGTTGTTGTGCTTGCCATAGATCTGTCAGCCCTTGTTTATTGGTGATGTTTGAATAAATTTTTAGTTGTTTCATGAGTTTCCCCTGCCCCTAGGTCATGTTTGAATCTAGGTTGGCCTGTTGTGATATTTGATACATTTGCTATACCATTATCATAAGTTTTGTGTCAAAATGATATGTGCCTGCAATGTTTCACCTCATGTGTTTAAACTATTGGTTTGTTATGGTTTGGTCTTGTTTGTATCATTTGAACTTATTGAAATTGTTAAAAGCATGAAACTTAGCTATTAAGGCCAGTTGTGAGGTTTTGTTTGTTTTTGCTGTCAAGTGTTTGAACCAACATATTAGTTCTTGTTGTGAGCAGCTTGTGTGTGATCCTTAAGTATGAAAGCATCATTTAACATATTTTGAGGTTGTGTGTGGTATTTGTATGTTCAAACTGGCCCTACATTTTCAAAACAACTTTTCACTCTCTAAATCTGCCTTTTCAAAGCTTTATGTTACCAACCACTTATCCTTTTTTGTTCCAACTTATTTATGTCTGATCCATGTGCCTAGGATCTTCATTCTACATGTTTTAAAGTTAATATGTGATGCCTAATTGTCTCAACTGCCATAAACTATCCTACTGCTTTTGAATTTTGACAGTCTTGCATTTTCATGCCAACCAATATGCCATATTCTGCTTGGTTTTGATTTGGACTGATTCTTGAGCCTGAAGTTATCCTTTAGCATGTATGTGGTATGTGTGTGTCTTTGTTTTAGCATGAAACTCATTACTTGACAAATACCCTGCTGCACCATCAAGTTTTGTTTCAAGACAGTTTTTGCATAAGCATCAATACATCATGTTCTGTTCTGATTGCAATATGACTGATTTCTGAGTATGACTTCATTCATCTTTATGTTTGTGATGTGTATGTGTTGTTCTCATGATATAAGACCTCTCATTCTAGCTTGCATCCTCCACTGCTGCCAAAATTGTTTGAAAAATCACCACAATCACACACAACAAGCCTTTTGGGTTGAAGCACTTTTTGGTTGGTGTATGAATTTGATTTCATCTGTTATCATGTTTGGTATATATGTGTCATGCTTACATGACCTTGCTACCTGGTTTTGACTTTGCATTTCACATGCCTCATCTCTTACACAAAACAACTTTTTCACAAATCACAGCTGCACACACCTACACTCTTTCTGTTTGTGTTGTTTTGAATTATTTCATGAGCTTAGGACCTTTAGATAACATGTCTAGGGCTTGTATGTGTATGAACCAGACCCCATTTTTGAATGCCATGCCCATTTGTAGCTCTTCTGCTTGACAGCCTGCTTCACATGTGCTATAATTGCAGTTTGTGAACAAATTTTGTTGTGTGCATCTTATGATCAATTCTTAAGTTGTAGAATCATTCTTGGACATGTTTAAAACTTGTGTGTGGTATTTTTTTTGTCTAAACCTTTTCTAATCATGTCATGTCTCCAATTATGCATTTTCATGCTTAAATGAGCCACTAGCATACCACTTTCACTTTTGTTTGGTTTGTGACTATTCTTGAAGTTTAGAAACACTCAATAACATGTTTTGAGTTTGTGTGTGAGGTCTGTTCAACCTGTTTGTGCCTATTTCTTGACATTAGCTTTCAAATTGCTTTTTTTTCAATTTCACTTGGCATGGTATTGACAGTTCTGTTTTGGTGCATATGTCTTGGCATTTGATTGTTATCATCATGTTTTTAATTGCATTTTAAGTAGTTTGGTTGAGATTTCTTGTTCTGTTTTGATCAAGTGTGAATGCATCTATGTTTTGGCCTTTGGTTGAATTCTGGACAGCAGGCCCCTTTGCCTTGGCCTGCTACTTAGCTGTTGTTTCCAATCAATCCTTGATCCCCTCATATCACATTTGAATTAGCCACATATGTGTATTGTTGTAACTGCTTGTCTGTTTAGATTCTAGCAACTTGGTTTTTTGATTTGAGGTCATCTTGTTCTTGTTGTTTGGAAGCACAAGTTCACTATTTTACAAAGTTCAATTCAATAACCAATATGTTGTCATTTCTGTTTCATACTTTTTTCTTTTGCCTGAGGCATTCTTGTTTGGTTTGTAAACATTAAGAGCATCATTAACATGTTCAGAACTTGTAGGCCATGTATGTATGGTTTGAGCACTTTTCAGCTGCATCCTTGACAGCTTGCCTTCTCTTTCATGCTATATTTGCAATCCATGAACCATTTTCAAATTTGTTGATCTGTGACTGAGCCCTAAGTGTACAATCTATCTGTTATTATGTCTATAACTTGTGTACAATATCTGTTTGATGTGTATGTACTCAGAACATGCTTGGTTTTCCTTTATGCATCTCAAGTTTCCAATTTGCATTTTCAATCGTGTTTTTTATTAGAGACATCATTTCACAAATTGGTTGTTACCATCATCATCCTTGTTTAAAAACAATCATGTTAGGTTTAAGTTTTGTTAAATTTGGAGTTGTTTTGATCAAGTTTGAATCCTTCACGCATTTGGTTTTGTTGGCTTGTTTTTGACCCAGATTTTCAATCATAGATAGGTTTATCTTTTTCTGGGGTGGCTAAATACACAGATGTATCGCCACCCCAGTGGTTATAGCATGCGCCTTAAGTACCTCATGTTCCCTTGTAACCTGTGTTCGATCCCTGAGTGGGACACTTTTTGGTTTCTTTATTTTCAATTGCCTTATTTTAATTTTTTCTCTTTTCCTTTCCATTCCTTGACACACGCTTGTAAGTGGCTGAGTGGTTGAGTGTTGGGTTTATGAACCAAAGGGTGTGAGTTCAATCCCTTCATATGCCCTTTTATTTTTTATTTACATGCTTTGCTTATTATTTTTATCAAACTTCAAAAATTCACAACTTGTTCATTTTTCATTATTTTTAATCCGTTCTTTTTGAAAAATGCTCATGATGATGTCTATTTTCGTTTAATGGAATAAAATTTCAAATTGCTTGGATTTACAATTCCGTTTGCCTACTTGTAAGTTGATTCATTTTTAGGTCGTTACTTTGCGTCTTGATGAATTTCTTTCATACCATGCTTAAACTTATCTTGTGAGATTTATTGATATTTGATTTCTTTGTGTTTGTTAACATGTTGAGGCTTCATTTCTTATTGGTGGTTACCATAATTTTGTTATTCTCTACCTAAAATTTTGAACTTAACTGTTGTGAACATTCTATACGTATTTGATTGTCATCAATGCCTAAATGTTGTTACATTTGAACCTATAACATGATTATCTTAAGTTGTGACTTATTTGCATGATTGTTGTTTCCATATTTGTTAATATGTATCCCTCGGGTTGTTACCTTTATCTTTGTGAAGATGTGTCATTCTTGGTTGTAACCAATTGTTTTAATTTAATCCTTGCCTATTTTAATATGCATGCTTGCTTGGTTGTAACCATATCCCTTGTATTCATTGTGTGTGATTGTTTATTGCTTTGTTAAGTATTTCTTCCCCAAGTGATGGAACTTTTTAGTTCCCATCCAGGTTGCCTCTGTAACACCCATTTTTAATTATTTGGTTTTCCCGTGTTATTTGATTTTCGGTGCATTATGTGGGGAAATTGTTTGAGGAATTAAATCCCATAATATTAGAAAAATATGATTAATAATAATAATAATATGATTAATAGTGTTGATACTACTATTATTAATATTATTGTTGTTATTATTATATTTAAAAATATTATTGGGATTAATTTTGGAATTAAGAAATGAGGAGTAATATTATTATTTGGAATTAAAAGAAATGAGAGTTGTTTATTTGGATGAGAAATAAAAGAGAATTTGGGGGTATTGAGGGCATAGTTGGCAATTGAAAGAAAATAGAGAAGGAAAGAACACATGAAGAGGAGGAACACGGTTTAGCCAGGAAGAGGTAGATCAGGAGTTGAAACTTGAGCAAGGGGATCATCAAGACTATCAATTCGTGTGGATTTGTAAAGGTTCATCATCATCAGAATTACTTCGAGGTAAGGGGGGGGGGGGGTTGATCGGTTAAATTCGGTATTGCATGAAAAATTGGTAGAATGGGGAATTCCCTAAACCCCATAGATGAATGATGAAATTATGTTGTTGCATGTTGTTGATTTCTATTGTAATTGTGATTATTGTGTTTGAGTTCATTGCATGTGCTATGGAATGGTTGTTTGATGATTTTGGGTTTCCGGTAAATTCAGAGTTAATGCCGGAAGTTGGAGAATTGAGTACAACTGAGGATTTATCGAGTATGAACTAGGATAATCGATGTAGTCTTGTGGGATAGTATTGTACTGGTATAATGTAGGATTTCGTGGGATTTAATCGGACGAAATCGGAGTGTGGGGATGTTTCTGAACAACAATTTTTCTGCAGAATTCGCGTGCATTCGCTGGGCGAATGGGGGCGAGACTTTGCCAGGTTTCGCCAGGCGAACTGGGCAGAGAATGCTGCCTGTTGCTTTTGTTTGGCTTCACTAGGGGTTTCGCCGAGCGAGTCCCAGCGAGTGTTTGCTGCGGGGCTTCGCCAGGCGAATGGCAGCAAGCAAGACAACATTTTATGGTTTTTATGCTGTGATGTTCCGTTTCTCGCGTGGTTAGACCCTTGTTGGTCGTGAGCGAGTACGTGGTTATCGTGGATCGGTTGGGAGCATGAAGGTGATGTAGGGAGCGTGTGCTTGAATATTCGTTGATATGAACGATTGAACCGAAGTACGCTGTGATGCCTAAAGTGGTTATGTATCCTTCGATTAGGAATGAATACGTGTGATACGGGAGTGTGATTCTCGTGGTAATTGTATAACCGAATAAGTGACCTGATATACGTTATGAGTGTATGTGATATTGTAAGAAACTCTTGAGATGTGGTTGTATGAGATTCAGGTGATAGGTGGCGAGCATAGCAGAACTTTGTTTTCCCTGGAACTGTGTGCAGCTGTGATTGCTGAGCGTGGCCAGTCTGAAGTACCGTGATGATTTATGGGTGTTGGGTGTATGTTGGGTGTTAGAGGGCTATGTGGCCAGCGTTTAACGCATTCGACGTGATCGATGGATTATGTGGTATAATTATATGTGTGTGCTATAAGTTGTGTGACCGTGGATCAGTAGGATCAATACGCCTTGTGTGCGTAATGCTCATATGTTGAGTGACCGTAGATCAGTAGGATCGGGTACGCCTTGTGTGCGTTGTGATTGTGTGTTGTAGGTTGATGGATCAGTAGGATCGTGTGCACCGTGAGTGCTGTGTTGATGAGTGAGATATCTTTGATATATGATAAATTGTGATTAGTAGGATCGATACGCTTTATATGCGTTGTGATTATATGTTGTTGTGTGATGAGTGGATCAGTGGGATTGATATGCCTTATATGCATAGTGTGTGATATGTTGTAGTGATGTGTTGTGATGAGTGGATCCATAGGATCGATACGCTTTATGTGCGTTGCGTTGACATACTGTAGTAGGAGGACTGGATCAGTAGGATCGTTACGCCTTATGCGCGTGTGTAATACCCTAAATTTTGCCCTAAGATTAGTCGTTTCATCTTGCATCCCATTTCATTTTTCATTGCGTTTAAACTAATCACTAACGGGTTGTGCAGTTGTTTAATTGTTGCAAGAAAATATCTTGTGGCGCGCTCTTTTAGTTTACAGGGTTTCTAGTGCCACTTTATTTTGAATGAATAAAATAGCATAATTGGCAAGAGACCCTGTGTAAGGAGTTGTGAGTGTGAGAGGTTGAGAGTTCGAATCCCACCTTCTTCACTTTTTGTTTTGTTTCTTTTATTTTTATTCTAACTTTTCTATTTTCATAAAAAAAAATAACAAAAATAGTTTTTTTTTATTATTTAATTATTATTTTCGTATTTTATTTAAATTATTTTTAAAAAAAATATTATTTTTTACTTTTTTCCATATTATTCGTAAAAACATCCAAAAATCATAAAATTAAAAATATTAGAAAAGATTTTATTCTTTTAAGTTTGTTTTAGTTTGTTTTTTTTAGCTTTGACTAATTATTTAAGTTGGACTTTAAAGTGGGCATTAGGTTAGAGTTAACCCTAATTTTTTACCTATATAAACATGAGTTGAATTTGATAAAAGAAAAAGGAGACAAAAGAGAAAAACGGCGGTCGTTCTCACGATTTATCAGAAGAGGGAAGATAGCTTCATCATCGCCAGAGGACGAGCATCAAACCTCCATCAAATTTCATCACCGCCAATCGGCCGAAAGGTATGGGTTTTAAAATTATGAGTTTAGTAAGTAATTATTTAGATAATTAAGAGAATAACTATTAATTAAAAACATATTTTTATTAACTTTCATAGTTCTCTTCTTTAGAATAAAACAAAAACTAAAAAAAAAACAGTTTTTTAGTAAAAGACAAACTTCTTTTAGACTATTTTTTAATTAGCGTAAGTTAATTAACCCTTTTTTTTTCTTTTAAACAAAAAGTTTAACATGTTTTGAAAATTAATACTCATATTTTTAAATTAAACTTTTGCTAATCAACTCTTTTTTTTAACACTAAACCTTTTTTTTAATATTTAGGCTAGAACAATTTTTTAAAATTAGAATTAAATTCTTTTTAAAAAAAACTAAATCTTTTTTAAAACTAAGATTAAAATTAAACTAAACCTCTCTTTTTATTAAAACTAAAACTTCTTTTTTTTAAAAATTAAAATTGAATCTTTTAAAAATTAAAACTAAAACATTTTTCAAATTAAAACTAAGACACTTTTTGAACATTTGACAATTAAACTCTTTTTTTTTTATATAGTAAAATTAAACCTTTTTTAAATTTAAAACAAAAATTCTTTCTTTTTAATTAAGACAAAAATCATTTTTTTTTCAAAATTAAAACCGAAATCTTTTTTTTAAGAAATAAAACAATATCAAATTAGCAGCTTTCTCTTCACTATCTCATTATCCGCTTTATTTCTGTCTAATCCTATTAACATTCTCCGATTTTTTTCAGTTGATTGAGTTTAACTTCATTTATCATTAATTAAATATTTCATTATCATATTTGTATTTTGTTCCATGGATGTAATTTACGCGAGGCCATGGTCGCGGTTTTATTTTATCTTTCTTTTTTGGGGATTTGTAATTTACGCGAGTGATCGTCGCGATGCTTTCTTTTACCGTTTTCTTTATTTTTCCGCACTTTAATTCTGCCGAATAGTAATTTGTCGTATTTTGCATGTTTTTAGCGTTAGAATCCCTCTGAAGGAATTAGGTCTAGCCATTTGACCGCCGAGTCAATAACCCTAATTTTTGACCGTTTCAAAAACCTTAATAGCCTAGGTGTCCCGCCGTGGACGAAAATGCCCTTTACCCTAGCATTAGGTCAAAGAGTCGCCGTACTCTATTTAGGGTTTCCCGCCGTGGAATCCCTAATTTCAACCCTAAATTTTCAATTAACAAATTCAACATAGAAATAGGAGTTTCAAAGACTCCACGTAAGCGTGTCCTTAAGATACGTTTATTCCCCATTGAAACCTTGACCATAGTCAAGGCGTTTCTAACCTCCCTTTCCAGGGGAACTACAATTACTCTGATTCCATCCCCATCCAGGATACGTAGGCATAAGATGCAACGTCTTGCCGAGTAAACTTAGGACTAACCCTTAGGTCTTTTAGGTCACTCTATCCCTTAGCTCAATATATACATCAAACAAATAATAAAATAAAAAAGCATACAATAAACAAAAGGTTCCTGTAGAATAAAATAAAAAGCATACAATAATAATTCTGCCGTATTTTGCATGTTTAGGGTGCTAGTACCTTCCCTAAGCTTAACCAACCTCTTACCTAGGTCTCTCCCCGCATTGTGTTTACGATGCAAAAATAGGTTTTCCCTTTTTTGACCTTTTCCTTCGGATAAATCAAAGAGCGGTTGTGAATTAAGAATTGTGATTCAAACTAATTAATAGTTTGGTATCCTATTTCCGCTGCAACAGAAAATGGCGACTTCACTGGGGAATGCCCTGATAAGCTTTCTCGAGAGAGAACTGCCACTTATCGTTGGAAGGGACTTACATGCCAAACTGGATAAGCTCTCAAATAAAGAGGTTTGTTGCTTATCTAATAAATAAACCTCTTCATATCTAAGGTCGACGCCTTGGACATATGATTCAAGGTGTTCCTCCGAAGTGCAAAACACCGAGCGTTGACCACCATAAAGGACCTACACTTCCGAGGAATCGATCGATGGCTACTCATAAACCTTGGAAACCTTAGCAGAATTATGTTCAAGGTTGTGCAACCGGCTCCGGTCTATCAGCATCCGGTTTATCAACAACCTCCTGTTTATCAGCCTGCACAAGCTCTTGTCAACTATCAACGAGTGCCCAACGCTCCCGTGTGCCAACCATTAGAGGAGACAATACCTCGTCAAAATAGGAGACCATACAAGCCTTGTCCTCCGATCCCAATGACATTCACTGAGTTGTATCCTTTCTTAGTGCAATAAGGTATGGTTGTTACCCGAACTTTGGGTCCACCTCCCAATCCGGTACCTGTCAATTACAACACTGCCGCTCATTGTTTATTTCATGAGGGTGCGCCTGGTCACGATTTGGAAGGATGTTACGCGCTTAAGAATATTGTCAGAGATTTGCTAGAAAAGAAGGTCCTGTATTTTGACGATCCTCATCCGAAAGTCAAGACTCCTCTCAGGGCATCCCAGGGGCCAGAATCAAGCTCTGCAAAGCCTGTTTTCAACAGATCTCATCCAGTGACGCATACGGTGAATCAGCCGAAGCCGGTAGTTCTTCAGATGCCTAGTCCTTTTCATTTCAGCAATCCTCAATTTGATGCGACCCCGATCAACAGAGAATCTGGGAGAGTTATTCTGAGTGAATATTTGAAGACCGATAATGAAGTAATGACAGATGTAGCTGGGGCAAGCAAGACGACTCCTTCCAGTGAGGCTCCGCCAGAGGAAACCACTACCATGCTGGTCTCAGACGCAAAGACTTCATAAACACATCTTGAAGGACTTTGAGACATTACATTTTGATTATTTATATGTTTATTTTCTTTGATTAAGCATAATTATCATGTACGAACTTGTTTATTTTGGAATAAGTGATGCAATGCATGTTTGTGTTGAATAAATCCCTTCGCTTCACTCATTAAAATATTTTTCAATGCCAACTTTACCCGATCCCTTGCTTTGATAGAGAATTGGGAGGAGGATGATGAACCAAAAATATCAAACCTTTTGTCGAATGCTTCCAATTGAAACCTGCTGATGATGTAAGACATTGTTTCAAATTCCAAACAATGGAGATATAAGGATGATAACCCCTCTTTTACCCCTTTGAGCCTTGAAGTAGGAGTTTTCTTCTTTTACAAATTAAAACCCTTATTTTAACCTGGGGCGGGGTAGTTTTCAGTTAAAGGGATTGAGCGCTCAGACTCTCAAAAAGGAGGAGCGAACCTTCGAGAACCTATCCTTAACATCTTAGAAAGTTTAGAAGTCAATGACTACCCTCTAATACCTAAAGAGTGGGGCAGTCACAAGCCTTTCAAAAGAGTCACACGACTTATTCAACAAAAATAAAAAATATAGCCCGCTAAGTCACAACCTATGAAGGAAACTTAGGCAAAACTAGGGCATCCCGCTGGACTCCAAAGTCAAATCCAAAAGATGTCGTCCAGGCAAAATTTAGGGAATGAAAAAAATATAACAAAAACAAGGGATTACAATGAAGAACCCCCGATAAAGAACAAAGTCGTGTGACTCATCGCCAAAAGAAACTAGGTGAGTGACGACTATGTCCAAAGCCTTGGTAATTCCTCGACCATATCAAATCCGATTGAGATATGAGTGCTCGTATCTCGTTAACTGAATAGGATTGGAGAACATCATGAAGAGTGGGTGGGTGCAAATAACATTTTGAGCCTTTATCATTTGTTTCTTAAACCGTGAACCGAGCCGCGATACAACCTTTAAAAGACCTAATTGAAGTAGGATTTCTTTTGGAAGCATACTCGATGAGATAACGTTTCCTGACTCCTACGAGTTATGCTCAAAAATTCATGTTGGCATTATAAATTAAACTTATATCCTAACTAGTGATTTCAGTCACAAGTTATTGCGATATCGTTTTCAAAACAAAAACAAAAATTTCAAGACAAATATATCGTTGCATTGATAGTTTTAGGATAGCATTTCACGCGTGTCGATTTTGCCTAACATCTCAGAAAATTACTTGAAGATCCTGCTAAACAGGGGAAGTTGGTTTCCAATTCACTTACTGATGCAAGCCTGGCATTCTTAAGAGCTATTCTTGTAGACTCAGTCGTAACACGGTTAATCCGTGCTAGTTACGTCTAGATCTGACAAATCTCTCCAAGAGTTTGAAAACAGTGGGGCAATCGAACCCTATGTTCTCTGTAAAATCCTCTCGAGATGACTCTCTCATACAGCAGGTACTCTAGGGCATATTGTTTTCAAAATGGCGATTATCCTGAAGTTCATTAAGATCAAAACTAGCTTGTTTCACGACATTTTCATGCACCCGATGGATCTTACTCCTGGTGGTCTTCATTCCCCAGTAAATCTCATCAACCATTGCCTCAGAGCAGTCCCTAGAGAGACTTTAAGCCGACACAGTCCCTAGCGAGACTATAAGCTGACAACACTTTGGGCTGAGCCGGTAATCTCCAAGATAACAGAGATCATACCAGCATCTTCCCAGTAACAGTCCCCGGCGAGACTATAAGCTGAAAACACTTTGGGCTGAGCCGGTAATCTCCAAGACAACATAGATCATACCAGTATCTTCCCAGTAACAGTCCCCAACGAGACTTTAAGCTGACAATACTTTTGGGATCCATCCGATAAATCCCCAGTGACTCTCAAGACTGCAGAGATATCCCCGGTATCCTCCAAGTGATATATGTTTTTGAACCCCATTCTCAGCGGAATTATCTGTTCCTCAGTGAAATTGCCTTACTTTCCTCAGGAAATACTTCCCAGAAGACTGCCATATTCTCCCCAAGAGGTCAAGATACCTTCCCCAGGAATGTCTGTTGATTTATCCCCAGTAAGTCTGATGAACTCTCCGCAGGGAAGTTTGATATATCTTATCCCCGATCGGATATACCTTTTCCCCAGGAAGCCGAGGTACTTTTCCCAGGAAGTTGCTACATTATCTCCATGAAGCTGTCTAGCTCCACACCTTCCCCATACAGCGGATATTTATTTTATCCCCGAAAGTCTATGATCCAAGATTTCTTGAGCTGATTATGGTTCATGATAGCAATCCCTCACGTGAAGTCATGACATCTTATCCCCATGCGAAGGTCATGAATCCCCAGTTGAAGCCAGGGCATCATACTCTCCGGTGAAGTCGTATCGCATCCCCATGTGGAAGTCATGAGATTTTCTCCCCAGGGAAATTTTAACTTTGAAGCCAGATTCGGTCTTACCATCAACTATTCCTATCCTCTAATAGATGTACTATTGCAGAGGTCACTGGGTATTCCTGTCGAGATGTTTATTTCATCTCATGTCTCCTCTCTCATCTGTTTTGTCAACATAAGCATAAGCATGAGCATTACATACTCATTTTCATTTCATTGTCATACACATGAACATACACATTCGTATACACTTTGGTATACGCATTAGCATTTGCATGCTTGCTATTTGTCGTCATCCTTGTCGTTACCGCCGAGTAACTGGGTTTGTCCGCTCTCTCCAAGTAGATCGTCAGCCCTAAGCATAAAATACCTACTTGTTTCCAGTTTCCCTACAGAGTTCAACCCTCGTGGACGATGGTTATTTCCGTTACCTCTCCGCGTTAAGATAAGGTAGTCCCCATTCGAGTTTGTTTCCTCAATGGAGTCTTGTTTGACAGTTCTTTCTATCCCAATTCTAGATCGAACTTCGGTCCCGTCGGTCATCGAACATACCTGGATGTGCATTTATTTTGCACTATCTCTCAAGAAAAGCATTTACAATCCTTTGCAGATATGCGACAGTTCTCGTCTGAGAAGCTTATCACTACATTTCACAATAGACAAGCAATAGTTCCCAGCCGAGGAGCTTATCACCTACCTTACACTTTACAATACACTCTACAATTGATCTTCTCATACAAGGAGCTCATTATTACATTACAGTGATCTAGATGTTTGCCATCATCACAAAATTCTTGACAATTTACATTACAGTGATCTAGATGTTTGCCATCATCACGACCTTCTTTACAATTTATGTTACCTGCTATCACTCAGTGATCTAGATGTTTGCCATCATCAAAACTTTCTTTACAATTTAGATTAACTGTTACCACCTCTACAAGCAGTTCTCACCCGAGAAGCTTATTATTGCCACTCTTGCAAATAAGCGGCATTTCTCGCCCAAGAAGCTCATGCTATCTTTGTTATGACTTGCAGCAAATGGCCATCTCCAGCGAGCAGTTTGGTTTCCATTTCCCGTATCATTTTGAAGAAAGGGGAGGTTTGAGCGAAATCATATTCAGGAGAGCACAGATCTTGAAGTATGAAGAAGTTCGTTTACCCTTTAGTAAAAGAAGGAGCAGAATCATATTCAGGAGAGCACAGATCTTGAAGTATGAAGAATTTCACTTACCCTTTAGTAAAAGAAGGAGCCGACTCATATTTGGGAGAGCACCGATCTCGAATTATGAAGACGTTTATTTTATCCTTTAGAAAAAGAAGAAACTGAATCATGTCCAGGGAGCACAGACTTGAGACGTGAAGAAGTTTATATTATCAATCAATCTATTATCCACAGATAAGCAGCAGTCTCTTTATTTGAGAGCTTATCTAGTTTGGCATATAAGTCCCTTCCAACGATAAGTGGCAGTTCTCTCTCGAGAAAGCTTATCAGGGCATTTCCCATTTAAGACCATTTATTTTGGCATACAACCGGTTTTACCCTGTATATTTTCTACGGATTCCTAAATTCCGTTTGATCCTGTCACGAGGGGAAGTTTATAGAAGCTCGGATGTTATTCTTTGCTCAATGCTTCAGCATCTTGTTAATCGATCCTACAGTCGTGCAAATCCAATTTTATTTTCTTACTCTAGAGTATCAGTCGGTCACGCTTGAACCTGTTGATGATTACTCTTAAATTCCCCCAGTGGAGGCCGTCTCACCGGTGCCATCTCCATTGAGGATCCCGCTCTTACCATTCCTTTTCCTAAAGTGATAATTGGTCGTACTCGCACCAGTTGACTATCACTTTAGAATTCCCCAGTGTCGTGCTGTTACCCAGTGCGTCGTATTCCCAGTGTGGTTCGTTCGTCGCGTCTGTCCCCTATGTCGTCGTGTTGTCTGCATCTCTGCATTTACCATTCCATCATACGCACCATACTAAATTCATGGCATTGTCAACATTATAGTTTATTTTCGTTTTATCCATAGTATTGCATATCACTGCATCTAAGGGCAAAATTTTCGGTTATCTATATTTAAATCCCTCCACCATGATTTCTTGAGCCTTTGTCGCTCAAATCATCCGGTGAAGCTATTTAAATAGGGGCAACTGTAATACCCCAAATTTTGCCCTAAGATTAGTCGTTTCATCTTGCATCCCATTTCATTTTGCATTGCGTTTAAACTAACCACTAACGGGTTGTGCAGTTGTTTGATTGTTGCAAGAAAATATCATGTGGCGCGCTCTTTTAGCTTAGAGGGTTTCTAGTGCCACTTTATTTGGAATGAATAAAATAGCACAATTGGCAAGAGACCCTGTGTAAGGAGTTGTGAGTGTAAGAGGTTGAGAGTTCAAATCCCACCTTCTTCACATAAAAAAAATAACAAAAATAGTTTTTTTTATTATTTAATTATTATTTTCGTATTTTATTTAAATTATTTTTTAAAAAAATATTATTTTTTACTTTTTTCCATATTATTCATAAAAACATCCAAAAATCATAAAATTAAAAATATTAGAAAAGATTTTATTCTTTTAAGTTTGTTTTAGTTTGTTTTTTTTAGCTTTGACTAATTATTTAAGTTGGGCTTTAAAGTGGGTATTAGGTTAGAGTTAACCCTAATTTTTTACCTATATAAACATGAGTTGAATTTGATAAAAGAAAAAGGAGACAAAAGAGAAAAACGGCGGCCGTTCTCACGATTTATCAGAAGAGGGAAGATAGCTTCATCATCGCTAGAGGAAGAGCATCAAACCTCCATCAAATTTCATCACCGCCAATCGGCCGAAAGGTATGGGTTTTAAAATTATGAGTTTAGTAAGTAATTATTTAGATAATTAAGAGAATAACTATTAATTAAAAACATATTTTTATTAACTTTCATAGTTCTCTTCTTTAGAATAAAACAAAAACTCAAAAAAAAAACAGTTTTTTAGTAAAAGACAAACTTCTTTTAGACTATTTTTTAATTAGCGTAAGTTAATTAACCCTTTTTTTTTCTTTTAAACAAAAAAATTAACATGTTTTGAAAATTAATACTCATCTTTTTAAATTAAACTTTTGCTAATCAACTCTTTTTTTTAACACTAAACCTTTTTTTAATATTTAGGCTAGAACAATTTTTTAAAATTAGAATTAAATTCTTTTTAAAAAAAAAAACTAAATCTTTTTTAAAACTAAGATTAAAATTAAACTAAACCTCTCTTTTTATTAAAACTAAAACTTATTTTTTTAAAAAATTAAAATTGAATCTTTTTAAAATTAAAACTAAAACATTTTTCAAATTAAAACTAAGACACTTTTTGAACATTTGACAATTAAACTCTTTTTTTTATATAGTAAAATTAAACCTTTTTTTAAATTTAAAACAAAAATTATTTCTTTTTAATTAAGACAAAAATCATTTTTTTTTCAAAGTTAAAACCGAAATCTTTTTTTTAAGAAATAAAACAATATCAAATTAGCAGCTTTCTCTTCACTATCTCATTATCCGCTTTATTTCTGTCTAATCCTATTAACATTCTCCGATTTTTTTCAGTTGATTGAGTTTAACTTCATTTATCGTTAGTTAAATATTTCATTATCATATTTGTATTTTGTTCCATGGATGTAATTTACGCGAGACCATGGTCGCGGTTTTATTTTATCTTTCTTTTTTGGGGATTTGTAATTTACGCGAGTGATCGTCGCGATGCTTTCTTTTACCGCTTTCTTTATTTTTCCGCACTTCAATTCTGCCGAATAGTAATTTGCCGTATTTTGCATGTTTTTACCGTTAGAATCCCTCCGAAGGAATTAGGTCTAGCCGTTTGACCGCCGAGTCAATAACCCTAATTTTTGACCGTTTCAAAAACTCTAATAGCCTAGGTGTCCCGCCGTGGACGAAAATGCCCTTTAGCCTAGCATTAGGTCAAAGAGTCGTCGTACTCTGTTTAGGGTTTCCCACCGTGGAATCCCTAATTTCAACCCTAAATTTTCAATTAACAAATTCAACATAGAAATAGGAGTTTCAAAGACTCCACGTAAGCGTGTCCTTAAGATACGTTTATTCCCCATTGAAACCTTGACCATAGTCAAAACGTTTCTAACCTTGCTTTCGAGGGGAACTACAACTACTCTGATTCCATCCCCATCCAGGATACGTAGGCACAAGATGCAACGTCTTGTCGAGTAAACTTAGGACTAACCCTTAGGTCTTTTAGGTCACTCTATCCCTTAGCTCAATATATACATCAAACAAATAATAAAATAAAAAAAGCATATAATAAACAAAAGGTTCCTGTAGAGTACTACAGAAGTTTAGGGTGGTAGTACCTTCCCTAAGCTTAACCAACCCCTTACCTAGGTCTCTCCCCGTATTGTGTTTACGATGCAAAAATAGGTTTTCCCTCTTTTGACATTTTCCTTCGGATAAATCAAAGAGCGGTTGTGAATTAAGAATTGTGATTCAAACTAATTAATAGTTTGGTATCCTATTTCCACCGCAACAGCGTGGTATTGATATGTTGTGTGCGAGATATGAGGATCAGTACGATCGTTACGCCTTGAGTGCGTTGTGGTTGGTGTGTTGTGGTGAGTGGATCCGTGAGGATCGGTACGCTTATTATGCGTTGCACTTATGTGCGACTATATGATATATTTGGGTCAGTGGGATCGATATGCCTTAGGTGCATGATGTGTGATATGTTGTGTGGTGAGTTGATTGGTAGGACCGATGCACTTTGTGTTCTTGTGTATGTATGCATATTATGATGCGATGGACCAGTGGGGTCGTGTGCACTGTGTGTGCTGTGTGTTTATGCATAGTGTCTTGCATAGCGTGTGGACATGAGGTCTGTGTGGCTCACGTGCTCCAAATGGGGAGCGTGGACGCGGTGTATGAGTTACTCGCGTGCTCTAGTGGGGAGCGTGGACGGGAATTCGGATCGTTGCTCGGATGGAGTGTATGCGACCACCCGTGTCCCAAGTGGGGGACGTTGATGATTTAATTATATGGGCTCAGGAGGAGCGTGGTAGGGATAGATCGTTACTCGGAGGAGTGTATGCGATCTATCCTGAGTTGAGTCGGTACCGCATTTTATGGAGTCCAATGCATGTGTTGCATAGTGAGTTGTGTATGTGTTGTGATTGTTGATGATGGGACAGTAGGTCCGGATATGTGGTATATGAAATAAATGATTTATTGTTTTTGCCTTTTATTTCATGTATGTTTATACCGTTATTATTTGATCGTGATTCTCACGCCTCTGTTGTTGTTGTGGTCTGTGCTTCTTCAGAAGTACAGACAATCCAGGTGTTTAGATAACTTGGATTATGGCGTCGTCGTAGGATTGCTCTGATACGTAACACCGGGGCGTTTTGGGAGTTTATGTGTTGATTATATGTGCCCCAGTGGCGTATCTAATTTTGGGAGATATGTGTTGATAGTTGGTGATACTATATATGTTTTGGGGCGGTTAGCCGGCTGATGTATATGACGATGTTGATGACATGATGTATATGTGTTATTTCGATTTGTGACAGACTATATTTTTTTTTCCGCTGCAGTTTTATTGAGAAAATTAACTTGGAAAAATGTTTTGTGGAATTTTAGTGTGAATTGTGACATCCCGTTGTGGGAGATACTCTGATGTTTGTTTATTTTAAGTGCTTTATTTTATTTTAGGAAATGGGGTGTTACAAGTTGGTATCAGAGCAGGTCGGTCCGTCCGGCCAGGTTGTCTAGTGTTGTGTATCCCCGTTGTGTGCGACATGTTTGGAAACACTGTTGTTACATGGTTGCTGTTTAACCTTTGTCTGCAGGTGTGAGAATAATTAAAGTAGGGGAGGAGCTCGTGCTTCTCCCGGGTGCTGCAATATGGAGTTGTAACTCGGCGTGTGGTTGAACGCTCTCATAGTTTCGCAAGGATGGTTTATTCCACATCATGATTTCGGCTGTCTATTGACAAATTGAGGAATTGATCACCCTTAATCTGTTGTTGATAGCAGTTGGGATTGTGTTGGATAGGATGGACGTGTCTTGCAAGCTTAGATGGCATGAGCAGTGAATTGTCTGGAGTTCAACTGGGTGCTTGAGAATTGTTTGGGCGGGTCGGCTCAGAACAGTGTTGAAGTGTTTGAATTTTGATGGAAATCTTTGAGTTGTAATGGAAGTGGGAAAGTTGGCGATTTGCCGATTGATTGTGGTTGTTTGAAGAGTTATCTTGACAAGGTAGTGATTAGCAGTCAGAACGTGAAGTGGAGTTGTGAGCGACTCAGTTACGGGAACCGGTCCGAGAGTGAGGACTCCATATGGTATGTTTGTTTGGATGGTCAAGAATGGAGTCGAGGGAGTAGTTTTGAGACTGGTATCGAGTGTGTGTGCTGTGACGGTAGATTGTGAAGCCGAGTATGTAAAGTATGGATAGTGACATCTGGTGGATGTTAAAGAAAGTAAGAATGTGGAGTGCAAATCAGTGTAACTCGGCCTTTAAGTGTTCCAAAAATTGAGGATGTGTTGAATGGTCTTCTAAGTGTGAAATTGTTGTAGTACTTTGAATTCCGAGATCGCAGCTTTTTACGGAATCGAAATCGGACACTCGGAAGTCAGGTAACGGTTGAAAATGAGATTTCAGACTGTCATGTTCGCCAGACACTTCGCCTAGCGAGCATGCTAGCGAACGAATCGCTACTATGTTCGCCTGGCGAGGAAGTCTTGGGCAGAGAAAGTTGTTTTAGTGTTTTTGTCGTAACGGGAGAACCGTAACTCGGAATGACGCACGGTTCGAAGCGTTGGAAAGCTAGTCCAAAGATCTAGATGATGGTGAAGTATTGGGATGGAATTAAGTTAATTATTGAAGGACTATTTTTGGATTTTGTTATAGATGCAGAGCGTGTGGTGTGTGTTTCCGCCATAACTTGCGAGAGTGAGTATCCGTTTGGCATGGGATTTTCCCTACTTGATGGAGCAAGGAATTGGTTGTGTTAACCTATGATATTTTGGTATATTCAAAGAAGATATGGAATCATGTTGAGCATAGGGAACTTAAGTTATCAATGTGAGAGGGAAAGCAGTTTTTATGCCAAGGCGAAGAGGGTTTCAAAGAGTTTCGGAGAGCTGTCAGCAAATCGTGTATGGATTGTGCCGAACTCGATAGAATTATTTATTGTGTTGTGTGAAGCTCTGTTGGTATGGTTGGAAGATGTGTTCAGTGCAATATCAGTGAGTTGCGGTCATGCTTTACGGCAACTTGGAGTACATAAGAGTAATCGTCTGACAAGTAAATTGGAGTTAGTTACTGTTGTGGTTGCACCAGAGTTGGGGGCTTCAATTGGTTAATTTGAGAATTAAAATGTTTGGTAACCGCAAGAGCTTGAGGTATCTGTTTGATTTGGAAGCATAGTATATGAGGCAGGGAAAATGATTGGGAACTCTAGAAGGCTTACGGTTTTAGATTGAGATTATCATCCGGAAAAGGATAATGTGGTAGCTTATGCTGTAATTTGAAGATCCTTGCATATGATGAAGAGGATGATAGAGAGAGTTGGGAATGATTAAGCAGTTTTGAAATCTGAGTTGGTTCTGAGGAGACTTCTTGTGGAGCTTAACCCTGTGTATTGGACCTTACTAAGTGATATTCTTGATGAGATTCGATGAGGTCAAAGCGCTGGGGTGAGTTGGTAGACTGGAAGAATTTGAGGAATCAAAAGTTGAAAGGACGATTTTCAGATTTATGGAAATGGTATCCTGATATGTGGTGATAAGAGTTTGTGTTCTAGATATTATTGAGTGGGATATGAGTGATGAAGTAGATGGGGTATTCACCACGGTGCTATGAGGATGTAACCGGATTTGAGGGGATTATTGTGATGGCTATAGGGGGGAGATAAGTGGTTGAGTTTAATTATGCTGGTTAGAATTGCCAAAAGTCGAATATTGAACATTAGAGACTGTGGAGTCTGATGCAGCTGTCGAAATCTTCCAGAGTGGGAATCGGGTAGTAGTTCCGCGGGTTTTGGAGTTGGGTTTTCCGAAGAATTGAGGAATATGATTTTAATTTTGGATGGGTTAACTATTCTATGTTGAGGACTATAAGGTGTATATCGATGAAGTTGTGAAGTTGTATGAGATGTCGTTATATATTGTGCCGGATAGGAATTTGAGATTGCATCGAGGTTTTGGAAGAGTTGGCGGACGCTTTGAGTATCATGTGGAAGTTGAACTTTGCCTTTCATCTGTGTACGGATGGACGGACAGGGAGGAATGTCTAGTGTTTAGAGGGTTTGTGGAGAGCCTGTGTGTTGGATCGAGATGGATCGTAGAATGATTAATTATCGTAATTGAGCTACCTAGAATGACGGTTACCATTTTGGTGTCGGAATGGCGTTGTGTGAGGACTTGTGCGATAAGAGGAGTAGGACTCCTTGTGTTGGAATGAGTCGAGCGAGAGTGTAGTGTTCGGATCTGAGAATTGGGCATGAGACGACTGGGAGGATCAAGAGGATCCAAGAAAAGATATGTTTTGAGAATTACGTCGGTGACCGATGTTGGTCGGATTTTTGGAGTCTCAGAAGCTCGCACCGTGTTCGGTGGTTTATATCAGAGTGGCGCAGTGAAAGCGCGGGAGAAATAGCATGTTTAACCGTTTTTCTACTGTCGCTCGCGATTGGTATGATGTGTTCCATGTGTCTCCGTTTAGGGAGTACATTAATTCAGATGGATGATGTGCAAGTAAGAAACGATTTGATGGTTGAGGCATTGCTAGATCGGATTGGTAAACGATGAACAACTCCGAGGGAAAGAGACACCTTTGGTGAGAGTGGCTCGGAGAGGTGCTGCAAGAGGCAGTGTGACCTGGGAGATGGGATGCAGGATGCATATCCGGGATTGTTTCCATCAGATAATTTTCGAGGACGAAAATAATTAAAGTGGGGGAGAGTTGTAACGCCCATTTTTAATTATTTGGTTTTCCCGTGTTATTTGATTTTCGGTGCATTATGTGGGGAAATTGTTTGAGGAATTAAATCCCATAATATTAGAAAAATATGATTAATAATAATAATATGATGATTAATAGTGTTGATACTACTATTATTAATATTATTGTTGTTATTATTATATTTAAAAATATTATTGGGATTAATTTTAGAATTAAGAAATGAGGAGTAATATTATTATTTGGAATTAAAAGAAATGAGAGTTGTTTATTTGGATGAGAAATAAAAGAGAATTTGGGGGTATTGAGGGCATAGTTGGCAATTGAAAGAAAATAGAGAAGGAAAGAACACGTGAAGAGGAGGAACACGGTTCAGCCAGGAAGAGGGAGATCAGGAGTTGAAACTTGAGCAAGGGGATCATCAAGACTATCAATTCGTGTGGATTTGTAAAGGTTCATCATCATCAGAATTACTTCGAGGTAAGGGGGGATTGATCGGTTAAATTTGGTATTGCATGAAAAATTGGTAGAACGGGGAAATCCCTAAACCCCATAGATGAATGATGAAATTATGTTGTTGCATGTTGTTGATTTCTGTTGTAATTGTGATTATTGTGTTTGAGTTCATTGCATGTGCTATGGAATGGTTGTTTGATGATTTTGGGTTTCCGGTAAATTCGGAGTTAATGCCGGAAGTTGGAGAATTGAGTAGAACTGAAGATTTATCGAGTATGAACTAGGATAATCGGTGTAGTCTTGTGGGATAGTATAATACTGGTATAGTGTAGGATTTTGTGGGATTTAATCGGACGAAATCGGAGTGTGGGGATGTTTCTGAACAGCAGTTTTTCTGCAGAATTCGCGTGCATTCGCTGGGCGAATGGGGGCGAGACTTCGCCAGGTTTCGCCAGGCGAACTGGGCAGCGAATGCTGCCTGTTGCTTCTGTTTGGCTTCACTAAGGGTTTCGTCGGGCGAGTCCCAGCGAGTGTTCGCTGCGGGGCTTCGCCAGGCAAATGGCAGCGAGCATGACAGCATTTTATGGTTTTTATGCTGTGTTGTTCCATTTCTCGCGTGGTTAACCCTTGTTGGTCGTGAGCGAGTACGTGGTTATCGTGGATCGGTTGGGAGCAAGAAGGTGATGTAGGGAGTGTGTGCTTGAATATTCATTGATATGAACGATTGAACCGAAGTACGCTGTGATGCCTAAAGTGGCTATGTATCCTTCGAATAGGAATGAATACGTGTGATACGGGAGTGTGATTCTCGTGGTAATTGTATAACCAAATAAGTGACCTGATATACGTTATGAGTGTATATGATATTGTAAGAAACTCTTGAGATGTGGTTGTATGAGATTCAGGTGATAGGTGGCGAGCATAGCAGAACTTTGTTTTCCCTGGAACTGTGTGCAGCTGTGATTGCTGAGCATGGCCAGTCTGAAGTACCGTGATGATTTATGGGTGTTGGGTGTATGTTGGGTGTTAGAGGGCTATGTGGCTGGCGTTTAACGCATTCGACGTGATCGGTGGATTATGTGGTATAATTATATGTGTGTGCTATAAGTTGTGTGACCGTGGATCAGTAGGATCGATATGCCTTGTGTGCGTAGTGCTCATATGTTGAGTGATTGTAGATCAGTAGGATCGAGTACGCCTTGTGTGCGTTGTGACTATGTTGATGGATCAGTAGGATTGTGTGCACCGTGAGTGCTGTGTTGATGAGTGAGATATCTTTGATATATGATAAATTGTGATCAGTAGGATCGATACGCTTTATATGCGTTGTGATTATATGTTGTTGTGTGATGAGTGGATCAGTGGGATCGATATGCCTTATATGCATAGTGTGTGATATGTTGTAGTGATGTGTTGTGGTGAGTGGATCCGTAGGATCGATACGCTTTATGTGCGTTGCATTTACATACTGTAGTAGGAGGATTGGATCAGTAGGATTGTTACGCCTTATGCGTGTGGTATTGATATATTGTGTGCGAGATATGAGGATCAGTATGATCGTTACGCCTTGAGTGCGTTGTGGTTGGTGTGTTGTGGTGAGTGGATCCGTGAGGATCGGTACGCTTATTATGCGTTGCACTTATGTGCGGCTATGTGATATATTTGGGTCAGTAGGACTGATATGCCTTAGGTGCATGATGTGTGATATGTTGTGTGGTGAGTTGATCGGTAGGACCGATGCACTTTGTGTGCTTGTGTATGTATGCATATTATGATGCGATGGACCAATGGGGTCATGTGCACTGTGTGTGTTGTGTGTTTATGCATAGTGTCTTGCATAGCGTGTGGACGTGAGGCATGTGTGGCTCATGTGCTCCAAATGGGGAGCGTGGATGCGGTGTATGAGTTACTCGCGTACCCCAGTGGGGAGCGTGGACGGGAATTTGGATCGTTGCTCAGATGGAGTGTATGCGACCACCCGTGTCCCAAGTGGGGGACGTTGATGATTTGATAATATGGGCTCAGGAGGAGCGTGGTAGGGATAGATCGTTGCTCGGGGGAGTGTATGCAATCTATCCTGAGTTGAGTCGGTACCGCATTTTGTGGAGTCCAGTGCATGTGTTGCATAGTGAGTTGTGTATGTGTTGTGATTGTTGATGATGAGACAGTAGGTCAGGATATGTGGTATATGAAATAAATGATTTATTGTTTCTGCCTTTTATTTCATGTATGTTTATACCGTTATTATTTGATCGTGATTCTCACCCCTCTGTTGTTGTTGTGGTCTATGCTTCTTCAGAAGTACAGACAATCCAGGTGTTTAGCTAGCTTGGATTGTGGCGTCGTCGTAGGATTGCTCTGATACGTAACACCGGGGAGTTTTGGGAGTTTATGTGTTTATTTGTTGATTATATGTGCCCCAGTGGCGTATCTAATTTTGGGAGATGTGTTGATAGTTGATGATACTATATATGTTTTGGGGCGGTTAGCCGGCTGATGTATATGACGATGTTGATGACATGATGTATATGTGTTATTTCGATTTGTGACAGACTATATATATATATATATATATATATATATATATATATATATATATATATATATATATATATATATATATATATATATATATATATATATATATATATATATATATATATATATATATATATATATATATATATATATATATATATATATATATATATATATATATATATATATATATATATATATATATATATATATATATATATATATATATATATATATATATATATATATATATATATATATATATATATATATATATATATATATTCCGCTGCAGTTTTATTGAGAAAATTAACTTGGAAAAATGTTTTGTGGAATTTTCGTGTGAATTGTGACATCCCGTTGTGGGAGATACTCTGATGTTTGTTTATTTTAAGTGCTTTATTTTATTTTGGGAAACGGGGTGTTACAGCCTCCCCCTTTCCTTCCAAAGGAAAAGTCTCTCCATTAACCCTTGTGTCATGGATAGTTCATTACCCGTTCCCTTGACTTTGTGAAGTCATCTTGAACCTTAGTATAAGCCATTAGACTTTGCTTTAAGTCTAAAAAACACACCTTTATTATGAGTGTTTCTTCAATTAGAACTTAGGATAGAGTTTGTTAACTCTATGTAAGAATCATAGTAATGATTACTTACTCCCCTTTCTCGAGTGTTTAACATAGATATAGAGAGTTTTGTGAAACTCTATACAAACATTGTTATGTTTTTCCCCCTCTGAACCTTGATCATAATCAAGTGTTATTCAACCCTGGTGAGGTGAACTACGATTGCTCTGATTCTATCCTAGTAAGGATACGTAGGCAGAGGACGCGATGTCTTTGCGAGCAAGCTTAAAAACTATCTTTAGGTCTTAACCTTCACCCAATCCCAATCCCAATCCCAACCTATAGCAAATATCTAGCAAACTTAGCATACAAACAAACAAAAGGTTCCTGTAGAGTACTACAGATGTTTAGGATGTGAGATACCTACCCTATGCATAACCAACCCCCGATCCCCGAATCTCTTAGCGTTGTTGTTACATCACGAAAAAGGTTTTTCTTTCTTTAGACCTTTCCTTTGGATAAATTAAAGTCCGGTTGTGAATTTAAGAATTTAAGATTCAAGTTAATCAATAGCTTGGTATCACGATTCTCACCGCAACAGAAATGGCGACTTCACTAGGGACGGAACTTGAGGGTTTAGCCTATTTTGTTTAATTGCATGCTATATTTGTGAATATTTTCTTAACATGTATATTTTTCAATATATTTGTTTGAATGTTGGGTATTGGGTGTTTTGAGTGGTGAGACGGTCCTATACCCGGACTTGAGTGCAATTATGATAGAATGGTGCTATATTCAAGAAGGCTTATAGGGAGTTGATTCCCGACCAAGCTAACTTGAGAAACCACCGCTCAGTGTAGGCCCTCTTGAAAGTTTAGTATTATTGATCGAGTATTCGTGAAAACAATGCTACTTTCGACGAAGCAACCCATGACACTGTGGACTTTTAGATTACATTCTACCCCACTTTGGCCTTATTAGGACGTAGTGCGATGGCTATAAGGAAGTATTTCCGAAATAGTTGATACGCGATACTACACTTGGACGAGACTCTCTTGAGAATATTATTGATTACCAAGTGATTTGGGAAGTTGATAATATCCGAAAGATGGGTTGATGACTCTGGAAACTCTGTAGAACCCGTTCGGCAGGTACAAATTAACCCATAGTGCAAATCCTTGGGGATGGGTAGACCTTGGATCCACGCTCGTCCTCTAAACCTAAGCTTGTGTTGTATGCATATGTGTGATCTTTGCATTTGCCTGTGTTTGTGCATTTTGCATTCATCAACCTCATATCATAAGGTTTCACGGAACTCAGACTTTTTTGTTTATAAACATCAAAGGTCGTTATGAATAGTGAAAGAAAGAAAACTTTGAAGTACACTTACAAGGGTTTTAACCTAGATGACCTAAGAAGGTTGAGCACCTTGGTGACAGATCCAGAGGGATTCCAAAGCAGGTATGGGAAGTTGTTGTTACTATTGAAGATAAAGATGGATGGTGGACTTCTTTCTACGCTTCTCCAGTTCTATGACCCGCTCTACCATTGCTTCACATTTCTCGATTATCAGCTAGTGCCCACACTAGAGGAATACTCTTATCTAGTTGGATTGCCCATTCTTGAAGAATATCCTTTTCCTATCATGGAGGAGGACCCTAAGGAGCAAGATATTTCCAAGGCTACACGTTTAGGATTGGTTGATATTAAAAAGAACCTGATTACAAAAGGAGGGGTTTTTGGGTTAAATGCAGAGTTCTTGGTTGAGAAAGCTCAGTATTATGCGGATCATTTAAGCATGATGCATTCGAGGCTATCCTTGCCTTGCTCATTTATGGCATCCTTTTGTTCCCTAGCTTCGAGAATTTTGTGGACCTCAATTCCATTAAAATCTTCTTGAAGAAGAATCTTGTGCCTACCTTGCTAGCAGATGCATATCATTTTGTTCATCTGAGGAACTGTCATAATGGAGGGATGATTACTTGTTGCGCTCCTTTGTTATACAAATGGTTCACTTCACACTTGCCCAAAGCTAACGCTTTTTGGGATCCGAAGAAGGGATGGTGGTCACAGAAGATCATGGCTCTCACACACTCCGATATTGATTGGTATAGTCGTGACTATGATGGAACAATGATCATTAAAAATTGTGGGGATTTCGGTAATGTACCTCTTCTCAGTGCTAATGGAGGAATCAGTTAGTCCTCGCTCGTCGACAATTGGGATACCCTTTGAAGGACAAGCCCAATGGTGTTCAGGTGGAAAGAATTTTCTTCAAAGAAGAAAAGGATAGTCAAGAGCTAAAAGAGAAGATTCTAGAGGCTTGGAAGCATCTGCACAAGAAAGGGAAAAAGGATCTTGGAAAACTCAAATGTGTCTCTTTGGAACCATACCTCCAATGGGTTCGAAGAAGAGCCATCACACTAAGGATGCCTTATCCTAAACAAGAGCCTATGGTTTTGAAGGGAGAACGCACCTTGGTCTTCATGTCTGAAGAAGAAAAACTGAAAATCGCTTTAGTCAAAGCACGACAAACTGAAGACGCTTGGAAACACAAGTATCAACTGGTTGTCAAAGAGAATGCAGAACTCCAGAAACAACTCTAGTCAAAAGACGAATAAGTACTCTCTTGTAAGAAGAGGAAAGCACAAGAAGAACCCTTTTCTTCTAGTCCTCAGTCTACTCCATGGAAGTTAATTATGGACAAGCTCATTCTTGAGAAGGCTCAGATGGAAAAATAAATCGAGAAGCTCAACATGAGGCTGCTAGGGGAACCTTCTTAGGATTCATTAGTTGTTGTCTATGTTTAAAAATCTTGTAAGAGGAAACAATATTTTGTAATCCCATCTTGTTGATCAATGAATGAACGACTTTTGATGTTCGTAAATATCTGAGTCCCATGACACCATGCGCATTTGCATCTGCATTTTTTCTAACCATTCAAGGAAATTCAAACTTTTCTTTTTGCATACAACAACATGGTGAGACGAGGCATGCTTCCTTTCCCGGATTTGAGGTTGGGCCGTCTTAGGATGTTGGCAAGACTTGTCAGGAACCCCGCCGCCTTCATTGCCAAATATGGAGATCTCCTACCATTGATAAGTGCTCAAGTCAACGAGCCCATCCTGCAGGCTCTGGTTGAGTTTTATTCTCCAACCTACCACTGTTTCGTCTTCCCAGACTTTCAGCTGCTTCCGACCATAGAGGAGTACACTGACTATCTGAAGATTCCGTGGACTTTCACACTTCCTTACGGAAACCCAAAGAGAAGGGATTTAGCCAAAGCCCTGCATCTCAAGCAAGAGGATTTACCACCTATGAGAGCAAAGGGAGGTTATTATGGAACGGAAGCAGGACCGCTAATGGAGATGGCCAAATATCATTATGAAAATAGAAATTTGGGCATCTTTGAAGCAATTTTGGCATTCCTAATATATGGGTTGTATCTCTTCCCAAGCCGTTATGACTTCATCAGTGAGGAGGCAATCCGTCTCTTCATCATCAAAAATCCAGTAAACGAGATACTGGCGGATACCTATGTGGTCATCCACCGCTACATCTTGTATGACCTCGGCCAGTTTTCATGCTGCCTCGTGTAACGCCCGTTCATTTTAATTAAATTATTTATGAATTGTTGGTGTGTCTTTATGTGGGAGTGTGTCTGAGAGCGTTGGTGGGTGTCCTTAAAGTATAGGAAACCATTTAATAAATCATCGAGTTTGATAATAATATAATATAATTAATAATGATGATAATTTAATAACTAGTAGTAATATTATTATTATTATTATTATTATTATTATTATTATTATTATTATTATTATTATTATTATTACTATTATTATTATTATTATTTGGAATATTAGTGGATGGAATGAGAGAAGGGAGTTATTAGAGAAGTTGTGGGAGAAAGAGGATTATCACGATAAACTGCTCAGAAAACCAAAATTGAGGAAAAAGGTTGAAGAGAAGGAAAAAGGAACGTAACTATGGAGAAAGTAAGAACAGAAGAATTTTCCATCGGTGAAATTGGAAGAAAGTTGCAGAAGAGTTACCGTAGAACGGAACCAGAACCAGAAAGCTTGAAATTGGCCTCTATTCAAGGTAAGGGTGGGGTTCAATTCTATAACTGTGGGTATGATCGATTTCATATAGTGAATTGAATCATAGGATTAATGTTCCTGTAGATCGATAAATATTAAGGAGTAATGTTCCCGTAGTGATGTTACCGTAGTAATGTTCCCGTAGTAATATTCCTGTAGTGATATTCCCGTGGTAATGTTCCCGTAGTAATGTTCCCGTAGGTTGAGAAATATTAAGGGAATATTAAGGGTAAATGTTCCCGTAGGTTGAGAAATGTTAAGGGAATATTAAGGGTAAATGTTCCCGTAGGTTGAGAAATATTAAGAGAATATTAAGGGTAAATATTCCCGTAGGTTGAGAAATATTAAGAGAATATTAAGGGTAAATATTCCCGTAGGTTGAGAAATATTAATGGTTAATGTTTGTCTACGCCTACATCAGTGTTTATGTCCTTATTTTATGTAGTAATGTTGGTAATCGGCGCCGACACGCGCTAATTTCCCCTTTGTTGAGAAAAGATTGTTATTAGGCTCTTACTTGATCGACTTCAGGTAGGGAATCGAATCATAGATATAGTTCCTGTGACTCGATAAATGTTAGGGACGAGGTTTTCTGTGTAGGAATGAATGTGTTATATCGTCAGTGTTGTACGATGTTGTATGGTTGCCCTTAATGAGGCCAGATTAGTTGCCCCGTAGTTAACGAACCTTTTCAGGAACTATAATTAATTTAGTGAGTAAAAGTTGTAATGTTGTCCTTATGATAATGTGTTGAATTCTTAATTGTCGAAAGTATGTTGTTATTGTTCCCCTACATGAACAGATTGAAATGATGAATACTTGATGCATATGAAGTTGTTATGTCACTGTTGAGAAAATGTTATTATAATATTCTCCTTGGATTATGTGGGTAAGTTGTAGTTATATTACCCGTATGAAGGTATATGAAAATGCTGTTGAGTTCTCAATTGTAGAGACGAGGTTGTTTTTAATTGTTCTCTGCGAAAATGTGTTAGAGTCTTATTCGTAGGAACGATATTGTTGGTAGTTCTCTGATATGAACAGATTGAAGTGGTGAGTACATGATGTATGCAAAATGTGATGTTTCTGTTATGGATAATTGGTTGTAGGCGTGATGCCTTGTTGCACGGTTGTTGCACAGTTGTTGTTGTTGTGTTATAGTCCATAATAGTTGCATCTCATAGCATATCATTTATCCTGGATTGGTGACGGTTGTGTCTTTAATGACAAAATAAAATGATTGTGGAGAGTTGTCTCCCGAATTATTGTGGAGAGTTGTCTCCCGAATTATTGTGGAGTGTTGTCTCCCGAATTATTGTGGAGAGTTGTCTCCCGAATTATGGTGGAGAGTTGTCTCTCGAGTTATTGTGGAGTGTTATCTCTCAAAATGGTACCACATGCATATGCACAGTTGAGTTGCATTGTTGAGTTGCATTGCTGAGTCGCATTGTTGAGTTGCGTTGTTGAGTTGTTTTGATGAGTTGCTGAGATATGATGATAATTGTTGTGGTTATGAATAAAGGGTGGTTGTAGTTTATTATTACTAATATTTATGCGAACTGCTGGAATTATAATGTTGTGATAATATTCTGACATGACTTTTATCATGCCTTATGTTATGTTGTTGATATCTCACCCTTTACGTTGTATGTTACCTCCGTTGGTGGTAATTTGCAAGTAATCCGGAATAAAGTGTAGCTTTTCGTTTAAGGTTGTTGGTCGCTCTGATATGTAGCACTCTTGGGGGGATGAACGATTAATGTTATTGTTTTTATTTAATTTCCTTGTTGCTGAATTTTAATAAGTACTTTTCGTCAAATTGGTGGTTGCTGTTAAGTGTCAAATGTTGGTTGGATGCACTATGCCGATCAATTAGTAGTGCTAATTTTTATGGTTGAAACTCGTTATTTATGTTGAATTGATGCAAGATAATTACTTGCTGAATTTTAATGGAGTTTTGTTGCAAGTTTCCTGGTCTTGCTTTAATCATGCTAGATGTTGGAAATGTTTTATATTCCGCTGCAAATTAATAAGATGCCTTGTAATCAAAATGTTAATCAAGTTATTGTTGTATGTTCATCCAAGCTTCTGTGCTATGTATCATTACTAAATGCATGCTGTGTAATGGAATTGTGAAATGTATGTTTCTATGAGTTGAAATTGTAACGCCCAGAATTTGCCGATATGACGGTCGTCACACCTTCATTACGATCGTCATGACCGTCACGGTCGTGACAGCCCCTTACGACCGTCATGTTTACAAAATTTGTTGCACTCTGATTCTGTTTTCCTTAATTATCCGTCGGGTTAGATTGGGGTGTTACATTAGTGGTATCAGAGCAGGTCGGTCCGTCCGGCCAAGTTGTTTAATGTTGTGTATTCCCTGGTATGCGACATGTGTGTAAAAACACTGTCGATACATGTTTTTGTGGAACCTTTGTCTGCAGGAGTGAGAATGATTCAAGTGGGGGAGAAGCTTGTGCTTCTCCAGGATGCTGCAAGTGTGGAGTTGTAGCTCGGTATGTGGTTGAACGCTCTTATAGTTTGGTAAAGATGGTTTGTACGCTATCATGATTTTCGGCTGTCTATTGACAAATTGTGGAACTGATCACCCTTAATCTCTTGTTGATAGTGGACGGAGTCATGTTAGACGGGATATGCATGTCTTGCAAGTTTGGATGGCGTGAGTAGTGAATTGTCTTGAGTTAAGCTAAGTGCTTAAGAATGGTTTTGATGAGTCGGTGCAGGAGGGTGCTGAGGTGTTTAATTTTGATGGGAATTTTTGAATTATAATGAAAGTGAGGAGTTGGCGACTTGTCGATTAATTGTGGTTGACTGGAATATTATCCCGACAAGATAGTGATATACAGCCAGACGTGAAGTGGAGTTGTGACCGACTTAGTTACGACAAATAGTCTGAGAGTGAGAGCTCCATATTTCATGTCTGTTTGGATGGTCAAGGAATTAAACTGATTAAGCAGTGTTGAGACTCGTGTCTGGTGTGTGTGCTAAGGCAACAAAGTGTGAGGTCGAGTATATTAAAAGGTGGATAGTGACTCCGGATGATTAGTAAAGAAATTAAGATGTGGAATGCAATATTAGTTTAATTAAACCTCTAGACATTCCAAGAGTTGAAGATGTGTTGAATGACCTTCTGAGTGTGAAATTGTTGTCGTACGTCAAATTCTGAAATCGCAGCTTTTTACGGAATCAATGTTTTTACGGATGAAAGTCGGAATAAATACGCAGTTGTGTCGGGTAATGTTAGACCGTGATCGAGTATGCTTGTTTTATCGAATTTGATTGATTTTTGTAAGTTTTTGCATTTTTGGAGATTTGAGGGTTTAAGATTCGGATTGAAATTGAAAGTTGTAGAATTCACGTTTGATGGTTCTAAATCACTAATATATGTTTGGTGTGAATGAGTATGTGGTTGTTTCGAAGAAAATAATTGAATCGGTCAGATTTTTGGGCGAAAATGCTCAAACCCGTAGCAGTCTTTATGCAGAAAAATTCTGTTTTGGAAAAACTTTGAAAATTCATAACTCTTGAACCGTATGTCCGTTTTGACCCCCGTTCGAAGCGTTGGAAAGCTAACGAGATGCCCTTTTTAGGAAAAATTGTATTGAAGCCTGTACCTGGTTCAATTATAGCAGAAAATTGAAAATGTATCGTGTGTTAATTTTTCCCGAACCCGACAGGACCATTTGTTGTGTTTATGATGCCTTGTTGATATGATAAGTGAAACGTCAGCGAGTTTTGGGTTATGTTTTAAGGCAACTTGAAGTACATAAGAGGAATCACCTGACGAGTGATTTAGAGTTGGTTGTTGTGGTGGTTGTGCCGGAATTAGAGGCTTCAATTAGTTAGTTTGAGACTTGAAATATTTGGCGACCTCAAGAGCTTAAGGTATTTATTTGATTTGGAAGAGTTGAATATGAGGCAGAGAAAATAATTGGGACTCCGGAATGGATTATGGTTTCGGATTGAATTACTATTCGGGGAAATCAAAACGTGGTAGCTTATGCATTGACTTGGAAATCCTTGCATATGCCAATGATGGTAGTGAAAAGAGTTAGGACTGATTGAGCAATTTTTGTGATATGAGTTTGGTTTGTGAAGAGACTTCTTATGGAGTTTAGCTTAGTAATCTTGGACCTTACTAAGGGTATTCTTGACGAGATTCGATAAGGTCAGAATTCTGGTTTGAGTTTGTAGATTGGTTGAATCTGAGGAACTAAAGTCGAAGGGATGATTTTCAGATTAATGGAAATAGTATCATGAGATGTCGTGATAGAGTTTGCGTTCTAGATATTATTAAGTGGAATGAGAGTATTAAGGTAGATGGAGTATTCACCCCGGTGCTATGAAGATGTAACCGGATTTGAGAAAATTATTTTGAAGGCTATAGATGGAGAGATAAGTGGTTGAGTTTGTATGTGCTGATTAGACTTGTTGGAAGTCGAAGAATAAACGTCAGAGACCGTTAAGTCCGATGCAACCGTTGAATATTCCAGAGTGGAGATCAGATAGTATTCCCATGGACTTTGTGTTGGGTTTTCCGGAGAATTTAAGGGATATGATTTTACTTGGGTGATTTTGGATAGAATGACTAATTTGGCTCTTTTCCTAACAAGTGAGATTAATCATTCTATGTTAAAACTAGCTGAGATTATGCAAGAGACGACTGAAAAGATCCAAAGGATCCAAGAAAGACGTGTTTTGAGAGTTACGATAGTAACTGGTGTTGGTCAAGCTTGAGGTCTCAGAAGCACACTATGTTTTGTGATCTGTACCAGAGTGGCGTAGCAGAAGCGTGGGAAAAATAGCAGGTTAGACTGTTTTACCGCTGTCACTCGTGGGAATCTACATGATGTGGTATGTGCCTAAGTTGAAGAAGTACATTGATTCGGATGGATGGTGTACAAGTGAAAGGTAATTTGACTATTGAGGCGTTGCTAGTTCAGGTGGATGAACGAGAAGCAACTTCGAGGGAAGAGATTGCTTTGGTAAAAGTAGTCTGGTTGGGAGCTGTTTGGTTAAGGTAATTTCGAGGACGAAATTCTTTTAAGTAGGGGAGAGTTGTAACGCCCGTTCATTTTAATTAAATTATTTATGAATTGTTAGTTTGTCTTTATGTGGGAGTGTGTCTGAGAGCGTTGGTGGGTGTCCTTAAAGTATAAGAAACCATTTAATAAATCATTGAGTTTGATAATAATATAATATAATTAATAATGATGATAATTTAATAACTAGTAGTAATATTATTATTATTATTATTATTATTATTATTATTATTATTATTATTATTATTATTATTATTATTATTATTATTATTACTATTATTATTATTATTATTATTTGGAATATTAGTGGATGGAATGAGAGAAGAGAGTTATTAGAGAAGTTGTGGGAGAAAGAGGATTATCACGATAAACTGCTCAGAAAACCAAAATTGAGGAAAAAGGTTGAAGAGAAGGAAAAAGGAACGTAACTGTGGAGAAAGTAAGAACAGAAGAATTTTTCATCGGTGAAATTGGAAGAAAGTTGCAGGAGAGTTACCGTAGAACAGAACCAGAACCAGAAAGCTTGGAATTGGCCTCTATTCAAGGTAAGGGTGGGGTTTAATTCTATAACTGTGGGTATGATCGATTTCATGTAGTGAATTGAATCATAGGATTAATGTTCCTGTAGATCGATAAATATTAAGGAGTAATGTTCCTGTAAGTTGAAGAAATATTAAGGATTAATGTTCCCGTAGTGATGTTACCGTAGTAACGTTCCCGTAGTAATATTCCCGTAGTGATATTCCCGTGGTAATGTTCCCGTAGTAATGTTCCCGTAAGTTGAGAAATATTAAGGGAATATTAAGGGTAAATTTTCCCGTAGGTTGAGAAATATTAAGGGAATATTAAGGGTAAATGTTCCCGTAGGTTGAGAAATATTAAGAGAATATTAAGGGTAAATGTTCCCGTAGGTTGAGAAATATTAAGAGAATATTAAGGGTAAATATTTCCGTAGGTTGAGAAATATTAAGGGTTAATGTTTGTCTACGCCTGCATCAGTGTTTATGTCCTTAGTTTATGTAGTAATGTTGGGAATCGGCGCCGACACGCGCTAATTTCCCCTTTGTTGAGAAAAGGTTGTTATTAGGCTCTTACTTGATCGACTTCAGGTAGGGAATCTAATCATAGATATAGTTCCTGTGACTCGATAAATGTTAGGGACGAGGTTTTCTATGTAGGAATGAATGTGTTATATCGTCAGTGTTGTACGATGTTGTATGGTTGCCCTTAATGAGGCCAGATTAGTTGCCCCGTAGTTAACGAACCTTTTCAGGAACTATAATTAATTTAGTGAGTAAAAGTTGTAATGTTGTCCTTTCGATAATGTGCTGAATTCTTAATTGTCGAAAGTATGTTGTTATTGTTCCCCTACATGAACAGATTGAAATGATGAATACTTGATGCATATGAAGTTGTTATGTCACTGTTGAGAAAATGTTATTATAATATTCTCCTTGGATTATATGGGTAAGTTGTAGTTATATTACCCGTATGAAGGTATATGAAAATGCTGTTGAGTTCTCAATTGTAGAGACGAGGTTGTTTTATATTGTTCTCTACGAAAATGTGTTAGAGTCTTATTCGTAGGAACGATACTGTTGGTAGTTCTCTGATATGAACAGATTGAAGTGGTGAGTACATGATGTATGCAAATTGTGATGTTTCTGTTATGGATAATTGGTTGTAGGCGTGATGCCTTGTTGCACGGTTGTTGCACAGCTGTTGTTGTTGTGTTATAGTCCATAATAGTTGCATCTCATAGCATATCATTTGGCCTGGATTGGTGACGGTTGTGTCTTTAATGACAAAATAAAATGATTGTGGAGAGTTGTCTCCCGAATTATTGTGGAGAGTTGTCTCCCGAATTATTGTGGAGTGTTGTCTCCTGAATTATTATGGAGAGTTGTCTCCCGAATTATTGTGGAGTGTTGTCTCCCAAAATGGTACCACATGCATATGCACAGTTGAGTTGCATTGTTGAGTTGCATTGTTGAGTTGCATTGTTGAGTCGCATTGTTGAGTTGCGTTGTTGAGTTGTTTTGATGAGTTGCTGAGATATGATGATAATTGTTGTGGTTATGAATAAAGGGTGGTTGTAGTATATTATTACTAATATTTATGCGAACTGCTGGAATTATAATGCTGTGATAATATTCTGACAGGACTTTTATCATGCCTTATGTTATATTGTTGATATCTCACCCTTTACGTTGTATGTTACCTCCGTTGGTGGTAATTTGCAAGTAATCCGGAATAAAGTGTAGCTTTTCGTTAAGGTTGTTGGTTGCTCCGATACGTAGCACTCTTGGGGGGATGAACGATTGATGTTATTGCTTTTATTTAATTTCCTTGTTGCTGAATATTATCAAGTACTTTTTGTCAAATTGGTGGCTGCTGTTAAGTGTCAAATGCTGGTTGGATGCACTATGTCGATCAATTAGTAGTGCTGATTTTTATGGTTGAAACTCGTTGTTTATGTTGAATTGATGCAAGATAATTACTTGCTGAATTTTAATGGAGTTTTGTTGCAAGTTTCCTGGTCTTGCTTTAATCATGCTAGATGTTGGAAATGTTTTATATTCCGCTGCAAATTAATAAGATGCCTTGTAATCAAAATGTTAATCAAGTTATTGTTGTATGTTCATCCAAGCTTTTGTGCTATGTATCATTACTAAATGCATGTTGTGTAATGGAATTGTGAAATGTATGTTTCTGTGAGTTGAAATTGTAACGCCCAGAATTTGCTGATGTGACGGTCGTCACACCTTCATTACGATCGTCATGACCGTCACGGTCGTGACAGCCCCTTACGACCGTCATATTTACAAAATTTATTGCACTCTGATTCTATTTTCCTTAATTATCCGTCGGGTTAGATTGGGGTGTTACACCTCGCATTGCTTGACAGGTGGTTTACCTCTCATTTACCCAGGACTCACGTTTTTTGGAGGCTTCCCAGCAAGAGCGCATGGATTTCTAAGCTCATCATCCTCAGGCATTGTGATATCACCTGGTATGACATCAGTCTTGCTAATCTAGTTATGATTCCTAGTTATGGAGAATTCCCCAATGTACCTCTCATTGTGTCGCTACTGCGAAAATCGGCGCCGGCTTGACAGGAGAGTCGCCACCGTGCGTTATTTATCCCTCAGAGCGGGAAAGGAAACGCTCGAAGTAAACCTCGCAAAGACGGGGAAAGGTATGGTCATCGCAACCAAAACCTGGATTCGGGAGTCGGTTACGCAAGGGGAAGGTATTAGCACCCCTCACGTCCGTCGTACTCGACGGGATCCACGCTTGGTGTTTATAGGTAAAAGGGTGTTTCATCTATCTACGCTAATGGCTGGTCTGAAAAGAAAATAAAAGGACAGGACTCGACAGAACATACGGTGTTCTGGGCCTACGTATTCCCTCGTGCAATGGGAAAGTCAGAGTCAACGTAGTTCGACTGCCTACGTCTAAACGGGGGAAAGATTGCTCGCCAGGACATCGCGTCCTGTGCCTACGTACTTTCATCTGAAATGAAAGATCAGAGCAAACGTAGTTCGGCTAACTACGGGTAAACAGGGGCTCTCACACAGCAATGAGAAAACAAACTGGTCTCTAAGGCTCGGGAACCTATAACTACGATCTGGTCTCAAATGCACTAGGGCAAGAGAAAGGGATAACAATTAGTCGTTAGCGGGAAAGTCTCGATCGCACAGCCGCGAGAGAACAACGGTTAGTCGTTAGTGTGCTCGCTAGGATATCGCATCCTATGCCTACATATCTTCGTCTGGAACGAAGAATCAGAGCAGCTGTAGTTCAGCTAACTACGGGTCAAGCTACTCAGAAGCTCCTACAGAAAGGAAAGGGAAACCCTAGAACTATAGCTGAGAAACAGGGGAATCTACCTACTGCTATTACAACTGGTTGACCATCTTAATGCCTATCATAACAACTCCGCAGCGGAGAAGTCAGAGCTCCTAAGGGATCATGGCAACAGGACTGAACCACAAACAAGAAACTGCAACGTAAAGGAATACTGAAAATATGCATGAATGCAACAACTAAACAAACAAGGCACAGAGGCCGCAAACCACAAAGGCAAGGGAGCTCAGCTCTACCAAATACCAACAAGCAAAGCCACGCAATAACAAACAAGCAGAAGGAGGACCACCTCAACTTCTCATGCACACAAAGTCTACTTCTAAGATGCACCTACTCAGAAACTATCTAGATGAACCTAAGTCTAATGCAACATAACATCACACAAGTCAAACAACACAAAGAGACTAACCCTGAGCAGGGCCTGACACAAACCTGAAACAAGCTCCTAACCTATCTCTAAACAACCCTATACAAAACCCTAAGCAGGGATCTAAGCAAGAATCTAATCAAAACCCTAAGCAGGAGGAATCCATCCCAGTCTCCAAGCTTCAGAACAAGCTTACCAGAGAAAGGAAGCTAAGCAGGCAAGCTCATAGTGCTTTCCTCAGGAAAGTACCAGGAGGTTACTACTCAGGAGTCATATCCTATGCGGCTCGACAACTGTGATCAGTTTACATTCCTCCTCGGGAGAAATTAAACTCACATGAAGGCTCCGGCATCACTGGATACTTGAGAAACCTATATGCACTAGGGGAACTAAGTGAGCAGGCTCATAGGACCTTCCTCAGGAAAGTACTAGGAGGCTGACACTTAGGAATTGTATCCTACGTGGCTCAACAACTGTGATCAGTTTACATTCCTCCTCAGGAGGAATTAAACTCACAAGTTGGCTCCTACATCACCGGATACTTAAGAAATCCTAGACAAACTAATGGAACTAAGTGAATAGACCCATAGGACCTTCCTCAGGAAAGTACTAGGAGGCTTCCACTTAGGAATCGTATCCCATGTGGCTCAACAACATGTGATCAGTTTACATTCCTCCTCAGGAGAAATTAAACTCACAAGTCGGCTCCTACACCATTGGATACTTACGAAAGAGGTGAGAAGAAAGGATGAAAGTCATTCATAGTGCCTTCCTCAGGAAAGTACCATAAACTCCCTCCAAACTTCAGGATCTCGAACCTCACAAACAGACAACAAGCTCCTAGACTAAGCCTCAATCCACTGCATCTCTGCAAGCTCCACCAGGACTTCAATCAGCTCCCACCTTGAGAAGAAACCCACAGGCCAACAACCCACAAAAGACTATCTCTGAAGTTCAACCACAGTTGAACTTCAAAGTCAGAAGTCACCCAGACTTCTCCTATTTTCAGGCTCAGACAAATCACATCAGGGCACCCTACAAAAATCTAATAAAAATCTAATGGGAGACCTACATGGCTCTAGGGCAACATACTGAAAAATCAGAACAAAATTCCACACCAGATGAAAGAAATAAAATCAGCAACACGGATATATCCACAGACCAATTTATTCAACATCAATAGCAACGAAAAAATGCAGTTAAAAATGAAAATGCATGATTGAGCTAATATTTTTGTATTATAAAATTCTACACTGAATCACGAGTCTACAGAAAAAAGAACGGAATTATTTGACTAAATCTACCATTTTTTATGAATTTTCTAATGATATGCATGCATTGAAAATATTAAACAAAATCAATTAATTGGAAAATATTCACAAAACTAGGAAATAAAAATAAAATGTCATTGCTATTTTTTTTTATTTAATTTTCTTAATATTTTCATGAAATGGCAGAAAAAAGAATTATTAAAAAAACAATTATATACATTTTTTATGATTTATTTACAACTATGAAAATATAAAAGAATATCAAAAATAAAAGAAAATGACATGGGGGGGGTCTAAACATCAAGGGATTTATGAGGGATTTCTGGCTGGGCCCTGATTGGGGGGTGCCAACAGCATGAGGCGCAGGGCCCAAATTCCTCAAACAATTAGTAAACTCTAAAAATGAAAAAAAAACCTGGGGGGTGCTGTGAGTAATTTTTTTCAGTTGATTTCCACTATGGGCTACGCCCAGGGGGGTGTTAACAGCGATTGGGGCCTAAGGCCCAAGTTCTATACCCAGACTCCACACGCTAGGGGGGGAAATTAGCAATTGAGGTGGTGTGCGTCAGAAGCCACGCTTGGGCCTAAGCCCAATCCAAACAAACCCTAATCAAAACTAATCACCCTCCTCACACGCTCTGGTACTGTTCACTCTGGGAAACCCTAGCCGTTTCACCATCTTCTTCCTCTATCTCACGCTCTGCAACTCATCGAAGATTCTCAAAACAAACTCAGATCCTCACACATCATGAACTAAAATCACACTTTAATCCACTATCACACCTGAAATCAAACTTTCATCTAACACTCCCAGATCGAAATCAGGCCTCAACAGTTTATGCTAGAGTCATATCAACAACGATTCAACCAAACCCTAACCACGCACGAGTAAACAAATTGCAAGGAGGATGAACAAACCTGGAGGAATGACGAAGATCCTGGAACTGAAGAAGGTTGAAGGAGTTCGCTGGGATCTTGAAGATTTCTGGAGAAAACTTCGTAGATTCTTGATGATTGGACGAAGAATGAAGTTTCTGGAGATATTGCTTGGAGGATGAATATAGTTTGAAGTTTTCTGGAAATCTCGCCTGAAGCTTGTTGAAGGTTTGAGTATTCAAGGTGATTTCTGGGAATCTTGCTTGAGATTGAACGTCTGGTGGTTACTTGAGACGATGATGACGTTCTGGAGAAATTGATGAAGAGCGATGTTGTTCTGAAAAACTGATGAAGATTGATATCGTTCTGGAAAAAATTGATGAAGAACGAAGAGTTTCTGGAAAAATTGATGGAGCTTGTTGAAGAACAATGAAGGTTGTTGGTTTCTGGAAATTTTGGTTGGAGGTGGATGAATGATGAAGGTTGATTTCTGGAAAAAATTTGGATGAAGACGATGAAGGTGGAAGGGAGGAGATCGGAGGAAGGATGAGTTTCTGGGTTTTCTGGTGGTTCAGGTGGGTTGGACGGTGGTTGACGGTTGCCGGCGGTGAGGGTTCACCGGTTCTGCATGCCGGTCAGGGGAGCTTCCGGTGAGGAGGTGAGGGGAGCTGGGAGGTGGACGCGTGTCACCGTGGGTGGAGGGAATCGGTGCATGCGTGCCACGTGTGGTGGCGTGGAGAGAGAGGGAGAGATAGTGGGGGACAGGTGGGGCCGTTCTGAGTGTGGTGGCGTGATTTCAGTGAAACGCGTGGGGCCCCTGCATGGCCAACACGTGGCTGGCTATTTATCACACTGAAAACGCCAGAATCTTCTGGAAGTTCCTGGACGAATTGGCTGGACGAATTGGACCTTTGACTCACTTGGGCTGCGTTGGATTTTTTCCTTGGACTTGCTGAATTGCCAATAATGAAAATTGGGCCTCAAAAGAGCACCCCTGGGCCCATTTCGAAAATGAATAAAACTGTAACAAAAAAAAACTGAATAAAAAAACAGTTAACTAAACCTAATTAACTCTAATCAATTATTAAAAGTCTAATTAACTCTAAATCAATCTAATTAAATCTAAAACATGATTAACCTAATTAAACTCTAAAAAGTCATTAAAACCTAATTAATTCTGTATTATACTAGTTAACCCTAAAAAAATCAATTAACCTCTAATTAACTCTAAATCAATCTAATTTTCTATTAACAATCTAATATTATTTAATATCAATTAAAATCTATCATGATAAAAGAAAAAACTATATTATTTTCTATATTAGCTAAAAAACACTTAAACCTATTTTAAAATCTATATAAAATTCTAAAAATGATTTTATCTATTAGTAATAAAAGAAAAACTATATTATCCTTTTTCTTTATTATTCTAAAAAACTATTTAAAATCTTATTTATATTCTAAAAACCTATTTAAATTCCAGAAAAATCTATAAAGCCTGTTAAAAATTCACAAAAGCCTATTAAACCCTAAAAATGCAGATGAATGCACATGACCCCCATAAAAGAGCGCACGAGACCAGATCGAATCGAACAGAGAGCCCCGGGCATCAGAATATCCTCAAAATCACTGTGCAAGCTAAAAATCACCGAGGAGCGCACAATTTCCCGAAAATAAAACCCTGGTGATCTGGACTGGGTCTGCCATATCTGATAGACGAAAATCAAGCTGTAAACTCTGATATCCCCTGCTTGTGCACAAAAATCATACATCTGAGCTGTGAATATGAAATTAAACCATGAGTCAGATAGGAGAATCGGTTGGTCAAATTTTAGGGTGCAACAGCTGCCCCTATTCAAGCGACTTGGACCTGAAGGGTTTGAAGAGCGCTCAGCCTTCAAACATTCAGAGGTACGAGACGGTTGAATACAAATGAAACCCGAAAATTTGCCAACCGCGAGCATATACTGTAAACTGCTTGGAGAATAAAGTCCAGAAAACTGAGCCCGGTCATTGCGGCACCAAACTGATTAATCGTCTGATAAAGAACTCCTGACTTGAATACCCGTTGCTTGTGATACCCCATATAACAAACCCTGAGGGTTGCAACAACATACCTGATTCTTTCACATTGCCCACTGATAGGCAGGAAGAGAAATATACTCACATCGCCCAAAGATGGACGGGAAGACACCCTGATTGAATACTCACTTCGTCTAATGATAGACGGAAAACAACATTAATCTCCAAATTCACATCGTCTAAGGGTAGACGGCATCATCCTGATTGATGAAACAAAACAACTCACATCGTCTAAGAGTAGACGGAAAGGCATTCACAATCTTTATATTCACATCGTCTAAGGGTAGACGGCATCATCCTGATTGATGAAACAAAACAATTCACATCGTCTAAGGATAGACGGGAAGGAATTCTTAATCTCACATATTCACATCGTCTAAGGGTAGACGGCATCATCCTGATTGATGAACAAATCAATTTTCTCATCGTCTAAGAGTAGACGGGAAGAAATAATCTCTGTACTTGCATCGTCTAATGATAGACGACATCATCCTGATCGATGAACAAATCAATATTCTCATCGTCTAAGAGTAGACGGGATCGTTCTGACTGATGAACAAATCAATTCTCATCGTCTAAGGGTAGACGGGATCCATCCTGATTGATGAAGAAATCACTATTCTCATCGTCTAAGAGTAGACGGCATCATCCTGATTGATGAACAAATCAATTCACATCGTCTAAGGATAGACGGAAAGAAATAATCTCTGAATTCACATCGTCTAAGGATAGACGGGATCAAAATCTTAATCTCCCTACACACATCGTCTAAGGATAGACGGAAAGTCACCATAATCTCCACATCCACATCGTCTAAGGATAGACGGAAAGACACCATAACGCAATTCAACACCATCCTTTGAATTTCAGAATTCTTCTGTTTACGGGAATTGATGGAAAGATCAATATCTTTGAAGGGGTCACATCGTCAGTATGGACTGACGGGAAGAAAACCACTTTTTAAAGAATCATGTCGTCGATAAGAATCGACAATCACGAAAACTGAACATTCTTCGAAGAGTCTCGACATCAATAAGGATTGACAGTCAGAAAAGTACCTCTTGAAACGTCATCATGTCCAATAACCAGAAAGAGAACCAATATCCAAAATCATTTTGAAACCCCTCAACAACTAAGGATAGCCGGAGAAGACTCGCTGGGGAAACACCTCATCATATGTATGATCTGGCAATAAGAAACCCGCTGAACAATAACCAAAACTTCACATCGTCTACTGATAGACGGAAAGAAAAGCTACTTATTAGAGAAGCTCTGTCTTGAACTTTATTGAGAATCCATCAAAACTTCACATCGTCTACTGATAGACGGTAAGGAAAGCATCCTGGGGGGAAACCCCTTCTTGAAGCCTTACTGCGATCACCCGCAACTTCACATCGTCTATGGATAGACGGAAAGAAAAGCCGCTTTCATACTCAAGACGTCTAATGATAGACAGAGAAATCCACTCATTGGAGGAACACATCGTCAATATGAATTGACGGGAAGAAAAGTCTGTCGATATCAGATGACTGCTTGATCAAAGCGCAACTATCATAAGATCTGAGATACAAATAATCTGCTGAACTGTCTGAATACTGTTGCTGGATAAATGCCCCTGAACTGATCACAGAGTAATTCACGCGCCATATGAGGCTGATAGAAGACCTGACTTATGCTTTGTATGCATATGCAAATGCTTTAGTCTTTCTGCAGCGTAATGCTCCATTCTGGATGGGAATGCTACGCATTTTGAAAATGTCATGCAGGTATGATGCAAGTATGATGATGCATGCAATATGCTAGCAGGCTCGAGTTGCCGGAGAAGGCCGGGTACAGAAAACCACTTCAGCAAAATAAATGCTGAAGGCGAGGCCAACTCTGCTGGGGATAACCCGGATATCACTGAATCGTCCTAGCAAAATAAATGCTGGGAGAGTGAAATCAACTTTGCGGGGGATATTGGGAACTTAACCAAACGCCTTGACGAAGTAACACCCTGCTGGGGAATATAACTCCGCTGTGAAATAGCAGACGTGCTGAATATGATTAGACTCCTCTGGGGGATAGCTTATCCATACCAATGACAAATTGGTCTTCGCTGGAGAGAATGGAGGGAGTCCTTCTGCGTACTGATGAAGCTCGGATCTGGAAATTGATGCGCCATCCCGGATGGGCTTCACAGTAATCGCAAACATGGATTTGAACTCTTAGGCTGTCCGTGATGGGTCAGGTACAACTGACGCTGGAAAACAATCTTCCTGAATACACAGCCTTTTAGTGAAGAGTCAAGGGATAGTAACACAACTTCCCGCAATCATCTTGCTCTCGAAAATCGACTGCATCTGCTCGAATAACTCCAAATGACCCTGCAGGTACGGAGAACAACAATCCTTTCGCTTCTGATATGCCCCAGCTTACAGGACCTCTGTGTGGGATAGTCCTTGAAAGGAAATCCGCAAATCTGTTCCTTGATGGTCTGATATAACACGCCTCAGCGTTCTGAACTTCCGAGAGATACTTCACCTCACCTGCTTCTCGCACAACTTCTGCGCGCTTAATATGATCTGCCCCTGACTGCAATGACCTTGCCCCGATTATCTGATTCAGAGTAGTATTTCCTGACTACAACGCATTCACCGAATCTCAACCTGATTGCCCCAGAGTAACTGACTTTGAAAAGCTGACCTGACTGGGGATCACAATAAAGCTTGCCCCTGCTCTCGGAACATTTGGGCGTTCTACATTCTATCTTGACCATACTTTCCATTGTAGGAAGTTTTTCTGCTGTCAAGTGCTTACTCGCAAGTAAAACAAGTTGTTATGCATAAAAGATGTATTAATGCAACACATATGACAGCTTTGACATCCAATCTGTTCACTGGGAAAAGGAAAAACAGTTTATGGCATATAATGCACAAAACATTTATCAACATCAGTACCAACATGGTAAGAGGAACCTTTTTAGGAGTCAGAATCGACGCGACCTTTACCGGAGTATGCTTTCGAAACAACCTGCTTCAATTAGGACTTTTGAAGGTTGTAACGTGGTTAGGTTCATGGTTTTGAAAGAAAGGATAAAGGCTCAAAGTTTGCTTTAACCCACCCATTCTTCTTGATGTTCTCCCATCCTACGTTCAGCTAATTTGACCTTAGCACTCACCTCTCAGAGGCTGAAAAAATAGGAATGATAGTTCGAGAAACTTTTGGATTTTGGAGTGACAGCCACTCACTTTTCATCTTTGACACTTGAGGTCGCACGAATCGTATTTCCATCGAGGATTTTTCTTTTGATCCTTTTCATCTTTTTCTTTTCATATCCCTAACTTTTGCCTGGACTGACTCCTTTTGAGTTTCTTTTGATTTTGTTTTAAGTCCAGCGGGATGCCCTCATTTTTGCCTAAGTCATTTGTTTTGAAGTTTTCTTGACTTAGCGGGCTTTTGATTCTCTTTCATTTTTTCCTTTCGAACAAGTCGTGTGACACTGGTTGTTTGACTCTTTGGGGAATGATGTGGCTGTCCCACTCTTGATTGAACCATTGTGGTCTTTTAGGCACGACCTCTAGGGATGTGATTGATCCTCGAACGGACACTCCTTTTGCAATTTGGACGCTCGGTCAAATTAGCTAACACCTACCCTGCCCCAGGTTATGATTGAGGGTTTTTCGTTTTCAGAAAGAAACTCCTACTACAAGGCTCAAAGGGGTTGACAAGGGATTATCTTCCTTATATCTCCGGTGTTTAGGGATTTGAAACAATGCCTGTACATCATCAGCAGGTTTTATTTCAAAAGCATACAATCGGTAGTTGCATGTCGGTCATTTTCGTCATCCTCCCCAAATTCTTCTTAACCAAGCGTTGGACATTTGCAAAAACAGTTAGTGAACATGACTGGATTCAATCAAAACATGCATATTTATTTCATTATCATCAATTGAAATGAAAACAACAAGTTTTACAAACAAGCTTACAAATTCAAACAGGAAAGCAACTACAAATGTAAAGAAATGACAAGCTAAAACAAAGAAAATATGCTAGCTTCTGAGAACCGGGCTTTTGCATCTGCCCTGCTGCTGAACCAGCTATCTTTATTAGAGGCAATTCGATGTTGTCTTGATCTGCTTTCAACGACTCAGCCAAATTATAGAGCCCTTCCTCCTTCATTCAGATGATTTGGGGACCTCTTGGCCCGAAGCTGATTGCTGCACTGTCAAGCAAATCCTGCACTTGGTGCTTAAAAGCGTGGCAGCCTTCTATATCGTGACCCGGGGCTCCAGAATGAAACTCACAGTGCTTGCTTGCGTCATAACCAAACGGGGGAGTTCCCTTTATTGGTGCCAGAGTTCTTTTCTCTACCATATTCAATCCCAACAATGTCTGCAACAACTCGGCATATGTTGAGGGAGGCTTCTCAAACACTCTTCTCGGCTTGCCACCCTGGAATCTTCGCTGAACTTGCTGTGCACCCTGCTGAGGCTGCTGCTACTGGTATCGGGTTGACCCTTGAACACCCTTTGTATCAAATGCAACATTGGTTTCTTGACCTTCAATGTACTGATTAGCGCTCTCCTTATGCTTAACCATTTTCTTTCTTAGATCTGCCCCAGGAATAGGCAACAGTTGTGGGCCTGGAGATTCTGACACCATGGAGTCCAGGATACGCTTCTGACCCACTGCAACTTTAGAAACATCTGTCATCTTAGCATCGATCGAGACAGGAGCAATATGCACAGCTACGCCGCCCGGCGTGAATTCAATATCGTGCGAGTCAATCAGGTCTTGAACATTGTGCTTGAAAGCATGACAACCCTCGATGTCATGTCCGAATGCTCCGGAATGAAATTCACATTGCTTATTGGCATCGTACCCTTGAGGAAACGCTTTCGTTGGTTGTGTCAACGTTCTTTTCTCAACCAGATTAAACCTTAATAAGATCTGCAAGAGCTCGGCATAGGTCATAGGTGGTGCCTCAAATATTCTCCTTGGCTTCCCTTCCTGGATCTTCCGTTGAGCCGGGTGAATCTTCTGTTGCTGCTGCTCAGGTTCCACTTGCACAGGTGGCACGAGCTTCTTCATTGCGGCTTCAAATAGCTGATCGTCTTCTTTCCTAAGCACATTCTTGACTACCTCCATGATCAAGCTCATTTGGGTCTTCAGCTGACTGTTCTCCTCTTTGAGAATCTTCTGCTCCAGACGCATCTCTTGCATGTCTCTCATCATCTGCCCCAGCTGGCTTCGGACTTCGATCAATTCAAACTGATTCTGTTCCATATCTCTGAAGGAGTTCCTGCAATAAACTGAGACGATGAGGAAATAAGGCCCACGGTTCTGATATACCTGCTAAATGATAATGCAGCGCAGAAAGCAAACACATATTCACAACGAGATAAAGAGAAACTCAAGCTATAAGCACACAGACAAACATCTCCCATACATGTACAACCAACAAAATCAGCAGGTAAGCACAAATGAGTACGAATATAACGACCCCAGCCAACAATCCTGGTGGTGGTCGACGAATACTGATGCACAAAAGCTAAACGGGTTAGGCAGAGAAAACAGATGCGACACCCGGCCTAGAAACCTCTAGAAACTCCCCCCATATTCAACTGAACTCTCTGATTGACAATCTTCAGAGCACACACTTCCTGTGGAGTCTTCCATGACATTAACTGACGAACCCCCACAACTGGAGGATGGAAAATCATTAATCTGAACACAACCCTGAGGCGCGATGCAAATACGGTTAGAGTCTAACAGATCCTGAATCCGACTTCTAAGCACTTTACAATCATTGGTTGAATGCCCCTGTGCCCCAACATGGTACTCACAGCGGGCGCTGGCATCAAAACCTGGAGGATACGGTGGAATCACCGGCTTAGTCTCTTTCGGCACTATCAATCCACTTTTGACCAGATCTGGCAACAACTGACTGTACGACACCGGTAGCTGAGTAAAGTGCCTTTCAGGCTTCCTTGGTCTCCGTGGAGCATGCTGACGCGATCGGCGATAGGATGATCGTTGACTTGAAGTGTCTGAAAACTGATCCTGAGATGCTAGAGATTCTGAGATGGCGTCATCTCCTTCCCACTCTTCTTGAGCATTGACAACTGACCCAATCTTATTAACCGGGACGTAAGGAACACCTCGAAACTTTCCACTCCTGAGTCCTCTCTCAACAATCTCTCCCAGCCTCATCAGGCCCACAAAGCTTGTGCAACTGAACAATTTGTCAAAATAATGGCCTTTCAGAGTACCCAAGAAGATGTCAACCAGTTCCCTTTCCGGAAGCGGTGGTTGAACACTAGCAGCCAATTCCTTCCATCTTCGCAAATACGCTCTGAATGATTCATTCTCCGCTTGAGACAATTCTTGCAGATCTACGAGACTAGGAGTCAAATCCAAGTTGTAATCGTACTGCTTCATGAAAGCTCTGGCTAAATCCACCCATGATCGAATCTGATTACTCTCTAATTGCACATACCATCTCAGGGATGCCCCAGTCAGGCTATACTGAAAGCAATGGATCATCAATTTGTCATTTCGCACAAACGAAGTCATCCTTCGACAGAACATCATCAAATGCAGCTTTGGACAGCTATCTCCCCTGTATTTCTCAAATTCCGGCATTTTGAACTTGTACGGTAACACGAGGTCAGGGACCAAGCACATGGCTACAGCATCCAGGTTGACAACATCTTTCGCTTCCAAGGCTTTCATTTGCTCTTCCAACACTCGGAGTCTTCTAACATCGTCAAGAGCTCTTGGATCTACCATCCCGGTCATTGGAATATCTCTCCGGTAATTCATCGCAGGGAAAGCAACACATTGATTGTTAACAGGAGGATAATGTTCATTTCGGGCGAGAAACTGCTCATGCCGATCTCTGTTCTCAACAGCGGGCTGCACAACTTGGTCTGCAGTAAGATTGTTTGCTTGCGGGAAGCCTTCCATAGAATCATACTGATGGTTGGGCGCCATAGTAAACCTTGCCAAAGTGTCAGGAGCCTGGAAATTGCCTTCAGACATAGCCATCAATTACCTGCAACCGACTGCGCTGCTCGATTCTGCTCAAATCCGCTTCAGCCCCTTGGTCGTCTTCAACACTCTACTCTTGCCTCAATCAATTCCCCGAGAATCACTTTCTGGTGAAAACAAAGGCTGGATAAGTGCTCTGACCTGCTAAATGCTATGCAATATGATTTATGCAAACAGAAATACAAAAATGCTAACGTGCATGCGTGCATTGGAGATATTTTCCCTCCAATTCCAGTGTCAGTGGTAGCAAGACGAGATAAACCATAGAGACGATATTTGGAAAAACCCTCATATATTGATCAGAATAACAGTCTTGTCAAGAAGTTACATAACTATGCTCCATACAGCTGATATGATAAGGAGGATCCCAGCCAACATGCCTGGTGGTGATCTCAGCATACAGAATACAAGAGAAATCAAATACGGGTACGGTTGCGGAAGTCCTCGACCATCTTCTTTGTCTCTGCATGATCTGGTTGATAAATCAAACCTTCTATCAGTTGATCCCTCTTCCTGACTGTCCCCTGGATGTCTCTGACAAAGTCTTCCCAAGCCTTATCATTAGCACCATCCCCAGGTTTGGGTCTCTTGGCATCTGCTCTATGCTGGAAATCTTCCAAATTCTTCATGGCATCTGTCAACTTGCGCTCGGCCTCGTATCGGCGACAGGCTTCTTCTTCAAGCTCTTCGTTCTTCACTCTGACCTGTTCTTCTAACTGAGCAATCTGTGTCTTCAGCTCTCCTTCTCGCTCCTTGCGCTTGGTCATAGTGAGATCCCAGTGCTCTCTGAACTTGGCTAGCTTTGTGTAGGCCCTTTCCAGCTCTTGCTTCTTAGTGGCCAACGCACTACTAACGGAGTCTACATCCAACTCTAGACGCTTCTTGGTTTCAGTTAATTCCAATAGCGTGGTCTTCAGATGTTTCAGAGTTTCAGCCTGTTGCTTAGAAATATATCCTGTTTCATTCTTTTCATGCCGAAGCTGGGCATTCTCCTGCTCTAAAGCCTCTTTAGCCCTTGCTAGCTCTTCTTTCTCCGCCATCAGCTGCTTGTAAACCTGAATGTCCACAGTGGTAGGCTCCTCTACCGGAGGAGGATGCAATGGCTGAACTGCTGGATACGGCATAAGGAACTTCACAGCTCGCTCACGAATCCATTCTATATATGAGCTAGGACCTCGAGTATCCCCTCTGCTACCTGAAAGCTTCCCTCTCTTGTGCAAGTTTTTCCAGGCTTTCTCAAGTTTGGTCAGCATCTCTTTCCCTATTGCCCCGGTGAGATACAGAGATTCCTGTATCTCCTCGGGCTTTGGCGCTCCTTGAGGTATGTACCCAAATTGCCTGATCAATAAGGAAGGGTTATAGTTGACACAACCTTTCCTTCCTATTAACGGAACATTCGGGAATCCTTCGCCTTTGAGTATGACTTCAGCTCCAAATACCTCTTTATTGGTCCATACCACGTTCTCAGCAGTTAATCCCATTAAGCGCTCGGGCCATCCTAGAGAATTGATAGACGTGACAAACGGACCTGACTTAGGCAAATGACTGGTGAACCACCTGCATAGGAGAGGGACACAACAAGACACATTCCTTCCTCGTCGCTTTTCATTCTGATAATGAGTTGAATGGTGGATATCTCCCAGCAAAGTAGGAACTGGGTTTCCCGCAGCCAAAATATAGAAGGCATCAGAATCAACAAAATCAGGAATGTTCGGGAACAACACGATGCCATACACACATACAGCAAGAATGACGTCAAAAACATCCCAGCTACCCTTCTGGGCATATTCTCGAGCCTTCTCCGCTAAGACATCCAATGGAAATCCCCATACGTCTCCTCTTCTGATCATCTTCCCAGACAGCTCAGATTCTTTCAAACCCAGGATGGCAGAAAGCTCAGCCAGCTTAGGTTCAGCGTCCGTACGATAAAAAGGCATCTGCTCACGGATCGGTATATCCAGAAGTGCAGAGTACTCCTCCAGGGTAGGAGCCAAAACAAAGTCGGGAAATACAAAACACCTGAGCTCCGCGTCGTAAAACTGTAACAGAGTATAGATGCCGCTGGTCTCGTAGGCAGATGGCTGATAAACGTAGGTCAGAATCCTCCCATATCTCTTTCTGAAGTCACCCATTCCCCTCTTCTTAGAAATAGCAATCAATTCTAACAATAGACTGATATTCGGCGACGGAAACTTATAGGGCAATACTCTCTTCAGGTTTTCCATGTCTTGCTAGGAACAAACACCAGAACTGGAAGGGAAAATATGTACCTGCAATACACACACGTTAGTTGAATGCAGATGGTAATGCAATGATGCAATATGATAAATTATGCAATCTGCGAACACAGGGGCTATGCTGTAGCCTGAAGAGGAATATCTCTGTGATCAAGAACAGAAAACCATCACGGTCATCAGAACCTCATGCCACTAATTATCATCTGATATTCAAAATATCAATCCCCTGGTAAGAAAACCATCTGACCCTCTGTATCTGACGAGAATACCATCTGATAATAGCCTCAACCTCAGATAAGAAACCCATCTGACCCAGACAACACACCTGGAGATGAATCAAGAACACCATCTGATAAAGGTAATGAATCATGGTTTCTGAAGGCCAGTTTTCCTGCAATAGCCCAGTCCCTCTCACAGGTAGGATAAACCTAAACCACGGACAAAGGTACGGCATCCTATGCGGTTGTCAGCGTCACAGACTTTCATGAGTGACGATACGATTCCCAGAAGGAGTGGCATCATCAAATCATGAAGAGGCCTCACTTAGCTGACTTCCAAATGATCGGTCCCCAGAGTCGACAACCCTTACGTCTGGACTCCCCTCAGATCCTCAGGACCGGAAAGGAGCACCTCTGCAAGAATCTCGTCTGAGCGCAGATTTTCGTAGGGAACTGTGCCTGCTCAGCAGACAGGTTCGTCTACTACTTCTCCACAACTATATCTAGGTGTGTACTCAAGCCCAGGTCCGGCTTTTCACTCACAGTAACCTCCCTTTGCCCACAGCAATAATCATAATAATATAATGCTGGAAAGTAAATGCGGAAAGGTAAAGGTACAGAAAAGTAAAGTGCAGAAAAGTAAAACACAATACACAACACCCAACCAATAAACACCCAAGCGCTAGGATTGACTCGCGTAGGGGATGGGAAACGGTCCCAGCATAAGGGATGGGAAAAGTCCCTAGATGCTATATGTCCCCAGCAGAGTCGCCAGCTGTCGCTACTGCGAAAATCGGCGCCGGCTTGACAGGAGAGTCGCCACCGTGCGTTATTTATCCCTCAGAGCGGGAAAGGAAACGCTCGAAGTAAACCTCGCAAAGACGGGGAAAGGTATGGTCATCGCAACCAAAACCTGGATTCGGGAGTCGGTTACGCAAGGGGAAGGTATTAGCACCCCTCACGTCCGTCGTACTCGACGGGATCCACGCTTGGTGTTTATAGGTAAAAGGGTGTTTCATCTATCTACGCTAATGGCTGGTCTGAAAAGAAAATAAAAGGACAGGACTCGACAGAACATACGGTGTTCTGGGCCTACGTATTCCCTCGTGCAATGGGAAAGTCAGAGTCAACGTAGTTCGACTGCCTACGTCTAAACGGGGGAAAGATTGCTCGCCAGGACATCGCGTCCTGTGCCTACGTACTTTCATCTGAAATGAAAGATCAGAGCAAACGTAGTTCGGCTAACTACGGGTAAACAGGGGCTCTCACACAGCAATGAGAAAACAAACTGGTCTCTAAGGCTCGGGAACCTATAACTACGATCTGGTCTCAAATGCACTAGGGCAAGAGAAAGGGATAACAATTAGTCGTTAGCGGGAAAGTCTCGATCGCACAGCCGCGAGAGAACAACGGTTAGTCGTTAGTGTGCTCGCTAGGATATCGCATCCTATGCCTACATATCTTCGTCTGGAACGAAGAATCAGAGCAGCTGTAGTTCAGCTAACTACGGGTCAAGCTACTCAGAAGCTCCTACAGAAAGGAAAGGGAAACCCTAGAACTATAGCTGAGAAACAGGGGAATCTACCTACTGCTATTACAACTGGTTGACCATCTTAATGCCTATCATAACAACTCCGCAGCGGAGAAGTCAGAGCTCCTAAGGGATCATGGCAACAGGACTGAACCACAAACAAGAAACTGCAACGTAAAGGAATACTGAAAATATGCATGAATGCAACAACTAAACAAACAAGGCACAGAGGCCGCAAACCACAAAGGCAAGGGAGCTCAGCTCTACCAAATACCAACAAGCAAAGCCACGCAATAACAAACAAGCAGAAGGAGGACCACCTCAACTTCTCATGCACACAAAGTCTACTTCTAAGATGCACCTACTCAGAAACTATCTAGATGAACCTAAGTCTAATGCAACATAACATCACACAAGTCAAACAACACAAAGAGACTAACCCTGAGCAGGGCCTGACACAAACCTGAAACAAGCTCCTAACCTATCTCTAAACAACCCTATACAAAACCCTAAGCAGGGATCTAAGCAAGAATCTAATCAAAACCCTAAGCAGGAGGAATCCATCCCAGTCTCCAAGCTTCAGAACAAGCTTACCAGAGAAAGGAAGCTAAGCAGGCAAGCTCATAGTGCTTTCCTCAGGAAAGTACCAGGAGGTTACTACTCAGGAGTCATATCCTATGCGGCTCGACAACTGTGATCAGTTTACATTCCTCCTCGGGAGAAATTAAACTCACATGAAGGCTCCGGCATCACTGGATACTTGAGAAACCTATATGCACTAGGGGAACTAAGTGAGCAGGCTCATAGGACCTTCCTCAGGAAAGTACTAGGAGGCTGACACTTAGGAATTGTATCCTACGTGGCTCAACAACTGTGATCAGTTTACATTCCTCCTCAGGAGGAATTAAACTCACAAGTTGGCTCCTACATCACCGGATACTTAAGAAATCCTAGACAAACTAATGGAACTAAGTGAATAGACCCATAGGACCTTCCTCAGGAAAGTACTAGGAGGCTTCCACTTAGGAATCGTATCCCATGTGGCTCAACAACATGTGATCAGTTTACATTCCTCCTCAGGAGAAATTAAACTCACAAGTCGGCTCCTACACCATTGGATACTTACGAAAGAGGTGAGAAGAAAGGATGAAAGTCATTCATAGTGCCTTCCTCAGGAAAGTACCATAAACTCCCTCCAAACTTCAGGATCTCGAACCTCACAAACAGACAACAAGCTCCTAGACTAAGCCTCAATCCACTGCATCTCTGCAAGCTCCACCAGGACTTCAATCAGCTCCCACCTTGAGAAGAAACCCACAGGCCAACAACCCACAAAAGACTATCTCTGAAGTTCAACCACAGTTGAACTTCAAAGTCAGAAGTCACCCAGACTTCTCCTATTTTCAGGCTCAGACAAATCACATCAGGGCACCCTACAAAAATCTAATAAAAATCTAATGGGAGACCTACATGGCTCTAGGGCAACATACTGAAAAATCAGAACAAAATTCCACACCAGATGAAAGAAATAAAATCAGCAACACGGATATATCCACAGACCAATTTATTCAACATCAATAGCAACGAAAAAATGCAGTTAAAAATGAAAATGCATGATTGAGCTAATATTTTTGTATTATAAAATTCTACACTGAATCACGAGTCTACAGAAAAAAGAACGGAATTATTTGACTAAATCTACCATTTTTTATGAATTTTCTAATGATATGCATGCATTGAAAATATTAAACAAAATCAATTAATTGGAAAATATTCACAAAACTAGGAAATAAAAATAAAATGTCATTGCTATTTTTTTTTATTTAATTTTCTTAATATTTTCATGAAATGGCAGAAAAAAGAATTATTAAAAAACACAATTATATACATTTTTTATGATTTATTTACAACTATGAAAATATAAAAGAATATCAAAAATAAAAGAAAATGACATGGGGGGGGGTCTAAACATCAAGGGATTTATGAGGGATTTCTGGCTGGGCCCTGATTGGGGGGTGCCAACAGCATGAGGCGCAGGGCCCAAATTCCTCAAACAATTAGTAAACTCTAAAAATGAAAAAAAAACCTGGGGGGTGCTGTGAGTAATTTTTTTCAGTTGATTTCCACTATGGGCTACGCCCAGGGGGGTGTTAACAGCGATTGGGGCCTAAGGCCCAAGTTCTATACCCAGACTCCACACGCTAGGGGGGGAAATTAGCAATTGAGGTGGTGTGCGTCAGAAGCCACGCTTGGGCCTAAGCCCAATCCAAACAAACCCTAATCAAAACTAATCACCCTCCTCACACGCTCTGGTACTGTTCACTCTGGGAAACCCTAGCCGTTTCACCATCTTCTTCCTCTATCTCACGCTCTGCAACTCATCGAAGATTCTCAAAACAAACTCAGATCCTCACACATCATGAACTAAAATCACACTTTAATCCACTATCACACCTGAAATCAAACTTTCATCTAACACTCCCAGATCGAAATCAGGCCTCAACAGTTTATGCTAGAGTCATATCAACAACGATTCAACCAAACCCTAACCACGCACGAGTAAACAAATTGCAAGGAGGATGAACAAACCTGGAGGAATGACGAAGATCCTGGAACTGAAGAAGGTTGAAGGAGTTCGCTGGGATCTTGAAGATTTCTGGAGAAAACTTCGTAGATTCTTGATGATTGGACGAAGAATGAAGTTTCTGGAGATATTGCTTGGAGGATGAATATAGTTTGAAGTTTTCTGGAAATCTCGCCTGAAGCTTGTTGAAGGTTTGAGTATTCAAGGTGATTTCTGGGAATCTTGCTTGAGATTGAACGTCTGGTGGTTACTTGAGACGATGATGACGTTCTGGAGAAATTGATGAAGAGCGATGTTGTTCTGAAAAACTGATGAAGATTGATATCGTTCTGGAAAAAATTGATGAAGAACGAAGAGTTTCTGGAAAAATTGATGGAGCTTGTTGAAGAACAATGAAGGTTGTTGGTTTCTGGAAATTTTGGTTGGAGGTGGATGAATGATGAAGGTTGATTTCTGGAAAAAATTTGGATGAAGACGATGGCGTTTCTGGAGAAGATGGATGAAGACGATGAAGGTGGAAGGGAGGAGATCGGAGGAAGGATGAGTTTCTGGGTTTTCTGGTGGTTCAGGTGGGTTGGACGGTGGTTGACGGTTGCCGGCGGTGAGGGTTCACCGGTTCTGCATGCCGGTCAGGGGAGCTTCCGGTGAGGAGGTGAGGGGAGCTGGGAGGTGGACGTGTGTCACCGTGGGTGGAGGGAATCGGTGCATGCGTGCCACGTGTGGTGGCGTGGAGAGAGAGGGAGAGATAGTGGGGGACAGGTGGGGCCGTTCTGAGTGTGGTGGCGTGATTTCAGTGAAACGCGTGGGGCCCCTGCATGGCCAACACGTGGCTGGCTATTTATCACACTGAAAACGCCAGAATCTTCTGGAAGTTCCTGGACGAATTGGCTGGACGAATTGGACCTTTGACTCACTTGGGCTGCGTTGGATTTTTTCCTTGGACTTGCTGAATTGCCAATAATGAAAATTGGGCCTCAAAAGAGCACCCCTGGGCCCATTTCGAAAATGAATAAAACTGTAACAAAAAAAAACTGAATAAAAAAACAGTTAACTAAACCTAATTAACTCTAATCAATTATTAAAAGTCTAATTAACTCTAAATCAATCTAATTAAATCTAAAACATGATTAACCTAATTAAACTCTAAAAAGTCATTAAAACCTAATTAATTCTGTATTATACTAGTTAACCCTAAAAAAATCAATTAACCTCTAATTAACTCTAAATCAATCTAATTTTCTATTAACAATCTAATATTATTTAATATCAATTAAAATCTATCATGATAAAAGAAAAAACTATATTATTTTCTATATTAGCTAAAAAACACTTAAACCTATTTTAAAATCTATATAAAATTCTAAAAATGATTTTATCTATTAGTAATAAAAGAAAAACTATATTATCCTTTTTCTTTATTATTCTAAAAAACTATTTAAAATCTTATTTATATTCTAAAAACCTATTTAAATTCCAGAAAAATCTATAAAGCCTGTTAAAAATTCACAAAAGCCTATTAAACCCTAAAAATGCAGATGAATGCACATGACCCCCATAAAAGAGCGCACGAGACCAGATCGAATCGAACAGAGAGCCCCGGGCATCAGAATATCCTCAAAATCACTGTGCAAGCTAAAAATCACCGAGGAGCGCACAATTTCCCGAAAATAAAACCCTGGTGATCTGGACTGGGTCTGCCATATCTGATAGACGAAAATCAAGCTGTAAACTCTGATATCCCCTGCTTGTGCACAAAAATCATACATCTGAGCTGTGAATATGAAATTAAACCATGAGTCAGATAGGAGAATCGGTTGGTCAAATTTTAGGGTGCAACACATTGGAATGAAGGGGGTCATCACCTACAATCCTGTTCTTGCCCAGCGTCAGTATGGGTATTTAACCGGGCCGGAGCCCGAGCCGGAACTGCTGAGACCTTGCTTCTGCGAAACTGGTCGCAACCCTGAACTAGAAGCCTGAGCTCACTACGCTCAGAGAGATCCTCACCTCTTGGGTATAACTCCAATGGAGAACATAAGCTATTTAACTACCAGAGCTTACTTGCTTTGGTCGAAAGAAATAGCGTTGACCATGTTCTATACTCATGATCATGAGATAACGATGGAACCAGAGGTCCCCACGACTAGGGAAGAGCTGAAGTACGCTTTGATCAAAGCACAACGAGAGAATGAAGACCTGTGCGAGATCATCCGCCAGGACCGAGCTCATGTTGAAGACCGAGAAGGAGAAGGATCATCTTGTTAGAATGATCATTGTTTCAACATTTCCTGTTTTCCCTAAAAAGGATTGTAATCCTATGTTGCATTTACTTTCACTTCTTGTTGTAAGAAAGGTCTTGCTTTTTAGCAAGATCCATCTATTGTAATAGACTTCAAATTATCAATGAAAAACGCTTTTTTAAGCATGTCGTTACATGTTGTTCCAACATTTTTGTTTGTAAATAAAAATTTTGCTTTTCCTTGAATGGTTTGTGCATTTGCATTTACATTTGCATTCGCATCTCATCCTGCATTGGCCTTGCATTCGAGTTCCACAGCTCATCCTTTGTTCTTGTTCAGAGAAAAAAGAGAGAAGGGAGTCACGCTGAATTCTCACAAATACAACACTCGATCAAGAGCTCAGAAGAAGATGGCTGATAATGAACAGAGGTTCGACCAAATGGACAACGACATTGAATGAGTCAAGGGTGACGTTACCCATATTATGGAAATTCTCAATATAATCAAGGCAAAGATGGACACACTGTCTATGGTAATCTTCGAAGTCGCCACGACAACGACCAACGTCACAGTAGCTCCAGTTACCACTGCAGAATTTCCTTATGGCATATCTCGGGATTTCGTGCCACCATTCAGCAACATACAATCTTCAAGTCTTAATCCACTGTTTGATTCGACAATCAGGAATCCCATTTTCACTCAGGCGGGTGGACCAATTACGGTGCGACCTGTCTTCCACAATCAACAACCTATCTTCGACGTGCCCGACGGTTCTGAAGCCGAGGATGAAAAGCATGAGAAACTGAGGGTAGAGATGGACATTATGGCTAAAAGAATGAGAGCCATCGAAGGAAGCAATGTTTTCGGGTCTGACGCCAAAGACATGTGTCTGGTGTCCGGTTTGGTATTCCCCCAAAAATTCAAGATGCTAGTGTTTGACCAATATGAGGGGACTACTTGTTCCAAGGTACACCTGATCATGTACTGCAGGCGGATGGCTCCGCATATTGAAAACGACAAACTGTTGGTGCACTGTTTTCAGGACAGTCTTAAAGGAGCATCAGCTAAATGGTATCTCAGCCTGGATCAAGCAAAGATTCATGGTTTCCAAGATCTTTCAGATGCCTTCATTCAACAATATAAATACAACATGGACTTGGCTCTAGACCGCCGTCAGCTTCTCAGCATGACACAAAAGAGCACTGAAACCTTTAAAGAATACGCGCAAAAATGGCGCGGGACTGCTGCTCAAGTGGAGCCACCCCTCACTGAAAAGGAATTGGCAGACTGGTTCGTAGATACGGTCAGACCAGAATTCTATGAGCGACTAATCAGCAGTGTCACGACCAACTTCTCTGACATCGTGGCAGTGGGGGTCAAAGTTGAAGCCGGTTTAAAAAGTGGGAAAATGGCTACTCCAAATATTAATTCAAGCACCAGTGTTGCGAAGAAGCCGGCCAACAGTTTTCATAAAAAGAAAGAGGGGGTGTAAGTGCGGTGACATACGGAAAGAAGGCTCAAAGTTCCAGGAACCATCGCCAGCAATATCATCCACCATCATATATAGCAGCTGTGACTCCAGTTTTTCAACAGTCATCACAGCAGGGTCCTCAGCATGGGGCATCCAGCAATCAACAACAGTATCATTCTAACAATCAACAACAGTATCATCAGCCGCAGGGTCAGCAGCCTCAAAATAGGGCTCTAAGTGCGAATTACCAGGTGAATCGGCTAAAAATACAGCCTATTCCAATGAGTTACACTGATCTGTTCCCAATGTTGATAGAAAGGGGTTTGGTCAAGACAAGGAAATTAGGTGCTCCACCTAATCCACTTCCATTCTACTACAACGCCAATGCCCGCTGTTTATTTCATCAGAACGCTCTGGGCCAAGATCTTGAAGGATGCTTCGCACTTCAGCACCTCGTCCGAGAGTTAATTGGAAAAAGGATTCTGTCCTTTGAAGACAATCACCCGAACATAAAGAATAACCCTCTACCAAACCATGGTGGAGTAAATGCTATTACTGAAGAAGGGGAAGGGTCTGAAGATAAGACAGTTACTACCATTGATGAGATCAAGGTACCATTGGTGGACCTACACAAACGTCTTGCGCAAGCATGGGCACTTAAGACATCTCATGAAGACTGCGAACAATGCATGTTGAACCCAGAAGGTTATGACATTGTGATAAAAGACATTCGAACAATGATCGAACAAGGTATGGTAGAGATTGCTCGCAGGAAGAAAGGGGAAGATGTGGCAGTCATTGAACCCGTGTTTAACATGCCTGAAGAGCCTAACAAAAGAGCTGTGTCCAGAAATAATAACAACAACTACAAAAACGTCCGGCCAGTGTTCCGCGACGATGCACCCTCTAAATTTGGGAGAGGGCAAGCCAGATTTTAACCAAGGAGAGGATCTAAACCTCACCCAAGGGCCGTAACACCAAAACAGGACCATTCATGGTGTGAAGGAATTTTCAGAGAAAGGAAGCCAGCAAATGTAGCTAATATTGCTGGTGGGAGTAAGATGACCCGGAGTGGTCGCATATACCAACCGCGGACAAATAATGTGGTTCCTCCGCCAGCAATTTCCATTCCAAAAGCTGTTGTTCCTCCAAAATCCGTTCCAGAGGTAGTCGTCACTAAAGAGCCTTTGGTCAAAGGAAAAGAAAGCCTCAAAAATGATGAAGAAGAGTTCCTACGAATCATTGGACGAAGTGACTACCGGGTGGTAGACCAACTGAATCAGACGCCATCTAAGATTTCGGTCATGGCATTACTCTTAAGCTCCCCGGCGCATCGCCAGACGTTGCTCAAAATCTTAACACAAGCCCATGTTACCAAAGATATTACAGTGGGGCAATTCGACTCCATTGTGGCAAACATCACGGCCTACAACACGCTAAGCTTTGATGACAATGATCTGACAGCTGAGAAACACAAGCACAATGGTGCTCTGCATGTGTCGATTAAATGCGAAGAAGATACATTGTCCAGGGTTCTTGTTGACACAGGATCTGCGCTCAATGTAATGCTGAAGAGGACACTAGCCAAGCTGGCTTACCAAGGTGCTAACATGAGGCCAACGTCTCTCATAGTGAAGGCATTTGATGGGTCTAGAAGAGCTGTGATAGGGGAAGTTGATCTTTCTATCGTGATAGGACCGCAAAGCTTTGAGGTCACCTTTCAGGTGATGGACATTAATCCGGTCTACAGTTGTCTACTGGGAAGGCCTTGGATCCATGTAGTTGGCGCTGTTACCTCTACTCTCCATGAGAAGATGAAGTTTGTCGTCGATGATCAGTTGGTCACTGTTCACGAAGAAGAGGATTTAATGGTGAGCAACTTATCCTCATTTCGATATGTCGAAGCTGACGAAGATTCCCTTGAGACATCCTTTCAAGCGCTAGAAATAGCCCACGCTGTTCTAGTCGACGAATCCGACATAACTCGCGGTCCATCCTTCACCTCTGTTCAGAGTATTAAGGCGGCGCTAAAAGCTGGAATCCCGTTGGGATGGGGGGAGATCATTGAAGTCAACGCTCGGGCCAAGAACGATCGACAAGGGTTGGGTTACAAACCAACTCTAGAAGGCGAGCCGGAAGAAAGCACCATGAGGAGGAAGTCTTTGAAAGAAATATTTACCAGTGGCAGAATACAAATCAACACTATCATTGTTGAGGATGAGGATTGCAATCTAGATCATCTGATAACTCGAGGGGGAGCAGCTTTACACAACTGGGAGGCTGTGGAAATTCCTGTCTTTTTACCTTTAGAGTAATTCATTTTGCTTGTTAGCTTTGTGTTTTCTTTAAAGTTCCTGGTCTTGCCCAAGGCCTGCGAATTATTTTGTATTGGGCCACTTTGCAATTTAAAAATCTATGAAGGAAAAAAGTGTTTTTGTTAAAACTCTTATTTATTTTTCTGCGCATCATTTTCACTCTCTTGGTTAAAAGGAAAAATGGCAATCTTTTTTGAAAAAAAATAATAAAAGCAACCCTTCATCTGCATGTTTGTGTGTGTGTGTCTAATTGTTCCCAAAAAAATAAAACATGCAGAATACCTCCATCACCCACAGAATCCTATGATCCTTCGGTTCATTCTACTAGTGGTTCATCTGTCTTTCAAGCTGAAGAAGAGAATGATGAAGAATTAGAAGTCCCAGAAGAGTTGAAGAGGATAACTGAATACGAAGATGTTTATCTCCATCCGTATAAAGAGCAGACTGAGGTCATCAACTTGGGATCCGAAGAGGAAAAAAGAGAAGTCAAGATTGGGGCATCATTAGGGCCAGAGATCAAAAGCAGGCTGATAGCACTCCTCAGAGATTATGTCGACATATTCGCTTGGTCTTATCAAGACATGCCAGGGTTGGACACCGACATTGTTATGCACAAGCTCCCCCTGAAGCCAGAGTGTCCTTCGGTCAAACAAAAACTTCACAGATCAAGACCAGACATGGCTCTTAAAATCCGAGACGAAGTCAAGAAACAAATTGATGCGGGCTTTTTAGCGGTATCCGAATATCCAAAATGGGTGGCAAACATCGTACCAGTCCCAAAGAAGGATGGAAAAGTCAAAATGTGCTTCGATTACAGGGATTTAAACAAAGCAAGCCCGAAGAACGATTTCCCTCTACCACATATCGACACTTTGGTGGATAATACAGCTAGTTTCACACTATTTTCATTCATGGACGGATTTTCTGGTTATAATCAGATAAAAATGGATCCAGCTGACATGGAGAAGACAACCTTCATCACACCCTGGGGCACCTATTGTTATAAGTTCATGCCTTTCGGTTTGAAGAACGCAGGGGCAACGTGTCAGAGGGCAATTGTCACACTCTTCCATGATATGATGCACAAAGAAATTGAAGTATATATGGATGACATGATCGCAAAGTCTCAAAGCAAATAAGACCATTTGGATCATCTGTTGAAGCTATTTGAGAGACTCCAGAAGTATCAACTAAGGTTAAATCCATCAAAATGCACCTTCGGGGTTCGTTCAGGCAAATTATTAGGCTTCATTGTTAGTCAGCAAGGAATTGAAGTAGATCCCGACAAAGTTAAAGCAATCCAAGAGATGCCTACTCCTAAAACAGAAAAACAAGTCAGAGGTTTCCTCGGATGTCTGAATTACATCTCCAGATTCATCTCCAATCTAACTCCTACTTGCACGCCGATCTTCAAGTTGTTACGAAAAGATCAAACGATGGTATGAAACAAAAACTACCAGTCCGCATTTGAGAAAATCAAGCAGTATTTACAAGAGCCTCCGGTGTTGATTCCTCCTATACCGGGAAGGCCTTTGTTCATGTATATGACAGTACTAGAAGATTCAATGGGCTGTGTCTTAGGCCAGACTGATGAGTCGGGAAAGAAAGAGCACGCAATCTACTATCTAAGCAAGAAGTTCACCGATTGCAAGAGTCGTTACTCTCCCCTAGAGAAAGCTTGTTGCGCCTTAGCATGGGCCGCCAAGCGTCTGAGACAGTATATGATTTGCCACACCACAATGCTGATTTCTAAGATGGACCCCATCAAGTACATCTTTGAAAAACCAGCTCAAACAGGAAGATTGGCCAGATGGCATATGCTCTTATCAGAGTACGATATCCAGTATGTTGCTCAAAAGTCAATCAAGGGAAGTGTCTTGTCAGAACACCTCGCAGAGCATCCCATAGAAGATTATCAACCACTCAAGTTTGAGTTTCCTGATGAAGATGTGATGTACATTCAGCGCACGAAACCGGAGCCTGGTCCTGAAGAAGGTCCCGAGCCTGGATCTCGATGGGAAATGATGTTCGATGGAGCGTCAAACAAAAACGGACATGGTGTTGGAGCTATTTTGAAAAATCCAACTGGAGGGTATACTGCTGTCACAGCCCGACTTTGTTTCTCGGTTACGAACAACATAGCCGAGTATGAAGCCTGCATCTTAGGATTGGAAGCTACTATTGATCTTCGCATCAAAATCTTGGAAGTGATCGGTGATTCTGCTTTGGTGATCTACCAGCTCAAAGGAGAATGGGAAACCAAGGATGAAAAATTGATCCCTTACAAAAATCATATCCTAGAGATGGCTGAATATTTTGATGAAATTACCTTCAAGCATGTACCAAGAGCGGAAAACCACATCGCTGATGCATTAGCCATGATGGCATCAATGTGGAAGGTCCAGTTTGTTAACGAAGCGCCTCTGATCCGCATTGAGAGAAGGACAGTACCCGCATATGTTATGACAATAGATGAAGAAGCTGATGAGAAACTGTGGTTCCACGACATCAAGAAGTTTCTCCAAAATCAGGAATATCCAGTTGACGCCTCCAGAATTGACAAAAGAGCCATACGAAGGTTGTCGGCTAAATTCTTCATCAGCAATGGTACCTTGTACAAAAGAAACCACGACATGGTTTAACTTCGATGTGTCAATGAAAAAGAGGCAAATCTCATAATGACTGAAGTGCACGAGGGAACATTCGGTACCCATGCCAATGGCTACGCCATGGCTAAGAAAATCTTAAGAGCAGGTTACTTTTGGTTAACTTTGGAGACGGATTGCATCCTCTTCGCTCGAAAATGCCATAAATGTCAGGTCTATGCTGACAAAGTGCATGTCCCTCCACATCCTCTCAATGTGATGACATCACCATGGCCTTTTGCAATGTGGGGCATAGACATGATTGGGGCAATAGAGCCAAAAGCTTCCAACGGCCATCGCTTCATCCTTGTTGCAATTGAATACTTCACCAAGTGGGTGGAAGCAGCATCGTATGCGAACGTGACAAAACAAGTGGTTGCTCGCTTCATCAAAAAGGAAATTATCTATTGATACGGTATTCCTAACCAGATCATTACTGACAATGGGTCGAATCTAAACAACAAAACAATGAAGGAACTTTGTGACGATTTCAAGATTAAACATCATAATTCGTCTCCTTACAGACCTAAAATGAATGGCGCAGTTGAAGCTGCAAACAAAAATATCAAGAAAATAGTACAAAAGATGGTCATAACATACAAGGATTGGCACGAGATGTTACCATTTGCTTTACATGGATATCGAACATCAGTGTGAACTTCAACAAGGGCAACTCCCTTTTCCTTAGTATATGAGATGGACATTGTGCTGCCCATCAAAGTCAAAATACCTTCTCTGAAAATCTTAATGGAAGCTGAGCTCGAGGAAGACGAATGGATAAAAGAAAGGTTCAACTCATTGAACCTCATTGATGAGAAAAGAATGACGGCCATGTGTCATAGTCAGATCTATCAACAAAGAATGATAAGAGCGTTCAACAAGAAGGTTCATCCCAAAGAGTATAGGGAAGGAGAGCTTGTGCTTAGAAAAATCCTACGAACTCTAAAGGATATGCGCGGCAAGTGGATGCCCAACTACGATGGCCCCTTCGTTGTAAAAACTGTCTTTTTCGGAGGATCTCTAATTCTGGAGACCATGGATGGCGAACAGCTCAAGTACCCTATCAACTCAGACGCAGTGAGGAAGTACTATGCTTAAAAAAGGCAGAAAACCTAGAAAGGAGATTCCAGTGCTTCAGCAAGACGGAAGTTCAAATATTGAAAGCTGACAAACGCCAGGGCAAAGTCTTGTGCAAGGTGTTAGAAGAAAGATCAATGTTTGTCATTCTCGTTGGAAGCGGCGAAGCAAGTGAACTGATGGTTAAAAGGATCAGATTATTATGGGATTTTGTAACCCTTTCTGTTTGCCATTTTTTCCAAATGTATAAATTTCCTGAGGCTTTGCCCTTTGTAAAGTTCTTGTCTATCAATGAAATCAGATTTTGGCCAATCATTGTTATTATCTTCTGTTTTTGTTATGCAATTTCACTTATTTATTAATAAGGATCTTTTCGAAAGCAAAGTGTTTTGAAAAAACTTAAATTTTGTTTTAAAAAGAAAAACACAATTTGACAAAATGATTGAAGGACTCTAGAGGTAATCTGATAACATTACGCAGTTCTCAAGTCATGAAAGTTTGTTGTCACCTTTGACCAGACTAGATGCGTCCGACAGCAATTCCTGTTATTAAGCCAAGACTTCTCCTCTGCAGGATTACGAAGATTTTGTCCGGGAAGATTGTTATCTATGCCAACAGAAAGTGTCGCCTAATTTGAAGCAATTGAGACTCAGCGTGACGAGTTCCCTCTGTGTTTTCCTTGTTTTACTTTCCTTTTTTCCTATGGGTCGGTCTGCATTTTACATACAACATCATACCAGCATACGCATTTGTTTGCATTTGGTTTCAGTCTCTGTTTGTTTGGCTGTCGCCTTTGAGATCCTTTGGTCTTTACCTCTATCGTTGATCCTTTGCCGCAATTTTCGCTTCGAAGTTGACATCCTGGGATTACTATCTTCTCTGGGAAGCTGGTGGTGACTAGCAGTATCCGATTTATGCAGATGGCCGGTTGTTACCAATGTTTATCTCTGATTTGGTTGCCACCAATAATCTTTGAAAGTCTAGTAGTTACTAGCATTGTTTATAACCAATTATGTTTGGTGTCTCGATTTGGTCGTCACCAACAATTTTCCAAACCCAATTATCACTAATTTTGTTATAAAGCCAACCAATCGTTATTGGAATCCTTTTGATTCGGTTATCACCAATCTTTGCTAAAATCTAGTGGTTACTAGTATTGCCTTTTGAAACCAATGGTCATTGGTACTTGAGTTGGTTGTTACCAAAATTCCCTAAAAGTCCAATAATTATTGGCATCGCCTGGATCCAATTGTTATTGGTACCTTTTAATTCGGTTATTACCAATCTTTCTGAGTCTAGTAGATACTAGTATCCCTTTGAAAATCCAATTGTTATTGGTACCTTTTGATTCGGTTATTACCAACCTCTCTGAATCTAGTAATTACTAGTATTACCTTCAGATCCAATTGTTATTGGTACCTCATGATTCAGTTATTACCAATCTTCTAAGCCTAGTAGTCACTAGCATCGTTTGGAAAGTCTAGTGTTTACTAGCATTATCCAGAACCAGTTGTTATTGGTATATTTGATTTGGTCGTCACCAGTTGGCCTAAGTCCAATAGTTATTGGCATTACTTAAATCGGATTGCTATCATCTCTTTGGTCTGGTTGTTACTAAACCCTCTGGAAATCCAGTATTTATTTGGTATTACCCAAATCCAATGGTTATTGGTCTCATTAGACTCGGTCATTACCAATCCTCCCAGTTAAATCTAGTAGTTACTAGCATTATCCAGAGTCAATTGTAATTGGAATCCCGATTTGGTCATCACCAGTCCCCTCTAAGTCCAGTAGTTATTGCCATTGCTTGAAAACTAATCGTTATTAGTCGGTTGTTACCAACTTCCCCAGCCGAAGTCCTGTGTTTTATCAATATTGTTCGGAATTCCCATTTGTAATTGGAACTTTGATTTGGTCGTCACCATATCCCCAGGAAGTCTAGTGGTATTTAGCACTTTTTGGAAACCGTCGTTGGAGTGGTCGTCACCATATCCTCAGTAAGTCTAGTGGAAGCTAACAGTAGTTGAAACTGTTTGTTGTTCTGGTCGTCACCGGTTTTCCCATTGAAGCTTTTGCTTTCCCAGTCGAGTCCCGGAGAACTAGCGGATACTAGCTTCCCTGGCACGTCCGGTCTTATTGCTAACTTTTTCCTGAAGATCCCGTTTGAACTCTTCGTTATAAGAAATTTCTCATTTGGTTATCCCCAGTGAGATTCGTGTCTCAGTTCCATCTTTTCCCCGGTGAAGATTTGCTTCTCCAGCGGAATTTGTTCCCCAGCAAAGTTTTCCCCAGTGGGTTTCTTCCCCGGTGAGGTTTGCGTTTCTTTTCTTTCGTTTCCCCGGTGAAGAATTGCTTTCTTCCCCAGTGGACTTCCTCATCTGGTTATCCCCAGTGAGGTTTGTGTCTCCTTTCCCCAATTAAGACGTGTCTTCCCTGGTGGAATTTGTGTCCCCTGTGTGAAAGATTCTCTTGAACAGCATCTTTAGTCATGTTTGAACTATCTTGCTTACTTTGCCTTGAATCTTTCCCTAGTGAGTTGGGACCCTCGTGAGTGTTTACTCGTCGTATTGCCGTTCTTTTATATTTGCTCGTGTGTCTGCATCTGTCTTGCATTCAAGCATCATAAAACACCATTTAGAAATCATTACATTTCATTATTTTTCCTTTTGCATATTATCGGATCTAAGGGACAAAATTTCCGGTTTGCTATATTTAAATACCTTTCACTATGATTCTATGAGGATTGTCATCTCTCATTGCCATCTAGTGAAGATATTTAAATAGGGGCATCTGTTGCACCCCAAATCTTGACCCCTTAGATCTTCATCATCATTTTAGGATCATTTTCAGTTGATTAACTAACCTTAACCCACATCAAGTTTATCTTTGTCAAGATGCAGATGAATCAGGGTTTCGTACCGTTAAAATCGAGGCTTCGGTGGTTTGATCAATCAATGTATTGGATTTATTCAACTATAAACAAGATTAAGGATACTACATTGGGTCAAGCATGAATCCAATTTGAGGTTGTCACCCAAGAATTGAGAACGGTGCAGTTCAGGATACCCGATTAGGGTTTTCGATCAGGAAAAGTCAATTGTAGTTTGACTTTTGATTTAAAAGGTGTTCCAATGGTTGGATCATGGTCCATTAAGTTCCTATGGCTTAGTAAAGTCCATCCAAGGAGTTTCAAGGCCTCGGAATATCCGGAACATGAATAGACGGTCCGATAGTCATCGATTGATCGAACGGTTGACCGAAAAGTCAACTCTTCACTCATAAGGAATTTGACTTCAATATGTGAATCAAAAATGTTCCTTATGTCCTATTACACCTTCCCATAAAATTTCATGACCATTGGGTCAAGGGTTAAGAAGTAATTGCAAAAATCGGGGATTAGGGTTTTAAAAGGGGCAAGACCATAACTCCTCAACCACACATCCAATTGAGTTGGTTCAAAGCTCATTGGAAATATCTTGATAAGCCCTACAAAAGTCCCAAAGTGGTCCATGATCAAAAAATGCATAGATTTGGAGTTATGACCAAGTTCATTTCAAGAAGGGAAATAACTTAAAAAAATTCTAAGTTATTTGGCCTTTGAAGTATGGTTTTTCTACAACTTGGAGGGGTTTTTCAACCTAGTTCCATCTAGAATTTGAAAATCACAAAAACATGAAAGTTGTAAAGCTACTTGAGGGATTTCTAAAATGTGTTAGAACTCCTCAATAGCATTTGTGAGCAGAAAGTTATGGATCATGGAAGTTGGGGCTGCCACAGTTGAAGTCACCACTTCAACTCTTTCCAAAGTTCAAAATTCAACAACTTGGGCCACCCTCAGCCATTGGATCATGTTGTATTCTGATAATGTGAAGCCTAGATGAAGAAAAAACCAGAAGAAAGGAAGTATTGATGGGTTGTTACAACTTGGAGCAAGTGGCCAATAAAATAATCATTTAAAAGACTATGAAAGAGAAACTTTTTTCAAAGAGTGGTGCAGCTGCAGTCCCCTACCCCTCATAGCTTCACTTCAGTCATATCATCCCTCCCATCTCACTTAATGTTTTGCTCAGCATATGCCCAAAAGACTGATGCATAGAGCTGCCCCTTGATCTTGGCAAGATCTCATTCAAAATTTCCCTCCAAAATGTGGAAAAACCAAGGCTGCCCTCACCTTCATTTTCCCTATAATTTCTCTATGTTACAGACCACACCAGAGCTATTAAGAACACACAAGAAACTCATAGCTCTCTCATTCCTATCCTTGCTTGAAATTGCTTGAGTTCTCAAAAATCACAAAATCATTATTTTCCACTTTTCATGCTAGTTCTTTTTCCAAACATCAAGACACTTCAAAGACCATCTATACACCCTTAAAATGTCCATTTGAGACTGTTCCCACCATTAATTTCATCAAAAAATCATCAATCTAAAAGTCAACCTTCATACATTTATATGTTGACTTTTATGCACTTTGGAAGCCAAGTCTCTAGTTAAGGCCTTTCCTACCACCTCAACACTCCCAACACCTCATATATATCATATTTCAACTGTCCAAAGTCTCAAAAACCAGTTGGGAAGCTCATAACTCAAACTGTCTTAAAGGATTGCTTATTGCTTCAAGAGGAAGAAAGCTCTAAATCTTTGCCAAGGAAGAAGATCTCAGAGTTTCTTTGCTTTCTAGCTTGCTCAAGAAGGTCTACAAGAGGTATGTAATGCTCAACCTCTTCATTATACACACATTGTCATGTTTTGCAATTTTGAAGTTCTTGTTGTGAAAAACCATAGTCATGCTGTCCCATTTTTTACTCTTTGTCAAGAGTTTATGTTGATTGCTATGATATTGCTTTTGTTAAAGTATTTTATTCATGAGTGATGTATTGATGATTTTCTGTCAATAATGAACTTTGTATGTTGTTTACAATTGTTTTGAGGATTTTGTCCACAAGAGTAGTTTTGGAGGCTTTAGTATGAAATGTTGTTGTGCTTGCCATAGATCTGTTAGCCCTTGTTTATTGGTGATGTTTGAATAAATTTTTAGTTGTTTCATGAGTTTCCCCTGCCCTTAGGTCATGTTTGAATCTAGGTTGGCCTATTGTGATATTTGATACATTTGTTATACCATTGTCATAAGTTTTGTGTCAAAATGATATGTGCAATGTTTCACCTCATGTGTTTAAACTATTGGTTTGTTATGGTTTGGTCTTGTTTGTATCATTTAAACTTATTGAAATTGTTAAAAGCATGAAACTTAGCTATTAAGGCCAGTTGTGAGGTTTTGTTTGTTTTTGCTGTCAAGTGTTTGAACCAACATATCAGTTCTTGTTGTGAGCAGCTTGTGTGTGATCCTTAAGTATGAAAACATCATTTAACATATTTTGAGGTTGTGTGTGGTATTTGTATGTTCAAACTGGCCCTACATTTTCAAAACAGCTTTTCACTCTCCAAATCTACATTTTCAAAGCTTTAGGTTACCAACTACTTATCCTTTTCTGTTCCAACTTATTTCTGTCTGATCCATGTGCCTAGTGTTGCACCCTAAAATTTGCTCAACTTTATTCACTTGGTTTATGTTTCAATCTCATTAGCATTTGCATATAGAGTCATGTACAAAGGTTACTCATCTGCATAGCATAAGCATAGCAAGTCATTCAATAGGGAACCAATCATTATTCTCATCTCTGGAGGCCTATCAAGAGGTTATTATTCAAATTCAATCTCATTCAAGTCATCAGAAAGGATTGGGAAGATATCAAGTCAATGGATCAAGCAGTTCATCCATCTCCTAACTGAGTGTATCTGGGGATCTATAAGGAAAGTATAAGTTGTGGGCTGAGCATGGAGAATATCTAGACATCTTGGAGGACTTAGAAAGTCATTTGGAGAAGGAGACAAGTCATTGGTGTAGTCACAAGAATTGCAGTTGAAGACAATCAACTAGGGTTTCATCTGGGTCAACCCTGGGTCAACTCTAGGTCAAATGACTGATGGAAAGGCATTGAGGGCTATGGAAGAGATGTGGGGTTTATCATTTGACATGGAGAATAAGGATATGTTGTTATGCTAAGAAGAAATCAAGAGAAATCAAGGAGAAGAGGAGTTTCTAAATTAGGGTTTCTATGTAAAATCCCCTAGTTTAGGTCAAATTTCCAAGCAAGATAAGTCAAAATGAAAGCTTCAAATGGATCCTTGGCCAACATGAAACTTGTAGAGGATCTCAAGACCTTTAATTTTAGTGGTGGAAGACATCAAGGAGATTTATAGAACTCAAGTTATGGTCCTTGCAAGTTACAGGTCATCTGAGGTATCTGAAATTTTGTCTGTGAAAGTGACTTGACTTCCAAGCAATTTTTACCCCTCAAGGAGATTTCAAATGAATTTCTGGTCAACATAAGAATTGTTCCTCATTGTCTTATATTTCTAGAATAGTATAGTATGCCTTCATATGATTTGTGGAACTTTACTTATACTCTTGGCAAGCAAAGGGTATTTTGGTCATTTGAGAATTACAGGTCATTTTAACCTATGCCCAAAACTCATACAAGGAAGCTTCAAATGGAAAACTTTACAACATCAAACTTGTTCCAAATGACATTTTGAGTCTAGAAAAGTGACCATGAGAGATTGGAAAGATTCATAGCACAAGGTTTCAAAATTGTTGAATTTAATGAATAAAAATGGACTTAAAAATGAGATTTTTCATATCTTGGCCAAATGAAGCAAAATTATAGGTCATTTTGAATGGAAAGATCATTTTAAAGACATTGGCTAAAGTAGAATTTTGAGCTTAGTTCACATTTTGGGAGTTATCCGTGGTTGCTTGTAATGGAAGATACATAAACCAAATTCAAGGGAAATTGTGCAAGGGAAGCCTCTCCAAGCTTCTAGGAGTTTCTAACATCATGTATATATTGATATGAGATGGTTCATGCCAGGGTTGGTGATCTCATTCTCTCAAAATCACAAGTTTCACTCACTTTCTAAAAATTGCAAAAGCATCTCAAACCCTCTCAAATCTCCATCAATTTCCACATTTCTTGCTTGGATCATCATCAATACCTTTCCTAGATCAGAATCCTATCAAAGAATTGGTTGAATTGATCAAGAATTGTGCTATCCATCTTCTCCATCCAAGTTGCAAGAAGGTTTCAAGTTCAAGATTCAAGGAGTTTGCACAGAAGATATTGCATACAGAATTCATCATCAAGGTCATTGATCAAGTTCCAGTCACTGCAAGCATCAAATTCAAGGGTTTCCATAGCTGTTTCCACCATTTTTGCACCAGGTTAGTTTCCTTCGAATTGGCTGAATTAGCTAGAATCATGGATAGTTATTAGGTTAGAATGGTTAAGCATAAGTAGAGGATTGATTTTGTTAAGTTTGGACAAGTTTCATGGAGTTTGACCAGAGTGCACCAATTCTGTTAAGGTTCATAACACATGGAATATAGCACGATAATTCTCATGATATGGCTTAAAATGACTAGTATGAGGTGAAGATTAGGTTAGGACAAATTGTGGCAAGAATTGGAGCAGTTGATAGCAGGTGTTAATGGTGGATTTCATCTGTTGCACCTATCGGGTTTGGAGTTTGGGTGAGTTTTAGAAGGAACTATGGCCATGGCTATGTAGAGGGAGAAGAATGGAGTGTTTTTGGTTTTTACATCATGAGCTTTCATGGAGAACTGAGTGAGAACAGGGAGCTCGAATGTGTGTGCATGGGAGATGAAGTTCAGAGCTAGGGTTTATCCAAGGTTGAAGATAACCTTTGGACCGTTTGATCTGGCCTGGACCTTTGACTTAATTCCCAATCCAACGGACACGATTAAAAATGAGAAATGGAGGGAAGTTCAATTGTGAAACGCACCGTTTCACTTAACTTCATCAGCATGGGCCTTGGGTTCAATTTTATATCCCCACCCCCCATTTTGAGAAGCCCAATAAATGAACGTGAATACATTGCTTCCTGCACCGTGAGTTTAATATTTTTCTGTTATTTTTTCAATTCATTTTCTGAAGCGTGGTGGGCCTAATGCAGTTATTATTCGCGCCCCCACTTTTCAAGCCCATCAAGATTTGAACTGGGCGTCCTTGCTATTCTTACCCCCCTGCCTTTATTTCATTTTAATTTCTTTTCATTTTGCATTCATTTTTAAAAAAATCATATCAAATTGAAAAAACATTATTTTTTTAATAATTCTTTTTGCATAATTTTCTTTAAAGAGTCAAGAAAATTATAAAAAATAAAAATTGCATTTTATTTTTTATTTGATATTTTTCCCATATTTTCCAAATAAATGCCTATTTTAGGTGTTTCATTTCATGCATGATTTTGTTAATTTTTGTTCTAATAGTTGCTTCAATATTTTTCACCCATTCTTTTTAGGTTGATTAGTAGACATTGGTAACTTGTACATGCAATTTAGTTCATATTTTTAGGAATTAATTTGAGGTGATTAGTTTAGGTGAAAACAACATGAACAAAATTAGGGTTTTAAATCAACTTAGGTGAGATAGTTTAATTCTTTTAGGAAATTTTCATTTGATTTTTGGGGTATGGACTATAGGGGTTATGGGTATAGGATAGATCCCCTTAGAAATCACTAGGATTCCCCTACTGCTATTAGTATATACTGCTATATTTGATTGATTGGTGTGGTGTGCCCTCTGGGGATTATTGATTTGTCTGTGTGGGTATTGGGATTGTCTGGGGATTAGGGAAGCTGAAGACTTGTGATGTTGAAGCCATTGGAGATCCAGAGCTTGAAGACCAACTTCCAAAGTGGATGAGGAGATTCCTGCTAGCAGCTGTTGAGGAGATTAGGGTTTAGGAGCTAGGCAGAGCTCTAGATTAGAAAGCTTGATTCTCAAACATGGAAGGTTTTGATTGCCTCCATTCCTCTCTGTGATACAGAGTCTCTCTAAGACATTCACCCCCTTCCTTTGGAAGGCTTGGTGCTACTGTCTAAGGGATAGAACTCTTGAGAGAAAATGTCTTATGTGTTAGTAGCAGTTGGTTTGCCACCCTTGGTAGTCAACTAATTGCTTAACACCCAATTCACTCTTGTGATTGATCCCTCAGCTTGGAGGATAGGACTTGAAGACAAGCCATTGAAGACTGAAGGTTGATGATCAAGCCCTTGCTGGAAGGCTATGGAGATGGAGATTGATGCTTGCTGAAGCTTGAAGTCAGAGTTGCTGTGGCTGTTTATTTTTGTTGTATTTCATTTCTTGATGTATTGATTGGTTTTCCTGACTGTATTGTTTGTTGTTTACCCTGTTGGGTTGAAAGTGAAGCCTGTTCACTTTTGCCTATTGTTTTTCCAGGTTCGAGGTTGGGTGGGACTCCCTTGCCTCGCTTGTATTGCTGCATTCATGCATGTTACTGCTTTACTGTATATATCTGATATTGTTTCTGTTTCCGTCTATTCCCTTAGGATCTCTATTTCTCTCTGCGCACGAGAGGAGCATGATAGACATTAGGTCTTAACCCATGCATGATAACATTAGGTTAGTTGGATTCCCGTCGCACCCGTAGGTTAGAGTTTTATCTCTTCTTCCTCAAAACAAACAGAAAAACATAATAAATATTTCAAACACAATAAAAGACACTTCTTCCGTAAAAGAATGTGAACTCATCAAGACGTCATTTTTGTTCGCTGGGACTGCTAATCAGAAAAACCTTTTTCAGAAGGAATAAAAATCAATCAAGACAGACTTGTGTCGTACGTGGCCCGAACTACGTTTGCTCTGATCTTCCATGCAGTGTGGAAGTACGTAGGCATAGGATGCGATATCCTAGCGAGCAACCTTCCCCTCCTTTCCCGTAGGTAGGCGAACTACGTTGACTCTGATTTCTCGTTCCAGACGGGAATACGTAGGCATAAAGTGCGATACTTTGCCGAGTCATTTATTTTCATTTTCCTTTAACCCCTAACCTGTAGAGTAGATAGAATAACAATCCGTACCCGAAAACAAGCGTGGATCCCGTCGAGTACGACGGACGTGAGGGGTGCTAATACCTTCCCCTTGCGTAACCGACTCCCGAATCCAGGTTTTGGTTGCGACGACCATACCTTTCCCGTGTTGTGCGAGGTTTACTCTGAGCGTTTCCTTTCCCTCCCGTGGGATAAATAACGCACGGTGGCGACTCTTCTGTCAGTCGGCGCCGATTTTCGCAGTAGCGACAGCTGGCGACTCTGCTGGGGACCCAACGTCCCCTGGCTGCTAATGACTGCGATAGTTCTTATGCATTTGGGATCCAACGTCCCTTAAGAGAGTCAATCCTAACGCTTGTTTTCCCGTCAAGGATTTTGTATGGATTTATATTGCTGACCTTTATTTTCAGCTTTATATATATTGATTATTATTGTTGTATCTTGGGGTGTGACGGGTGTTCTGATATTGAGTGAGAAGCCGGACCTGGGCTTGAGTTCACCTAGAATTAGAGTAGAGATTAGTTGGCGCTCGCTTGCTTTGCTTGCTTTGGTGTCCCGCGAAATCTACACTCAGACGAGGTTCCTCTGGTTGGCCTCCTGCCCCTTCCTTTGGTTGGCGTGGGTTGCTGGTTAGTTGAATTGCCGACTCTGGGGACCGATCATTTGGAAGTTGGCTAAGTGAGGCCTCTTCAGGATTTGATGATGCCACTCCTTCTGGGAATCGTATCATCAACCCTGAAAGTCTGTGACGCCAACGACCGCATAGGATGCCATACCTTTGTCAGTTACTAGGACATCCACCTGTGAGAGGGTTTGGGGTTATGCAGGTAACTAGACTTTTAGATACCGGTTATTTCTTGATCAGAGATCCTGGGTATTTATGGAGAGTTATGAGGTCTGTCAGAGACCATTTGGAGATGTGTTCTGAGGTCTGTCAGAGACCATTTGGAGATGTGTTTTGAGGACTGTCAGAGACCAGTTGGAGATGTGATTTGAGGTCTGCCAGAGACCAGTTGGAGTTATGGTTTGAGGTCTGTCAGATACCATTATTGGAGCTTGACCAAGGTTTGAGGACTTCTAGAGAATCTATCTGAGACTTCTTGATATAGTCCAGGCTATTCAGCTACGGCAGTTGGTCCCCGTTGTATGTTACTTGCATTGCATTTGCTTGCATACTCATCATCATTGCATCCCACTAACGTGTGTCTGTGCTGCAGGTGCATTTGCATTTCCCTAGTTCCAGTGTCCGGATTTCTGAGTGTTTGATCATGGCCAGCTTAAGAAGGACAGTTGCTTACAAATTGCCTACTCCTGATGTTGTTCCCCTGCTTGGGTTGATCTCTCTGGCTGATGAGGATGTTCGTAGGAGCTTCAGGATGAGCTATGGAAGACTATTGAGATTGGTGCGCAAACCCACGAAGATAGAGCTAGATGGGTTGTACGCTTTGATGCAATTCTATGATCCCGCATCGAGATGTTTTACATTTGCTGATTTCATTATGGGGCCTACCATTGAGGAGTATGTGGAGTTTACTGAGTTACCCGTGCAGAACCAGGTCCCATTCATTCATTCTGGCATTAAGCCCAAGCCAGAGGACTTGGCAAAAGCTTTGCATGTGGATGCTTCTGAGATGTTGACTACTGTTTCCCGTGGAGTGCCAGGCTTCTCGCTCCAGTTCTTGATTGGTAAAGCTCAGGAGTACGCTAAGAGCGGGTGTTGGATTGCCTTCAATGCTGTGCTGGCTTTGTGCATTTACGGCATAATATTGTTTCCCAATGTACCGGATTTTGTGGACTTCGATGCCTTCTACTTGTTTGCCGCTGGTAATCCTGTACCGACCTTGCTCGGAGATTTCTACCACTCACTGCATTACAAGAATGAGAAGGGAAGAGGAAAGAATGTTCATTTCTGTGTACCTTTGTTGGATATGTGGTTTAAAAGCCACCTTCCCATGAAGGGATCTTTTGTGAAGAGTGCAACCACAGCTAGCTGGTCAGAGCGCCTGATGAGGCTATCTTCCGAAGACGTCGAGTGGTTTGATAGAGATCTGTTGGGATCTGAGCTTATATTCAGTTGTTCTGGTTACCCTAATGTCCTGCTGATAGGAAGAAAAGGGTGTATCAATTACAACCCTTCTCTGTTCGTCCGTCAGTTCGGATATGCGCTGAAGAACCCGCCGAAGGAGGAAGAAGTACAGGAATCTCTGTACTTCACCGGAGATTTGAAGGGGGAGTTATTGGCCAAGTTGCAGCATGCCTGGACGCGTATTAACCGAAGAGGGAAGTCGTTGTTAGGGAAGAATGACTATCAGGCCTATGCACCTTACAGGGTTTGGATTCAAGAGAGAGCAAGTCAGTTGCGGATGCCATTTCCAGATGCACCAGTTCTTGTTCCTATTCCGGTAGCAGGGCCAACTACTGTTTCTAGGGAGGCCTACGAGCAGGTTGTGAAAGAAAAAGAAGCCTTGATGAAGATCAACGAAGGGTTAGAGCAGGAGCTAGCCCAGATACGCAGTGAGAAAAACAAGGCCGTGCATGCTTTCCAACAGCAGATTGAGCTAATGAACAGATTAGGGGCTGAGTTGACTGAGGAGAGGAAGAAGCGCGAACGTCTGGGGCAAGAGTTCAGAAGCTCCCATGACATGCTGGAATCCAAGAAGAAAGCACTTGACATCGCTCACCGAGAGATCTCTTCTTGCAATAAGACTTGGAATGCTACGCTCACCAACAATAAGAAGAGGGAAGATAAGTTGAAGCAGCAAATTTCCGACCTCGAAGAGCAATTGAAGTCCAGCATCAAGAAGTGTGAAGAAGAAGTGATGACCCGGTACAGTCTCCAAAACACACTGAACAAGGCCATCAAAGGCAGAGATGAAGCTGTGTCTCAGAAGCGTAAACTAGAGGACCGCTTCGGAGAGGGGGCATGGGAAGAAACTGCTGAAGACGTACGCCGTGTTCTTAAGAAAAGAAACCAACTTGTTGAAGGGCTGCTTGCTCGACCAAGCCATCTGGAGACCAAGAAGCTGCTAGAAGAGTACCAGACTTATGGGAGGATTTGATCATTTCATGTAGTAACTTGTATGCTTTATTGGCACAGTGCTGACCATCACCAGGATTGTTGGTTGAGGTCATGCCTTCTTTGCACTCTCAGTGACATTGTATTCTTGGCTTATTGGTTTCTCAGCAATATACGAGGCTTTCTGTGATTCAGCTCCGATCTTTATATTGTTAACACTGGCACTGCACCGGCACCTTCACACTAGAATCGGGGAATGAATTTCCCTAATGCACAGACACACATTGCATTGCATTCATACTCATATTGCATTACAGGTAATCTTTGGATGGTGTCTTATTTCCTGCTTTGTACCAGGTATTTCCAGGATTGCAGATCAGCACCCGCACCGCTATTCTACTCGCACCAATTGTCGAAGAATCATGGATCAAATGCAGAACGAGATGCAAGATGTGCGCAAGAAGCTAGCTCTCTTTATGCAGACCATGGAAGCTATTGCAAAAGGTCAGGAGAATTTGCAAGCCATGGTCCAGCCTCTGTTGGCCCGAAATGCTGGTCACGGTAACGAGGATCATCAGCCCGTGCGAGTCGATACTGTTCATGGAGACGGCTCTCCCACGCCAGTGGCTCCACCTGTAGTCAATATACCTGCTGCTAATGTCAACAACGCTACCGCTGCTGGGAACGGTAATGTCGGAGTTGGGAACGAGACTGCTGTCCATAACGTTGGGCTTGGTGATGTCAACTTGGGCGATAATATGGGAGGCAACGGCTTTGGCAATGCTGGATTCGGGTTCAACGATCAAGGATTCGATAACGCTGGGAAATACGGTTTCAATGCTCAAGGCTTTGGGCAAGATGGTTATGGTGTGGCCAATTAGGGTTACGGAGGTTTCGGAAATGGAAACGGCGCTGGGTTAATGGCTTTTGGGCCTGCTGGAGGTGTTCAGGGATACGACAACAGAGGCCGAGGTCCGGGGATGAATCAGATCAGGGCTGGCCGCAATAATGGATATGATGGGTATGGAGCTGGGAATGGTATGTGGCAAGAAGATCAGCAGGAGGACGCTTTCTCCGGCGGAGGTTTCGAAGGGCCGATGGATGACTCCCAGAAGATCAGAATGCTGGAAGAGCAGATGAGAGGGGTCCTGAACCAAAGTGCTGTGGGCTTGGACATGGCAACAATGGGCCTGGTACCTGGCTTGAGGGTGCCAATCAAATTCAAAGCTCCTACGTTCGATAAGTATAAAGGGGACACATGTCCGAAAGTGCATGTGCGAGCTTATTACAGAAAGATGTCTGCGTACTCAACTGATGAGAGAATGCTAATGCATTTCTTTCAGGATAGTCTGTCGGGTCCTTTCTTAGAGTGGTACATGGGGTTGGAGCCAACTAATATTAAGACATGGAAGCAATTGGCAGAGGCATTTGTAGCTCACTACAAGTATAACAACGACTTGGCGCCTAATCGGGTCCAATTGACAGGGCTGTCTCAGAAGAAAGGGGAGAGCTTTAAAGAGTACGCGCAAAGGTGGCGCGATATGGCTGCCAGGGTCCGTCCTCCTTTAGAAGACAAGGAAATGAATGACATGTTCGTCGGCATGTTCACGGGTTTGTTTCATGACATGTTGTTTCATACATCCCTGGCCAGTTTTTCAGACCTAATTTTGATGGGAGAAAAGATTGAACGTAACATTAAACAAGGAAAGTTCCAGGCTGAGGAATCAACTGCATCTGGAAGTAATAGGAAGGCTTTTGGCGGGCGCCGTCAGGGCGAGGCAAGCGCAGTGTTTGGAGGCCGAGGCCGAGGCCGAGGCAGGGGACGAAACCAATATCATCAGCCGCAGCAGGTGGCGAGTGTTACTATCCCGTATCAGCAACAACCACTTCAACAACAACAACCGTCTCAGCAACAGCCAATGCAGCAGCAGCAACAGCCACAGCAGGGGGCACAACAGGCTCAGCGAAGATTCCAGGGTGGTAAACCAAGAAGAGTGTTTGAGAAGCCTCCCTCAACATATGCAGATTTGTTGCAGACGCTGTTGGGTCTAAATCTGGTAGAGAAAAGAACTCTGGCACCGATAACGGGAACTCCCCCGTATGGTTATGATGCAAGCAGGCACTGCGAGTTTCATTCTGGGGCTCCGGGCCACGATATAGAGGGTTGCCATGCTTTTAAGCATGTTGTGCAGGATCTTTTGGACAATAAGACTATCAATTTCAGAACGGCAGGTCCGAATATAGTGCAGAAGCCCATGCCTAATCATGGGGCAAACGCCATTCTGATTGAGGAAGGGTTGAATCTGATTATGAATGTCAACGATTTAAAGACGCCGCTGAGCGAGATAAAAAGCCGACTGTTGCAAGGGGGTGTTTTTCCAGGATGTGACGAGTATTGCTTAGAATGCTGGACCCTAGTTGGGGGGTGTGATAATTTGAAGAAAGGCATTCAGGCTTTAATTGATGGAGGCACATTGCAGTTTGACCGAGCAGCAACTGCAGAGCCTGCAGGGGCGGTAGCAGATGATCAGAGTGATGTGGCCACTGTAACGATTCCTCGAAAGACAATCACTATTGCAGCACCGGTTCAGCGACCACCGATCACCATAACTAAGGCCGGACCAATCCCGTACGAGAACACGAAAGCAGTCCCATGGTCATATGGGTTGGAGGTGTATTGTGACGGGATAAAGATTGATGTTAATAAACAGCCAGCCGAGACTGTCGATAACGTTGTTGGTTCAGGAGGTATGACAAGGAGTGGTAGGATCTTTATATCACCTGAAGTGGAGGCCGAAAGACTAGCGAAAGGAAAGGGGAAAATGGTTGAGAATGTCCCAGTGCAAGCAAGCGAAAAAGAAGCGGCATCGAAGGATGTAGAAGAGTTCATGCGCTTAATTCGGAAAAGTGATTATAAGATTGTGGAGCATCTGCAGCAGACGCCGTCCAAAATATCTATCCTGTCGTTGCTACTATGTTCTGAAGCTCACAGAAATGCTTTGTTGAAAGTCCTGGATACTTCCTTCGTACCCCAAGACGTCTCTGTAAATCAGCTGGAGGGAGTATTGGCACATGTGAATGCAGGTCACAGCTTAGGCTTTACCGACTTCGATTTGACCCCTAAAGGGAGGGATCATAATATGGCGCTGCACATATCTGTCGAATGTAGAGGATCAGTAATGTCGCATGTATTGGTCGACACAGGATCGTCTCTGAATGTGATGCCCAAGAAAGCGATGATGAAGCTGGATGTCAGAGGAATCCTGTGCACGCCCAGTGACTTGGTAGTTAGAGCGTTTGACGGTACGCGAAGAACAGTCTTTGGATCGATAACATTGCCCCTGTAAGTAGGGCCGGAGGTGTTCGCCACTGAGTTTTATATCATGGATATACAGCCCGCATATAGCTGCCTGCTCGGAAGACCCTGGATCCATGGGGCTGGGGCAGTCACGTCTACCCTGCATCAGAAGTTGAAATATATGGTCGGAGACAGCGTAGTCACCGTGTGCGGAGAAGAAGACATCCTGGTCAGCCATCTGGCGTCATTTAAATATGTGGAGGTCGACGGAGAGATCCATGAAACACCTTGCCAGGCATTTGAAGGTTTGCGTATCAAGGACAAAGGTCCCGGGCCGAGCAAAGCGTCAGAGATAGCCGTCTCGTCGTATAAAGAAGCTCAAGCCTTGGTGGAGGCAGGAGAAGCAAAGGGTTGGGGCAAAGTGCTGGATATTCCTGTGAAGATGGACCCATTCGGGCTAGGATACCAACCGTCGCCGTCAACACCTGATGTGGGGGCACCCCGTTTCAGAGGGCCGATAACCATCTCTGCCAGTGGAGTATGTCATGAAACCATCAATGCTGCTTCGGAGTCTGACGAAGGAGACAGCGACTGTGATATGGATGCCTGGATTCAGCCAAGCACGCCAGGACAAGGACTGTGCAACTGGTCTATTCAGGAGCTTGTTCCTGTGACTCTTAAACAGTAATGCTTTGCTTTATTGATTGTTGAATAATCTGATGTCTTGCCCGGGGCGTCAGGATTTGCTTAGGGCTGTGTTGTTATGAACATTGCGTGTTAATCAGTAAATAAATGGCGTTTTTTTATGTGCAAATACTGTAATCTCTGTCTTTCTTGTTTTATATTTTTCAATAAAATGGCAACGTGGTTATTCGCTTTATACGCATTTTGAAGCACTTAACCATTCCTTTTGCAGGATAACATTTTCAGATGACATCCTTGAACCACCTATGACTCGTCCCGACTTTGAGCACCCGGTATTTCAGGCCGAAGAAGAGGTTGTCGAAGATAGTGACGTTCCTGAAGAACTGTCTTGGTTGGTGAAGCAATAGGAAAGAGCCATTCTGCCTCACGACGAGGTCATCGAAATTATCAACTTAGGGTCGGAAGGGGTTGAGAAGAATATTCATATCGGGGCCGCACTGCAGAGCAATATCAAGCGAAGACTGGTCGAAATGCTCCAAGAGTATAGTGATGTATTCGCTTGGTCATATGAAGATATGCCAGGGCTCGATACAGATATGGTTGTGCACCGTCTGCCACTGAAAGAAGAATGCCCGCCGGTCAAACAAAAGCTTCGCAGAACTCGACCAGATATGGCAGTGAAGATCAAAGAGGAAGTTCAAAAACAGTGGGACGCTGGTTTCCTGGCTGTGACAAAATATCCCTCATGGGTTGCTAACATCGTACCAGTACCAAAGAAAGATGGCAAGGTTCGAATGTGCGTGGATTATAGAGATTTGAATAAAGCAAGCCCAAAAGACGATTTTCCACTTCCTCATATTGACGTGCTAGTTGATAACACCGCTCAATACTCCGTATTCTCCTTCATGGATGGCTTTTCAGGCTATAATCAAATTAAAATGGCGCCAGAGGATATGGAGAAGACTACTTTCATAACGCCTTGGGGAACATTTTGCTACAAAGTGATGCCCTTTGGCTTGAAAAATGTTGGGGCAACATATCAGCGTGCGATGACAACTCTTTTCCATGATATGATGCATAAAGAGATCGAAGTTTACGTCGACGATATGATTGCCAAATCCCAGACGGAGGAAGAGCATCTGGTGAATCTGCTGAAGTTATTTAAGAGGCTTAGGAAGTTCAGGCTAAGGCTGAACCCAATCTAATGCACCTTCGGGGTGAGATCGGGTAAGCTGTTGGGGTTTATCGTAAGCGAAAGAGGAATAGAGGTCGATCCTGCTAAAATAAAAGCAATTCAAGAAATGCCAACGCCTAAAACAGAGAAAGAGGTGCGCGGGTTTTTAGGGAGGTTAAACTACATCGCTCGGTTCATATCTCATCTAACGGCCACGTGTGAGCCATTATTCAAGTTATTGAAGAAAGATCAAGCTGTAACGTGGAACGAGAATTGCCAAAAGGCGTTCGATAAAATAAAGCAGTATTTGCAGGAGCCTCCTATTTTGATACCCCCAGTGGCAGGGAGACCCTTGATCATGTATTTGACGGTTCTTGAGGGAAGCATGGGTTGCGTTCTCGGTCAACACGACGAGACAGGAAGAAAAGAGCATGTGATCTATTACTTGAGTAAGAAATTTACAGATTGTGAATCTCGATACTCAATGCTTGAGAAAACTTGTTGCGCGCTAGCCTGGGCCGCCAAGCGTTTGAGGCAATACATGCTGAATCATACAACCATGCTCATCTCGAAGATGGATCCTATCAAATATGTATTTTAAAAGCAGGCGTTGTCAGGGAGAATTGCCCGTTGGCAGATGGTCTTGACTGAATATGACATCCAATACGTCTCGCAAAAGGCTATAAAGGGGAGTGTGTTGTCTGAGTATCTGGCGGAGCAGCCTATTGAAGATTACCAATCGATGAGGTTTGATTTTCCTGACGAGGATATCATGTACCTAAAGATGAAAGATTGTGAAGAGTCGTTGCCAGATGAAGGACCAGAGTTGGGTTCCAAATGGAAGATGATATTTGACGGAGCTGTGAATGCTTACGGTAGCAGAATAGGGGCAATCATCACTACGCCACACGGGTCGCACATCCCGTTTACTGCCCGATTGACCTTTCCAGTTACCAATAATGAAGCCGAATACGAAGCTTGTATAATGGGGCTTGAAGAAGCCATTGATTTGCGAATCAAGAATTTAGACGTATACGGAGACTCAGCTCTGGTGGTGAATCAGATCAAAGGAGAGTGGGAGACACGTCAGCCCAACTTGATACATTACATGAACTATGCAAGGAGATTGTTGCCTTTCTTCGACAAGGTTGAATTGCATCATGTACCGCGGGCAGAGAATCAAATGGCTGACGCCCTGGCCACTTTGTCTTCCATGTACAAAGTCAACTTCTGGAACGAGGCCCCCAGAATCATTATCTCGCGGCTTGACAGGCCTGCCTTTGTATTTGCTATCGATGAAGCATCCGATGATAAACCGTGGTATTTTGATATCCTTAATTTCCTGAAGAACAAAGAGTATCCGGCTGGGGCATCCAGTCAGGATCAGAAGACTCTCAGGAGATTAGCGGGTAATTTCTATTTGAATCCAGACGATGTCTTGTACAGAAGGAACCACGACTTGGTGCTGCTGCGTTGTGTAGACGAGAAAGAGGCGAAGCTGCTCATGGAGGAAATACACGAAGGTACCTTTGGTACGCATGCTGGTGGGCATGCTATGACGAGAAAGCTGCTGCGGGCAGGTTATTTTTGGCTGACTATGGAAACTGACTGTTTCAAGTTCGCAAGGAAGTGCCACAAGTGCCAAATCTATGCTGATAAGATTCATGTGCCTCCAAGTCCTCTGAACGTGATGTCATCGCCATGGCCCTTCTCGATGTGGGGAATCGATATGATTGGGAAGATTGAGCCGACAGCTTCTAACGGGCACAGGTTCATCCTAGTAGCAATCGATTATTTCACCAAGTGGGTAGAAGCGGCGTCTTACGCAAACGTAACTAAGCAGGTGGTGGCCAGATTCATCAAGAGAGATATCATTTGCCGATATGGGATCCCCGAGCGGATAATCACGGACAACGGTTCAAACCTGAATAACAAAATGATGAAGGAGCTCTGTCAGAATTTCGAGATCGAACATCACAACTCCTCCCCTTACCGACCCAAGATGAATGGCGCTGTCGAAGCGGCCAATAAGAATATCAAAAAGATCGTTCAGAAAATGATGGTGACCTATAAGGATTGGCATGAGATGCTACCTTTCGCTTTGCACGGTTATCGTACGACGGTACGCACATCAACCGAGGCAACTCCGTTCTCGTTGGTATACGGAATGGAAGCGGTATTACCATTGGAAGTGGAGATCCCTTCTCTGAGGGTATTGCGAGACGTTCAGCTAGACGAGGCAGAATGGGTGAAAGACAGGTTGAACCAATTGAGTTTGATGGACGAGAAGAGGCTAGCTTCTCTAGCATACGGTCGTTTGTACCAGAGCCGAATGAAGAAAGCATATGATAAGAAGATACATTCGCGAAGCTTTCAGACGGGCGACCTTGTGCTGAAAAGGATTCTCCCGCCGCAGGCAAACCACATGGGCAAGTGGACCCCCAACTACGAAGGGCCATACGTTGTCAGGAAATTCTTTTCAGGAGGAGCGTTGTTGTTGTCCACCATGGACGGTGAAGACTTCACGTCGCCTGTGAATTCGGACGCAGTTAAAAAATACTTTGCTAAAAATTGACCCGCTGGACAAAAAAAAAAGGAGAGTCCAGGCAAAAATGGGGCATCCTGGCGAACCAAAAACAGAATGAAAGGTTCGGGCAAAAGTTAGGGATAAAATTGAAAAAAATGTACACCCGCGAAGTTGAAAACCTACACTGGGCGGCTTCGGCAAAAAAGGGTATCCCGGTGAGCTGAAAACCCGTAAAGGGCGGCTCACGCAAAAGTTAGGGATTTGAAAAGCAAATGACTGCGGTCCGAATTTGATACCACATTGAACATTGGTGCGGGAGAATATACTCGAGGGGTCAATTATCGGATACAACCTCTTCGGAAGTGTGAATACCGGGAAAGCATTAGAGTCGGATGAGTCATAGGAGGATCAGTTTGTGGTGTTCGTCTGCACCCCGTTGCCGACATGTGTATAAAATTTAATTTGACAGAATATTTATGCTTCTTGTGCATACTTGTATATTTTGCCTTGAGTAGCTTCCTCTTTTCAGGAGTTACATCCCGTGTACGAAAACTCCGCCCATTCAGGGGCCCAATCAATAAAATATGTTATTCAGTACTTGATGCTGGTTCTTTACTGTTTTGTGCATGATAAAACGCCTGAGTTTATTGAAACTAGCATGTGTATAACATCACTGGCCCTTGCCAATGGTTGCTAAAGCTTTGAATTAACTGAAAATAACGTCACTAACCTGAATCGATTTGGTTGTATAGACTTGTCTTGTCTTGTTTGTGTTGTTGCAGGTTTCATAGCCGTACGAGGAAGATGACCAAGAGACCGCAGTGATAAAAGACTCGACTCTCACGCAGGTCATGCACGTTCTTCCTGAAGAAGGATCGAACTCCCCAGCTAGTCGTAGCCTATCCAGAAAGATATTCTCCTGCAAAGTCATCTATCCTCAGCAGAATTGATGATTCCAAGTTCGTAAGGTTGCATTCAGACAGTGTGGTGTCCCCCAGGAGGATTCCTTATCTCAAACAGAGCGGTTTAGCCATAGAAGATTAATATTTGTGAGCTGTATTCAGGCAGTTTACCTTTCCTAGCAGAGTCAATTATCTTTTCCCAAGAGAATCATCCCATCCCTATCGGAGTTCTCTTTCCGACCAGTGTCGTCATTCCTCCTAGTGGAATTCGAAGATTGAGACTCTCCCCGGCAGAGTTGGTGTGGCGCATTGGCATTTATTTTGTCAAAATGCCGTGTAATATCCATTCACTTTCCAGCAGAAGTCCAATTATACCAGGTGCATCTGTTGTTCTCCAGCAAGAGTCGTTTTCCCCAGCAGGGTGCTACTTCAGTGAGGTGTTTGGTTTGAGCTCCCAATTTCCCAGCTGAGTCGAATTCACTCTTCCAGCATTTATTTTGCTGGAACAATTCTGTAGCATCTGGCTATCCCCAGCGGAGTTGGCACTATCTTCAGCATTTATTTTGCTGAAGCAGTTTCTGTACCCAGCAGTTCGAGTCTGCATTTGCATTGGCATATAGTGTCATATTCGCATCCACCAAATAAACGTGTAGCATTCCCATGTCGAAGGGAGCATTGCATCATTGCCGAACGCATGCATTTTGAAACATAAACTCGGTTGGCTGACCTTTTGTTTCAAGTATTGTTTCTCTTGCAGGTAGAGAGAGCCCTTGCTCAGGTGAATCAATAAAACATTCAGGATCTCGGCGTGAGACATTTGACGAAGTGTCAGCTTTGGCACTACTCCCCACAGAGTCAGCAGGATAAATTTCTCTTTGTCCCTAAGCAGAGTTGCTTATTTCCCCGCCAGGGTTTCTTGTTGAAGTTTCGCTAGTCCGACCAGCGGATTGTTTCCTTCAAGGTTGTTGTTACGTCAGCATTAAAAGGTTTCATGAACCAGAATTTCAGAGGCTACCGCCAGTTATCAGAACAGGCCTCCGATAGTCAGGTTTCCAAATATCCCCAGTAGAGTCAGCCTCAAAGTTGCTGTAACGTCAGCGATGAGAAGTTTGCGGACCAACGGAAAGATGAGTCCTAACGTGGACAATATCTTGACGGGTTTTCTTCGTGCTAGAAAAGTGGAGTCCTAACGTGGACAGTTTTATTTCATGGGCTGATAGGAGGTGCTAGTCCTAACGTGGACGGGTTCGATTTCTCAGAATTTGATGGAATGTGGAGTCCTAACGTGGACATTTCTTCCAGGTGACGATATGTGTTAGTCCTAACGTGGACAGCTTCGAGTTCTCGGTATTGATTGAGTGTGGAGTCCTGACGTGGACAAAAGTTGGTTACTCTTCGTGGTGGTGTCCTAACGTGGACCATTTATTTCCAGCAGATAGCTTTATTCGTGATGGCGAAATGTGCGTCCTGACGTGGACAAGTTTGTAGTTCTTCGCGATGGCAAGATGCGAGAGTCCCGACGCAGAAAAATTTATCCCTTCTTCGTGTTGATGGCAAAGCATGAGTCCTAACATGGACAAGTCTCATGTCCCCAGCAAGTCGAAGACGCGCGAGTCCTGACGTGGACAGGTTCTATTACTTCCGCGGGTTGAGATATGAGTCCTAACGTGGACAAGTTTTATTTCCTCAGCAAGTCAAGAGATCGGGTTCCTTACGTGGACAAAGCATATCAAGTTATTCCTTACGTGGAAAGATGAGTCCTAACGTGGACAAAGTTATTCCTTACGTGGAAAGATGAGTCCTGACGTGGACAAGGTTATTCCTTACGTGGAAAGAGAAGCTTCAGTTCCTTACGTGGAAAAGCAAGTTCAGTCCTGACGTAGACAGACGCAGAAAAGACGAGTTGGTTTCCTTACGTGGAAAGATTGTGATTCCTTATGTGGAATGAAGATTGGAGTCCTTACGTGGACAGGTTAAGATGTATTCCTTACATGGAATAAAAAATGGTTTCCTTACGTGGAAAGACGAGTTCATTCCTTACATGGAAAGATTGAGTCCTTACGCGGACGTGTCAAGATTGATTCCTGACGTGGAAAGAAAGAGATTATTCTTGACGTGGAAGAGTGTAATCCTGACGCGGACAAATCCAGATGAAATTTTATTCCTCACGTGGAGAGGTGAGTCCTAACGTGGACAGTGTTATTCCTAACGTGGAACGGTTATTCCTTACGTGGAAAGGTGAGTCCTAACGTGGACGGTGTTATTCCTTACGTGGACGATGTTATTCTTAACGTAAACAACGTTATTCCTAACGTGGAAGAGTTTATTCCTAACGTGGGCGATTTATCTCTGACGAGAAGGCAGACGAGCCATCCCCAGCAAAGTTGTTGAAGTTTTTCCGAGTTGACAGCAGATAGAGTCCTGACATGGACAAGCAAAGGACGAAGTTTCCGGTGATTCAATCTTTTTCAGGATGATGAGAATAATCCCCAGCACGAGATCGGGGGGTTGTCGTAACAGTCAGATTCAGCTAAGGCATGTCGTTCCCCAAGCAGGAGCGCAGTTTATTTCTGCAGTTGGCAAATTTCTGGTTTCACTAGTATTCAACCGTCTCGTACCGCGAATGTCTGAAGGCTCCGGGCTCTTCATCCAATCGGGTCCAAGTCGCTTGAATAGGGGCAGCTGTTGCACCCTAAAATTTGCTCAACTTTATTCACATGGTTTATGTTTCAATCTCATTAGCATTTGCATATAGAGTCATGTACATAGGTTACTCATCTGCATAGCATAAGCATAGCAAGTCATTCAACAGGGAACCAATCATTATTCTCATCTCTGGAGGCCTATCAAGAGGTTATTATTCAAATTCAATCTCATTCAAGTCATCAGAAAGGTTTGGGAAGATATCAAGTCAATGGATCAAGCAGTTCATCTATCTCCTAACTGAGTGTATCTGGGGATCTATAAGGAAAGTATAAGCTGTGGGCTGAGCATGGAGAATATCTAGACATCTTGGAGGACTTAGAAAGTCATTTGGAGAAGGATACAAGTCATTGGTGTAGTCACAAGAATTGCAGTTGAAGACAATCAACTAGGGTTTCATCTGGGTCAAGCCTGGGTCAACTCTAGGTCAAATGACTGATGGAAAGGCATTGAGGGCTATGGAAGAGATGTGGGGTTTATCATTTGACATGGATAATAAGGATATGTTGTTATGCTAAGAAGAAATCAAGAGAAATCAAGGAGAAGAGGAGTTTCTAAATTAGGGTTTCTATGTAAAATCCCCTAGTTTAGGTCAAATTTCCAAGCAAGATAAGTCAAAATGAAAGCTTCAAATGGATCCTTGGCCAACATGAAACTTGTAGAGGATCTCAAGACCTTTAATTTTAGTGGTGGAAGACATCAAGGAGATTTATAGAACTCAAGTTATGGTCCTTGCAAGTTACAGGTCATCTGAGGTATCTGAAATTTTGTCTGTGAAAGTGACTTGACTTCCAAGCAATTTTTACCCCTCAAGGAGATTTCAAATGAATTTTTGGTCAACATAAGAATTGTTCCTCATTGTCTTAGCTTTCTATAATGGTATAGTATGCCTTCATATGATTTGTGGAACTTTACTTATAGTCTTGGCAAGCAAAGGGTATTTTGGTCATTTGAGAATTACAGGTCATTTTAACCTATGCCCAAAACTCATACAAGGAAGCTTCAAATGGAAAACTTTACAACATAAAACTTGTTCCAAATGACATTTTGAGTCTATAAAAGTGACCATGAGAGATTGGAAATATTCATAGCACAAGGTTTCAAAATTGTTGAATTTAATGAATAAAAATGGACTTAAAAATGAGATTTTTCATATCTTGGCCAAATGAAGCAAAATTATAGGTCATTTTGAATGGAAAGATCATTTTAAAGACATTGGCTAAAGTAGAATTTTGAGCTTAGTTCACATTTTGGGAGTTATCCATGGTTGCTTGTAATGGAAGATACATAAACCAAATTCAAGGGAAATTGTGCAAGGGAAGCCTCTCCAAGCTTCTAGAAGTTTCTAACATCATGTATATATTGATATGAGATGGTTCATGCCAGGGTTGGTGATCTCATTCTCTCAAAATCACAAGTTTCACTCACTTTCTAAAAATTGCAAAAGCATCTCAAACCCTCTCAAATCCCCATCAATTTCCACATTTCTTGCTTGGATCATCATCAATACTTTTCCTAGATCAGAATCCTATCAAAGAATTGGTTGAATTGATCAAGAATTGTGCTATCCATCTTCTCCATCCAAGTTGCAAGAAGGTTTCAAGTTCAAGATTCAAGGAGTTTGCACAGAAGATATTGCATACAGAATTCATCATCAAGGTCATTGATCAAGTTCCAGTCACTGCAAGCATCAAATTCAAGGGTTTCCATAGCTGTTTCCACCATTTTTGCACCAGGTTAGTTTCCTTCGAATTGGCTAAATTAGCTAGAATCATGGATAGTTATTAGGTTAGAATGGTTAAGCATAAGTAGAGGATTGATTTTGTTAAGTTTGGACAAGTTTCATGGAGTTTGACCAGAGTGCACCAATTCTGTTAAGGTTCATAACACATGGAATATAGCACGATAATTCTCATGATATGGCTTAAAATGACTAGTATGAGGTGAAGATTAGGTTAGGATAAATTGTGGCAAGAATTGGAGCAGTTGATAGCAGGTGTTAATGGTGGATTTCATCTGTTGCACCTATCGGGTTTGGAGTTTGGGTGAGTTTTAGAAGGAACTATGGCCATGGCTGTGTAGAGGGAGAAGAATGGAGTGTTTTTGGTTTTTACATCATGAGCTTTCATGGAGAACTGAGTGAGAACAGGGAGCTCGAATGTGTGTGCATGGGAGATGAAGTTCAGAGCTAGGGTTTGTCCAAGGTTGAAGATAACCTTTGGACCGTCTGATCTGGCCTGGACCTTTGACTTAATTCCCAATCCAACGGACACGATTAAAAATGAGAAACGGAGGGAAGTTCAATTGTGAAATGCACCGTTTCACTTAACTTCATCAGCATGGGCCTTGGGTTCAATTTTATATCCCCACCCCCCATTTTGAGAAGCCCAATAAATGAACGTGAATACATTGCTTCCTGCACCGTGAGTTTAATATTTTTCTGTTATTTTTTCAATTCATTTTCTGAAGCGTGGTGGGCCTAATGCAGTTATTATTCGCGCCCCCACTTTTCAAGCCCATCAAGATTTGAACTGGGCGTCCTTGCTATTCTTACCCCCTGCCTTTATTTCATTTTAATTTCTTTTCATTTTGCATTCATTTTTAAAAAAATCATATCAAATTGAAAAAACATTATTTTTTTAATAATTCTTTTTTCATAATTTTCTTTAAAGAGTCAAGAAAATTATAAAAAATAAAAATTGCATTTTATTTTTTATTTGATATTTTTCCCATATTTTCCAAATAAATGCCTATTTTAGGTGTTTCATTTCATGCATGATTTTGTTAATTTTTGTTCTAATAGTTGCTTCAATATTTTTCACCCATTCTTTTTAGGTTGATTAGTAGACATTGGTAACTTGTACATGCAATTTAGTTCATATTTTTAGGAATTAATTTGAGGTGATTAGTTTAGGTGAAAACATGAACAAAATTAGGGTTTTAAATCAACTTAGGTGAGATAGTTTAATTCTTTTAGGAAATTTTCATTTGATTTTTGGGGTATGGACTATAGGGGTTATGGGTATAGGATAGATCCCCTTAGAAATCACTAGGATTCCCCTACTGCTATTAGTATATACTGCTATATTTGATTGATTGGTGTGGTGTGCCCTCTGGGGATTATTGATTTGTCTGTGTGGGTATTGGGATTGTCTGGGGATTAGGGAAGCTGAAGACTTGTGATGTTGAAGCCATTGGAGATCCAGAGCTTGAAGACCAACTTCCAAAGTGGATGAGGAGATTCCTGCTAGCAGCTGTTGAGGAGATTAGGGTTTAGGAGCTAGGCAGAGCTCTAGATTAGAAAGCTTGATTCTCAAACATGGAAGGTTTTGATTGCCTCCATTCCTCTCTGTGATACAGAGTCTCTCTAAGACATTCACCCTCTTCCTTTGGAAGGCTTGGTGTTACTGTCTAAGGGATAGAACTCTTGAGAGAAAATGTCTTATGTGTTAGTAGCAGTTGGTTTGCCACCCTTGGTAGTCAACTAATTGCTTAACACCCAATTCACTCTTGTGATTGATCCCTCAGCTTGGAGGATAGGACTTGAAGACAAGCCATTGAAGACTGAAGGTTGATGATCAAGCCCTTGCTGGAAGGCTATGGAGATGGAGATTGATGCTTGCTGAAGCTTGAAGTCAGAGCTGCTGTGGCTGTTTAGTTTTGCTGTATTTCATTTCTTGATGTATTGATTGGTTTTCCTGACTGTATTGTTTGTTGTTTACCCTGTTGGGTTGAAAGTGAAGCCTGTTCACTTTTGCCTATTGTTTTTTCCAGGTTCGAGGTTGGGTGGGACTCCCTTGCCTCGCTTGTATTGCTGCATTCATGCATGTTACCGCTTTACTGTATATATCTGATATTGTTTCTGTTTCCGTCTATTCCCTTAGGATCTCTGTTTCTCTCTGCGCACGAGAGGAGCATGATAGACATTAGGTCTTAACCCATGCATGATAACATTAGGTTAGTTGGATTCCCGTCGCACCCGTAGGTTAGAGTTTTATCTCTTCTTCCTCAAAACAAACAGAAAAACACAATAAATATTTCAAACACAATAAAAGACACTTCTTCCGTAAAAGAATGTGAACTCATCAAGACGTCATTTTTGTTCGCTGGGACTGCTAATCAGAAAAACCTTTTTCAGAAGGAATAAAAATTAATCAAGACAGACTTGTGTCGTACGTGGCCCGAACTACGTTTGCTCTGATCTTCCATGCAGTGTGGAAGTACGTAGGCATAGGATGCGATATCCTAGAGAGCAACCTTCCCCTCCTTTCCCGTAGGTAGGCGAACTACGTTGACTCTGATTTCTCGTTCCAGACGGGAATACGTAGGCATAAAGTGCGATACTTTGCCGAGTCATTTATTTTCATTTTCCTTTAACCCCTAACCTGTAGAGTAGATAGAATAACAATCCGTACCCGAAAACAAGCATGGATCCCGTCGAGTACGACGGACGTGAGGGGTGCTAATACCTTCCCCTTGCGTAACCGACTCCCGAATCCAGGTTTTGGTTGCGACGACCATACCTTTCCCGTGTTGTGTGAGGTTTACTCTGAGCGTTTCCTTTCCCTCCCGTGGGATAAATAACGCACGGTGGCGACTCTTCTGTCAGCCGGCGCCGATTTTCGCAGTAGCGACACCTAGAATCTTCATTCTACATGTCTTAAAGTTAATATGTGATGCCTAATTGTCTCAACTGCCATAAACTATCCTACTGCTTTTGAATTTTAACTGTCTTGCATTTTCATGCCAACCAATATGCCATATTCTGCTTGGTTTTGATTTGGACTGATTCTTGAGCCTGAAGTTATCCTTTAGCATGTATGTGGTATGTGTGTGTCTTTGTTTTAGCATGAAACTCATTACCTTACAAATACCCTGTTGCACCATCAAGTTTTGTTTCAAGACAGTTTTTGCATAAGCATCAATACATCATGTTCTATTCTGATTGCAATATGACTGATTTCTGAGTATGACTTCTTCATCTTCATGTTTATGATGTGTATGTGCTGTTCTCATGATATAAGACCTCTCATTCTAGCATGCATCCTCCACTGCTGCCAAAATTGTTTGAAAAATTACCACAATCACACACAACAGGCCTTTTGGGTTGAAGCACTTTTTGGTTGGTGTATGAATTTGATTTCATCTGTTATCATGTTTGGTATATATGTGTAATGCTTACATGACCTTGCTACCTGGTTTTGACTTTGCATTTCACATGCCTCATCTCTTGCACAAAGCAGCTTTTTCACAAATCACAGCTGCACACACCTACACTCTTTTTGTTTTTGTTGTTTTGAATTATTTCATGAGCTTAGGACCTTTAGATAACATGTCTAGGGCTTTTATATGTATGAACCAGACCCTATTTTTGAATGCCATGCCCATTTGTAGCTCTTCTGATTGACAGCCTGCTTCACATGTGCTACAATTGCAGTTTGTGAACAAATTTTGTTGTGTGCATCTTATGATCAATTCTTAAGTTGTAGAATCATTCTTGGACATGTTTAAAACTTGTGTGTGGTGTTTGTTTTGTCTAAACCTTTTCCAATCATGTCATGTCTCCAATTATGCATTTTCATGCTTAAATGAGCCACTAGCATACCACTTTCACTTTTGTTTGGTTTGTGACTATTCTTGAAGTTTAGAAACACTCAATAACATGTTTTGAGTTTGTGTGTGAGGTTTGTTCAACCTGTTTGTGCCTATTTCTTGACATTAGCTTTCAAATTGCTTTTTTTCAATTTCACTTGGCATGGTATTGACAGTTCTGTTTTGGTGCATATGTCTTGGCATTTGATTGTTATCATCATGTTTTTCATTGCATTTTAAGTAGTTTGGTTGAGATTTCTTGTTCTGTTTTGATCAAGTGTGAATGCATCTATGTTTTGGCCTTTGTTTGAATTCTGGATAGCAGGCCCCTTTGCGTTGGCCTACTGCTTGGCTGATGTTTCTAATCAATCCTTGATCCCCTTATATCACATTTGAATTAGCCACATATGTGTATTGTTGTAACTGCTTGTCTGTTTAGATTCTAGCAACTTGGTTTTTTTATTTGAGGTCATCTTGTTCTTGTTGTTTGGAAGCACAAGTTCACTATTTTACAAAGTTCAATTCAATAACCAATATGTTGTCATTTCTGGTTTCTTTATTTTCAATTGCCTTGTTTTGATTATTTCTATTTTCCTTTCCATTCCTTGACACGCACTTGTAAATGGCTGAGTGGTTGAGTGTTGGGTTTATGAACCAAAGGGCGTGAGTTCAATCCCTTCCTATGCCCTTTTCTTTTTTATTTACATGCTTTGCTTATTATTTTCATCAAACTTCAAAAATTCACAACTTGTTCATTTTTCATTATTTTTAATCCGTTCTTTTTGCAAAATTCTCATGATGATGTCTATTTTCATTTAATGGAATAAAATTTCAAATTGCTTGTATTTACAATTCCGTTTGCCTACTTGTAAGTTGATTCATTTTTAGGTCGTTACCTTGCGTCTTGATGAATTTCTTTCATACCATGCTTAAACTTATCTTGTGAGATTTATAGATATTTGATTTCTTTGAGTTTGTTAACATGTTGAGGCTTCATTTCTTGTTGGTGGTTACCATAATTTTGTTGTTCTCTACCTAAAATTTTGAACTTAATCGTTGTGAACATTCTATACGTATTTGATTCTCATCAATGCCTAAATGTTGTTACATTTGAACCTATAACATGATTATCTTAAGTTGTGACTTATTTGCATGATTGTTGTTTCCATATTTGTTAATATGTATCCCTCAGGTTGTTACCTTTATCTTTGTGAAGATGTGTAATTCTTGGTTGTAACCAATTATTTTAATTTAATCCTTGCCTATTGTAATATGCATGCTTGCTTGGTTGTAACCATATCCCTTGTATTCATTGTGTGTGATTGTTTATTGCTTTGTTAAGTATTTCTTCCCCAAGTGATGGAACTTTTTAGTTCTCATCCAGGTTGCCTCCCCCTCTTCTTCCAAAGGAAAAGTCTCTCCATTGACCCTTGTGTCATGGATAGTTCATTACCCATTCCCTTGACTTTGTGAAGTCATCTTGAACCTTAGTATAAGCCATTAGACTTTGCTTTAAGTCTAAAAAACCCACCTTTACTAGGAGTGTTTCTTCAATTAGAACTTAGGATAGAGTTTGTTAACTCTATGTAAGAATCATAGTAATGATTACTTACTCCCCTTTCTCGAGTGTTTAACATAGATATAGAGAGTTTTGTGAAACTCTATACAAACATTGTTATGTTTGTCCCCCTCTGAACCTTGATCATAATCAAGTGTTATTCAACCCTAGTGAGGTGAACTACGATTGCTCTGATTCTATCCTATAAGGTAACCACAAACTGCTCTAGTTATAGTCACCATCCAAGACTTAGCTCACAGACTGTTAAAACTCCAAACTAAATAACCTACACCTCACAACCACAACTGCAATAATTGGTTATAACCCTCCTCAGATGAAAATCCAAGTAAAACATACCCTCTAGAAGAGAGGAAACAAACATGAGTTGACTAAACTCAATCCTTCAAGAATAGTCCAATGACCACATAGTCATAACTTCAAACATGGCCAAAGCAAAAAATTAACTGATTCAACACAGCATAATGTTACTAAATCCTAAATCCAACAAGGAGGCCACAACTAGACCTAAACAAGCTCTACAAATATGTTATAATAAAGTTAAACCAAGGATTAAGTAGTCCATCATAAAGTGTTATAACTTAAGTACATCAATGTGAGATGGCAGGTCCAACTTCATACAAAACCCAACAGCAGCCCTTGAGCAAAGAACTACAATAACAGTTCAATAAGCAATTTCTACTTATGCTAGATAAATACAAGTGGGAACAAGGTTAAGTCTCTAATGAGAAATATCAGACATGGCAATGTCTAACATTAAGCCACTAATACCTAGAACTCTCATGTTGATATTTGCCAGATTTTAAATTTAAAACAGCTTTGATGCACTTAACATAACAATGCCAAAACATAAACTCACCATGTACTCATCACTCTACTTTCACAAATGTAATAACATACACACACTTCCAATAACATCCTTGCAACTAATGATAGTTCATAATGCAAGCTCTGACTATGCTAGATAGATCTAAGTATGCACTAAATGAGAGTTCACAAATGACCATGCTGGCTTGAACCAACTAAACCTAAATCTTGACAGTTTAGCACAATTTAAACATAACAATGTGCAAACCATTCAACAAGACAAGTAAGTACATACATGATACAATAATGAGTGTGTTTAGGACTACATACCTCTTGTAGACCTCCACAACAGGTTAGTTGCAACTGCAAGGCGAAAGATCCCTCCTTCCTTTGGATGAGTTTGTGAAATTTCTTCTCCTTGAAGAAACTAAGCAATCTTTAGGAGATAATTCACAAATGGATTTTCAGTTGTAGTTTGAGATTTTGGACAGTTAAAATATCATAAAGGGAAGATGTTCAAAGTGTCATAATGATGAAAAATGGTTTGTGTAGTGATTTGGCTTGAAATGTGCATAAAAGTCAAACTATAGTATGTGGACAGCTGAATTTTTAACTCATGGTTCTTTTGATGAAACTAACTATTGGAATAGTTGAAAATGGTGATTTTTAGGGTGTGTATATGGTTTTTATGATGGTTTCATGGATGGAAATGATGTTGGTGTGAAAAATGCAAAGTGGCCATTTTTGGTGATTTTGTGAATTTCTTCACTTTCAAGCAAAGAGAGAAAGAGTGAGAACTGTGTGTTCCTTGTGTTTTTGATGGCTCTGGTGTCCTGTATACAATGGGATGAAGCCTCTATTTATAGGCTAAGAGAAGGGTTGGGGCAGATTTGGATTTAAGCTTTTGGGGGGAGTTTTGGAAGAAAATTCATCCAAGATCATGCACACTCAAGTCCTTCGCTCAATGCAAGGCATAAATCAAGTGGTATGAAGGACATGGAGGTGACTGAAGTGAGGCTAAAGATTAGGAGAGGCTACTGCTACAGATTTTCCATCATAAAGTTTTTCTTTCCTCTTTGTTTTGAATAAAATAATGGCACTTGATCTTGCAACTTGCAAAATCTACCAAACCCTTCTTTCTTATGCATTTTAAACCATAAACATCTCTAAATATAAGATCAAGACATGATCCAATGGTTGAGAATGATCCAAGTGGCTGAAAAGTGGATTTGTGAAAAAGTGGAAATGGTGCACTCAAGTGTGGAGACCCCAACTTTCTGGAATCATAACTCTCAACTCACAAGGGCTATGGAGGAGTTCTAGTACTTTTTAGAAATCCCTCATGGAGATCTACAACTTTCATGTTTTCATGATCTTCATATTCCAAGTGGAACTAGGTCAAAAAAAACTCCTCAAAGTTGGCTGAAAACATGATTTGAAAGGCCAGAAACTTAGAAATTTTCTAAGTGTTTTCTCCCTCTTGTAATGCTTTTGGCTATAAATCCACATCTATAAATTTTTTGCACATGGACCACTGTGAGACTTTTGTAGGACTTGCCAAGACATTTCCAACAAGCTTTGAACCATTTCATTTGGATGTGTGGTTAGCAAGTTATGGTCTTGCCCTTTTCAAAACCCTAATTCCCGACTTTTCCGATTACTCCCCAATCCTTAATCCAATGGTCATGAAACTTCATGGATAGGTGTAATATGTCATTAGGAGCATTTTTGCTTCCCACCTTGAGGTCAAATTTCTTATGGTTGAAGAGTTGACTTTTCAATCAACCGAACAATCGATCGATGACTACCGAGTCGCCTGTTGATGTTCTGGATCTTATGAGGCCTTGAAACTTCTTGAGAGGATTTCCCTAATCCATATGAGCTTAATGGACCATACTTCCATCATTGGAACACCTTTTAAATCAAAATTCAAACCACAATTGACTTTTCCTGATCAAAAACCCTAATCAGGGATCCTGAACTGCATTGTTCCTGATCTTTGTGTGACAACCTCAAATTAGACTCATGTTTGACCCAATGGAGTATATTTTATGATTTAGAGACTTTTTTCATGGAGAATCAATCCAATACATTAACTGATTAAACCGTCGAAACTTCGATTTCCGACTGTACGAAACCCTGGTGCACCTGTAACTTAACAAAGACAAACTTGAAGTAGGTTAAGGTTAAATAATCAAATGAAAATGATCCTAGAATGATTATGAAGATTTAAGGGGTCAAAATTTGGGGTGCAACAACTATCTTCTCTAAAACATCCTTCAGAAACCTGTAATACATAATAGAACAGCCCAAGCACACAGGCAACAGCCCAGGCACACAAACAGCATAGCTACAACATTCAGCAATCTGTAGAACAAAAAGCAGAGCAGCAGCAGACACTATCTTCCAACCATCTACACACCTGCTACAACCATATATCAAACTGTATACAGTATACAAATCAATCTTCTCCCAGGACTACCAGAGTTCTTCCATCAGAAAATATGCAGCGAAACCTCCAAAAGAACATTTTCAACATGCTCTAAACAAGATGTCAGAACATCTTATAGGACACCATACAGAAGAAACAGCCACTCCTCCTGCAATTGTTGTAGAAACTCCTATATCAGAGAGCACAACAGCAGATACACAAAATCCTTAAAATGCAAGAGTAAACACAACTCCCCATTTAACTTCATAAGCAGCAACTCCTCAAGAACCCATCAGCAGCCCAAATATTAGTAAGATCAGTAAATCAGCTACAACTTCTCCTTGTTTAAAACACCAAAAAGTATGTCCCAAGATCACATCTAGAACAGACAGGATATCAGCTATGATATCAATTGAAATTCTGGTATGCAGATCTCAGATGTCCTAAGAGATGTTAAGAATATAGATCTCTGCTAAAACAGAACAAGGACAGACATACGAGCATTTTGAATAACTTTAAAAATTACCAGTGTCATGACATCTATTGTAACATCTGCAGACTAACAGAACAATTTATCTAACCATTTAAATTGAGCAGAATATTAAATGCAGAAAGATAAATAACACAATGAATTGTTAACCCAGTTCGGTGCAACATCACCTACATTTGGGGGCTACCAAGCTAGGAAGGAAATCCACTATCAGCAGTATCAATTCAGAGCTAAACTCCCAGATTATAACCCCTCATTTAATCCCTACCCAGTGCAACTTCTACCTAGGACACTGTCGCTTGCGCGAAAATAAGGTGCCGACATGACAGAAGAGTCGCCACCTTTCGTTATTTATCCCTCAGAGCGAGAAAGGAAACGATCGGAGAAACCTGACAAAAAAGGGTAAGACAAGGTCATCGCAACCATTGTCTGGGTTCGGGAGTCGGTTACGCAAGGGGAAGGTATTAGCACCCCTCACGTCCGTCGTACTCGACGGGATCCTCGCTTGTTGTGTTTACTTGGACGGGTTGGTTTTATTCTATCTACCTATCAAGGTTGGCTGAAAAAGAAAAGAAAAATGACTCGGCAAAGCGTCACACTTTATGCCTACGTATTCTCATCAGAGAATGAGAAATCAGAGTCAACGTAGTTCGGCCTACGAAGGGTTATTGGGGAAGGTAGCTCACCAAGACTTCGCCATCTTGTGCCTACGTACTCTCAACAGGCATGAGAGATCAGAGCTCACGTAGTTCGGGAAACTACGGTTTATTTCCTGTTTACGAAAGAAATGTTTTTATTGTGTTTGCGATTTCAACCGCACTAGAGACTATGACCTGAGAGTGAATGCGTCGCATGTCACCCAAAGGGTACCATACTAAACATCCCGACTATGGAAAAGAAACTCTCCCACAATCCTTTCTCAGATAGCTTAAGGCTCGTAACGTATGAAAGAAATCATTCATGATTACTGTATCTTAAACTGTTTTGAGATGAGAAGAGAACCGGCCCAACTAGGAGGGAGACTATCAAGTCCTACTGTTGTCATGCCATGGATTCATCCTATGGTTGAGGTTTGAACAGGGAACTCCTAGATGTTGTCATGCATAGGTTTCAACCTAAAAGTCTATCATCAAATCCTTATCCAAGGAAATGAGAGTCCTAAGGGATCATGTCAATGATACACCAAAACAGACAAAGCATCAGCTTAACAGTAAAATGCATGCAATGCAAGTGAGGGAGGAAATGTGTGTGGGGCTTCAGCCTCCACAAGCTCGTCTCAACCTCAAGCCAGTCATGAAATAACAGTAATCATACTGAGAAATAAACAACATGCTATCAAGCAATAAACAGTAAACTGCAATCATACAGATAAAAGAAATGAAATGCCATCAGGCGAACAAACCACATGGGCAAGGGAGCTGGGCTCTACCGAATACCCGCAAGCAAAGCCACGCAATAACAATACAAGCAGAGGGAGCAACTCAACCTCTAATGCAATCATGCTCCTAGACTGAACTTATTCTAGATGAACTTAATCTAATGCAACAGACAAATCAAGCAAAACAAACAATACAGAAAAGAAAACAGAAGAAAGCTTCAGCTCCTCCAGCAGCTACTCAGTCCTCAGACTTCAATCATCAACTGCTTTCCAGGTTTCAACCCTACAATATGAGTTTCAACTCATCTTCTCCCTTAAGCTTCAGCTTCTTTGATCAGCTCCACCTTCAGGCTTCACTATCTTTAGGGATCTTCAAGTATCAACTTGATCTTCATGCTCTTCAAGCTTCAGCTAGAATGGCAGTCTTCAAGGATTCATCCTCTTAAATAATCTTCAATGAAGTCTTCATCTTCATGCTTAGGCTCTGACAGCTCTAAAGACAGATCAAACTGAGAAAAATCACTACTAGATAAGCTGGGGGATATTGAACTGCTTATTTGATCACCAAAGGTGACCTATAAGGGTTCAATATCAAATGAAGGGTTCCCTCAAAAGTTCTACCTCCTGGGTATAACACTAATCCCTCCAAAGGAGAGAGGTGTATGCCCTGGAAGGACTTTGAATCACAGGGAGGAATGGATGTGAAGAATACTATCCATGTTTGAGAAAGAAGTTTATCTAACTGAGCTCTATCCTGATCCTATCTCTGAAACAAAAGCAAAAACCTAAGACTAAAGCCTCCAAGCTCAAATTCAATCTTCAAATGCTTCTCAATGCTCCTTAATGCTCCATCAAGCTCCACAAGGCCAACCAAGCACAAAAAGAAAGCAAAACAAGCAAGCACCCAAAATACAATGCCCACAAGGCAACACACATACTAACCATACATTCAAAAATCAATTAAAAATACTAAAATACTATATAATATTCTAGTAAAATTCTAGGGGATTCTATACATACCTACCCTTAACCCATATATTCCCCATACTCTAATCTTGACCTAAAAACCCAAAACAAAATTGTTAAGTCTACTTATGTTGAATAAAACCCTAATTTTGTTATGCTAATGCTAGACTAAACAAACTAATCAAATTTTAATCTACAAATCATGAATTAAATCCTATGGGAAACTATGATTCAATATCTAACTATGCCAAAAAGAATGGCTCAAAAAGCCTAAGGGAAGGTCCTAAAAGAAATTCTACAAAATGGAGGTACAATATTAATCCTATTTAAAAGCTATTTAAAAGAATAATATGCTAAAAATATTAAAAGAAAATAAAATGCCAATTTTATTTATTGATATTTTTCTAGACAAAATTATGAACATGTAGAAAAAACAAGAATTAAAAAACAATCAATTTTCTATTTTATATGAATTTTATAATATGCAAGAAAATAAAATAAATTAAAAAATAAAAGAAATGAATTAAAATGGGGGAGGGGGTGTCAAACTTAATTGCACCCAGTTATTTATGATGGGCCCATAAACCGAGGGTGGGAATAGCATGCGTTAAGCCCATTAAGAATCAGAAAATCAATAGAAAAATCAAAGGAAATTAAAGAAACCAACGGTGCAAATAGCGATAGGTTTTAGTTCATTTTTTGGATTGGGCCGCTGGGTGGGGTGTGAGTATCAAAGTTTTCATTACGCCCAGGATTCATCACTAACTCAAACGCTGCGTTTAGCTCCTTAGAACTCCCTCCGTTTTAGTTTTAAATTGGGACCGTTGGATGAGCTGATCAAGTCAAAAGAATTGGACTAATCCAATGGCCAGGGGTCATCGTCCCCACTCGAGCTAGGGTTTTCAGAAATGGCCAGGTTCATGCGCGAGTTTTCCATCCCCTCGTTCTCTCTGATTCCTCGATGAAATTCGAAACTTCCAAAAGCAAATATGACCTACTGATTGCCATGAACAAAACCAAACAAGTAGCTTTCCCTGAAACCTCTTAAATCGTCCAAACAGAAAGCCTCAAGACTAGGGTTCCACCATTTTCTTCTGGTATCAATCTTGCTAGAGCTTTGATCTAATGGTATGAACTTGTTCTACATGTTACCCTAACCAATCTATGCTATACCATATCCATTAAAACTTAATACACAGCTTGTTCTTGGAAATTAAAGAAATGGCACCCTGCCATGAAACTCCATGGATCTTCCTATAACTCTCAGGAAATCATCCACTAACCTAGCATGTTAATTCTACACCTAAGAACCTAATTGAATGTACATAATTAAGGAGGTATGGAGCAAGTTACCAACCTGTCAAATGGTGATGGTGAGTGATGTTAGAGATGGCTTCAAGGCTTGTAATTGCTTCCAAGGAATCCTCTAATGGTGGATATGGTTCTGTTTTCAAGAATCTTGAGGAAGAGAGCTTGTAGATGAAGAAATGGAAGCTTGCTTGATTTTGAAGAAACTTTGAAATCCACTTTCTCCTTCACTCTTCACCACTGATTTCACCAACCTTGACCAACCCTAATCTCATGGTGATTCACTCTTTAAATAACAACCAATGGAAGAGTCTAGATTCATCTAGAAAGCCCTAGAAAATCATGGAAAATCTCATGTAGTGATATGTGGTATCATCTCATATCATGCCTTAAGCCTTGTCATTTTGTGCCAAAATCTCCTTACAAGAGATATTGGGATTGAATGAGTGAAAAAACAAGCTTGGTTTTGCCTTATGTGAAGATTTGCAAAGGTTCCTTAATATGCAAGCATGAACTTTACAAGGTAACCCCCATTTTAAGACCTCAAATCAAAAATCTATTTGAACCATTGTTTTTAAAATGATGTTTGGATTCAAAATGACATATTGGATGACCTATTTTGGATTTGTAGATCTCCCAAACCAATTTCCAACTTGGATCCATCTAAGTTATAAGTCATTTTTAGGTCATTTTTAACCAATCTTGTAAATCCTTGCTACAAGCTTTTTCAACAACTCATGACCACTTTTCTAGCCTTAAAATCCCATTTTGAACAACTTTGATGTTTTGAGTTTTTTCATTTGAGGCTTGGAAATAGGAGATATGGCCTTTGCTTAAAATGACCTATAATCACCAAATGACCAAAATACCCCTGTCTTGTTCAAACCATAAGTTGAGTTCTACAAATCCTATCAAGGACTTCTAGTACTCTCTAGAAATACAAGAAGATGCTCTTCAACATTAATGTTGACCAAGAGATCATAGGAATCATCCTACTAGGGCAAAGGTTGTCTGCAAGTTGGGTGACTTTCAAGGACCCAGATTCACATACCTCAGATGACCTGTAATTTGTCAAAACCATAACTTGAGCTCTGCACATCCTATCAAGGACTTCTACCACTCAAATTAAATCTAAGAACAATCTCTACAACATTCATGTTGTGGGGAAGATGAGATATCAATCACATCTTGAGTTAAAACTGCCTGGAAGATAGGGATCAAACTAGGGTTTTTTTCACTGACAATCCTTAGAAACCCTAACTCAAAACTTCTCAAACTCCTCAATCATGATGAGTTGGTCTAGGAATCATCTTTATAACATCTCCTTACATTATTCCATGACCTCATGGCCCTTGGATTAGGTCTCAACCTTCTCCAAATCTTCAGCTGACCTAGGATTGACCCAGTCAAAACCCTAATTCTACCATTCATGGTTGAATCTTCTGAATTCTTGCACAATGACCTCTCTGGGCTTCATGATGGCTTTCAAGACATCTCATAGGCTTTCTCAAAGCTTCAAGTTTATTCTCAAAGTCTCAGAATCATCTGAGGAGCTCCCACAACTCTCAAGCTATGAAGCACACAACCTTGGTTTCAACCAATTCCTCTGAGGATCTCTTGAACTTTCTGATGAAGGTATCAACTTTCAAATACTTGATGGGTGAATAAATGTTGGTCAAATTTTGGGGTGCAACAGCTGCCCCTATTCAAACGGCTTGAACTTGACTGTGTGAGAAGCGAACGGCTCTCAGCCAATCAAGGTGTGAGACGGTTGAATACCGGTAAACCCGAAAATTTGCCAACTGCACAAGCACACGATACTCTGCGGGGAACAAATCTTCGAACACTGCAACACTAGCTGCTCCACAACTAGCTGGAGAAATACTGATCTGACATCGCCGTCGGAAACAAACATGATCTGACCTCGCCGTCAAAACGAACATTCAACCTCGCCGTCAAACAAACATCCAACCTCGCCGCCGGAAACAAACATAGTCTGACCTCGCCGTCAAAACGAACATTCAACCTCGCCGTCGAACAAACATCCAACCTCGCCGCTGAAAACAAACATAATCTAACCTCGCCGTCAAATCCAAACATCCAACCTCGCCGCTGGAGAAGATACAACACTGAACAACTCTGACCTGGGGTTCACCCCTGGTAAATGGAACAAAAGGTACACTTGCGTATTTGAAACTACTCCGCTGGGCATGAGAGACTCAACCGAGCACACTCTGATCTGGGTTTCTCCCTCAGAACCATAACGAACATCCAAATGCTACTGCATACTGATCTTACCGTAGAACTTCAACATCAAAGCTATATGAAACCCTGGCCCCTGGCCACTTCCAGATTCAGCTAGAAAAGATCTTCAAGTATTTCTGAAGATAATCATCCTTGGCCTTCAAGGATATAAACTTTGCCCGTCGGCAACTCTGCAGGAGGTATCTTCGACTTCAGTCTGAAGAAAATGACCCTTGGCCTTCAAGGATACATGGACCTGCCTTCAGGCAACTCCGCCTCTGCTATAAAGTATCCATGACTTCAGTCAGGGATATACTTCGGCCTTCAGTCCGGAAAATGAATCCTAAGTCATTCATGACTTTGGGGATAACCTTGCCTTCAGGCACCTTCGCTTCAGCTTGGGAAATCTATGACTTCAGTCAGAGAAGTGGTATCCTGAGCCATTCATGACTCTACGGGGATTCAAACACTTTGCCTTCAGGCAAAACTCCGCTTCAGCTGGAGAAACATCTTCGACTTCAGTCAGAAGGAACACTAGGCCGGTTATACCATAGCCCTCAGGCCTCGACTTCAGTCGGGAAAAACCGCTAGTCAATGTGGTACCATAGCCTTCAGGCCTCGACATCAGTCGGGAAAACCACAATTCACTTGATCGCAATCAATCATCACCTCAGGACAACTGACTTGGTCTTCAGGCCAACACGGATCCCCTTGCAAACTTTGGAACCTTGTCTTTAGCCACACGTTGATTCATCAACAAGGAAATCTGAATTCACAGGAACCTTCTGATATCGCCTTCAGGCGTTTACGAAGTCAATCTTTAGATTAGACATCACTGTTAGAGCAAACATATCACGCTGCTAGGGACTTCAAGAATCATCTTGAACAAACAACTCCGTTGGGCACCCTCAAGAATCATCCTGAACCGATAACCTTTCTGGAGCAAACATTCTGTTGGGGATCCCTGGAATCTTCCTGGACAACTCTTGCTGGGGATCTCAAAAATCATCTTGAGCAAACGGCCCTGCTGCGGATTTCAAGAATCATCTTGAATTGAAGACTTCGCTGGGGAGAATGTCAGGAATCATCCTGAGCACTGATCCTACGGTGGAACACCTGTAAAACAAGAATGATAATAACCTAGATCATGCGTATGATGCCTATGCTTCGGCGCCATGCCCCACACGGTGGAAATGCTATGCGTTTATGCTAAATGCTGTGCAATCATGCACAATGATGCGATCCCGTCAGCAAAATAAATGCCGAAGGGGAATTCTCCTGTCAAGGAGAAAAGCACTACTCAGATAGAGGAATCTTCCTGCTGAGGAGAACGTGGACATGCCAATATCAATCGGACTTCGTCTGGGGAATTGATCTTCCGTTGACTGCTGCAGGGAAAACAACTTCAGTTGATCTGCTGTCGGGGAAAACAACTTCAGTTGACTGCTGCAGAGGAACGAAGCTCTACGAGAACCTGGTCCTGCCGAGAGAAAGCGATGTCAATCCCGGGAGTGAACTGTGCAGCCTTCTCGGCTACTCTTCTGGGGATAATAACTCTGTGGGGAAACAACTTCAGCTGCTCAACACTCCACTGGGGAAAACCAATCATGATCTGTGTAACACCCCGATTCTGAATTCCCATTAATTGTTGAGTCTTTTAATTTATTTAATTGATGTTTGTTTTAAATTGAGAAATTATATATTGCTATGTGGTGTTTCTTATTTTATCTATTTTTACCGATTCGGAGAGTTTTCGGGGAATTAGAGTAAAAAGGGCATATTAGACATTTAGCACTTTAGTGTGAGAATTGATTGGTAAGTGTTGGAAAGAATTTGAGAGGAAAGAAATAGAGATAGAAATATAATAAGAGAGGAAAAGGAAGAAAGATAGTAACATAAGAAGAAAAACAAGAGAAAGAAAAGAGGAGAAGAGAAAGAGAAGAGAAAGTGGAGAGGAAAACCTAGAATCATCAAGGGATCATCACCAAAGCTTGCAATCGATCGTTAAGGGTGTGAAACTCCATCATCTCTTTAATGTATATGATTGTATGTGTATGTGTGTGGATTTTGTAGAGTTTCTACTCTTTTTCCACTTAGGTTAGAAGTTGGTTTTGTGAGTAGAATGAGGTTTTAATCAGTTAGAACTCGGATTTGACGATGTAGTTTAGTCGGGTGATGGTTGGGTTGTGCTATTGTGACTGGTTTGGATTTAATCGGTTGGTTGTGTGGAGTTTGGGCTTTGAGGCAGCCATGGAAGTTCTGTCTTCGCAGGCTCGCCAGGCGAATGGCAGCGATGCTTCGCCAGGCGAAGCCCAGCGAGCTGTAGCGAAGCAAGTCAGAAGCTAACACCCTGTATTCGCTGGCAAGTTCGCCAGGCGAGGTTAGTTGGCGAAGGTTCTCCAGGCGAGTGTGTAGCGAGCCTCAGCGAGTAATTCCAGAATTACTCCCAGTGGACTTCGCTGGGGAGTTCGCCAGGCGAAGGCCAGCGAGCATTCGCTGCGTGGTTTCGCCAGGCGAAGGTTGGCGAACCTGGCAGTGTTATTTGTTTTTGCTGATTGTTCATGGCACGATGTTTGGTTGATTCAATTATGATTAATGCCTATATGAATGATTGATGTGTGGAGTGTTTCAACATGTTGTGCTGTGGGTGGCCGAAAGGCGTGAATCCTAGATTGTGGAGCCGATTGTGAATCTTAATCGTTTGATGATGTTGTGCGTTTGCTCGAATTAGATAGAAATGCATTGATGGATTAATAGGTATGTAAACCTTGTGTGAAATGGTGTTTAATGTGAATGCATGATAGTTATATGCTATGTATGTGATAAATGCAATGAATATGTTTGTGAGCATAGTATGCATTTTTGTGTCGATTGATCCCTCGGAGGATTTGCAGAACCTCGTATGATACGATGGTTATATTTGATTCCTTGGAGAATCGGTTGCATTGTGTGATTCCTTGGAGAATCAGTTGCATTGTGTGATTCCTTGGAGAATCAGTTGCATTGTGTGATTCCTTGGAGAATCAGTTGCATTGTGTGATTCCTTGAAGAATCGGTCATAACATGTAATCCCGTGGAGGATTGGTTAGAGTATTTGATTCCGTGGAGAATCTGCTGAGTACTTGATCCCGTGGAGGATCTGCTGAATATTTGATTCCGTGGAGAATCTGATGAATATTTGATTCCGTGGAGAATCTGCTGAGTACTTGATCCCGTGGAGGATCTGCTGAATACTCGATTCCTTAGGGAATTTGTTGAAATGAGTCGGTACCGCATTTGCATCTGCATAGAGTCGTGTGTCGGTCTCTATGAGTTGCATGAGTCATCTGTGTATGATGCATTGGTTGTGTGAATATAACTGTGTATGTTATATGTGATTGTTTGGAGGAAATATAGTGAATGTTCATGTGTATGTGTAGAGACATGATTATTTGTATATGCTTAATGTGGTGAGAACATAATTTGAGTATAACTTGTATAATTATGGATTTATGTATATATACAATTTTATGCATTAACTGTTATGATGTTGTTTCTCACCCTTCTGCTGTTTTATAATGCTCTATGAGGCATTGCAGAGTAGGAAGCTGGAGGTTCCTTTTTGGTGAAGCGATGCCTTCATTCTTTTTGGTCAATGGCTCTGATATGTAACATCTGGGTAGTTAGGAAGCCTTTGACTCTTTTGGAGTTACATTTGTTTTGATTCTTTTGTGATACATAGGTGTATGTATCTGCTGTGGATATGTTCTAAAGCATGAATTAACTGATGGTTGTATATAAGCTTATGAATGTGATCGATTCAATATTTGGATGTTTCCGCTTTTATTCTAAATATTGAGATGTGGGTTACCCATTGTTGCATATCTATTTTGAGCAGGTATCGTATGTGTTTAATTTCATGATAATGTGATGCGCCTCTTTTATACCATGTTTTAATTAAACTCTGATGAAATAAATTCTCTAAGTGCCTAATTGATTTATCTAATTTATTTGGGGGTATAGAAAGGGGGTGTTACATTAAGTGGTATCAGAGCCAGTGTTGAGTCAGTCGCGTCTGTCTTGTTGTTGTGTTGGTTGAACGGTTGTTTAACCTTGTTGTTATTTTTGGGAATCCTCAGAATATGGCAGGTCGTAATGACAATGCTATGGCAGCGGCGTTAGAGGCTATGGCCAGAGCTGTGCAGGGTGCACCTAACGTGAATGCGAATGATGAGTTCAGGAAGAACCAACCACCGGTGTTCAAAGGGAGATTTGATCCGGATGGTGCTCAGATATGGTTAAAGGAAATTGAGAGAATATTTAGGGTGATGGATTGTGCTGAGGGGAACAAGGTGAGACTAGGGACTCACATGCTGAGAGAAGAGGCTGATGACTGGTGGGTCAGCGTGAGGCAAGTTCTTAAGGTCGATGATGAGGAGATTACGTGGGATTTATTTCGTACTGAGTTTCTAAGGAAGTATTATCCTGAAAGTGTTAAAGGGAAGAGAGAAATGGAATTTATGGAGTTGAAACAAGGTAATATGTCGGTGGTGGACTACACCTCTAAGTTTACTGAGTTAGTGAAGTTTCACCCTCACTATGATGCGGTTACGGCGGAATTTTCCAAATGTATCAAGTATGAGAATGGCTTGCGTCCTGAGATAAAGCAAGCGGTAGGTTATCAAAGGATACGAAGATTTTCGGATTTGACCGAGTGCTGTAGGATTTACGAAGAAGACAGTAGAGCTCGTTCTACTCATTATAAGGGTTTGGGCGAGAGGAGAGGGAAGCAGCAAGTACGAAGCGGACCTTATGTGACGCCTGCTGATAAGGGGAAACATAGGGGAAACTTTGATAAGAGACCCGGAGGAGGTTCCGGTGCGATCAAATGTTTTAAGTGTGGCGTGATGGGCCACAAGTCTTATGATTGTGGAAAGTTCAAGGCGAAGTGTTCCAACTGTGGACTCTTTGGTCATGATGCAGCAGAGTGTAGAAAGAATGCTGTGAAGTGTTTTAATTGTGGCGAGGTCGGTCACATTAGCTCGAATTGTACCAAACCGAAGCAAGCTCAGGCGGGCGGAAAAGTTTTCGCATTAGCAGGTTCAGACGCTACTAATGCGGCGGATCGTTTGATTAAAGGTACATGCTTTATTAATGATATGCCTTTAGTTGCTATTATTGATACTGGAGCGACTCACTCATTCATTTCTCTTGCGTGTGCTAAGCGGTTGGATTTGTGTATGGTTTCCTTGAGTAGTGGTATGGTTATTGGGACTCCCGCTTCGAGGTCGGTAACTACTTCTTTGGTGTGTGCAAGTTGTTCTTTGACCATGTATGGTAAGGACTTCGTTATGGATTTAGTGTGTTTGCCGTTGGAAGGTTTGGACGTAATCTTGGGTATGAACTGGTTGCAATTTAATAGAGTTCATTTGGATTGCTATCACAAGTTAGTAAGGTTTCCTTCTTTGGAAGATGGTGAAAACGAGAGTTTTCTTTCCACTAAAGGGTTGAAGAAACTTTTAGCGGACGAAGCTCAGTTGTTTGGTTTGTTTGCGTCGTTGTCGGTGGAGAGCAAAGTTGAGCTCGACGTGTTTCCTGTGGTTTGTGAATTTCCTGAAGTGTTTCCGGAAGATGTTGCGGACGTGCCGCCAAAGAGAGAGGTTGAATTTTCTATTGATCTAGTTCAGGGTACTAGACCGATTTCGATGGCCCCGTATCGGATGTCGGCATCGGAGTTGGTGGAATTGAAGAAGCAGTTGACTTGTAAAGGAAAGACTTTTATTTGGGATGTTAATTGTGAAGAGAGTTTCTTGGAATTAAAGAGAAGGTTAACGACAACGCCAGTTTTGATTTTGCCGAATCCTACGGAACCTTTTGTGGTTTATTGTGATGCTTCTTTGTCAGGATTGGGTGGTGTATTGATGCAAGATGGGAAGGTTGTGGCGTATGCTTCTAGGCAGTTGAGAGTGCATGAAAAGAATTATCCTACTCATGATTTGGAGTTAGCGGCCGTAGTGTTCGTTTTGAAAATTTGGAGGCACTATCTTTATGGTGCAAGATTTGAGGTTTTTAGCAATCACAAGAGTTTGAAGTATTTGTTTGATCAAAAGGAATTGAATATGAGGCAAAGGAGATGGCTAGAACTTTTGAAAGACTATGATTTTGGTTTAAATTATCATCCGGGTAAGGCGAATGTGGTAGCCGATGCTTTAAGTCGGAAGTCGTTGCACGTGTCTACTTTGATGGTTAGAGAGTGGGAACTCTTGGAGAACTTTAGAGATTTGAGTTTGGTTTGTGAGTTAACGCCGAGTAGTGTGAAGCTTGGTATGTTGCATGTCACGAATGATTTCCTTACTACGGTGTGTGAAAAGCAAAAGTTGGATTTGAAATTTGTGGATTTGATGACGAATGGAAATGAAGATTTCAAAGTTGATGAATTAGGAGTTTTGAGGTTTCGAGGTCGTATTTGTATTCCCGATGATGCGGATTTGAAAAAGATGATATTGGAAGAGGGACATCGGAGTAACTTAAGTATTCATCCGGGAGCGAATAAGATGTATCAGGATTTGAAGAAGATCTTTTGGTGGTCTGGATTGAAAAGCGATGTCGCTCGTTTTGTGTACTCGTGTTTGACTTGTCAGAAGTCTAAGGTGGAGCATCAGAAGCCTAGTGGGTTGATGCAACCGTTGGATATTCCAGAATGGAAATGGGATAGTATATCGATGGATTTTGTTACGGGATTGCCGAATACACAAAGAGGACATAATGCTATTTGGGTGATTGTTGATAGGCTTACTAAATCGGCTCACTTTATTCCGATTGATATTACTTATTCTTTGGAAAGGTTGGCCGAGATTTATGTTGGCACTATTGTGAAGCTTCATGGAGTTCCTAAGAGTATTGTGTCGGATAGAGATCCTAGATTTACTTCAAGATTTTGGGAGAGTTTGCAAGGTGCCTTGGGTTCTAAGTTGAGATTGAGTTCGGCATATCATCCGCAAACAAATGGTCAAACCGAGAGGACGATTCAATCGTTAGAGGATCTGTTGCGTGCTTGTGTGCTTGAACAAGGTGGTGCGTGGGACGGTTATTTAGCGTTGATTGAGTTCACCTATAATAACAGTTTCCATTCGAGTATTGGTATGGCGCCATTTGAGGCTTTATATGGACGGAGATGTCGAACACCTCTGTGTTGGCATGAGACGGGTGAAAGGTCGGTAGTTGGTCCTGAAATGGTACAGCAAACGACGAAAAAGGTGAAATTTATTCGGGAAAAGATGAGAGCTTCTCAGAGTAGACAGAAAAGTTATCATGATAAAAGGAGAAAGGATCTCGAGTTTCTAGAGGGCGACCATGTGTTTTTGAGAGTTACACCGGTTACGGGTGTGGGTCGTGCTTTGAAGTCGAGAAAGTTGACTTCTCGTTTTATTGGTCCGTATCAGATTGTCGCACGAGTTGGTGGTGTGGCTTATCGTGTGGCGTTGCCTCCGAACCTTTCGAATTTGCATGATGTATTCCATGTCTCGCAACTTCGGAAGTATGTTCCGGATCCGTCACATGTTATTCCAATGGATGAAGTGGAAGTAAGAGATAACCTTACAGTTGAAGTTTTACTGGTTAGTATTTTGGACCGTGAAGTTAAGAAACTAAGAGGCAAGGAAATTGCGCTTGTGAAAGTATCCTGGGGAGGTGCCGCGGAAGGCAACATGACTTGGGAATTGGAGAGCAAGATGCGAGAGTCGCATCCGGAGTTGTTTGAATAAGGTAATATTTTCGAGGACGAAAATTTCTAAAGTGGGGGAGAGTTGTAACGCCCCGATTCTGAATTCCCATTAATTGTTGAGTCTTTTAATTTATTTAATTGATGTTTGTTTTAAATTGAGAAATTATATATTGCTATGTGGTGTTTGCTTATTTTATCTATTTTTACCGATTCGGAGAGTTTTCGGGGAATTAGAGTAAAAGGGCATATTAGACATTTAGCACTTTAGTGTGAGAATTGATTGGTAAGTGTTGGAAAGAATTTGAGAGGAAAGAAATAGAGATAGAAATAGAATAAGAGAGGAAAAGGAAGAAAGATAGTAACATAAGAAGAAAAACAAGAGAAAGAAAAGAGGAGAAGAGAAAGAGAAGAGAAAGTGGAGAGGAAAACCTAGAATCATCAAGGGATCATCACCAAAGCTTGCAATCGATCGGTAAGGGTGTGAAACTCCATCATCTCTTTAATGTATATGATTGTATGTGTATGTGTGTGGATTTTGTAGAGTTTCTACTCTTTTTCGACTTAGGTTAGAAGTTGGTTTTGTGAGTAGAATGAGGTTTTAATCGGTTAGAACTCGGATTTGACGATGTAGTTTAGTCGGGTGATGGTTGGGTTGTGCTATTGTGACTGGTTTGGATTTAATCGGTTGGTTGTATGGAGTTTGGGCTTTGAGGCAGCCATGGAAGTTTTGTCTTCGCAGGCTCGCCAGGCGAATGGCAGCGAAGCTTCGCCAGGCGAAGCCCAGCGAGCTGTAGCGAAGCAAGTCAGAAGCTAACACCCTGTATTCGCTGGCAAGTTCGCCAGGCGAGGTTAGTTGGCGAAGGTTCGCCAAGCGAGTGTGTAGCGAGCCTCAGCGAGTAATTCCAGAATTACTCCCAGTGGACTTCGCTGGGGAGTTCGCCAGGCGAAGGCCAGCGAGCATTCGCTGCGTGGTTTCGCCAGGCGAAGGTTGGCGAACCTGGCAGTGTTATTTGTTTTTGCTGATTGTTCATGGCACGATGTTTGGTTGATTCAATTATGATTAATGCCTATATGAATGATTGATGTGTGGAGTGTTTCAACATGTTGTGCTGTGGGTGGCCGAAAGGCGTGAATCCTAGATTGTGGAGCCGATTGTGAATCTTAATCGTTTGATGATGTTGTGCGTTTGCTCGAATTAGATAGAAATGCATTGATGGATTAATAGGTATGTAAACCTTGTGTGAAATGGTGTTTAATGTGAATGCATGATAGTTATATGCTATGTATGTGATAAATGCAATGAATATGTTTGTGAGCATAGTATGCATTTTTGTGTCGATTGATCCCTCGGAGGATTTGCAGAACCTCGTATGATACGATGGTTATATTTGATTCCTTGGAGAATCGGTTGCATTGTGTGATTCCTTGGAGAATCAGTTGCATTGTGTGATTCCTTGGAGAATCAGTTGCATTGTGTGATTCCTTGGAGAATCAGTTGCATTGTGTGATTCCTCGAAGAATCGGTCATAACATGTAATCCCGTGGAGGATTGGTTAGAGTATTTGATTCCGTGGAGAATCTGCTGAGTACTTGATCCCGTGGAGGATCTGCTGAATATTCGATTCCGTGGAGAATCTGATGAATATTTGATTCCGTGGAGAATCTGCTGAGTACTTGATCCCGTGGAGGATCTGCTGAATACTCGATTCCTTAGGGAATTTGTTGAAATGAGTCGGTACCGCATTTGCATCTGCATAGAGTCGTGTGTCGGTCTCTATGAGTTGCATGAGTCATCTGTGTATGATGCATTGGTTGTGTGAATATAACTGTGTATGTTATATGTGATTGTTTGGAGGAAATATAGTGAATGTTCATGTGTATGTGTAGAGACATGATTATTTGTATATGCTTAATGTGGTGAGAACATAATTTGAGTATAACTTGTATAATTATGGATTTATGTATATATACAATTTTATGCATTAACTGTTATGATGTTGTTTCTCACCCTTCTGCTGTTTTATAATGCTCTATGAGGCATTGCAGAGTAGGAAGCTGGAGGTTCCTTTTTGGTGAAGCGATGCCTTCATTCTTTTTGGTCAATGGCTCTGATATGTAACATCTGGGTAGTTAGGAAGCCTTTGACTCTTTTGGAGTTACATTTGTTTTGATTCTTTTGTGATACATAGGTGTATGTATCTGCTGTGGATATGTTGTAAAGCATGAATTAACTGATGGTTGTATATAAGCTTATGAATGTGATCGATTCAATATTTGGATGTTTCCGCTTTTATTCTAAATATTGAGATGTGGGTTACCCATTGTTGCATATCTATTTTGAGCAGGTATCGTATGTGTTTAATTTCATGATAATGTGATGCGCCTCTTTTATACCATGTTTTAATTAAACTCTGATGAAATAAATTCTCTAAGTGCCTAATTGATTTATCTAATTTATTTGGGGGTATAGAAAGGGGGTGTTACAATCTGATCCACTTCCAAGGATTCGGCTCTCCTGGATATCTGCAAACTCGGCCGAGGAAGGAGAAGTCATTCTACTTCGCTGGAGAGAGTGTGACTCTGGGGAAAATACAGCATCAGCTGCTCAACATCTGCTAGGGAAAATCCCCTCATGGTCTCAACTGCTTCCAGGGATTCGGCTCTCCTGGGGGTTTGCGGACTCAGCCGGGGCGAGAGAAATCATTCTACTTCACTGGAGGGTACAATTCTGATGAGGAGTTCTAATTCCGCTGGGGAAGAAGGAATCATCCGACTTCGGGGGAGAGTACAACTCTGCAGGGGAATCTCAACATCAGTTGTTCCAACACTCTACTGGGGAAGAGGGAATCATCCGACTTCGGGAGAGAATACGGCTCTGGTGGGGAATTTCAATTCCGCGGGAGACTTCAGTCTGGCACCATCAGTTACTGCATACTTTGGCGTATGAATAGCTTCCTGCGCATCCTGCACTTGTGACCCGGTGTTGGGGAGACACCTGCTTCGGCGACTTTACTGGGGAAAACACGAGCTTCGGCACCCGTACCTCTCTATGAAATCTCCACTTGTGACCCGGTGCTGGGGGAGAATACGAGCTTTGGCGCGCGACTCAGTTGAGAAGACGACGTTCCTTCAGGATGCGTCTGCTTGGAGAAGAGAATCCTCTGCCTGGGGAGCCATACCAATGCTCACCTTCTTGCGTTCAGATTCTGCGGAGGAGAGACTACTGAACTCTGCCGGAGAAGGAGGACTCGCCCTGCTTCGGGGATGCGCACGGCACATCTTCTGGAAAGCGCTACACCTGCAACAACACAAACAAACAGACAAGATACCCTCCTCAAAGGGGCCTATCAAGGTTATTATCTCGTGACAATATTCAGGTAATTAATTGTTTCAACAATCAATGGACCTAGGCCCGTAAGTTTATGTATGCGCATTTTATCAAAAACATCGGCGTTTTCATTCGCAAACAAAACAGATAAATGCTAAACAGGCAAGCAGAATTGCTGAATAACATGCATTTTATTGATGGTGACCCCTGAATGGGAAAAATGTTTTACAACAGAGGCAAACTCCTGGAATGAGGAAGCCGCGCAAAAATAAAACATAAATATACATCAGTATATACAAATGTCGGCAACGAGGCATAGACGAACACCATGAGTTGATCCCTCTAAGACCCACTCGACTTCGATATTTCTCCGACGCTTCAGCTTCGGAAGAGATTTGATTCAGATAACCGGCCCTCAGGTGTTCCAAACCAATAAACAATGAAAGTCCACACGAGGAACGCAGTCATTTGCTTATTCAAATCCCTAACTTTTGCGTGAACCGCCCTTTACGGGTTTTCAGTTCACCGGGATACCCTTTTTTGCTGAAGCCGCCCAGTGTAGGTTTTCGACTTCGCGGGTGTACATATTTTTTCAATATATCCCTAATTTTTGCCCGAACCTTTTATTCTGTTTTTGGTTCGCCAGGATGCCCCTTTTTTGCCTGGACTCTTTCTTTTTTGTCCAGCGGGTCTCTTTCAAGCAAAGTATTTTTTAACTGCGTCCGCGTTCACTGGGGATGCAAAATCTTCACCATCCATCGTGGATAACAACAAAGCTCCTCCCGAGAAGACCTTGCTGACGACATACGGCCCTTCGTAATTCGGAGTCCACTTGCCCCGGTGATCGGAGTGTGGTGGAAGAATCTTCTTCAGGACGAGATCACCCGTCTGAAAGCTTCTAGGACGCACCTTCTTATCATAAGCTTTCTTCATTCAGCTTTGGTACAGGCGACCAAATGCAATTGATGCTAACCTCTTCTCGTCCATCAGGCTGAGTTGGTTCAAACGATTCGTAATCCATTCTGCCTCGTCGAGTTTCACATCAACCAAAACTCGCAAAGAAGGAATCTCCACTTCTAACGGTAGGACAGCTTCCATGCCGTACTCCAAGGAGAAAGGAGTTGCCCCGGTCGACGTACGCACCGTCGTACGATAACCGTGCAAGGCAAACGGCAGCATCTCGTGCCAATCTTTGTATGTCACAACCATCTTCTGAACAATCTTCTTAATGTTCTTGTTGGCGGCTTCGACGGCGCCATTCATCTTCGGCCGGTAAGGAGATGAGTTGTGGTGTTCAATCTTGAAGCTCTGGCACAGCTCCTTCATCATCTTGTTATTCAAATTCGAACCATTATCAGTAATGATCCGCTCGGGAACTCCATAACGACAGATGATGTCCCTCTTATGAATTTAGCTACCACCTGCTTGGTCACATTAGCGTACGAGGCTGCCTCCACCCATTTGGTGAAGTAGTCGATAGCTACCAGAATGAAACGATGACCATTGGATGCAGTGGGCTCGATCTTGCCTATCATGTCGATGCCCCACATGGAGAACGGCCAAGGGGAGGACATGACATTCAATGGGCACGGCGGCACATGAACTTTATCAGCATAAATCTGGCATTTATGACATTTCTTCGCGAATCTGAAGCAATCCGACTCCATAGTCAGCCAGTAATACCCTGCTCTCAGGATCTTTCTCGTCATGGCATGCCCGCCGGCGTGCGTACCAAATGTGCCCTCATGGACTTCTTCCATGAGCATACTCGCCTCTTTCTCATCTACACATCTGAGTAGCACGAGATCGTGGTTTCTCTTATACAACACTCCATCAGGATTGAGATAAAAGTTTCCAGATAGCCTCCTCAGAGTCTTCTTATCCTGGGTTGACGCACCCGCAGGATACTCCTTAGTCATAAGGAAGGTCTGGATGTCGTGGAACCATGGCTTGCCGTCGGCGGCATCCTCGATTGCAAAGACAAATGCCGGTCTGTCAAGACGCGAAAGAACAATGCTTGGAGCTTCATTCCAAAGATTGACTTTATACATTGAAGCCAACGTGGCTAAGGCATCAGCTATCTGATTTTCAGCCCTGGGTACATGATGGAGTTCCACTCGATCGAAGAACGGAAGCAGCCTCCTGGCATAATTCATGTACGGCACCAAATTCGCTTGACGAGTTTCCCACTCCCCTTTAATCTGATTGATTACAAGAGCTGAGTCACCATATACGTCTAGATTCTTGATTCTCAAATCAATTGCCTCTTCTAGACCCATAATACATGCTTCATACTCTGCCTCATTGTTGGTAACTGGGAACGTCAGTCTCGCAGTAAACGGGATGTGGGATCCGTGAGGAGTCGTGATGATAGCCCCGATACCACTTCCATAGGAATTAACCGCTCCGTCGAATATCAACTTCCATTGAGACGTCCTATCTGGCCCCTCACCGGGCAATGGCTCATCGCAATCCTTCGCTTTGAGAAACATAATATCCTCGTCAGGGAATTCGAACTTCATCGGCTGATAATCCTCGATTGGCTATTCGGCAAGGTAATCAGACAATACGCTTCCCTTAATGGCTTTCTGGGAGACATACTGAATATCATATTCCGTTAACACCATTTGCCATCTGGCAATCCTGCCCGAAAGAGCCTGCTTCTCGAAGACGTACTTGATCGGATCCATCTTCGAAATTAGCATAGTGGTGTGATTGAGCATATACTGTCGTAGACGTTTGACAGCCCAAGCTAATGCACAACACGTCTTCTCCAGCATCGAGTATCGAGATTCACACTCAGTGAACTTTTTACTCAAATAATAAATGGCATGCTCCTTTCTGCCCGTCTCGTCGTGCTGACCGAGAACACACCCCATACTATTCTCCAGAACCGTCAGGTACATGATTAATGGCCGTCCAGCCACTGGGGGTATCAGGATTCGAGGTTCTTGAAGATACTGCTTTATCTTATCGAATGCCTTCTGACAATCCTCATTCCAAGTAATTGCCTGATCTTTCTTTAAAAGCTTGAACATCGGTTCACAAGTGGCCGTGAGCTGAGAGATAAACCTTGCAATGTAGTTTATTCGGCCCAAGAAACCACGAATTTCTTTTTCTGTTTTCGGCGCTGGCATTTCTTGAATAGCTTTTATTTTCGCAGGATCAACTTCGATACCCCGTTCACTAATGATAAACCCCAATAACTTTCCGGACCGCACTCCGAAAGTGCACTTGTTAGGATTCAGCCTCAGCCTGAACTTCCTAAGCCTCTCAAAAAGCTTCAATAAGTTGACCAGATGCTCTTCCTCCATTTGGGACTTTGCAATCATGTCATCAACATAGACCTCGATCTCATGATGAATCATATCATGAAACAAAGTTACCATTGCTCGCTGGTAAGTGGCCCCTGCGTTCTTCAGACCGAAGGGCATTACCTTATAGAAAAATGTTCCCCAGGGGGTGATAAATGTCGTTTTCTCCATGTCTTCCGGTGCCATCTTAATCTGATTGTAACCGGAGAAGCCATCCATGAACGAAAACACGGAAAACTGGGTTGTGTTGTCGACCAACACATCGATATGAGGCAACGGGAAATCATCCTTAGGGTTCGCCCTATTCAAATCCCGATAATCGACGCACATGTGTACCTTACCGTCCTTCTTCGGTACAGGCACTATGTTAGCGACCCACGGAGGGTAAGTGGTAACGGCTAGAAATCCTGCGTCCAACTGCTTCTGGACTTCTTCTTTGATTTTTACAGCCATATCTGGTCTCGTCCTCCTAAGCTTCTGCTTGACTGGAGGGCAATCCTCTCGCAACGGCAAGCGATGAACCACGATGTATGTGTCAAGTCCGGGCATATCTTCGTATGACCAAGCAAAGACGTCACTATACTCTCGAAGCATCTCGACCAGTCTATGCTTGACATCATTCTGCAGCGCAGCCCCTATTCTGACATTTCGGACGAGCTCTTCAGAACCCAGATTTATGATCTCAATATCTTCCTCGTGAGGCAGAATAACCTTTTCCTCTTGTCTCAACAAGCGGACCAACTCTTCCGGAAGGTCTTCGTCTTCATCAATCTCATCCTCGGCTTGATATATCGGGCAATCGAAGTCGTAGTGAGCCGTAGAGGGTCCAGAGTCGATGTCGTCTGTTATGTGGATCCTGCAATAACAAGGGTTAAGTTTAAAGCAAGAATATGCAGGTTAGCACAAACCCCGTTGCCATTTTACTGTTTTTCAAAATAAACATAAAACAGGAATAACAGAGAACACAATATTTGAGTACGAAGAAAACGCCTTTGATTTATTAACAAAATGCATGTACATAATCCAACAAGGCCCTGACAATAAAACCACTATGCCCCGGGCAGGACATAGGGTTGTACAAAGATTGTAAAAAGTAAATCATTACTCTTCACTTGTCAGCTGGATAATCTCCTTGATGGTCCAATTGTTGAGGCGCTCGCCCGGCTTGCTTGGCTGAATCCAGGCGTCAAGATCACAATCGCTATCCCCGCTGTCCTCAGACGCTGCGTTGATGCTTTCGAAAATCACTCCGCCCCTGGTAAATAGGATCGGCCCCTTCCCACGAGACGAACTGCTAGACGAAGAAGATGAAGCTTCAGCTTCAGGAGAATACCCTAATCCAAACTTATCCTGCTTGATCGGTATCTCCAAAACATGCCCCCAGCCTGGGGTGGAACCGGCTTCGACGACGGCTCGAGCTTCTTTGAACGAGGAGAGATTCATCTCTTGCTTCTCTACGATGACAGGAGCTACCTCTTTCACCTTGACGATTTCAAATGCTTGGCAGAGAGTTTCATGGATTTCGCCATCCATTTCAACATACTTAAAGGATGACAAGTGGCTCACCATAATGTCCTCCTCACCACAGACGGTTACTATGCTTCCCCTGACAGCATATTTGAGCTTTTGATGCAGCGTGGACGTCACGGCACCAGCAACATAGATCCATGGCCGACCTAAGAGGCAACTGTAGGCAGGCATGATATCCATGATATAAAAGACCGTATCAAACGTCTCTGGACCAACCTGAATCGGCAGGGTCAACTCTCCGAAAACGTGGCGCTTAGTTCCGTCAAATGCTTTCACCACCAGATCACTGGGCGTGCAAAGCAATCCACGAGTATCCAACTTCATTAGTGCCTTCTTCGGAAGCACATTAAGCGACAAACCCGTGTCCACTAGGACATGCGACATGATAGTGCCTCTGCACTCTATCGAGACGTGCAAGGCGCTGTTGTGATCTCTCCCTTTAGGAGTCAGCTCTAAATTTGTGAAACCTAGCCCATTGCCAGCATTAACATGGGATACCACCTCTTCTAGGTGATTTACTGATATCTCCTGCGGCACGTAGGCAGCGTTCAATACCTTCAGTAATGCGTCGCGGTGCGCTTCAGAACACAGCAACAAGTTGAGAATAGAAATTTTTTACGGAGTCTGATGAAGATGATCTACAATCTTGTAGTCGCTCTTCTTGATTAACCGCATGAACTCCTCAGCACATTTAACTAGCAAATCCTTCTCTGCCCCACAAGGGACCTCTTCGACGGCTTTGCCTTTACCCTTATCAACAGCATCAGCTCTGACCACTTTCTCTGCCGCAACCTCTGTCGGCGCAAACACTCTTCCGCTTCGAGTAATACCACTGACCCCGGCGAGACTCTGCACAGTCGATCCGTACGGCTCTAGCTCTATCTTCTGACCATTGCAATAGACCTCGGCGCCGTAATGCCACGGAACGGCGTTAGTGCTCTCGAATGGGATTGGCCCGGCCCTGGTAATAGTAATTGTAGGTGGTCGGGGTGCAGAAATGGTAATAGGTCGACGAGGAATAGTGATGGTGGCGACTTCATCTGCCTGCTTCAGTACAACCTCCCCTGATACACTTTCGACTCTCCGGCTGAACTGCAAAATACCCTCAGACATCAGACTTTGGATACCTTCTACCAGCTGCTCACACCCATCAGGATGTGTAGCACAAGCCACGCATAACTCTCCGCATCCTGGAAAGAACCCCTTCTTCAACAACTTAGCTTTGACGAAGCTAAGCGGCGTTTTCAAGTCTTTGACATCAGTCAGCAAATCTGCACTCTCCTCGGTGATAATGGCGTTCACTCCGCCTCCCCTATGATGAGGCATAGGGTTTTTGGTAACATTGGGCACATTATCAGAAAAGTTAATAACCTTGGCATCTACCAAGGCCTGCACCTTGTGCTTAAAGGCTTTGCAGTTCTCAATCGTATGGCCTGGTGCCCCAGTATGGAAATCACAAGTGGCATTTGCGTCATACCCCGGTGGTGGTGCCCCTGTTAAGGGAGCCAACGTCCTCTTTTGCACTAAATGAAGCTGAAGCAAAGTTTGTAGAAGCTGCGCATACGACATAGGTGGAGCTTCAAAGTGACGACTTGCCAAAGGAGCCCGACTCTGATATTTCCTATACCCCTGCTGATTCTGTTGTTGCGGTTGCTGCTGCTGCTGCGGCGGAGCAGCTGGGATATTTATGCTAGCAATCTGCTGCTGAGGGCCCTTGCCCTTTCTCCGAGCATTAGTGACAGCACTGGCATCTCCTTCTCGATGCTTGCTAGCGTAAGGTTTCTTACCACCTCCTCCAGCTGAGGATGATTCACCTTGGATTTTTCCGATTTTTATACCGTTCTCGACGTGCTCGCCCATAGTGATGAGAGTCGAGAATGTCCCAGACATGCCACTGACTAGCTTTTCATAATAGATTCTAGGAAGGGTAGCCACGAACATTTGCACTAGCTCGCGCTCAACCATCGGCGGTTGAACCCGAGCAGCCAATTCACGCCACCGCTGGGCGTACTCTTTAAAGCTTTCATTATTCCGCTGTGAAAGATTCTGGAGCTGAACTCGGTTGGGGGCCAAGTCGCTATTGTACTGATAGTGGAGGACGAACGCTTCAGCGAGATCCTTCCAGGTGCGTACGGTAGCGGGCTCCAAGCCCATATACCATTCGAGGGATGGACCAGAAAGACTATCTTGGAAGAAGTGCATCAGCAACTTCTCATCGTCAGAATAGGCAGACATCTTTCTATAATAAGATCGAAGGTGGACACGAGGGCAAGTAGTATCCTTATACTTCTCAAAGACAGGCACCTTAAACTTATGAGGTACCTTGAAATCGGCAATTAACCCCAGCTTGGACATATCAACGCCCAAAGTATTCTGATTTTCAATGTCTCTCATTTTGTCTTCCAGTGCTTTGAACCTGAGCCGAGCTTCAGCATTCAACTCTGCTTCTATACCTCTTTGAGAAAACACGTCATCTTGATGATCCTCAAGCCACGGTTGAGGCACCAACAGATTTCCGACACCAGCATTGTCGTTGACCGGCCCTATGTTGATATTAGCTCCCAGACTACCATTGTCGGCGCCCGTCGCATTGAGTCCGATATTAGTCATCAGATTGCCGTTAGCACTGCCGTTGCCCCCGGCAACAGGAACAACATTCTGTGGAGCATCCACTGGAGGAGGAGTAGGCACAGCCCCGCCATGAAGTATGCCGTTACTATCAACCCTGGAGATTAAAGGTTGAACCAAAGTACGAAGCTGGTCCTGACCATTAGCAACTACCTGCATCAGTTCCATAAACCGATCCATCCGTTCACGGAGCTCTTGAACATCTGACTGCACCTGATCCATGATCCTAGTCTGATTAGCTCGAGTTGAGTAACGGTGAATGAGTCTCTGATCAATCCTGGAGACTGGAAGCAGCTCGGAACCTGTGAACCTGAAAAACCTGTAAACATTAAAGGTTAGGAAAATCAACAAAATGTACGCCATGCAAATGCTTCATGCAGATGCATGCGTGTGTCTGTGTGCTTGGGAGATTTCCCCCGATCCTAGTGCCTTAGTGCCAGTGCTGACAATAATAAGAGGAAGAAGTCCGAGCCCAATCATGGAAACATCAATCTCATATATATATATATATATATATATATGGAAAGGCCTGTCAAGGCAGTACACAGTATCAGCGAGTACAAAACAAATCAACATCATGACCTCAGCCAACAAGTCTGGTGATGGTCAGCATACAGCAAAGATCAAAACAACAGGAATACAACTAGTCAAGTACGGCCACGGGCGCGATACTCTGCTAATAACTCCTTCGTCTCTGGATGATCTGGCAAAGTGAGCAACCCCTCGACGAGTAGTTCCCTCTGCATAATGGTATGCTGAAGCCCCTGAACTGAACTTTCCCATGCTCCTTCGCCAAAGCAATCCTCCAGTTTCCGCTTCTTAGACTCAAACATCAGCTTATGCTCCTTCAGGTTAGCAAGGGCTTTGTTGAGTTGGCCTTCGGCGGCGTATCTGCGGGCGGTCTCTTCATCAAACCTCCGCTCACTGTCCTTTACTTCGGCTTCCAGCTTAGATATCTGTAGCATCAGCTTGTCCTCTCGCTCCTTCCTGGTGGCCAGGGAGGTCTTCCAATGCTGGTCGAACTTAGATATCCTCCGATATGCCTCGTCTAAATGCTGCTTCTTTGTAGCTAGTACATCATTAACAGCCCTGAAGTCCTGACCCAAGCGTTCCCGATCAGCAATCTTCTTTGCCAAGTCTGCACCCAGTTGGTTCACCGACTCTGTTTGCTTTTTAAAAGCATGTACGACTTCGTTCCTTTCACTTCGAAGCTGAGCTAACTCCTTCTCCAATTCTGCGTTCGCCCGCTTCAGTTCATCCCGCTCGGCTAATACCTGGTTGTGCTGATGAATGGACACAGTGGTAGGCTCTTCGACTGGTGGAGGACTCTCTGGTCTGACATGAGGAAATGGCATCCCTATAGCGTTGGCTCTGGCTCTGATCCAAGCTGAATAAGGAGGGTAGGCTTGACTGTTGCTCTTTCCCAACAAAGGCTTTCCCCTCTTGCTGATACTGTTCCACGCACGCTGAAGCTTGGACAAAAAATCCCCCTCTAGAGTACCCGTGAGGTACAGAGATTCCTGTACCTCTTCCTCCTTCGGCGGGGTCCTCAAAGCATATGCGAACTGACGAACTAGCAATGACGGATTGTAGTTGATGCAACCCTTTCTACCTATCAGGGGTACATTAGGAAACCCACTACAACTGAAGATTACCTCGGTACCTAGCCTGTCCCTGTCAACGAACCAATCAATATCTTCTGCAGACAAACTCATCAGACGCTCAGGCCACTCAGTTGTGGCTGCAGACAAGACGAAAGAACCCCTCTTGGGCAAATGACTATCAAACCATTTGTACAGCAACGGTACGCAGCATGAGACATTCTTCCCTCTCCGGTTCTCATTCTTGTAATGTACTGAGTGATAGACATCCCCGATCAAAGTAGGGACTGGATTCCCTGAGGCGAAGATGTGAAATGCATCAAAGTCTACGAAATCAGGCATGTTGGGGAACAGGATAATGCCATATATGCATAAAGCGAGGATGGCATTGAATGCGTCCCAACATTTGTCCTTAGCACACTGCTGAGCCTTAGCTATCAGAAACTGCAAGGAGAACCCAGGAACCTTGTTCCAACTCGTCACTACTAACTCAGAGGCGCCCAAATGGAGTGAAGAAGCTAAACCAGCCAGATCAGGCTCAGCATCCATGTGGACAAAAGGCATCTGCCTTTTGATAGGCACACCCAGCAAATCAGCATACTCTTCCAGCGTCGGCGCGAGAACGAAGTCCTGAAAAGTGAAACACCTCAGAGGAGGGTCATAGAACTGCAGAAGAGCATGTAACCCATTCAACTCGGACGTAGAAGGTTTACAAACCAGACCGAGCAACCTGCCATAAGACTTCCTGAACCCATCCTTCACAGAATCACCTGCTAGAGCTATCAACCCAGTCAACTTCGACACATCAGGGGTCGGGAACTTGTACGCAACAGTCTTCCTGAGAGAGGCCATAAGAATACAATAGGAGGCGAGAAATCCTGGATCGGGGAAACGGTACCTACAACACAGACACACGTTAATGGAATGCAAATGAACATGCAAACTAATGCAAAATGCAGGCATGCAATAATATATCCGGATAGCTGCTGTGGAGATTCCGTATCAACAATCACTGATGAGAAGAAAACCCTGGTGTAAGACCACTAATCTGATCTGCTAAGAATAACCATCACATACACAGGATCAGAATTCTGCTCTGTTGAGAACGAATGGCTGATAATAAGGACCTCGGATGTATGATCAAGAAACATCTGCTGATGAAGTCTTCAGACCCCAAATCAAAAATCTGCCCTATCAAGAACAATCACACAGCTGCTGATGAGATCTTCAGACCCCACTCAAAATCTGCTCTATCAAGAACAAACCACTAATGACAATACTCTGATCAAAACCTGCTCTATCAAGAACAGACATACACCTGATGATAAGATCCTCTGATCAAAACCTGCTCCATCAAGAACAGACAAATCTGCGACTGAGAAACCCTGGTACCAACATAACTGATTCACTGTCACGAAAACCAGGTAGTCTGAAGGTCAAAGTTTCCTGCAATAAACCCAGCCCGCTCACAGGCATGGACCTAAACTGACTCAAGGTACGGCATCCTATGCGTTCATTAGCGTCACAGACTTTCAAAACTGACGATACGATTCCCAGAAGGAGTGGCATCATCAAGTCTTGAAGAGGCCTCACTTAGCTGAATCACAAATGATCGGTCCCCAGAGTCGACAATCCACCAAACCAGCAACCGTCTCAACCCAAAGGGTTGAAAGTGAAGCCAACCGGATGAACCTCGTCTGAGTGTCGATTTCATGAGACACTAGTGCCTGCAAAGCAAGCACGCGCCCACTAATTTCCACTCTAAGTCTATGGTGCACTCAAGCCTGGGTCTAGATTCTCACTCATCAGAACTCCCATCCCACAACAGCACAAATAATCATATTATACTGAACATAAAATGCGGGAAATAAAGTGCGAGAAGTAAAAATGCGATAAATAAACGCAATCCAACGAGTAAATACACAAACGGTAGGATTGACTCGCAGGGAACCGTTGGAGTCCCCAGCAGAGTCGCCAGCTGTCGCTTGCGCGAAAATAAGGTGCCGGCATGACAGAAGAGTCGCCACCTTTCGTTATTTATCCCTTAGAGCGGGAAAGGAAACGATCGGAGAAACCTGACGAAAAAGGGTAAGACAAGGTCATCGCAACCATTGTCTGGGTTCGGGAGTCGGTTACGCAAGGGGAAGGTATTAGCACCCCTCACGTCCGTCGTACTCGACGGGATCCTCGCTTGTTGTGTTTACTTGGACGGGTTGGTTTTATTCTATCTACCTATCAAGGCTGGCTGAAAAAGAAAAGAAAAATGACTCGGCAAAGCGTCGCACTTTATGCCTACGTATTCTCATCAGAGAATGAGAAATCAGAGTCAACGTAGTTCGGCCTACGAAGGGTTATGGGGGAAGGTAGCTCGCCAAGACTTTGCCATCTTGTGCCTACGTACTCTCAACAGGCATGAGAGATCAGAGCTCACGTAGTTCGGGAAACTACGGTTTATTTCCTGTTTACGAAAGAAATGTTTTTTTATTGTGTTTGCGATTTCAACCGCACTAGAGACTATGACCTGAGAGTGAATGCGTCGCATGTCACCCAAAGGGTACCATACTAAACATCCCGACTATGGAAAAGAAACTCTCTCACAATCCTTTCTCAGATAGCTTAAGGCTCGTAACGTACGAAAGAAATCATTCATGATTACTGTATTTTAAACTGTTTTGAGATGAGAAGAGAACCGGCCCAACTAGGAGGGAGACTATCAAGTCCTACTGTTGTCATGCCATGGATTCATCCTATGGTTGAGGTTTGAACAGGGAACTCCTAGATGTTGTCATGCATAGGTTTCAACCTAAAAGTCTATCATCAAATCCTTATCCAAGGAAATGAGAGTCCTAAGGGATCATGTCAATGATACACCAAAACAGACAAAGCATCAGCTTAACAGTAAAATGCATGCAATGCAAGTGAGGGAGGAAATGTGTGTGGGGCTTCAGCCTCCACAAGCTCGTCTCAACCTCAAGCCAGTCATGAAATAACAGTAATCATACTGAGAAATAAACAACATGCTATCAAGCAATAAACAGTAAACTGCAATCATACAGATAAAAGAAATGAAATGCCATCAGGCGAACAAACCACATGGGCAAGGGAGCTGGGCTCTACCGAATACCCGCAAGCAAAGCCATGCAATAACAATACAAGCAGAGGGAGCAACTCAACCTCTAATGCAATCATGCTCCTAGACTGAACTTATTCTAGATGAACTTAATCTAATGCAACAGACAAATCAAGCGAAACAAACAATACAGAAAAGAAAACAGAAGAAAGCTTCAGCTCCTCCAGCAGCTACTCAGTCCTCAGACTTCAATCATCAACTGCTTTCCAGGTTTCAACCCTACAATATGAGTTTCAACTCATCTTCTCCCTTAAGCTTCAGCTTCTTTGATCAGCTCCACCTTCAGGCTTCACTATCTTCAGGGATCTTCAAGTATCAACTTGATCTTCATGCTCTTCAAGCTTCAGCTAGAATGACAGTCTTCAAGGATTCATCCTCTTCAATAATCTTCAATTAAGTCTTCATCTTCATGCTCAGGCTCTGACAGCTCTAAAGACAGATCAAACAGAGAAAAATCACTACTGGATAAGCTGGGGGATATTGAACTGCTTATTTGATCACCAAAGGTGACCTATAAGGGTTCAATATCAAATGAAGGGTTCCCTCAAAAGTTCTACCTCCTGGGTATAACACTAATCCCTCCAAAGGAGAGAGGTGTATGCCCTGGAAGGACTTTGAATCACAGGGAGGAATGGATGTGAAGAATACTATCCATGTTTGAGAAAGAAGTTTATCTAACTGAGCTCTATCCTGATCCTATCTCTGAAACAAAAGCAAAAACCTAAGACTAAAGCCTCCAAGCTCAACTTCAATCTTCAAATGCTTCTCAATGCTCCTTAATGCTCCATCAAGCTCCACAAGGCCAACCAAGCACAAAAAGAAAGCAAAACAAGCAAGCACCCAAAATACAATGCCCACAAGGCAACACACATACTAACCATACATTCAAAAATCAATTAAAAATACTAAAATACTATATAATATTCTAGTAAAATTCTAGGGGATTCTATACATACCTACACTTAACCCATATATTCCCCATACTCTAATCTTGACCTAAAAACCCAAAACAAAATTGTTAAGTCTACTTATGTTGAATAAAACCCTAATTTTGTTATGCTAATGCTAGCCTAAACAAACTAATCAAATTTTAATCTACAAATCATGAATTAAATCCTATGGGAAACTATGATTCAATATCTAACTATGCCAAAAAGAATGGCTCAAAAAGCCTAAGGGAAGGTCCTAAAAGAAATTCTACAAAATGGAGGTACAATATTAATCCTATTTAAAAGCTATTTAAAAGAACAATATGCTAAAAATATTAAAAGAAAATAAAATGCCAATTTTATTTATTGATATTTATCTAGACAAAATTATGAACATGTAGAAAAAACAAGAATTAAAAAACAATCAATTTTCTATTTTATATGAATTTTATAATATGCAAGAAAATAAAAGAAATTAAAAAATAAAACAAATGAATTAAAATGGGGGAGGGGGTGTCAAACTTAATTGCGCACAGTTATTTATGATGGGCCCATAAACCGGGGGTGGGAATAGCACGCGTTAAGCCCATTAAGATTCATAAAATCAATAGAAAAATCAAAGTAAATTAAAGAAACCAACGGTGCAAATAGCGATAGGTTTTAGTTCATTTTTTGGATTGGGCCGCTGGGTGGGGTGTGAGTATCAAAGTTTTCATTAAGCCCAGGATTCATCACTAACTCAAACGCTGCGTTTAGCTCCTTAGAACTCCCTCCGTTTTAGTTTTAAATTGGGACCGTTGGATGAGCTGATCAAGTCAAAAGAATTGGACTAATCCAATGGCCAGGGGTCATCGTCCCCACTCGAGCTAGGGTTTTCAGAAATGGCCAGGTTCATGCGCGAGTTTTCCATCCCCTCGTTCTCTCTGATTCCTCGATGAAATTCGAAACTTCCAAAAGCAAAGATGACCTACTGATTGCCATGAACAAAACCAAACAAGTAGCTTTCCCTGAAACCTCTTAAATCGTCCAAACAGAAAGCCTCAAGACTAGGGTTCCACCATTTTCTTCTGGTATCAATCTTGCTAGAGCTTTGATCTAATGGTATGAACTTGTTCTACATGTTACCCTAACCAATCTATGCTATACCATATCCATTAAAACTTAATACACAGCTTGTTCTTGGAAATTAAAGAAATGGCACCCTGCCATGAAACTCCATGGATCTTCCTATAACTCTCAGGAAATCATCCACTAACCTAGCATGTTAATTCTACACCTAAGAACCTAATTGAATGTACATAATTAAGGAGGTATGGAGCAAGTTACCAACCTGTCAAATGGTGATGGTGAGTGATGTTAGAGATGGCTTCAAGGCTTGTAATTGCTTCCAAGGAATCCTCTAATGGTGGATATGGTTATGTTTTCAAGAATCTTGAGGAAGAGAGCTTGTAGATGAAGAAATGGAAGCTTGCTTGATTTTGAAGAAACTTTGAAATCCACTTTCTCCTTCACTCTTCACCACTGATTTCACCAACCTTGACCAACCCTAATCTCATGGTGATTCACTCTTTAAATAACAACCAATGGAAGAGTCTAGATTCATCTAGAAAGCCCTAGAAAATCATGGAAAATCTCATGTAGTGATATGTGGTATCATCTCATATCATGCCTTAAGCCTTGTCATTTTGTGCCAAAATCTCCTTACAAGAGATATTGGGATTGAATGAGTGAAAAAACAAGCTTGGTTTTGCCTTATGTGAAGATTTGCAAAGGTTCCTTAATATGCAAGCATGAACTTTACAAGGTAACCCCCATTTTAAGACCTCAAATCAAAAATCTATTTGAACCATTGTTTTTAAAATGATGTTTGGATTCAAAATGACATATTGGATGACCTATTTTGGATTTGTAGATCTCCCAAACCAATTTCCAACTTGGATCCATCTAAGTTATAAGTCATTTTTAGGTCATTTTTAACCAATCTTGTAAATCCTTGCTACAAGCTTTTTCAACAACTCATGACCACTTTTCTAGGCTTAAAATCCCATTTTGAACAACTTTGATGTTTTGAGTTTTTTCATTTGAGGCTTGGAAATAGGAGATATGTCCTTTGCTTAAAATGACCTATAATCACCAAATGACCAAAATACCCCTGTCTTGTTCAAACCATAAGTTGAGTTCTACAAATCCTATCAAGGACTTCTAGTACTCTATAGAAATATAAGAAGATGCTCTTCAACATTCATGTTGACCAAGAGATCACAGGAATCATCCTACTAGGGCAAAAGTTGTCTCCAAGTTGGGTGACTTTCAAGGACCCAGATTCACATACCTCCGATGACCTGTAATTTGTCAAAACCATAACTTGAGCTCTGCACATCCTATCAAGGACTTCTACCACTAAAATTAAAGCTAAGAACAAGCTCTACAACATTCATGTTGTGGGGAAGATGAGATATCAATCACATCTTGAGTTAAAACTGCCTGGAAGATAGGGATCAAACTAGGGTTTTTTCACTGACAATCCTTAGAAACCCTAACTCAAAACTTCTCAAACTCCTCAATCATGATGAGTTGGTCTAGGAATCATCTTTATAACATCTACTTACATTATTCCATGACCTCATGGCCCTTGGATTAGGTCTCAACCTTCTCCAAATCTTCAGCTGACCTAGGATTGACCCAGTCAAAACCCTAATTCTACCATTCATGGTTGAATCTTCTGAATTCTTGCACAATGACCTCTCTGGGCTTCATGATGGCTTTCAAGACATCTCATAGGCTTTCTCAAAGCTTCAAGTTTATTCTCAAAGTCTCAGAATCATCTGAGGAGCTCCCACAACTCTCAAGCTATGAAGCACACAACCTTGGTTTCAACCAATTCCTCTGAGGATCTCTTGAACTTTCTGATGAAGGTATCAACTTTCAAATACTTGATGGGTGAATAAATGTTGGTCAAATTTTGGGGTGCAACAGACACTCCTAGATATGAGAAGCCCTCTCACTTCCCTCAATCACAGCAGTGATAACAACAAATGAATAAGCTTTAGAAGACACTCTTCAAAGACAATACTTGATCTTGCTTAATAGCTTCAATCAAGGATAATACACTCTTGCTTACAAGCTTTTAATGGACAAATTACAATTAATAACCTAGTCTAATTCACACATTAATCAATGAGTGAATGGCTCACAAAACCAACACATAAATATGTCTACCACGATGCATCAAAAGATACAAAGGGTGACTTACAAAGTTACACACACAAGAGACTCTCAAAATCCTAAACCCTTATTTTGCACCCAAGATCTTCTTGTTGTGAATGCTTGTCTTGAGCTAGGGTTTTCGCCTCCTTAAATAGCAATGAGAATGGGCTTGGGTTGTGCCAAAAATAACAGCAAGAAGAGAAGATTTTAATCTTCATAAACTACAACAGATTTGATTTGATCAATCATATCCAATCAAATCATTTCTTCCAAACTTCAAACAATCTTCTGAGAATAACTCCATGTCAAATCAAATCAGATCCACAATAGCTGTATTGGAATTGCCTTTAGAAAACCACCAAAAATGCACGGGTTCACACCAGAATAGTGCAGCAAGCTTGCACAAAAAGATATGGACACACAAACATATTCATGATAGACAGATGTCACGACATTCTGTAGGACATCTTGTGATTACACCTAGTTTTACCAAAATGCCTACCAATCAAATCTTCTCATAATAAATCTTCTGCAGAATCTTCTTCATAAAAATAGAAACAAATATTTTATAGTTTCATAAAAAGTCTTAAAGATCCTTTTTATGAAATCCAATTAAATATGCACTTTGTTACTAATAAATCTCTTTGACCTACGCATACTGATGAGGTATATCCACGAGAATATCATCAAACAAAAACACCTCTGTCAAGAGATATAAAGTAGCAGTTCCAGCTATACCAGACAAAGATGTCATGACATCTGTCTCGACATCTTGTTTGAAACACATGACAGTAGTACTGTCATAACATTTGATGAAGATGTTAGAACATCTTGCTTAACATCAGTGTAGAATCATGTTTTACCAAAATTTAGCCAATCATAGAATCATGGAACTAACACTATACTTCTCTTATACTAAACTAAAACATTATATAAAACCAATCGAAGTTTATGTTTATTTGCATTTTGACGTCATTAAGCATATGCTTTCAAAACCTATTTTACATAGTCAAACAGGGAAGAGGGAGCTGGCGCTCACAGAATACTCTTTGACTTATCGCCCTTTAAAAATAGTAAATGGGAGGATAGTCGCTGATTTCATTGTTGACCATTCAGCGATCGACGTTGTTGAAGTATATGTTAGGACAGGGCATTGGAAAATGTATTCCGATGGCTCTAAACATAAAGATATCTTAGGAGTAGGTGTTTTCATACTTTCTCCATAGAACATACCCATCAAGCTCAGATATAAGATCAAGGGGCATGTTCTAATAATGAAATCGAATATGAGGCTTTAATAGAAGGCCTCCAAACTCTACTAGACTTGGGGGCAAAAGAAGTAGAAGTAAAAGAAGATTCAGAACTGATAATTCAACAGTTGAGAAAAGAGTATAAATTCATAAAGGAACACTTGATGTTATACTTTGTATAAGCCAACCATTTGTTGAAACAATTCGACTATGTTATAATTGACCATATCCCCAGGTGGAAAATCATAAGGCTAAAAACTTAGCTCAAATAGCCTCAGAATATAGAATTTCAAGGGAAAGATTAGAAGACATGGTCGAGGTTAAAGAAAAGCTAATCTCAGAAGAAGACGTTCATGCCACCTCATCAATTTTAAAACTCTGCAGGGGCAGATGAGTATGAAGACATACAAAATTTGGATAATCTGAAAGTTAATAGAGCAAGAGATTATGAAGTTTTGGTCATTGACTCATTGTCTGAAAATGACTGGTGAATACCCATAGTGGATTATCTGTAGAACCCAACAAGGGCGGCAAACAGGAAGACCAAATATAGAGCTTTAAGCTACGTGGTAATGGGAAATGAATTACTGAAAAAGACTCTTGAACGGCTCCTGAAGGACTCCTCTTAAAATGCTTAGGCAAAACTAGGGTCTATATGGAATTTTGAGGTTCATAAAGGGTCATGTGGTTCACATCAAGCAGGTTACAAAATGAAATTGCAGCTTTATCAACTAGGAGTGTATTGGTCATCTATGCTAAAAGATTGTATAGATTTTACCAAAAGGTTTATAGAGTGTTAGAAGCATTCAGGTATCTAACATGCGCCTTCCAGCGAATTACATTCGATTATAAAGCCATGGCCATTTAGAGGATGGGTATTAGATATCATTGGAGAGATTAAGTGTGCTCCGTCTAAAGGGCACATATATATCTTGGTGAGAATAAATTATTTCACTAAGTGGATAGAGGTTATTCCCTTACCTAATGTCGACCAAGAATAAGTTATTAGTTTTATCTAGAACCATATTATATATAGGTTTGGAATCCCTAAAACCATCAAAATAGATCAGGGTTCAGTATTCACAAGGCGCAAGATGAAGGAGTTTACTTCGACAATAGGGTTTAAACTCCTAACTCTGATGCCATATTATGCCTAGGACAATGGTCAAGTCGAAGCAGCTAACAAGATATTAATTGGGCTAATAAAGAAGCATGTGGGGCAAAAGCCAAGAAACTGGCATAAAACCTTGTATCGAGCCTTGCGGGCATGTCGTAACTCCCCAAATGAATCAACTAACTCTACACTATTTCAACTGGTGTATGAGCATGACATAGTATTACCTTTGGAAATTCATCTCCAACCGGTCAGGATTCACAGACAGTCCGGAATCCCAATTGAATATTATTGGGGAATGATGTTTGATGAATTAGTGCAATTAGATGAAGATAGATTAACTGCACTTGACGTTTTGATGCGACAGAAAGCAAGAGTCGCCAAGGCTTACAATAAGAAAGTATAGCCTAAATCATTTAATGAAGGTGATTTGGTATGGAAACTTATATTACCTATGGACCAGAGAGATAGGTTGTTTGGCAAATGGTCTCCAAATTAGGAAGGACCGTTCAAAATAGAGCAAACGTTTTCAAATAATGCATATGAAATTGAGGAATTAACCTTATAAGGTCGAATCTTGCGATTTAATGGCAAATATTTAAAATTGTATAGGCCTACGTTGCAAGAGATTCATATAGACTTGGAAGAATAAAAAAATATCGATAATAAAGAAGGCACCAAAAGAGTTAGCCTTCAGTAAAGTTCCAAATTGTCTATAAAGACATTGTCAAGGTTACATAAAAAATAGTAGCATCGCCACAAGCGATGAAAAACAAGTAAATAGAAACAATAAGCTACAATTCTAAAAAGCAAAAAATGGCTTAATTCGTTCATACTTGAATTTGGCCGAGCACATTCGACGTTCAACCTACAAGATGATGGAGTCATGGCTTGAGAGCTCAAGATTAAGGGCAAAAACCGTCTTTAAATACTCAATGCTTCTCTTTGTCTCCTTGTCCAGTTGCAATTGGATGACCCTGTGTAGACTAGTCTTTTCAGCCTCAGCAACTTGGATTTTCTTGTTCAGGTCCTCAACTTCCTTGGCCCGTGCAATAAGTTTTGTGTCTAAAGCACTAATAACACTATTCTCCAGGAGAAGTTTGTTTTCAATATCTTCAGCTTGACGGCCTGACTCGCTAGCAAGTGTTCATGCTTTGGCTCTCTCAATTTCCTTGGTGTTTATTGGCTCTAGTGTTTTGAAGGCATTGGAAGTCAGATTGCATTTGGTCCAAGAGAGGGCCAAACGCGACCACCAAATCAACCACTACAACTAGGGCATCTGGTACGTCCAATTTCTTCAATAATTTCTTAACAGTGTAGCCATAGATGAAGTCTTTTTCTAATGTTGCAAAAAGATCAGCATCTCTAATTAGAGCCTTCAGTTGTTGGATGATAGAGTCAAAAGACTCAGGGCCAGAAGTGCCGCCAAAAGTATTTGAAGAGCTAGAGCCTCTCTCAGCCGAACTACCTTGGCTTCTTAATAATAGTTTCACATAGGCTCTGGGGTCGCTCACCTTCAGAGCATCCAAATCTTCCTGTATGGGTAGAATGTTAGTTGGAGCAGTTTTGGTGGCAGACGAGTCAGTTGGTTGCTCCTTTTTGCTTTTGGGGGCTTCTTTAAGAATTTCTTATTCGACACCAAGAGACGTGTCACCATTTTTTAGGTATCTTGAGCTTACGGATCGACTTTAACTTTATCACCCTCTGGTGAAGGTTGTTCGTCGGCAGGAGAGTTCTTTGGAGAGTTATGGGCAGTATCCATAAAGTTGTGCGTTTCGTCGTCAGTAGAAGAAGTATCATTAATTGATATATTGCTTTCTGATGGTATAGAGGTGAGGTCATCAACATTGATGGGTTTACTAACTTCTCCTAGAGCAGGCTCATCAGCATTTGTGTTTTGAATAGGTGAGCTGGTGGTTGGCGTAAGCCTAGCAGTCGAAGACACTTCAAGCTACACTTAGGTTGTTCCTGCAAAATAAATATCTAATTAGCATATTATTAAAGCAAGGGACTAAAAGAACCAAAAAAAGGTATCATCACCTACAAAGTATCACCATCATGACTTGAGTTGGCACTTTCGTTCGACGCTAGCTTCTTTGCTGCTGGAGTAATTTTCACTACAATAATGGTAGTGGTTTTCTTCCCTTTCTTAACTTTGGGAACACGTGCCACTTTAGGGATGAAAGGAATTATCCTCATTCCATTACCTATACTCTTCTTCTTTTAGGGATACGCTCCTAAGAGAAATCTTCTACGTTAGCAGGATCAGCAATCGCAGCTCCGAAGGCGCCTTCGACAGTTTGATCTTCACCCTGATAGAGATAAAGTGTAAGAGTGTGAGATAGGCGTAAGACATAAGCAATATAGTAGCACTTTCTATGACTCATGTTTTATACCTGAGCTGGGTCTGACAAAGTTCCCTCAACAAGTTGTTGAAGAAGAGCTTCAACTCTCATGTTCTCCTGGGTTCTCTTCTTAAAAGAGACAACCGTTTTATTGGAAGAAGGCAATGTCATAAAACCCAGAAGGTTGTAAATTGTTAAAACAAAATAGAGAGTAATTTATTGAAGTAAAACTTAAGGCTTTCCTTAACTTCATGTATGGATGTTTCGACCTTGACATCCTAAATGTCGACATGAAGGTGACCTCAGAAACTATATAGATCTTGTTTAGTTGAAGTCACATGTTGCACAAACTTTTGACGCTCATTCTTATGATCCTTCAAAAATTCCACGCAAACATACCACCGTGGAAATGGAGGGGCAAAGGCTAGATCCAAATTGCTAGTTGGCAGTGAGGGAAATTTCTGAGTATAAGCATTGAGGGCGAAGTTTTACCTATCTCTAACATGATGAGGAATCTTTAATTCAGGAAGCTTTCCCGTCAATTTATCTTTAAGAGTCTTATCCACCTCGCTAATCATCCGTCTAAGATCATTTGGATTGTACACAGTTTCGAAGTACTTCTGGAAAGCCTGAATTTATTTAACGCGAGTCTATATACCTTTGTTGAATTATTTCTGCAAATAAGCGAAAGAGTCAGTTATATGCTGCCTTATAATATCAGCATCAAGGAATTATTTATTGTAGTACTGTTAGCTCCTAAATTCGACACCTCTTGCAAGTTAAGATATTTAAGAGAAAGCATCAAAATCTCGCTGGAGATAAAAGTTGATCAAAGAGTTCAAGGTCTACGAAGAAGAAGAGTAGAAACATTTGGACGACTTTGGGAAAATCATGAAACTTCGAAGGGTCATGCTTCGACCAAGACGTTGCTTGATGATTATCTTAAAGATTTGAAATTCAAATAAATTGGAGGGAGTGGTTTCATTCGCTAATGACTAAGAGGACATGTGGCACCTGGTGGGCGAAGGACTTCATGCATCACGACATGTGTGGGAAGATGATGGTTTTGGGAAGTTATTGTTAGTTATTTCTTCTATTATAAATATGAGTTTTAGAGGTTGAATTAAGGTGTTGTAATTTACTTTTGTACAAGTCACTCCTAAAATTACTCCAATTATCTGAGTGTAGAGAAAGAGAGTATCAAGGAGAATGTACGTGATGTAAACACACCATGTTTTACTTTTTCAATGAAGTTTACTTTGTCCTTTTACTTTTTTAAGCTTTCGTTACCTTTTCACCATACTTTCTAGTTTTTATGCATTCTTACTTTGCCTTTGCTCCCTTTTCTTCCTCTAAAGATTTCTATTTATTTCTATCCAAATTTCTATCTTCTTCATCTCTTCAGTCTAATAAGAAATTCTACCATTAATACTTTTCACCTAATATTGTCGAAGTGTGTAACTTAGGCAGATTCTAGAAAACGAAAACCTTTTAGCACATGTCCTAGGATCAATTTGATCGATCCTGTGAGTCACCAAAGTAAGATTTGGAAGATCAGCGGTTGTTTTTCGATTTTTAAGGGAAATAAAATGGCACGCCCAGTGGGACAGTGCTAAAAAAAATTTCTTTTATACAACTAAATTTGTAGAAATTGCAGGCTTTTTGATCTTTTCGTGAAAAGTACGTTTTATGTTACTAAGAAGTGGTAGAATTACCACTGTGAACAAACAGAGACTAACAAGACGAAACGTTAGGAATATGGCGACATATATGAATCAGCCAAATAACCCTAACCCTTAAGGAAATGGTTCTAGCGAAGGAAAAAGAAACATCGTAGTGCCTCCTTCGATACCATCGACAGGAGAGCAAACAACACCTCTTGTGAGGCCAGACCCAACACCCTCAGTGCTTGGGACTGGATCAACCATAATAAGAACTTATAGTCAACCAGTGTTGGAGTATGTTGGACCTCAAGTGTCGAATCCTCAAACTCCATTAGGAGGAAGTTCGGCGCCTAGATAGTTTGCTCCTCCTGGGTTTTCGCAGTTACCAAGAAACCCTCCATATGAGATGCCCACAACTGTAATGCAAGGGCTCCAAAATTCTCCCCCCATATTCTCAGATAACGCAATGGCTTCGCCATTACAAGGATCAGGATCTGGGTTGAACATTGGTCAAAATCCCCAAAGTCTGAGTCTAGGATATTCGACGCAGGGCCCTAACTTAACCAATACCTCGTTTGCGTGTTTAAGACAGAAAATGGATGAAAGCAATTTGCAAATGGTTCAAACTTTGTCCCAAACCATGGGTGAAATATTTCAACCATTAATCCAAAACACGACCCACACCAATCAACAGTTAGCAGTACAGTTGACAGGATTGGCTGAATTCATGGGGGTACCTCCTCTGGCCAGAAACCAGACCCCGATAGAAAATGTTCCACGACGGGACTTGGGAAACATGGCGGAAGTCAATAGGGAAAACCAGGGAAGAGTCGACCCTCCCGTATTCGAACCACCTAGGGTCGAACCGTTAAGATATCAGGTTCAAGTTCCAGGGGAGAGGGACCCTGAAGTAATCATAGTGAATCAAAACCATGATGCAGACAATATCGTCCAACAGGTTCGACGCAATAACATGGATGTCGATAATAATCTAGCAGCCATGGTCGAAAGAATTATGGCTCTAAATGGTTTAAACACTGGGTTCACCAGGCAAAACTACACCTCTCCAATAGTGGATTATATTCTTCAAGAAGAGTTACCTCCTAGAACGAAAGTGCCCAAGTTTACTAAGTTCTCAGGAGATACAACGAAATCCATTGTCGAACATGTGGCTCGTTATATAATAGAGGCCAGAGGAATAGTAAATGATGAGAGTCTTATAATAAAATACTTTCCAAGCTCTCTCACTAAAAATGCCTTCACTTGGTTTACAACGCTACCTCCCAATACGGTGTGTAATTGGACCCAGCTAGAGCGTTTATTTCATGAACATTTCTACATGGGCCAAACCAAGATTAGTCTAAAGGAACTCGCTAGTGTGAAGCGTAAGTTTTCCGAGCCAATCGAAGAGTACCTTAATAGGTTTCGATTACTTAAGGCCAGATGTTTCACACAGGGGCCTAGAGGTCTCGATTATTCCATTAGAAAAAAGTTGGACACCCAGTACCTAAGGGACATGGCTCAACTAGCCGATAGAGTCCGACAACTAGAACGACTTAAAGACGAAAAGGCTAAGTTCAACAAAAGCAAGAAAGTAGCTTTTGTCGAATACAATGAAAATGTCGAAGGGGTATGTGAAGATCCCTTATATTTCGACGAATGCGAAGTGGATCTTGCTGAACTTAAATAAGGTCCCCCTTATTCTTGCAAAGTACTGGCTCCCCCACAGGGGAAGAAATTTGTCGAATCTGAAAAGAATGATAGGTTCCCAAAGAAAACTTATACTTTTAACATCACGAAATGTGATGAAATTTTCGATTTTTTAGTAAAAGATGGGCAAATGGTAGTTCCACCTAGTGCTAAAATAATGTCTTTAGAACAACAGAAAAAAAAAGTTTTGTAAATACCATAATTTTTGGGGTCATAAAAAGTCTCAATGTTTTCTTTTCATGGATCTCGTTCAAAATGCAATTCAAGAGGGACGTCTAAAATTCGGGGAGAAGGCCAACAGCCAAATGAAGGTCGATACGGACCCCCTGCAGATGGCGGATGCCCATTATACAGAGCCGTTGGAGACCAACATGGTCGAAGCCACTACTGGCTATGACTTTTCGATTAATATGTTAGAGGTTACTGATAATCTCGTGAATGGGGTTGTAATGGCAAAGGTTATCATGGGTTTCGGACGAAGAGGATTGTGTAAAGATGGCTACTGACGACCTTGACCAGGTTGAGGATAATCCAAGTTCAAATGACATGGGTAATCCAAGTTGGGAAATGGTGACTAAAGAAACTGCTGATCACTTCGTCAAAATGGACCAGGCCACTGAAGGTTTAGATTTAGGCTTGAGGAAACTGAATCTGGTCGAAGGGGTCGAAATTAATATGTTAGAAATCACCCAGCATGAAACCATAGGGGATAACGAATCAAACTTCCAGGAGGAACTCACTAAAGAGGCTTACCCAAGACAGGAAGAGTCAATTGTCGATTTTATCCATCGTTGCTAAGGGAAAGGGTCCAGTGTGATGTTATACCCTTGATGTAGTGCCATCTTCGACAAGAAAGCTGCCCAGAAACTGGAAGGAACACGGAAATTCAAACAAGGTAGAGAGATGCCTAGATTCGACTTTTGAAAGAGATCTGAGCCTCACATCAGGGCCCCGAAAACTAAGCCCACCAGCTTCAAACCCATTGTTGAAATTGCTAATGGTAAGTGGATGAAACCCAACGAAGATAGACAACAAAGACAGAAGAGGTGGAAAACTTTAAGGTAAATTGAGGATCTTCAATTACTTATCGAAAGGAGTTCCGATCTTCAAGAACTTCCCACGTATCTGTTAATTTCAAAGGAAAGAATCCTATGTCTCGGTCACAGTGGAGACGGGAGCAGCGTAAAAGGAAAGCCCTCAAGGAAAGCTCACTGAAGAACCAGGCAGAATCCAGTACTAATGCCCCTGTCAAGAGTAGAGAGGAACAGTCGAAGACATTTGGAAAAGCACCTGTGGGACGCAAATTATTTCCTGCCCAGGTCGAAGAGCATAAAAAGCCAGTCGGAGTCGACGATGAAATGACCGATAATTTCGATTCTGATAATTCCTTGAAATTGCTGGTTAATGTAGTGTCAGTAATGCCAAGGGAGTTTGACAGAATATCAGTTGAATCTTATAGACGAAAAACGCATGTCTGCAATGTGTCATGGTCAGTTATATCAGAAGAGGATCAAGAGAGCTTTTGACAAGAAAGTTTGTGTCCGAGAATTCCGAGAAGGGGAACTTGTACTCAAAAAGATTTTACCAGTCCATAAAGATGCACGGGGAAAGTGGATGCCCAACTATGACGGCCCGTTTATTGTGAAAAAGGTCTTCTCAAGAGGCGCATTAATTCTCATCACCATGGATGGAGAGCCACTTACTCATCCAGTAAATTCTGATGCGGTACGAAAATATTACGCTTAAAAAGAGCCCGATAAGTCAAAAACTCAAAGGAACGGCTTATGCAAAAGTTAGGGTTGAAGAAAAAGAAAAGAAAAAAAAAGCAAAAAGAAGAAAATAAGAGCCCGCTAAGTTGAAAACCCGAAAGGGAGGCATAGGCAAAAATAAGCGTCCCGGTGGATTGAAAACCCAAAAGGGTGATCCAGGAAAAAGTTAGGGACAAAGGCGTTTCACTGCATCGGAAGAGTTGTCAATACTTCAAAAAGGTTGTCACCATTGCGGAAGATTGTACAGGAGATCCACTTCCAACTGCTCTCATCAGAAGCAAGGATTTGGGGGATATTAGTCTTTAGGAATGGATGGTCATGGGATTCAATGTAACCTTGTCCACTTTGCCATTTTTCACTTGTAAAATTTCTATGGAATTTTGTCATTTGCAAGATTTCATCCTTGAATAAAATCAGTTTTGAGCCATTCTTTCCTTTGCAACTCTATCATTTCCTGTATTTTCTTTATTATGCAAAATATTGTTCGTTGATCAACAATAATTTTGAAAGCATTGGGGTCAAATTATTTGAATAAAACTTGAAAAGATTAACAAACGTAAAAAACTTCAGCTCATGGAAAGTCAAGGAAAATCACACTTCCCCGAGACCTCAGGGTAGCGGAAGCTTTGATATGTAATCCAATTACATTCCCCGATGAAGCGTAAGCAAGTCAAACTGCCAATTCCCCTTTGATCATGTGTGGGTATCATAACTTGAAGATTGTTTTCTCAAGGAACCTCTTATGATGTTATAAGGACTAGTCCCCAGTAGAAGATTTCTGAGTATTGTGTTTTGAATTTACTTTGTCATCTCTGTTTAGAGTGGATCTATTTGTCAAAACTGCATACACCTTTTTCAGCCAGGGTTCAGTGTGATTCATTCTGTCTCTCAAGTTTGGTGTGCTATCTGTCGATTCCCCGTGAGTGACCAATCACTGCTAGTGAACTTCTGTTTAAAGTCCAGTTGTAACGGGCATTGTTTTAAAAGCCAATCATCATTGGTATTCTTTTGGTCGTCACCATATATTCTTTGAAACCGGTCGTAACTGGCATTGTCTTAAATTCCACTCGTCAGTATCCTTGTTTCGGTCGTCACCACCTTTTTCCTTTAAAGTCCAGTCGTAGCGGGTAATGTTCGAAATCCAATCGTCATTGGTATTCTTTTGGTCGTCACCATATTTTCCTTTGAACCCAGTCGTAACTGGCGTAGTCTTAACTTCACTCGTTATTACCTTTTGGTTCGTTTGATACCAACATTTCCCTCTGAAGTCTAGTCGTCACTAGAAAATCCCATGTGAAGTCTAGTCGTTACTAGTTAATTTTTCAGTCGTAACTGGCAGATGTCCGAAGTCCTATTTGGCATCGATATCTTTGTTGGTCGTCACCAACCTTTCCCATGAAGTCCAGTCATAACTGGCGTCACTTGGAATCCAATCGTTATTGGTATTTTTTGGTTTGGTCTTTACCAACCTCCCCAGCTAAAGCCTAGTAGCTTGCTAGCATTCTCGTAACCACATCTGTTGGTATACCCTGATTTGGTCGTCACCGTGTATTCCTTAAAAGTTCAGTCGTAACTGGCATTGCTTAAAATCCAAACGCCATTGGTACCCTGACTTGGTCGTTACCGACCTCCGAAGTCCAGTCGTTACTAGCATTGCTTGAAATTTGGTCGTCACTAATTTCCCCAATCGAAGTCCTGTATTACCGATTGGATTTGAAATTTCATTTGTTGTCATCTCAGGTTGGTCGTTACCATTACCTCCAGGAAGTCTGGTGGTTACTAGCACTGCCTGAGCCATCTGTTAAAACTGGGTGACATTATTATCCCTAGTGAAACCTTTTTCCCCGACAGGTCTCGGAGATCTAGTCGTCACTAGTATCCCCATTATGTTTTATCTTTGTTTCTAGTCCATTCCTGAAGATCCCGTTTGAACTCTTCACTATAGGAAGCTCCTCATCTGATCATCCCCAGTGAGGTTCGTGTTTTAATTTTCCCAGTAAAAAGTCGCTCGTGTCCCCGGTGGAAATCTACCTTGTTCCCCAGTGAAGTGTTTGCTTTTCCCCAGTAAGATTGTCATCTTCATTAGACTTTGCACATCCTCATGTGATGTTTTTCCTCTCAGTTACCACTAGTCATGTTTGAACTATTGATTGTTATACCTCGGTATTCCCTAGTGTCGGATCCATAATGCCAAGTCCCCGCGAGTAGTTACTCGTTGTTTTGTTTTTCTGTCTTCTGCATATGTCTTGCATCCAAGCATCATGAAGCATCATTTAGAATTCATGACATATCATGACCTGTCCTTTTGCATATCATCAGATCTAAGGGACAAAATTTTCGGTTTTCTATATTTAAATACCTTTCACTACGATTGTACGAGGATCATCATCCCTCAGTTCCATATAGTGAAGATATTTAAATAGGGGCAAATGTTGCACCCCAAATTTTGACCCCTTAGATTCTCATTATCATTTTAGGAGCATACTCATGAATTTTCTAACCTTAACCCAGTGCAAGTCTGTCTTTGTCAAATTGCAGATGAATCAGGGTTTCGTGCAATCAAAATCGAAACTTTAGGGTTTGTGATTAGTCAATGTTTTGGGCTCATTAAAATAGGAAACAAGGTCAAGGGTATTATATAATGTCAATTGAGAAGCCAATGTGACGTTGTTACCTCAGAATTCATAGCAATGCATTTCAGAGCACCCGATTAGGGTTTTGGACCAGTAAAAGTCAACTATAGTTTGACTTTGATGTTGGAAGATGTTTAAATGGTGGGATTGTGATTCATGAAGTTCATATAGCTTAATAAAGTTCATCGAAGAAGTTTCAAAGTCTCAGGAGGCCCAGAATGTCAACAGGCGACTCGGTAATCGCCGATCGGTCGCACGGTTGACCGAAAAGCCAACTCTCCAAATTTTAGGAATTGGACTTCAAGTTGTGAAACAAAGTTGTTCCTTATGTCATATTTGATTTACATATCAATTTTCATGACCATTGGATCAATAATGAAGGAGTAATCGAAAAATCGGGAAATTAGGGTTTTGAAAGGGGCTAAACCATAACTGCTTAACCACACATCCAATTGAGTTGGTTCAAAGCTCATTGGGAAGCTCTTGACAAGTCCTACAAAAGTACCTAAGTGGTCCATGATCATAAAATTCATAGATTTGGAGTTATGATCAAATTCATCTCAAGAGGGGAAAAAGACTTAGGGAAATTTCATTTTTAAGTTCATTTTTTAGCAACTTTGGAAGGCTTTTTGGCCAAGTTCCTTTGGTAAATTGAAACTCATGAAAACGTGAATGTTTTAGAGCTATGTGATGGCTTTCTAAAAATTACTAGCACATCTCAAAAGGATTTGTGAGCTGAAAGTTATGGTCATGGCAAGTTGGTGGTTTTTCACTTTAGTCCCACATTGCCCAATTTCAAAAATCACCTCCTTCATCAAAATTGACCAAACTCAGCTGGTGAATTATGTTATATCTGATATGTGAAGAGTTTGTAGCTTGGAAATATGAAAAATATGCAGAGGAGATGAATTCTCCAAGCTTTGCAAATTGCCTTGCAAGTTGGTTTGCAACTTGCACCAAAAGTGAAAAAGTGAAGCATGAGGTGTAAAACAAATTCTGAACCAGCCCTCAAGCTATGCTTCTAGCCTGCAATTAGCCACACTAAACCATCATTGTTCTTGACTATGGAGGCCTGCCTTGCAGCCAAGGAAACCCTCTTGTGGAGGTTTAACCAAAAAAATCCAAAACCTTTCTTCAAAGTGAAGAAACTTCAAATCTGCCCAAGCTACCTCATTTTCCTATAAATAGGACTCTCCACCACATCATTTTCATCATAAACAATCTTCTAAAAACCAGAAGAAACCTCTGCCCTTGCACTTTGCCTCAAAACTTCAAAATCACAAAATCTCATTTTCCACCAAAAACACAAAAAATCTTCCTTGCTACTAGGGCTGCCAAAACCATTTCTCTATAATAAAACACCCCAAAAATCATCCATGCAATCCCTAAACATGGTATAGAAGGTGTCTAAACCATTAAACCATCCAAAAACTTCACCAATCAAAAAGTCAACTTCATCACCAAGTTACTTTGAACAAAAGCTACAAATTCTACCAAATCTTGTTCTAAGCACTTGCCTAGTGTTTTAATCATCCTAACACCTCTTATATATTGTTTTTCAACTGTCCAAAGTGTTATAATTCATTGGTGAGACCTATTTCTCCAACTGTCGTCATATTTGCATATTGCTTCAAAGTGAAGAAAAGACTCAAGGCAAAAAGGTAGATTGAAGTTCTCTGGGTTTCTTGATTGTTTTAGCTTGTTCAACAAAGTCTACAAGAGGTATGTAGCTTATAGACATTTCCCTTTGCATCATTTTCCACATTTTTGCATTTTTGAGCAACATTGAGAAATATGAACTATGAGCACTTAGTGATTTTCATGACATTTGGCTTTGGTAAATGTTAAGATTTGTTGAAAATTAACATGTTTGTTTCGTTTGTCCTTGTCAAGTTTCAAGCATTAATTGTTGAATTTGTGGTTGTTGCTGTCACAACTGTGTTTGAAAGAGAAGTGTGTTAACTCATGTTTTTGCTAGAACATAGGTTGTTTGTGTGTTATGACTGTTTCTAGTATGATTGTAGTTCTGTTGTTGTTTGTTTCATGTATGTTTATGGCCAACATGTTTTGTACTGCCTTAATAAATACCTTGACATTATGTTATTTAAAAGCTGCTTGGATTTGGTATGACCATATGCTTTTCTAGCCAGGACTGTTTTGGTTCTTGTTGTAGTAAGTTTTGTTGTTAGAGCATCAAGGCTGCTAGTTGGTTTAGTGAGGGCTAGTTAGCATTTGGCCTGTTTATGTTCTTGGCATTTTTGAGGTTAGGATGAGAAGGGGAATAAGAGCCCTGCTAGAGCACCTTGACATGATGAATTTACTGTTGTCACCTTAAAACCTGTGTCCCCACCCTTTGGAGCCATAATTTGGTTCACTTTTCTGTGCTTCATTCCAAGACAGTAGGAGGAAAACTTCATGGCCTGTTAAGATGAAACTTTCCTTGTGGTCTGCAAATGGTTTTAGTGGAAGATGAGGGTGGTGCCACCAATCAAGACTTGGACACTTTGAATTTCATTTGGACAGCTCCTAATTTGTTTGTCTGGTTTGAGAGTGGAGATGAGGGACCTGTTGCCAATTCACATGTTCTAGAGGAATGCTGCTAAATTCTTAGCCTATGGTATTTGGGATCATGAGGCTACTTGTCTGTTTCTTGAGGAAATTTTGTGCTGATCAATTTGTTAGCTGCCTTGTGGACTTTTGTATGGGCTGCTGGCTCCTGAGTTGGTGTTAGTATGTTTTGTTTTTGTGTGATTTGTTCACTCCAACCTTGACCTGTTGTTAAAACTTAGACTGCTGCAAATATCACACTAAGCTAGAGTACCAAGTTCTGTTGTTAATATGTTGGAAGTATCCTTTGCATGTTTTAGTGGTTGTCAAGTGTGGATGTAGTATGGTGTTGGTTGTTGTCCTAAGTGTTGGTTAAAAGAAAACTTGTTCTAAATGTTGCAATTGAGTGATCTCATATTTCAGTTTGGATTAGAGTTTTTTTTGTAGGATTTATTTGAGTTTATTCATGACAGTTTTTGCTTCATAAATTCCAAATGCATTTCAAGGCACTTGACATAGTTTGTTTTGATAGGACTTAATTTAGTGTAATTGTTGGCATCAAAATCATTAGTTTAGGCATTTATGATTTGTGCATACCTCTACATATCATTAAAACCAAATGTCATGAGTTATGTACTTCAAAATGCATCTTTCAATTCATCTTGCAACTTGACATGCTATTTTCCATAACAGACTGTGTTGAGCTTTTCTTTGGCTTGAATCTCACTTGTTAATACATTTCCAAAGTGTATGTGTGATCTGCATTGGCTTGTTACTCATGAAACCTGAACTGTACATCACTATGCATTTCATCACATTTTTGCAACTTACATCCCATTTAACATCACAGCATGACTTGCACTATTTCCTTTGCATAAACTCATCCCTCATCACTTATATGTTGTGTGTACATAATTTTCTTGTCATTAAAACCAGCTGTCATGAATGATATGCTTCAAGATGCATCTTTTAACATAAATTACCACTTGACATATCATTTTTACCAACAGTTTGTCTTGCACTTCTTTTTGAACTTGGAATCATTCATCATCATTTATGTGAGCTGTGTGTTGCTTTGGTTTGGATTGAAAAGGTTTGAAACAAGTTGTGAACATCAAAATGCATTTTTAAGTTTCAAAAGACACCTACCATCGAATTTTAAAATGGAGGAAGAACCTCAGAAAAATAATCACACCATCATGTTCCTCATGTTTTTCTAGTTAAGATACATATAAATTTTGTTGTGTTTGGTTGAGAAACGAGAAAGTTACGGTAGAAAACGTAAATCACTTTTCATGTGTTATTTTTGGCCCAAGACATTTAGCTTTTTACCCTTATTAATTAAAGGGGTGGCTTTTACAAACGGATGTATAGCCACCCCAGTGGTAAGACCATATGCCAAAACACGCCTTTGACCATGCAAGCCTGAGTTCGACCCCTGAGGAGGGCAACTCTTTTGTTATTTTTTGTCATTTTTCACCCCATTTTCAAAAATTCGTATCTCTCTCAATTTTAATCGTTTTTCACCAGTTCTTTTTTTGTTGTGTTCATATTGATGTATACTTTCATGTCATATTTTTTATTTTCATGTTTGACAAATTTTTCATCTCTTTTGACTTCGTGCAAGTTAAAGTGCTTTTTGCGTTCGTTTACGCATATGCAGATGAATTTTTCTTTGGTTACACTTGAATTTGTTTGTGATACTTGCTTGTATTCATATCCTTATATGTTAGTTAAAATGCTAGGATTTTATTTTTGGTTGTCACCATGTTTATTTTGTTCCCTCTGTTGAATGTAATTGAACTCGATCTGTTGTCACAGTTCCTGTTAATTCATCTGTTTTGATTGTTATCAATGCACCTTCATCTTTATCATTCCACATGTTATTTAATGGTTGTCACCATGAATATGCCTTTATCATGTTGTTAATTTTCTTGTTGTTTTCTTTCCCCAAGTGATGAAGCTTGTTAGCTCTCATCCTGTTACTTCCCCTGTCTACTTCCAAAGGAAAAGTCTGTCCATTTGACCCTCATGTCATGAATACATCCCTTATCCCTCTCTTGACTTTGTTAAGTCACTTTAACCCTAGATTAGAAACCCTTAGACTTTGCTTTAAGTCTAAAAAATCCACCTGTACTAGGAGTGTTCTTGAACTAGAACCCTAGGAAAGAGTTTGTCAACTCTGTGTAAGAATCATCGTCATGATTTCTTACTTCCCCTTTTGAATATTACAACTTAGATTAGGGAGTTTTGTCAAACTCCACACAAACATTGTCATGTTTTTTTCCCCCGTGAACCTTGATCATAATCAAGTGTTCTTTATCCCTTGTGAGGCGAACTACGATTGCTCTGATTCTATCCTAGTTAGGATACGTAGGCAGAAGATGCGACGTCTTTGCGAGAAAACTTAATGTATATAACCTTAGGTTTCAACTCATATCTTTTCCCAAATTCATAGTACATATTTCACACTTAGCAAGCAATCAAACAAAAGGTTCTTGTAGAGTACTACAGATATTTAGGTTGCTAACACCTTCCCTAGGTATAACCAACCCCCGATCCCCGAATCTCTTAAGCGTTGTCGTTACATCGCGAAAAGGGTTTTTCTTTCTTTAGACCTTTCCTTTGGATAAAATAAAGTTCGGTTGTAAAAGAATTAAGGTTCAAGTTAATTTAATAGCTTGATATCCAATTTTCACCGCAACAGAAATGGCGACTTCACTGGGGACATTTTATTGCTTTGAGGGTTTAGCCTATCTTGTTTGAATACTTGCTTATTTGTGAATACTTGTAAATATGTACATATGTGCTATGTTGGTTCTTGGGAACTTTGAATGGTGAGACAACACTATACCCGTGTTTAAGCGTACATATGATAGGATGGTGGTATATTCAAGAAGACTTATAGGGAGTTGATTCCCGACCAAGTTGACTTGAGAAAACCTCCGCTCAGTAGAGGCCCTTCTGAAAGTTAGTATTGTTGATCGAATATTCGTGAAAACAAAGCTACTTTCTACATGGGAGCCCGTGATACTGAGGACCTTTAGATTACCTTTCTCCCACTATGGATTTATTAGGATGTAGTGCGATGACTATAAGGAAGTAATTCCAAAGTAGTTGATACGCGATACTACACTTGGACGAGACTCTCTTGAGAATATTATCGACCACCAAGTATTTGGAAAATTGATAATATCCGAAAGATGGGTCGAGGACTCTGGGAACTCCTTTTAGAACCTTGTTCTGCAGTTTTGAAAACCTTAGTACATACCTTTGGGGTGGGTAGACCTTGACTCCTTACTCATATTCTCCAAACCAAAACCTTTATCTGTTTTTATCCATGTGTAATAATGAATCCGTGCTTACCTGTGTTTGTGCATTCATGCATTCATGAACATCATATCATAAAAGTTTCATGGAACTCAGATCTCTTGTTTACGGTAGGATCATCATGGACAGTGGGAAAAAGAAAACCATGAAGTACACTTACAAAAGTCCTGACTTGGATGACCTAGAAAGGTTGAGCACTTTGATAACAGATCTAGAAGGATTCAAGAGCAGGTATGGGAACTTATTGTCATTGTTGAGGGTAAAAAGGAAGATGGTTATGGGACTTCTCTCCACACTCCTCCAGTTTTATGATCCACTCTATCATTGTTTCACTTTTCCTGATTATCAGCTAGTACCTACACTTGAGGAATATTTTTGCTTGATTGGCTTACCTATTCTTGAAGACTCTCCTTTTCCAATCATGGAGAAGGACCCTAAGGAAGAAGAAATTGCTAAAGCTACGCGTTTGGGATTGGTGGATATTCAGAAAAATATGGTTACTAAGGGAGGAGTCTTTGGTTTGACTGCAGAGTTCTTGGTTGGAAAAGCACAATACTATGCTGATCACTTGAGTATGGAGGCATTCGAAGCCATCTTTGCCTTGCTCATTTATGGGATCTTCTTGTTTCCAAGTTTTGATAATTTTGTGGATCTCAATGCCATTAAGATTTTCTTGAAGAAAAACCCTGTGCCTACTTTACTAGCTGACGCATATCATTCTGTTCACTTGAGAAATTTGCATAAAGGAGGAATGATTGTCTGTTGTGTCCCATTGTTATATAAGTGGTTTATTTCTCACTTACCTAAGGCTCATGTTTTTTGGAAGGAAGGTTGGTGGTCTCAGAAGGTTATGGCTCTTACTCACTCTGATATTGATTGGTACAGCCGCAGTTACGATGGGATAAAAATCATTGACAGTTGTGGAAATTTTGGTAACGTACCTCTTCTGGGTACAAGTGGAGGAATCAGTTATAACCCTGTTCTCGCTCTCCGTCAGCTTGGATATTCTTTGAAGGACAAACCAAACAGCGCTCATGTGGAAAATATTTTCTTTAAAGGAAGTTCAGAATTGAAGGGAGAAATTCTAAAAGCTTGGGGACGTGTACACAAGAAAGGAAAGGAAGACTTAGGGAAGCCTAATTGCGTCTCTCTCGAGCCTTATCTCCAATGGGTCCGAAAGAGAGCTATTCAGCTAAAGATGCCTTATCCTCAGCAGAAACCCATGGCTTTAGAGGAGGAACACACAATGATCTTTATGTCTGAAGAGGAGAAGTTAAAGATTGCTTTGAGGAAATCACAACAAACTGAAGTAGCCTGGAAGTACAAGTACCAAGTGGCCATGGAAGAGAATGATGAACTCCGTAGACAACTACAGGCAAAGGACGAAGAAATGATTGCTTGAAAGAAGAGGAAGACACAGGAAGGTTCATCATCTTCCAGCTCTCAGCCAACTCCATGGAAGCTAGTCGTGGACAAACTCGTTCTCGAGAAGACTCAGATGGAAGAAGAAATCAAGAAACTCAAAGCAAAAGAAGACTTTTATTTAGAATACTGTCAGCCTTAGGACTTTTGTAAAATGTACTAGATATTTTGTAATGCAATCTTGAAAATCAATGAAACGAAATGATGTTTTGATCTGAGTTCCATGAAACCTTTGCATTTGCATTTACACTAATTAATCATTCAAGGAACTAAAGATTGTTTTGCAGATATTATAGGATGGATTCTGGAAAGAAAGAAGAGGTTGTGTTCCAAAGACCAAGGTTGGAGAACTTGAAGAAACTGGGAAGTTTAGTAGAAGACCCCGAGGCGTTTAGAGAGAAGTATGGGAATATGCTATCTTTGCTAGAAGTTCAAGTATATGAAGAGATGTTATCCGCACTCATACAATTCTATGATTCAACCTATCATTGTTCCATATTTCCAGATTATCAGTTGCTACCAACTTTGGAAGAATATTCCGCCCTGATGGGAGTAGGCGTCACTCCTAGACCATTTTCTGGAAGAGAAGGGACTCCTAATGAAAGAGAAGTTGCAGAGGCCGCGTATTTAGAGATGGACGAAGTACAATATCATATGATTGCTAAGGGAGGGTTGTATGGATTTCCAGATATGTTCCTGTATGAAAAAGCTCAAAGCTATGCCTTGTCAAAGAATATTGAAGCATTTGAGGCCATCTTGGTTTTACTAATTTACGGACTGTTCCTGTTCCCGACTGCTAATGATTTTGTGGACGCAAATGCAATCAACCTTTTCTTAATCAAAAATCATGTACCTACCTTACTGGCTGATACGTACTTTACCATCCACCGTAGTTGGACGGATTGAGTGTTGCACCGTTCTCCTGCACAAGTGGTTTATTTCGCACTTGCCAAAAATTCTGACCCTCTGGGGTAGGCAAAATGGGCTCTCATGGATAGAAAAGCTGCTATTGCTCAAACACTCAGATATTAAGTGGTATGACCCTATGTATGGAGAGATTGCCATGATCCAAAGCTGTGGAGATTTCCCAAATGTACCACTTATCAACGTCAATGGTTGCATCAGCTATAATCCTATTCTGGCTCGTCGACGGTTGGGGCACCCCATGGAAGATGAACCAGACCCAGACTTTTTGAGAAGCTTTTACCTTGAAGAAGGGAAGAATCCCGCTTACAGGGCTCGAATTGTGTATGCTTGGCGTTATGTCCACACGAGGGGAGTAACTGCCCTAGGTCACCACGACACTATTGTTTCAGAATCTTACTTATCATGGGTAAGAGAAGCAGCATTGAACATGTTCTATACTCGCTTTGAGCCTGACTCACCCAAACCTACTCTCGTAGAAGAATTGAAAGCTGCTTTGGAAAAAGCTGAAAAAGAAGGAAAGACTTGGAGAGATAAGTATTTCAAGGCTATGCAAGAGAAGGAAGAACTTCAAGAATTGATCCGTCAAGGTGGAAAGAGAAGTCAGCCAGAAGACGAAGGGTCATCCAACCAAAAGATCTAAAATCCTTTTTCTGTTTCATTTCATCATGTATTTTGTATTGAAGATTTGTATTTCAGTTTCAGAATCATTATTGTAAAACTCTCAGTTATTAATCTATGAGGACTTTTGAATTTGCTTATTTCCCCATTGTTATGATTTATGCAAATATTTCTTTGGATTCCTTGAATGATTAATTTTGCATTATTGCATTTTGCATTCATAAGCATTGCATGTGCATGTTCTTGTATTGAGTCTCATCTCGCTGTCTTGTCTCCAGAAAGAATCACACTGAATCCTCAACACCGATACAACACCCGAGCCCAAGCTCGCCTAAGAATGGAAGGACAAAATTTGGATGTGGACAGAATTGATAATGAACTTGGAGAGCTACGAGGAGGCATGGGGAAGATCATGGAAGCCCTACAAGTCATTCGTGCAAAGTTGGACACTCAAGCCATTGTTGTTTCTAAAATCACTAGCATAGCTGCAGAGCCGATCCCAACGGCAGTCACTGTTGCCAATGTTCCACCATATGGGTTGCCACCTAGTTTTGTACCACCACCAGTAGTTAGTCAACAAGAAGTTCCTTTGGGACCAGAAGTTCCTCAAGCTATTCCTACTTACACTCAGCCTTCTGTTCAGGTTCAAGCGCGCCCTGTTTTTCATAATCCTCCACCAGTGTACGAAGGTCTTGATGGGTATGAAGAAGAAAGTGGACGACATGATAAGTTGAAAGAAAGTGTAGAGACTATCGGCAGGAAAGTCGGAGCAATGGAAGGAAATGATATCTTTGGTACTGATGTCAGAGATATATGCCTAGTGTCTGGGTTGGTAATTCCGCCAAAGTTCAAAGTGCCTAATTTTGATCAGTATTCTGGGGCTACTTGTCCTCGAACGCATCTGATTATGTATTACCGAAGAATGGCCGCTCATGTGGAAGACGATAAGTTAATGATTCACTGTTTCCAAGATAGTCTGAAAAGAGCTCCTGCTAAATAGTATTTGGGTTTGGATCAATCTCGTATTCACAGTTTCCAAGACTTGGCTGATGCTTTTGTAAAACATTACAAGTACAACATGGATTTAGCCCCTGATCGAAGACAGTTATTGAGTATGTCACAGAAGAGTTCAGAATCTTTCAAAGAGTATGCACAAAGGTGGAGGGAAACTGCCTCTCAGGTAGAACCTCCTTTGAGTGAAAAAGAGTTAATTGATTGGTTCGTCGATACAGTAAGACCAGAGTTTTATGAAAAAATGATCAGTAGTGTAACCGCCAGTTTTTCTGATATAGTAGCAGTGGGGGTGAGAGTGGAGTTAGGGATGAAAATGGGAAGGTGGCTAGCAGTTCTAGCCTTTCCGGTAACAACAATGTCAAAAAGCTCAGCAGTAATTTTCATAGAAAGAAGGAAGGGGAAACAAACGCAGTAACTATGGGAAGAAAGAGTCGCACCTGGAGACCACCTTACCAATAGTATCAGCAGAGTTATGTTCAACCATCTCAGCAAGGCTTTGTTCAACAGCCTCAAGCAAGTTATGTTCAGCAATCCCAGCATCAACGACCAATGTATCCGTTACAGTATGCCCAGCAACCTTATGTGGCAGCTGTAACTCCAGCTTTCAGTCATCCCGTTCCCAGTTATCAGACAATGCAGCCAGCACCTGTATATCAGCCAATTCAACAAGGGTATCAGCGGGCGCCCAACGCTCCACCCTACCAGCAACATCATCAGCCTAGAGCTCAGGCACCCAGACAAAACTACCAGAATAGGAGACCAACAACAAAACCACCACTTCCTCAGATACCGATGACTTACACCGAGTTGTACCCCTCCTTAGTGCAGCAGGGATTGGTAACGACACGACCATTAAATTCAGACACTACATCTCCTTACTATAATCCAAATGCGCATTGTGCCTTTCACGAAGGTGCTGCCAGTCATGATTTAGAAGGCTGTCTTGCCTTAAAACACCTTATCAGGGAGTTGATGGAAAAGAAGATCTTGTCTTTTGATGATGTACCCCCAAATGTCAAAAGTAATCCATTGCCGAACCATGGAGGGGTCAATGCAGTAGAAGAAGTGTTAGATGAAAGAATGGTCCGAGATGTGTCAGAGATTGGAACCCCGTTGAGGTTACTTCACGAGAAACTACTGAAAGCAGGATTGATTGAGGATACCCATAATGTTTGTGAAGGATGTTCTAGTGATTCTAGGGGATGTGATGAGGTACGAAGAAGTATACAAAGGTTGATTGATGAAGGGATGTTACAAGTGTGTAGTAAGGTGAGAAAGGAAGAAGTTTCAGTAATTGAGCCTGTTTTCAATTTACCGAAGAAAGGTGAGAAGGTTCTGGTGTTCAAAATGACCAACAAAGGCGTGAAGCCCATTTTTAACAAGTCGACTATCGATCAACCTCAACCGGTTATTATTTAGAAACCAAAACCGTTTCCTTTTGAAAGCACAAAAGACGTTCCCTGGAAGTATGACATGAATGTGATAGACCAAGGATCTGGGAAGGTTAGTCAGAAAGAGACAGTAAAAGACGACCAAGTGGACATGACAAACATTGCAGGTACAAGCAAAATGACCCGTAGTGGTCGAATCTGTCAACCAAAGATGACAGTAGTCACTCCAAAAGAGGTTACCCCTGCTGCGACAAAAGAACAAGAGGTACCAGGTACTGAAGGAAACGATGAAAAGTTCTTGAGGATTATTCGGAAAAGTGATTACAGGGTTATTGATCAGCTCCACCAAACCCCATCAAAGATATCGATCTTGTCTCTCTTAATGAATTCTCCAGCTCACAGAGAGGCTCTGCAGAAGGTATTGAAACAGGCACATGTGACAAAAGACATAACTCTCGGACAATTTGACTCAGTAATAGCCAACATTACAGCCTATAACACCCTGAGCTTTAGTGATGCAGAATTACCGAACGAAGGACACAATCACAACCGTGCATTGCACATATCTATCAGGTGCCAGGAAGACACAATGGCCCGAGTTTTAGTAGATACTGGATCCTCACTGAATGTATTGCCCGCCAGGTCGCTCGCAAGGCTAGCATATGCAGGGGCAGAAATGAAACCAACATCTTTGATCGTAAAAGCTTTTGATGGTTCAAGAAGGAAGGTTGTGGGAGAGGTAGAACTGCCAATCATGATCGGACCTCATGTGTTCGATATTACATTCCAAGTTATGGACATTAACCCAGCTTATAGTTGTTTGTTGGGGCGACCATGGATTCACGCTGTTGGGGCAGTAACTTCCACCTTACATCAGAGAATGAAATTTGTTGTGAATGATAAATTGGTGATTGTACACGGTGAAAAAGACCTAATGGTGAGCAATCTGTCATCGTTCAAGTATATTGAAGCAGATGAGGGCGCGTTAGAAACTTCCTTTCAAGCACTCGAGATAGCTAATGCAGTGATATTGGAAGAAACAGTGGCTAAAAGTGGTCCGTCTTTTGCATCCGCTCGGAGCATCAAGTCTACACTGGAGGAAGGCACTCCTGCAGGTTGGGGAGAGGTTATTGAGGTAAAGCCAAAGATGGATCGCCGAGGGTTGGGTTACAAACCAACTAATGATGAAGCACCGACACATGACAAAGGACGTCCAAAGACTATACAAGAAGCATTCATCAGTGGAGGTTTCCAAGTCAGTGCTGTGGAAGAATATTTTAAAGATGAAAACCTGGAGCAGTTAGTGTATCATTGCAACACTGCCTTGAGCAACTGAGAAGCTATTGAGATTCCTTTGGTTTTCCCTGAGTCAAAGTAATTTGTTTGTTTTTCTTGTTGTTGTTTTAAATCTCCATAGCCATGCCCAAGGCTATAGGAATGTTTTGTAAGGGCCCCGAGCTTTCAAGAAAATCAATGAAAATGAACTATTTTGTTAATTTCCTTGTGTTATTTCCTTTACTGCTTTTGCTTTCATTTTAAACGAAAAATGGCAATCTTAAAAAACCAAAACAATTTTTCTCTGTTATGTGTTGCATTTGTCTTTGTGTGTTTTAATAAAATAAGCCATTCCAACGTGCAATGATGTCCTAAAACCCATTGAATCCTATGACTTTGCATTCCCTCCTGACTTTGATTCACCAATATACCAAGCTGAAGATGAGGATGAAGATTTTGAAATACCTGATGAACTGGTAAAATTGGCACACCATGAGTATACATAGCTTCAACCCTACAAAGAACAGGTAGAAGTCATCAATCTTGGCACCGAAGAAGATAAGAAAGAAGTCAAGATTGGGGCAGCTCTAGGGTCAGAAGTCAAGCAGCAACTAGAAGAACTTTTGAAAGAATATGTGGATGTATTTGCTTGGTCATACCAGGATATGTCGGGTCTAGACACTGACATAGTATTTCACAAATTACCACTTCGACCAGAATGCCCACCAGTTAAGCAAAAGCTCCGAAGAACAAGACCTGACATGGCTCTCAAGATTCGAGATGAGGTGAAAAAACAGATTGACGCCGGGTTCTTAGCAGTGTCCAAATACCTCGAATGGGTAGCCAATATTGTACCTATACCGAAAAAGGATGGGAAAGTCAGGATGTGTGTGGATTACAGGGACCTAAACAGGTCCAGTTCGAAGGATGATTTCCCTTTACCGCATATCGATACGTTGGTGGATAATACGGCTCGTTTTGCAATTTTCTCATTTATGGATGGGTTCTCCGGTTACAATCAGATTAAGATGGATCCCCATGACATGGAAAAAACTACTTTCATTACTCCGTGGGGGACTTACTGTTACAAAGTTATGCCTTTCGGTCTGAAGAACGCAGGTGCTACTTATCAAAGGGCCATGGTAACTTTATTTCATGATATGATGCACAAGGAGATAGAGGTATATGTTGATGACATGATAGCCAAATCTCAAAGCGAGGAGGACCATTTGGAACATCTTTTGAAATTGTTTAAGAGACTCAGAAGATATCAGTTGAGACTGAATCCAGCCATGTGTACCTTTGGAGTAAGATCTGGGAAGTTGCTCGGTTTCATTGTCAGTCACCGGGGGATTGAGGTAGATCCAGATAAAGTCCGAGCCATTCAAGACATGCCAGCTCAATAAACAGAAAAGCAAGTCAGAGGTTTTCTTGGAAGACTGAACTACATATCCAGATTTATTTCCAATATGACTCCTACTTGCGAGCCCATCTTCAAATTATTACGTAAGGACCAAACGGTTGTTTGGAATTCAGACTGTCAGCAAGCATTTGATAAGATCAAGGGTTACCTACAAGAACCTCCCATCTTAATACCTCCGGTCCCGGGAAGACCTCTCTTCATGTATTTGACAGTGCTTGAGAATTCAATGGGTTGTGTGTTAGGTCAGCAGGACGAGTCCGGACGAAAAGAACATGCGATCTATTATTTGAGTAAGAAGTTTACTGATTGTGAAGGTCGATATTCACTTCTAGAGAAAACTTGTTGTGCTTTGGTATGGGCGGCCAAACGTTTGAGGCAGTACATGATTTGTCATACCACTTTGTTGATTTCAAAAATGGATCCAATAAAGTATATTTTTGAGAAGCCTGCTCAGACTGGAAGACTCGCCCCTTGGCATATGTTATTATCAGAATACGACATCCAGTACGTAGCTCAGAAGTCTATCAAGGGTAATGTTTTGTCATAATATCTTGCAGATCAGCCAGTGGAAGATTATGAGCCTCTCAAATTTGATTTCCCAGATGAGGACATTATGTTAGTAAAAGATTATGAAGAACCAAGTCTTGATGAGGGTCCGCCGGAAGGTCTTTGGTGGAAAATGATGTTCAATGGTTCCTCCAACTACAGTGGGCATGGCGTAGGCGCTGTTTTAATGAATCTGGAAGGTGGTTACACTCCATTCACAACCAGGTTGGATTTTGAATGCACAAACAATATCACTGAATATGAAGCCTGCATTCTCGGCCTCGAGGCAGCTATTGAACTCAAAATCAAACTTCTTGAAGTCAGTGGGGATTCATCTTTGGTTATTTATCAGGTTACTGGAGAATGGGAAACTAGACATGAGAATTTGATCCCTTATAGAGCCTATATTGTTAAGATGATGGAGTGTTTCGATGAAATCACTTTCAAGCATGTTCCGAGATCTGAGAATCACATCGTCGATGCCCTAGCCATGTTAGCCTCAATGTGGAAAGTCAGGGATGTCAATGATGCCACTCTCATTAGAATTGAACACAAGACCGAGCCCGCCTACTGTCAGATGGTTGAAGACGAGACTGATGATAAGCCATGGTTCTATGACATAAAGAATTACCTATTGAAACAAGAGTATCCAGCAGATGCTACGTCACTCGACAAGAAAACTCTGAGATGATTAGCATCCAAGTTCTTTCTCAGCAATGATGTGCTTTACAAAAGAAATCATGATATGGTCCTGCTTAGATGTGTTGATCGACGAGAAGCAGAATTGTTAATGCAAGATGTTCACGAAGGAATGTTCGGCACTCATGCCAATGGATATGCTATGTCTAAAAATATTTTGAGGGTTGGTTATTACTGGTTGACCTTGGGATTTGACTGTATTCAATATGCCAGAAAATGTCACAAGTGTCAGATTTATGCGGACAAGATGCACGTACCTCCGACGTTGCTAAAAGTGTTATCATCATCATGGACTTTTTCTATGTGGGGCATCGATATGATAGGGGCAATTGAACCAAAAGCTTCTAACGGACATCGATTTATTCTGGTTGCTATTGACTATTTCACAAAGTGGGTTGAAGTTGCATCCTACACTAATGTTACTCGGCAGGTAGTGGCCCGTTTCATAAAAAAGGAGATTATCTGTCGTTACGGAATTCCGAGCCGAATCATAATGGACAATGGTACCAATTTAAACAACAAAGTCATGAAAGAGTTGTGCGATGACTTCAAAATTGAACATCACAGTTCTTCTCCTTATCGTCCCAAAATGAATGGAGTTGTAGAAGCTGCAAATAAAAGCATCAAAAAGATTCTGCAAAAGATTGTGAAAACTTACAAAGATTGGCATGAGATGCTGCCATTCGCCTTACATGGATACAGAACGTCCGTCCTCACTTTAACAGGGGCAACCCCTTTTTCTTTGGTATATGGAATGGATGCGGTGCTTCCTATTAAGGTCGAGATACCTTCTTTGAGAGTCATAATGGAAACTAAGCTTGAAGAAGCAGAATGGGTGAGAGAAAAGTTTGATCAGTTGAATCTTATCGACGAAAAACGCATGTCTGCAATGTGTCATGGTCAGTTATATCAGAAGAGGATCAAGAGAGCTTTTGACAAGAAAGTTTGTGTCCGAGAATTTCGAGAAAGGGAACTTGTACTCAAAAAGATTTTACCAGTCCGAGAATGCCCAACTATGACGGCCCGTTTATTGTGAAAACGGTCTTCTCAGGAGGCTCATTAATTCTCACCACCATGGATGGAGAGCCACTTACTCATCCAGTAAATTCTGATGCGGTACGAAAATATTACGCCTAAAAAGAGCCCGATAAGTCGAAAACTCAAAGGAACAGCTTATGCAAAAGTTAGGGTTGAAGAAAAAGAAAAGAAAAAAAAAATAAGAGCTCGCTAAGTTGAAAACCCGAAAGGGAGGCTTAGGCAAAAATAAGCGTCCTGGTGGATTTAAAACCCAAAAGGGCGATCTAGGAAAAAGTTAGGGACAAAGGCGTTTCACTGCATCGGAAGAGTTGTCACTACTTCAAAAAGGTTGTCACCATTGCAGAAGATTGTACAGGAGATCCACTACCAACTGCTCTCATCAGAAGCAAGGATTTGGGGGATATTAGTCTTTAGGAATGGATGGTCATGGGATTCAATGTAACCTTGTCCACTTTGCCATTTTTCACTTGTAAAATTTCTATGGAATTTTGTCATTTGCAAGATTTCATCCTTGAATAAAATCAGTTTTGAGCCATTCTTTCCTTTGCAACTCTATCATTTCCTGTATTTTCTTTATTATGCAAAATATTGTTCGTTGATCAACGATAATTTTGAAAGCATTGGGGTCAAATTATTTGAATAAAACTTGAAAAGATTAACAAACGTAAAAAACTTCAGCTCATGGAAAGTCAAGGAAAATCAAACTTCCCCGAGACCTCAGGGTAGCGGAAGCTTTGATATGTAATCCAATTACATTCGCCGATGAAGCGTAAGCAAGTCAAACTGCCGATTCCCCTTTGATCATGTGTGGGTATCAGAACTTGAAGACTGTTTTCTCAAGGAACCTCTTATGATGTTATAAGGATTGGTCCCCAGTAGAAGATTTCTGAGTATTGTGTTTTGAATTTACTTTGTCATTTCTGTTTAGAATGGATCTATTTGTCAAAACTGCATACACCTTTTTCAGCCAGGGTTCAGTGTGATTCATTCTGTCTCTCAAGTTCGGTGTGCTATCTGTCGATTCCCCGTGAGTGACCAATCACTGCTAGTGAGCTTCTGTTTAAAGTCCAGTTGTAACGGGCATTGTTTTAAAAGCCAATCATCATTGGTATTCTTTTGGTCGTCACCATATATTCTTTGAAACCGGTCGTAACTGGAATTGTCTTAAATTCCACTCGTCAGTATCCTTGTTTCGGTCGTCACCACCTTTTTCCTTTAAAGTCCAGTCGTAGCGGGTAATGTTCGAAATCCAATCGTCATTAGTATTCTTTTGGTCGTCACCATATTTTCCTTTGAACCCAGTCGTAACTGGCGTTGTCTTAACTCCACTCGTTATTACCTTTTGGTTCGTTTGATACCAACCTTTCCCTCTGAAGTCTAGTCGTCACTAGCAAATCCCCTGTGAAGTCTGGTCGTTACTAGTTAATTTTTCAGTCGTAACTGGCAGATGTCCGAAGTCCTATTTGGAATCGATATCTTTGTTGGTCGTCACCAACCTTCCCCATGAAGTCCAGTCGTAACTGGCGTCACTTGGAATCCAATCGTTATTGGTATTTTTTGGTTTGGTCGTTACCAACCTCCCCAGCTAAAGCCTAGTAGCTTACTAGCATTCTCGTAACCACATGTGTTGGTATACCCTGATATGGTCGTCACCATGTATTCCTTTAAAGTCCAGTCGTAACTGGCATTGCTTGAAATCCAAACGCCATTGGTACCCTGACTTGGTCGTTACAGACCTCCGAAGTCCAGTCGTTACTGGCATTGCTTGAAATTTGGTCGTCACCAATTTCCCCAGTCGAAGTCCTGTATTACCGATTGGATTTGAAATTTCATTTGCTGTTATCTCAGGTTGGTCGTTACCATTACCTCCAGGAAGTCTGGTGGTTACTAGCACTACCTGAGCCATCTGTTAAAACTGGGTGACATTATTATCCCCAGTGAAACCTTTTTCCCCGACAGGTCTCGGAGATCTAGTCGTCACTAGTATCCCCATTATGTTTTATCTTTGTTTCTAGTACATTCCTGAAGATCCCGTTTGAACTCTTCACTATAGGAAGCTCCTCATCTGGTCATCCCCAATGAGGTTCGTGTTTTAATTTTCCCAGTAAAAAGCCGCTCGTGTCCCCGGTGGAAATCTACCTTGTTCTCCGGTGAAGTGTTTGCTTTTCCCTAGTAAGATTGTCATCTTCATTAGACTTTGTGCATCCTCATGTGAAAGTTTTCCTCTCAGTTACCACTAGTCATGTTTGAACTATTGATTGTTATACCTCGGTATTCCCTAGTGTCGGATCCACAATGCCAGGTCCCCGCGAGTAGTTACTCGTTGTTTTGTTTTTCTGTCTTCTGCATATGTCTTGCATACAAGCATCATGAAGCATAATTTAGAATTCATGACATATCATGACCTGTCCTTTTGCATATCATTGGATCTAAGGGACAAAATTTTCGGTTTTCTATATTTAAATACCTTTCACTGCGATTCTACGAGGATCATCATCCCTCAGTTCCATCTAGTGAAGATATTTAAATAGGGGCAACTGTTGCACCCCAAATTTTGACCCCTTAGATTCTCATTATCATTTTAGGATCATACTCATGAATTTTCTAACCATAACCCAGTGCAAGTCTGTCTTTGTCAAATTGCAGATGAATCAGGGTTTCGTGCAGTCAAAATCGAAACTTCAGGGTTTGTGATTAGTCAATGTTTTGGGCTCATTCAAATAGGAAACAAGGTCAAGGGTATTATATAATGTCAATTGAGAAGCCAATGTGAGGTTGTTACCCCAGAATTCTGAGCAATGCATTTCAGAGCACCCGATTAGGGTTTTGGACCAGTAAAAGTCAACTGTAGTTTGACTTTGATGTTGGAAGATGTTTAAATGGTGGGATTTTGATTCATGAAGTCCATATAGCTTAATAAAGTTCATACAAGAAGTTTCAAAGTTTCAGGAGGCCCAGAATGTCAACAGGCGACTCGGTAATCGCCGATCGGTCGCACGGTTGACCGAAAAGTCAACTCTCCAAATTTTAGGAATTGGACTTCAAGTTGTGAAACAAAGTTGTTCCTTATATCATATTGGATTTACATATCAATTTTCATGACCATTGGATCAAGAATGAAGGAGTAATCGAAAAATCGGGAAATTAGGGTTTTGAAAGGGGCTAAACCATAACTCCTTAACCACACATCCAATTGAGTTGGTTCAAATCTCATTGGGAAGCTCTTGACAATTCCTACAAAAGTCCCTAAGTGGTCCATGATCAGAAAATGCATAGATTTGGAGTTATGATCACATTCATCTCAAGAGGGGAAAAAGACTTGGGGAAATTTTATTTTTAAGTTCATTTTTAGCAACTTTGGAAGGCTTTTTGGCCAAGTTCCTTTGGGAAATTGAAACTCATGAAAACATGAATGTTTTAGATCTATGTGAGGGCTTTCTAAAAAGTACTAGCACATCTCAAAAGGATTTGTGAGCTGAAAGTTATGGTCATGGCAAGTTGGTGGTTTTTCACTTTAGTCCCACATTGCCCAATTTCAAAAATCACCTCCTTCATCAAAATTGACCAAACTCAGCTGGTGAATTATGTCATATCTGATATGTGAAGAGTTTGTAGCTTTGAAATATGAAAAATATGCAAAGGAGATGAATTCTCCAAGCTTTGCAAATTGCCTTGCAAGTTGGTTTGCAACTTGCACCAAAAGTGAAAAAGTGAAGCATGAGGTGTAAAACAAATTCTGAACCAGCCCTCAAGCTATGCTTCTATCCTGCAATTAGCCACACTAAACCATCATTGTTCTTGACTATGGAGGCCTGTCTTGCAGCCAAGGAAACCCTCTTGTGGAGGTTTAACCAAAAAAATCCAAAACCTTTCTTCAAAGTGAAGAAACTTCAAATCTGCCCAAGCTACCTCATTTTCCTATAAATAGGACTCTCCCCCACCTCATTTTCATCATAAACAATCTTCTAAAAACCATAAGAAACCTCTGCCCTTGCACTTTACCTCAAAACTTCAAAATCACAAAATCTCATTTTCCACCAAAAACACAAAAAATTTGCCTTGCTACTAGGGCTGCCAAAACCATTTCTCTATACTAAAACACCCCAAAAATCATCCATGCAATCCCTAAACATGGTATAGAAGGTGTCTAAACCATTAAACCATCCAAAAACTTCACCAATCAAAAAGTCAACTTCATCACCAAGTTACTTTGACCAAAAGCTACAAATTCTACCAAATCTTGTTCTAAGCACTTACCTAGTGTTTTAATCATCCTAACACCTCTTATATATTGTTTTTCAACTGTCCAAAGTGTTATAATTCATTGGTGAGACCTATTTCTCCAACTGTCATCATATTTGCATATTGCTTCAAAGTGAAGAAAAGACTCAAGGCAAAAAGGTAGATTGAAGTTCTCTGGGTTTCTTGATTGTTTTAGCTTGTTCAACAAAGTCTACAAGAGGTATGTAGCTTTTAGACATTGCCCTTTGCATCATTTTCCACATTTTTGCATTTTTGAGCAACATTGAGAAATATGAACTATGAGCACTTAGTGATTTTCATGACATTTGGCTTTGGTAAATGTTAAGATTTGTTGAAAATTAACATGTTTGTTTGGTTTGTCCTTGTCAAGTTTCAAGCATTAATTGTTGAATTTGTGGTTGTTGCTGTCACAACTGTGTTTGAAAGAGAAGTGTGTTAACTCATGCTTTTGCTAGAACATAGGCTGTTTGTGTGTTATGACTGTTTCTAGTATGATTGTAGTTCTGTTGTTGTTTGTTTCATGTATGTTTATGGCCAACATGTTTTGTACTGCCTTAATAAATACCTTGACATTATGTTATTTAAAAGCTACTTGGATTTGGTATGACCATATGCTTTTCTAGCCAGGACTGTTTTGGTTCTTGTTGTAGTAAGTTTTGTTGTTAGAGCATCAGGGCTGCCAGTTGGTTTAGTAAGGGCTAGTTAGCATTTGGCCTGTTTATGTTCTAGGCATTTTTGAGGTTAGGATGAGAAGGGGAATAAGAGCCCTGCTAGAGCACCTTGACATGATGAATTTACTGTTGTCACCTTAAAACCTGTGTCCCCACCCTTTGGAGCCATAATTTGGTTCACTTTTCTGTGCTTTATTCCAAGATAGTAGGAGGAAAACTTTATGGCCTGTTAAGATGAAACTTACCTTGTGGTCTGCAAATGGTTTTAGTGAAAGATGAGGGTGGTGCCACCAATCAAGACTTGGACACTAAGCTAGAGCACATGTTCTAGAGGGAGAGTGGAGATGAGGGACCTGTTGCCAATTCACATGTTCTAGAGGAATGCTGCTAAATTCTCAGCCTATGGTATTTGGGATCATGAGGCTACTTGTCTGTTTCTTGAGGAAATTTTGTGCTGATCAATTTGTTAGCTGCCTTGTGGACTTTTGTATGGGCTGCTGGCTCCTGAGTTGGTGTTAGTATGTTTTGTTTTTGTGTGATTTGTTCACTCCAACCTTGACCTGTTGTTAAAACTTAGACTGCTGCAAATATCACACTAAGCTAGAGCACCAAGTTCTGTTGTTAATATGTTGGAAGTATCCTTTGCATGTTTTAGTGGCTGTCAAGTGTGGATGTAGTATGGTGTTGGATGTTGTCCTAAGTGTTGGTTAAAAGCAAACTTGTTCTAAATGTTGCAATTGAGTGATCTCATATTTCAGTTTGGATTAGAGTTTTTTTTTTGTAGGATTCATTTGAGTTTATTCATGACAGTTTTTGCTTCATAAATTCCAAATGCATTTCAAGGCACTTGACATAGTTTGTTTTGATAGGACTTGATTTAGTGTAATTGCTGGCATTAAAATCATTAGTTTAGGCATTTATGATTTGTGCATACCTCTACATATCATTAAAACCAACTGTCATGAGTTGTGTACTTCAAAATGCATCTTTCAATTCATCTTGCAACTTGACATGCTATTTTCCATAACAGACTGTGTTGAGCTTTTCTTTGGCTTGAATCTCACTTGTTAATACATTTCCAAAGTGTATGTGTGATCTGCATTGGCTTGTTACTCATGAAACCTGAACTGCACATCACTATGAATTTCATCACATTTTTGCAACTTACATCCCATTTAATATCACAGCATGACTTGCACTATTTCCTTTGCATAAACTCATCCCTCATCACTTATATGTTGTGTGTACATAATTTTCTTGTCATTAAAACCAGCTGTCATGAATGATATGCTTCAAGATGCATCTTTTAACATAAATTACCACTTGACATATCATTTTTACCAACAGTTTGTCTTGCACTTCTTTTTGAACTTGGAATCATTCATCATCATTTATGTGAGTTGTGTGTTGCTTTGGTTTGGATTGAAAAGGTTTGAAACAAGTTGTGAACATCAAAATGAATTTTTAAGTTTCAATAGACACCTGCCATCTAATTTTAAAATGGAGGAAGAACCTCAGAAAAATAATCACACCGTCATGTTCCTCATGTTTTTCTAGTTAAGATACATATAAATTTTGTTGCGTTTGGTTGAGAAACAAGAAAGTTACGGTAGAAAACGTAAATCACTTTTCATGTGTTATTTTTGGCCCAAGACATTTAGCTTTTTACCCTTATTAATTAAAGGGGAGGATTTTACAAACGGATGTATAGCCACCCCAGTGGTAAGACCATATGCCAAAACACGCTTTTGACCTTGGAAGCCTGAGTTCAACCCCTGAGGAGGGCAACTCTTTTGTTATTTTTTGTCATTTTTCACCCCATTTTCAAAAATTCGTATCTCTCTCAATTTTAATCGTTTTTCACCCGTTCTTTTTTTGTTGTGTTCATATTGATGTATACTTTCATGTCATATTTTTTATTTTCATTTTTGACAAATGTTTCATCTCTTTTGACTTCGTGCAAGTTAAAGTGCTTTTTACGTTCGTTTACGCATGTGCAGATGATTTTTTCTTTGGTTACACTTGAATTTGTTTGTGATACTTGCTTGTATTAATATCCTTATATGTTAGTTAACATGATAGGATTTTATTTTTGGTTGTCACCATGTTTATTTTGTTCCCTCTGCTGAATGTAATTGAACTCGATCTGTTGTCACAGTTCCTGTTAATTCATCTGTTTTGATTGTTATCAATGCACCTTCATCTTTATCATTCCACGTGTTATTTAATGGTTGTCACCATGAATATGCCTTTATCATGTTGTTAATTTTCTCATTGTTTTCTTTCCCCAAGTGATGAAGCTTGTTAGCTCTCATCCTGTTACTTCCCCTGTCTACTTCCAAAGGAAAAGTCTGTCCATTTGACCCTCATGTCATGAATACATCCCTTATCCCTCTCTTGACTTTGTTAAGTCATTATAACCCTAGATTAGAAACCCTTAGACTTTGCTTTAAGTCTAAAAAACCCACTTGTACTAGGAGTGTTCTTCAACTAGAACCCTAGGAAGAGTTTGTCAACTCTGTGTAAGAATCATCGTCATGATTTCTTACTTCCCCTTTTGAATATTACAACTTAGATTAGGGAGTTTTGTCAAACTCCACACAAACATTGTCATGTTTGTTCCCCCGTGAACCTTGATCATAATCAAGTGTTCTTTATCCCTTGTGAGGCGAACTACGATTGCTCTGATTCTATCCTAGTTAGGATACGTAGGCAGAAGATGCGACGTCTTTGCGAGAAAACTTAATGTATATAACCTTAGGTTTCAACTCATATCTTTTCCCAAATCCATAGTACATATTGCACACTTAGCAAGCAATCAAACAAAAGGTTCCTGTAGAGTACTATAGATATTTAGGGTGCTAACACCTTCCCTAGGTATAACCAACCCCCGATCCCCGAATCTCTTAAGCGTTGTCGTTACATCGCGAAAAGGGTTTTTCTTTCTTTAGACCTTTCCTTTGGATAAAATAAAGTTCGGTTGTAAAAGAATTAAGGTTCAAGTTAATTTAATAGCTTGATATCCAATTTTCACCGCAACAGAAGGCAAAGTATGTTCGACCATGGGGGTTATACAGGTGGACGTCACATTCGGAATGGTTACACGACCAACCGTTTTGATGGTGGTAGAAACAACAGCTAACTACAATCTACTGCTTGGGCGGGAATGGATCCATGGCATTGGGGAAATACAATCTTCAATGCATCAAAGAATTGTCATATGGATACCAGATGGCATCGTGGAAAATATCGAAGCTGACCAAGGATACTTTAAGGCACCCATAAACCACGTTGATCGAAGACAATTCGACAAGCACCTGGCCAACATAGGTCCGCGTATTCCGGCAAATTTCGAGTTTGTGCCAAATTATGAAGTATACTGCTCACTTTATCTGCACCCTATCGATGGTTTCTGCTAGGATAAGGAGGTGCCAGGTGAGAGACCCCCATACCTTGGCACGGCTCTAGTAGAGCCCACTGGATGGGGAAGCAAATTCAGTAATGATTACTGAAGCCATAGCGCTTCGAAGAATTTCGACCTACATGGCCGAAACAAAACTACAAGCGGCCTTGGAGGCTGCCAACAACAAAATGGCTGAAAAAGCCAATGAGGAATCTTGTCAAAGAGGCCCTGGTAAAGGTTTCGATCCCGAATCACCTGATAAGATTCAGCACGAAGACCAAAGGCTCGATGCTATTTATGACGAAGAGCCTCTAGGTTTCGAGAAGGATCCCCTGGAGAACGATGTCAAGATGCTCGCATAAGACCCATTGGAGGAAGTATATCTAGGAGAAGGAATAGTCAAAAGGCCAACATACATCAGTGCCAATCTCGACTCGCAACTCAAGGTCAAAATTATTCAGTTGTTGCGGGAATACAAAGACTGTTTTGCCTGGGATTATGATGAGATGCCTTGTTTGAAGAGGGATTTGGTTGAACATAGGTTGCTGATCAAACCTGGTAAAAAGCCAATCAAGCAAAACCCAAGACACTTCGCTCCAGAAATTCTCTCGAAAATAAAGGAAGAAGTCGAAAGACTCCTTCAATACATGTTTATTCGCACGACCAGGTATGTCGAATGGCTAGCCAATATTGTACCAGTCATTAAGAAAAACTGATCTTTAAGAGTATGCATAGACTTTAGGGATCTAAATTCAGCAACCCTTAAAGATGAATATTCGATGCCAGTGGCGGAGATGTTAGTCGATTCTGCCGCCGGCCATGAGTATTTTAGCATGCTGGATGGATACTCTGGCTATAACCAGATTTTCATCGCAAAAGATGATGTTCCCAAAATAGCGTTTCGTTGTCCAGAGGCTTTAGGCACTTACAAATGGGTAGTGATTCCTTTTAGTTTGAAGAACGTTGGGGCAACATATCAGCAAGTGATGAATTCAATTTTTCATGATTATATCAAGTCCTTCATGTACATATATATATTGATGACATTATGGTAAAATCCGTGTCAAGAAAAGATCACATAGATCATCTGCGACAATCCTTCATAAGGATGAGGAAGTATGGTCTCAAGATGAACCCTCTAAAGTGCGCATTTTGTGTGCAGGCGGGAGATTTCTTAGGTTTTGTGGTCCACAAAAAGGGGATTGAAGGTTTGACAGACAAAGATTGGAGGAAATCTTTGGTCGAATACCTTCAAAACCCTTCAGCAGCCACAGAATGAAAAGTGAAGTATCAAGCACTAAGCTACGTTTTTCTAGGAAATGAATTATTCAAGAAAACCTTTGAGGGGGTTTTTCTTAAATGCCTTAGTGAATCTGAGGCGTACCTGGCATTGTCATTAGTCCACAGTGGGACATGTGGGGCACACCAGGTAGGCCATAAGATGAAATGGCTACTATTTTGCCAAGGTATGTATTGGCCTACGATGCTGAAAGATTATATTGAGTTCGCCAAAGGTTGCCAAGAATGCCAAGTCCACACTGGCATACAACATGTTCCAGCAAGCGAGTTACACTCCATAGTCAAGCCATGGCCATTCAGAGGATGGGCTTTGGACCTGATAGGAGAGATTCGACCTACGTCTTCCAAAAACCAAAGGTATATCCTAGTAGGGATAGACTACTTTGCCAAATGGATCGAAGCGACACCTTTACCAAAAGTAGATCAAGAGGATGTCATCGAGTTCATTCAGAAGTATATCATTTATAGATTTGGGCTGCCAGAAACAATAACGACGGATCAAGGGTCAGTGTTTATAGGTCAGAAAATGCAGGAGTTCGCCAAAGAAATGGGGTTCAAGCTTCTAACATCGACGCCTTATTACGCCCAGGCCAATGGCCAAGTTGAGGCAGCAAATAAGGTAGTGATTGGTATGATAAAAAAGAAGATTGGGAGTAAGCCAAAAAATTGGCATAAAACGTTGGACAAAGTCCTATGGGCATGTCGAACTCCCCTTATGGAAGCAACCAATAGTACTCCATATCGTTTGACCTTTGGCCATGATGCAGTGCTGTCGGTCAAGATATATGTACAGTCAGTTAGGATTCAGAGACATCACGAAATCCCTCGAGAGATTTATTGAGATATGATACTCGACGAGTTAGTGGACCTGGACAAGGAAAGACTTAAAGCTCTGGAACTTTTGAGAAGGCAAAAGAAAAGAGTGGAGAAGTCATATAACAAGAAGGTTAAAGCGAAGGCCTTTCTGGTTGAAGATTTGGTGTGGAGGGTAATCCTGCCTATGGATCGAAAGGTTAGGCCCCTAGGAAAATGGTCCCCAAAATGGGAAGGCCCATTCCAAGTTTCAAAAGTCTTTTTCAATGGAGCGTACGAAGTGGAAAAGCTAAACGAAGATAAGAGAATATTAAAAGTGAATGGCAAATATTTGAAAAAATATAAGTCTACGCTTCAAGAGGTAAAAATATCAACGGAATAACGATTAATATAAAACAAAGCCATAAATGGTATTAATGTAATATGCCAAAATGGCTCAGTACCTTACAACATGAAATTAGAACTATGGCTTACAAAGGCCAGCAAAAGATAAGCTATTACAAAAAGTCTCAACAGACTAAAAAGGGAGATTGGCCTGCATCTTGAAATAGTTCGAATTTTGAAGCTCAAGGCGTTTCTGACATAAGGCTTTGTCGGTTCTCAATTGAGCAATTTCTGTTTCCAAACGACGAGCTTCCTCAGCAAATTTGACGGCATGGTCAAGTTCAGTTGATAAAGAAGAATCGTCAAAGGAAGATAATCCAGCATTCTTCTTCTTAGCTTTTGTTATCTTGTTGCGAAGCTTCTTGATTTTTCGCTCCCAACAAGCAATGTTCTCCTCGTTTACGGTGATCTCTTGTTGATTCTTCTCTTTTCTCTCCTCCAATTCTGCAATTTTTTGTTCAGACTTAGTGACAGCGGTCCAAGCAGTGGCTTCACTACCGGCCTTCGTTGAAAGATCATTCTCAATTTGGGGCAGCAGTCGAAAGTCCTTATGGACTTGGTCAATTAAGGTACCAATCTCTTGGATGATGCTAGCAGCCTCGAGAGAGATCGATTTAAGATCCACTTTTTGTATGAGAGTCTTCAAGGAAAGGTGGTGGACATCTCCCATTTACAAAAGGGAGAAGAGATCCTCTTTGAAGATCTTCCCCTTGATCTTCTCGAGAATGATATCAGTTGAGTGGCTCGAGACTTGGCCTTCAGAAGTCAAAGTGCTAGGGGCTTTACCAGAAGAACTGCCTCGCTGGCTCAGGAGGAGTTTGATGTACTGGCGAGGGTTGGAGACCTTCAAGGCATCAAGTTTCGCCTTGGTAAGATTTGCCTCACCCTTGATGGGCACTACTTCACTTTCCTTGAGAGAAGCAACGATGGTGGTTTCAGCCACTTCAACAGGGGCAGGTCCATCAACTGGACGTTCCTTAGGTTTTTCTTCCTTGCTTTTACCATCTTTTATCGCATCTTCTTCCATTTTGTCTTTAGTGCCTTCGCTGCTAGACTCATCCAGTTCTGACTGATGCGTTGTCTTACCTTCGACGGCATCATCTTCCCTTGCGATTTCTTCATCAGCGGCCATCGCTTGATGTAAAGGAGAACTATTTGTGTCAGCCAAGTTTGCATCCTCCTCCATAGGAGTCTCTTCATCATTTGTTACATCAGGATTAGGCGTAATGTTATCTTCTTCATGGTCGGATCCATCGGTCTGAGACTGTTGGGTTGTTGCTTTTGTAGGTGATGAAGGAACTGTGGTAAATTCAGGTTTATTAATCTCGCCGAGAGAACTCATACTAGAACCCAAATGAGATGTAGAATGATAAATGGGCTTACCTTGGCTGTTCAAGGGAAAGGTCGGCGAAGGAGACTTGGGTGGAGTAGTTTTCAAACCTCCAGCATCAGCCTAGACGAAGAAACAGACATAAGAAAGAGCAAGACAAAACAGATCAAGTTCCAAAAGAAAACAGTTAGATACGTACCTTAATGTTTTCATCAGCGGGACTTGAGTTGTTACTTTTAATAGGAACGATATACGGAATCAAGGCATCCTCTGCAGAAGCTTTAGCAGGATCTTGAGGGGGAGTGTTCAGCTTAGGAATTTTGACTGTCGAGGGGGCAGATGGAGAACTAGTGATACCTAGGCCATGGGTAACCCTTCGCCTTCTCTTTAGTTGAGCATCCTCACGAGGAGATCCGTCTTCATCTTCTGAATCAATGATGATTTGGGCAGAAGCTCTTTTGAGTTTCTTTTGAGGAGTAGGAGGTTTGCGGCTTACCTGAAACAATGAGAGATGTTAGGAACAATTAAGGAAGTCAAGCTAACAAAGGCTTGCAGGGGGTTACCTTTAGGCCTTTGATCTTGCCTTCAGTCTTTGATGCTGGAGCATTTCTTTTAGGAGCAGCTGCAAAACAAATCATGCCGCTACCAGTCAGTAACAATAAAGCTCCGTTTAAAAAGTCCAAATCAAAGGGAGATGACCTTCAAGAATGTCGAATTCGATGTGAACATCTTCAATACTAACATGAAGGTGCCCTTTGAAAGTATCGAGCGTATGTTTAGTCGGAACCACCCGTTGCACTTTGGGTTTTGACTGCTGTCAGAGGATTTTTATAGAATCTCCACAGATGAACCAAGCTGGAAATGGAAGGGCAATAGCCACACCAAAATCAGCAGTTGGTAATCGAGGAATTTTCAGAGGAAATAGTTTAAAAGCAACCTCATACCGTTTCTCACGAGGAACAGATGAGGGAATTTTTAAATTTTCCATTTTCTTAGAAAACGTTTCCCTTAAAGTGACAGCAGCCTCGCGGATGGTCCGACTAACATCATCTGGTCGATAGGCGGTTTCAAAGTACTTCTGGAAGGCTTGAATCTCTTTGATATGGGTAGACGTAACCTTCTTGATTTTCTCCTACACATCAATGAAAGCCTGGTCAATCAAGCGAGTAAAGCTCGAAACATCAAGAAACTCTAAGGCATAATGTATGGACCACCAGTTGTAGAATTCTGGGGAGCAGATGTAGGAAGGTTCGAAATAAATGGGTGTAAGAAGAGACTTGTGGGCATGGCGTGTTGATAACGCGAAAACATATATATTAAAATGCCATAATTTCATGTTATTAACGATCGATTTCACCCCGATTTTTCGCACCATACTTGCATTGTTGTTTAATGTTTTGCAGGTTTATGAAGTCAATGTTAAAACGAGGCAAGATAAGCGAAACAAGCTCAAAAGGACTTATAACAGAAGAAAAAGAACGAGAAAAGCAGCAAAATCCAATTCTGCTGATATGACGACCATCATGGCCTCACCACGACCGTCACAGGCGTGACGAGCGTCATGGCCTCACCACGACTGTCACAGGCGTGACGAGCGTCATGGCTCCCCACGACCGTCATACGCACATTTTCTGCACATTGCCCACTTTCAGAGACGTGCAAACAGAAGCCTAAATTAAGTGCACGACTCCCTGGATTTTCTGACCCTCGAAGACACTTCCAACAGCAGTTCACGTAGCATTCATACACTATAAATAGAGGGCTTTGGGACTGAAATAAGGGAGCCGCATTGAAGACCACAAAGTGCTGCCGATTTTAATACCAGAAGATATTTTCCTGCTTGTTTCTTTTCTGTTTTGTTTCCCTCCTTTTGTTTCCTTTCCAGAATTTCAATTGTAATTTATGTTCTTACTTTTCCGCACAATTAATCGTCACAAGAGTAATCATGCCGACATTGTGGAAGATTATCCAAGTGCCGAACCAAAATTAATTACAGGTTCCATTATTAGTATTAATTGAATTTTATTTGTTTTAATATGTATGTTTACATGTTCTGCCTTTTGAATTCAAGTATGCATGCCTTAAGCTTTATGTCTAGCTAAAACCGGATCGATCGGTATGTAATGAACTAGTAGAACGAGGTTCGATAATAACCGGCGTAATCTTTCTTTTTCAAACTTGTTTCTGGCTCTAGTTTTTAAACCAAAATTATTAAACTAAACTTCGTCGCGACAGCGAGAATTTATTTAAAGCAATCTCGCCACGACAGTGGGGGATATACTAAGGTATGAACTGACATGCGAAAGCTGAGGCTAGGACCAGATAGTAAAAACTGAGCATCTATTTTAAACATAGCGAAAGCATTTTAAAAGAGATAAGAACTCAACGGTTTTCAAAAATCAATTTTAACCCCGAACGGGATAGCGAAAGCATACGTTCCGCCTTAGAGTTGCGACAGGCGTCAACAACCATTGTGAGATAAAAGTCTTTAAACTGTTATTTTCTTCTAAAAACCATCCCTAAAAATTATTAAACCGCGCCGGTAACTTGTCGAATCCTCGGAGCACTGTGTCATTGCATACCGATTACTTGCATTATTATTCTAAGAAACCTTTAGCTTTTCTTTAGTTTAGCCTTTACTATTTCATATTTCCCCTTTAAATCATTATCAACCTAGCTAAACATAGTAACGTTCGAATATACTAGATTGACAACGAGTCCTTGTGGGTTCGATATCTTTATTACTATGCGATAGATTGTACACTTGCAGTTAATTCGATTAGACTCGGAAAGTCGCGATCACGTGCCAGTTGTGTTGATCATTTTATGGGGTTGACAACGGTGAGAGGGAGTATAACGTGTGATTTCTTATCGTACAAACACTTGGGTAAAGTTTGTGTAAGTTCTCTTGATTGGCTGCATTTTGTGGCAAAACACTAGAGCACATATGTATGTCATGACTGATGTTAGTGGATACATAATGTGGGTTGTGCAGGGTAAGTTAACTATAAGTTAAGCTGAATGTCATACAGAATGTCATGACACTGACCGTATGACATCCAGCGGGCAAGTTAGTTTTTCTGGTATCGAGAAATCAGGAACCAAATCAGGAGCTCAAGCTGAAAGACAAGAGACATTTGATCAAAAGACAATTCAACAAACTGATCAAAAGAATTGATCATAAGTCCAAACCATACACCAAGAACAGCCCATCTTAGAGCAGCTGAAGGGATAAGTCTGAGGAAAATTCCAATCAAAGCAAAGGAGTACAATGCCATGAGTGTGAGGGATATGGACACATAAGAAAGGAATGTCCCACCTATCTCAAAAAGAAGGGAAAAGGTCTAACTGTCACATGGTCGGATGAAGATTCAGAAAGTGGATCAGAAGATGAGTCTGCAAAACATGTCACTGTTCTGAACAGTGTATGTGTATTTGATGATGACTCAAGTGAAGGTGAGCTAACTTATGATGAACTTGCTGATTCATTTAAGAAACTGGGCAACAGAAGTGGAGAATTATATCATCAAGGATAGCAACAGAAGAAACTCATAAGAGAGTTAGAAGCTGAGAATTATGTGTATCTTCAGCATTGACCATACCCTCAACAGGTGTCTCAAGGAATGTTCCAACATCATCTATGACATTGGTTTCTTCATGATGATCATCAATAATGACATTAATGGACTCCATCAGGACTTTTGTTCTGGAGTTGTATACTCCATAAGCTCTGTTGTTGATAGAGTATCCCAGAAAATACCTCCATCACTTTTGGGATCCATTTTCCTCCTTTGTTCACGATCTGTCAAGATGTAACACTTGCTCCCAAATACATGAAAATACTTTACAATTGGCTTCTTTCCTTTCCATATTTCATACAGAATGGAGGTAGTTCCTTTTTTCAAGGTAACTCTGTTGTGAACATAGCAGGCTGTGTTCATTGCTTCAGCCCAAAAATGCATAGGCAATTTCTTTGCATGAATCATGGCTCTAGCAGATTCTTGGATAGTCCTGTTTTTCCTTTCCACTACTCCATTTTGCTGAGGAGTAATAGGGGAGGAGAATTCATGACTGATTCCTTCAGATGAGCAGAATTCAGCAAACTTAGAGTTCTCAAACTCCATACCATGATCACTTCTGATCCTGACCACCCCACATTCTTTTTCTCTTTGAAGTCTGATACGCAACTCTCTGAAGACTTTAAATACATATGATTTTTGTCTGATGAAACTTATCCAGGTGTATCTGGAGTAATCATCAACAACTACATAAGCATACCTTTTTCCACCAAGACTCTCTACCTGCATTGGTCCCATCAAGTCCATGTGCAACAGTTCAAGAACTTTGGATGTTGTAAGATTTCTTGGATGTGACATCTTGGTTTTCTTGCCAACCTGACATTCACCACAGACCTTACCTTCATCAATAGTCAGCTTTCGAATTCCTCTCATAGCTTCCTTGGAAATGATCTTTTTCATCCCTCTTAGATGAAGATGTCCAAGTTTTTGATGCCACAGTTTGACTTCCTTTTCTTCTTTGGCCATAGAACAGATAGTGGAGTTACTTGAGATTTGAGGCTCCCACAAGTAGCAGTTGTCTTTAGACCTAGCTCCCCTCATGACTTACTTTTTATCTCTATTTGTGACAACACATTCTCCCTTTGTGAAGTTGACATTGAGTCCTTGGTCACAGAGCTGACTGATACTGATCAAGTTGGCAGTCAGTCCTTTCACCAGCAATACATTATCTAGGTTAGGAACTCTAGGACAATCTAGTTTCCCAACACCTTTGATTTCCCCTTTTACTCCATCACCAAATGTCACATACCTAGTGGAATGTGGTTTGATGTCCACCAATAGATTCTTTATTCTAGTCATGTGCTTAGAACAACCACTATCAAAATACCAGTCTTCTTTAGTTGGCACTCTCAGAGAAGTATGAGCTATCAGACCAACCTCCTTTGCCACCCATTGTTGCTTCTTGACAGGAGCATCTTGATGAGAGTGACTAGGAAATCCATGCCGACTGAAGCAAAATGGTTTTATGTGTCCAAGTTTACCACAGTAGTGACACTTCCACCTTTAGGACTTTCTCCTTGCCTGATTCATGTTTTTGTTCTTCTGATGTTGTGACATCGGTCGTGACATCCGGTTTGGTCTATGATTTTCAGCCTTTGGTTTCTTGAATCCCAAGGTGGGTTTCTGTTCACCAAAAAATCCCATTCTAGACACGTTTCCTGCTTTCTGACCACTCTGTAGGATTTTTTCTAGAGTGTCAGTCCTAGGGTTTAGCATCCTGACAGATTTTGTTATCTGATCAAGTTTGGAGTTTACCATTTTGACCTCACTGTTGAGTGAGTCAATGGTTGCAAGATTCTCTTTCTTCTCAGCTTCCAACTTCTTGATGATTTTCTTATGCTTCTCCCATAGTTGACATACTTCAGCACTTCTGATGTATAACTATTTATATCAGGCTGCAAGTTCATCAAAGGTCAGCTCATCTTCACTTGAGTCACCATCAGATATGCATACACTGTTCAGAACAATGACATGTTTGGCTAATTCTTCTACTGATCCACTCTCAGAATCTCCATCAGACCAAGTGATTGCTAGGCCCTTCTTTTGCTTCTTGAGATAGGTGGGACATTCAGCTCTAATGTGCCCATATCCCTCACATTCATAACACTGAGCTCCTTTGCCTTAGTTGGACTTTTCTTCAGACTTAGCTCTTTTGTTAATGTCAGATGAGATGTTCTTGACATTAAGTCTACCCTTCTTATCTACCCTTTTCATGAGTCTGTTGAATTGTCTTCCAAGCATAGCTACAGCTTCTGAGAGATTCTCCTTGCTTCCATCATTATCTTCATCTAGGTCCTCTGCAGTGTTTGATACAAAAGCTATGCTTTTTTTTCTTTTTCTCAACCTGACCACACATTCCCATCTCAAAAGTTTGGAGAGAATCAATGAGTTCATCCACTTTCATGTTGCTTCTATCCTGAGCTTCTTCAATAGCAGTGACTTTCATGGCAAACCTCTTAGGAAAAGATCTTAGAATCTTCCTCACAAGCTTTTCTTCAGACATCTTTTCTCCTAAAGCTCCTGAGATATTGGCAATCTCAAGAATATTCATGTAGAATTCATGAATAGTCTCATCCTCCTTCATTCTCAGATTTTCAAATTTAGTGGCCAACATCTGAAATCTTGACATCTTGACCTTTGAGGTGCCTTCATGAGTTTTTTTGAGGGTATCCCAAACCTCTTTGGCCAGTTCACAGTGATGCACCAGTCTGAAAATGTTCTTGTCTATTCCATTGAATAGAGCACTCAAGGCCTTAGAATTCTCAAGAGCCAATGCCTCTTATTCTTTGGTCCATTCTCCCTCAGGTATTAACACAGATAATCCATTTTATCAGTCTTCATTGGATGTTCCCATCCTGAGTTTGCAGATCTTCATGCCTTGTTGTCTAAAGACTTCAAGAAGGCTATCATTATAGGTTTCCAATAGTCATAATTTGAGCCTTCCATAATTGGTGGTCTATTTGTGAATCCTATATCCTTGTCCATAGTACCAGAATTTATCTTCCCTAGATTTCACCCAGAAAATAACAGGCAGGGTGCCTGCTCTTATGCCAATTGAAATTCTAGGTACCCAACAGTGGATGTTATCACGAATGTTATGACATCCACTGTAACACATACTACAAAACTTAATGACAAACTGTAAATGAAAAAAGTAAATAACACAAGTAATTGTTTACCCAGTTCAGTGCAAACCACACCTACATCTGGGGGCTACCAAGCCAGGGAGGAAATTCATTATTAGTAGAATTAATTTAGAGTAAAAACCAGTTTGCACTCTTCACTTAAGACCTACCTAATGACACTTCAGCCTAACAATAGACCAGAGTTACCAACTCACTCCCCCTTAATCACAGTAGCGATATCAACCAATTCAAAGTTATAAATGGCAATGAAGTCACACTTCAAACACACCTCGATCTTGCTTCACAACTTTGATCAAGTGACACAACACTCTTGCTTAAAAGCTTGAGAGTGACACACTTAACAGACAACTTAAGAACTATAGACCAATGCAATCATACAACAGATAATTGCTTGGTTTACAAGTATTCCTAAGACACACAAATACACGTGAAGAACAAAACTCTTCACTCGCAAATACACGTTCTCTAAACCAGTGTCAAGAATTGTCTTCAAATAGGATTGTTGCTTCTGTATATATAGGCAGCATATAGTCCTTGGGCCTTCGTGCAGAAGTTAGGTTTACCCAAGACAAACCTCTCTTCATGAAACTGCGCACGTCCAATTGAGTCAGAGGCATTCCATGTTCTCCTTAGCAATGCCTGATATGTCGCCTTAGATAACTAGGCTTCCTAAAATGTTTCCTGAAGTATAGCCTGAGCTAATACCAGAAACTAAAACCTACATGCCCTGATGTCATACGCTTGATGTCATAACATTCAGCATGACGTCCAACATACTTAACTCTTAGCTATTCAAACTTACCATGCTGAATCCTCATTATGTATGTCATAACATCAGTCATGAAATTCATACATCCATCAATGTTTTGCCACAAAATGCAACCAATCAAAAGCATCTACAGGTATCTCTAACAAGAAACTCTAATTAGCACTGCCCCACTGAGCATGCCAATTTGTTCGCCGTGAAATTTGGAGAACAACCGCTGGTCTAACAAATCGTCAAGACTTGTTTTAACTTGCAGGATCGACCACACTAGATCCTAGGACATAGCTAATCTGAGTTTAACGTTAAATGAAATTTAAAAGAGAAGGATAAGTGCTTCGACAATATTGAAACATGATGAAAAAGGTTTTGGCAATAGAACATGTAGGAAAGGAAAGTAACTTGGTTTGAAAAAGGATAACAATTTTTAAAAGAAGAAAATAAAGACCAGGAACTATAACGTGCAAGAAAGCAGTAAAGTAAAAGAAGATTCTTATAAAAGAAAAAGAAGCATTAATGAATTACAATAAAGAAAAGGTGTTTCGACACGTACATTCTTAGTTATGACTCTTTTCTCACTTTGACTTAGGTACTTTGAGTAGTTTTCTAAGTAACTTGTACTAAATGAACACACCAAAAAATCCTAAATTAAGCCACTATTTATAGCCAGTCGACAGAACTGCTCTTAATGACTCAATGGGTTAGATTAAACCAAATGTCACTCTGCATGCTTTATTTGCTTGAAACCATGCCATGTGCCTCATTCTACTGGGCGAAAAATAACTGTGTTTCCCTCCAAGATTCAAATTCAAACTCCAAAAGATCCTTTCCTATTGAATTGTCCATCTCCCAGTCGAAATTCCTGAAATATCCCCATAGTCGAAAATACTGTCTTTAACTTAACAACCCAACGTTTCTACCTGGGCGTCAAAATTCAAGGCTAACAATAGGTACCTCTTAATCTTATTGAAGGCTTGTTGATGTTCTGGTCCCCACCTGAAACCTTTTTCTTTCTTTAATCGTAACAGTGGTGAGAATACTTTTGTCTTGCCACTTAGATTCGAAAAGAATCTTCTTAGCAAGTTGATTTTTCCTAACAAAGACTGAAGTTGTTTTTTGTTGGTTGGGGACACAGTAATTTGTATGGATTTTGTCTTGTTTGAATTGATCTCCATTCCCTTCTTATGGATGACAAAGCCAAGAAAATCCCCTACATGAACATAAAAAACACATTTTAACAGGTTCATTTTAAGCCCGTGTTTTCTCATCCTTTTGAATGACTGTCGAAGGTGGTTGAGGTGACCATCCGTAGATGAAGATTTGATGACAATGTCATTAATGTAAACTTGCATGCATGTTTTAATAAAGTCGTGAAACATTAAGTTCATTACTCTCTAGTTCGTAGCATCAGCATTCTTCAGACCGAAAGACATCATTATCCATTCGTATGTGCGCAAGGCCTCAGAGCATCGAAACATCATTTTTGTTATGTCTTCCTCTGTAATGAAAATCTAGTTGTAATTAGAGTATCCATTAAGGATACTTAGATATTCGAATACGGATGCCAAATTGACCAACATCTCAGCTGCTGGAATTTGATATTCGTCTTTAAGAGTAGCAGAATTAAGATCTATAAAGTCTATGCAGACTTTAAGGGTGCCATTTTTCTTAATAAATAAAACAATATTAGCAAGTCATTCGACATACCTGGCACGCTTGATGAATTTATTCCGGAGCATTCTTTCAGTCTCAGCTTTGATCTTGGACATGATTTAAGGCGCAAACCTCCATGGGTTCTGCCTCATTGACTTCTTGTCAGGTCTGATCAGCGGCTTTAGTTCGACTAGGTCGCAACTGAGTCTAGGCATTTCATTATAGTCCCAGGCAAAGCAATCTCTGATTTCTTTTAGCACATTGATCACTTCTGCTTTTAAGTTCGGGTCAATTTTGGCACTAATGTACGTCGGCCTCTTTGTCTTCCCATCTCACAAGTTTATCTCTTCCAAAGGATACTGCACTTGCATTTTCTTGGTCGAGATTTTCGGGTCTTTTTCGAACTCCAAAGGCTCATCATCATAGATGTAATCTAGCCTACGACTTTTTAAAGTTGTTGTTTGGTCGGTGAAGCCAGATTGATCTGCCCAAGAATTCTCAAGCTTAATGGCTTCGACAACCAGTATTTGTTGAGATTCGGCCTCCAAGGCACCAATATTTTGTTTTCAGCCACATATGCCGAAATTCAAGCCAATGCATCTGACTCGTTCATGATCTCCATCTGATTCAGACTATAAGTTATATCTGTTTTCATTTTTTTAATATCTCGTATTTCCACGTCAGTTTTTTTATTTTATTTTATATTCTGATATTAAATCCGAAAATACAAAGTTTCAAAATTCACTTATGAGGAGTTAAATTCATGTCTTTTGAGTTAGCATGGTAATATTGGACCTCTAAACCAACCAACTCACTTGTTTAATCCATCGCAACAAATTTATATATTTCATAAATGATTTAAAAATGACCTAAATAGTTTATTAAATAGTTTAATTATTTCATATTATTTAGTTTAATTGATATTTCAACTATCTCATATTTAAACTATTAACATTTTAACTATTTATTTTATTGAATAATTAATTTATTAAATATTTCAATAATTTAATATTTCAACTATTAATATTTTAATTATTTTGTTTATAAATAATTATTTTATAAAATATTTTAAATATTTAGTTTATTAAATAATTAATTTATAAAATATTGTAAATATTTAATATTTTAATAATTTAATGTTTTAATTATTAATATTTCAATAATCTTTAAATATTTATTTTATAATATTGTGAAAAATACTATTTAATAATATTCTGGAATAGTCGAAATAATATGAAATAATATTGCAAGAAATACAGTGAAATGATTATTTAATATTCTATAATATTTTGAAAAATACTATTTAATAATATTTTGAATAACAATGTTAAATTATTTCACACAAACATATTAATTAAACTCTTTTGAAAATTGCACATTGATTTTAATAAAAAAATTTAATTGATTACCCTGTCAATTAATTACAATCGGTAAAAAATTTGACTTTAATTTTAATCACTTGAAAAATAATACTAAAAATAATTGTGATATATTGAGAGGGCAAATTTGTTTACACTACCAATATATAATAATTAATCTTTTAACAAAAATATAGAATTGATTTTTTAATTATATTTTTCAATATAATTTTTTTTATAAATAATTTCTTGACTCGACACAAGTTAATTTATTCGTATAACATATAAATTTATTACAATAAATTAAATATGAGTTGGTTGATTTAGTGCTCCACCTTATTACGATGTTAATACAGAAGTCATGAGTTCAATTTCTCTTAACATCAAACAAAAAATAATAATAAAAGCCTGCAACGTTAGACATGAGATAAACAGAGAGACAGAGAGGAAGAAGAGGAATGTATAGAAAAATAGAACTGCTTTTAAGGAGAGGAAAGTCCAAATCAATCAATGTTGTTGACTACGTATAATAGTAGTAGACTCCGAAAAATTGCACAAAAATCATGAACTATCAAAAAATCCAAATCCATTAGGATAAAGATGAAATAATAATCTTACCTTAAAAGGAGTTTTCCCCTACCTTATTAATCCGCGTTTGAAAAGTTTCCTTTACGCCAAAGCAAGAAAAGTAACAAATTGTCTCATAGCACACGGATACAAATCAAAGACACCCTTCCACGCGCTTCCGTCCTAGTTTTACAGTTACAACATTTCTCTCCATCACGAACCTTCCTCTTCTTGCCACTTACAACCAAACACACCCCCACGCGCATACACGCACGCGGTACTATTCTACTCATTTTAAACTCCATTGACTCCCAAGTCTTTCTTCTACTTAATCTCTCTTCTTCATAATCAATTTTATAATTAATTTTTATTAAGATCATTTTCTGCTGAATCTAAACAAAAATGAACAATTTATTCACCAATTCATTTTCTCGCTTCCACAGCGAAGAAGCCACGCCGGATCGCCACCACGTCATCGAGATGGCAGACGGCGGAAGTCCGGGAACCGGAGCTAGGGTAAACCTCGACAAATTCTTCGACGACGTCGAAGGCGTAAAAGAAGATCTAAAAGAGCTCGAAGGAATTTCACAAAAACTAAATAAGAGTCACGAACAGAGCAAAACGGTTCACGATGCTAAGGGAGTGAAAGATTTGCGTTCTCGTATGGACGACGACGTTTCGGTGGCTCTGAAGAAAGCGAAGATGGTGAAGCTGAAATTGGAGGCTCTAGAACGATCTAATGCTGCGAACCGGAATTTGCCAGGGTGTGGACCGGGTTCGTCTTCGGATCGGACGAGAAGTTCTGTGGTCAACGGGTTGAAGAAGAAGCTTAGGGATTCTATGGAGACTTTTAACAGTCTCCGTGAACTTATTTCTTCGGAATATAGAGAGACTGTTCAACGTCGTTATTTCACCGTTACCGGCGAGAATCCCGATGATAAGACGCTTGATCTATTAATCTCCACTGGTAATTTATTTTAAAAATTTTAAAATCGTGTTTATGACAATTTCATGTTAGATTCAACTCTTAGCATGATGAATTGAAGGTTTTGAAGGTTTTAAATAATGGCGACGGTCGTAAAGACACTTGCGATTTAGGTTTGTAATGATATTGATTGCATGATTGTAGTAGTTGCAGTATTACAGGTTTTTTTTATCATAAAAACTGTGAATAATGGTATCTGTTTTCTCGCGGCCTTTTTAGTGTTAACAGACAACTTTTTAAACCTTGCATTGAAATGAGATACAAAATAAAGAATTTATAAAACTGGATAAGAGTATATTAGTAGACTAGTTGGTGTTTCAAATTCTAGTGTAATATATAGGAAGGAGATAATCATTGGTTAAATTATGGATTTGTGCTTGGATTGAAAAACAAAAATTGAAATGGTGAAGAATTAGTTTATAGCTATGCAAGTGAGGACGATGTGTCTGGTGTTTGACACATGTGATTTCTAATTATTCATTTTTTAAATTTTATTATAAATATCATGTTAATGTCGGGTTTGGTGTCAGTGTCTCTCAAAAGGTGATTCTCCTTAGTTTCCAGCGATTTTAAGTTTTAATTAAGTTTGCCATCAAATTTGATGTGAGTTTCACTTGGATGCAGGTGAGAGTGAGACTTTTCTTCAGAAAGCCATTCAAGAACAAGGTAGGGGGCAAATTATTGACACCATCAATGAGATTCAAGAGAGGCATGATGCTGTGAAAGAGTTGGAGAAGAATCTACTGGCATTGCACCAAGTGTTTCTCGACATGACAGTATTGGTACAATTTCAAGGTGAGCAGTTGGATGATATTGAGAGCCATGTGGCAAGGGCGAGCTCGTTTGTGCATACAGGAGCTGAGCATTTAGAGACGGCAAGGAAGCACCAGAGAAACACAAGGAAATGGACCTGTTATCTTATTATACTTATTCTGATCATTGTTTTGGTTATTGTTCTCATCGTTGTGAAACCGTGGCAACATAATGGTGGCGGTGGGGATAGTCAGCCTGCTCCAGCACAGACAACCCCATCTCCTCCTCCTCCGGCTTCTACTTAACTCTTAGGGATTAAGAGTGTCTTTCTGTCTATAGATTGCTATGAATATTGGTTTCTTTATGTTTTTAGGATCTTGGAAGATTGTGACTGACATGGATTGACCAACAGTTTTATTATTTCAATCCATGAAAAAGTTGGATGATGAATTTGGATATGTATCTGGAAAGGAAATAGTTGATGGATTTGCTGAGGAGGTTAATTTTTTGGAAGTCATTATTTTGAATATCATTCTTTTTCTGTAAGTATCATGTTTGGTCTGAATTTTTGATCAGTTGGTTTGCTCACTGACTGATATTTTCGTTGAATCTTTCCATAGTACAATCACCTTAAATAATTTATCTTTGTTTTTACGATTTGTGAGGCTCGATTGAACTAAGGTATAGCAATATTGCAACTATTCCCAATTGATGAATTTGCTAATTATGCACTTCATAACTGTATCTGCAATTATGAGCTTAACTATATCGAACTTAACAATCATGAAATGTTAGTGTTCATCAATATTGTTATTCTGTCATCCGTAGTGCAGCTATTAGTAGGATTTAAACTCTGAACTTTATTGTTGTGTATGTTAGTTTTTAGTACTTGTGAATGCGAGTTTTTTTTACGGTTATTATCACATCAACTAGTAAATTAACGTGCTTTTGCAAGGATATCTTTTTGAATTCATATTATTTGTCGGTATATCTCATTTGTCAATTTTAAAATTTATTTTTCAAATCATAAGCATTCATAGAAATACAATCATAGACTAATAATATGCATCAATGGTTATTCTTTGATGCTAGTATTTTTAAATATTTATAAAAATAATACATTTATTTGATACAGTATAAACGCTTAGAATCCGTGTGTACGTTTATAAAAATATTTTTAATTTATTTTCGTTTATAAAAATAAATGTATCAATAGATTTTTTTTCTCGTTTATAAAAATATTTGTAACTTATTTTTGTTTTATAAAAATAATTGTATCAATAATATATGTTTTTGGTTTAAAAAAATAATTGTAACTTATTCTTGTTTAAAAAAATAATTGTATCAATAATAAACTTTTTTTTTTCTGGGCGCAAGGAGGGTCGAAGCCCAAACAACAACACTAACCATCATGCTAGACCCAAGCAAGAAGGCAGGGCAGTATTAAAAAATACAATCAGAAAATTTAGAATTGAGCCTAGCCTTAGCTAGTTGAGCCACATAGGAATTGGCTTCGCAGAGAATAAACTTAAAACACTAATTAACAAGGCTCTTGAGCTTATCTTGGATAGAACGAACTGTTGCGATTAGAATATGATATCAAATTATTAATTAATTTGAATCGCATCTTTAGTTCACAACCGCTCTTTGATTTATCCGAAGGAAAAGGTCAAAAGAGGAAAACCTAATTTTGCATCGTAAAGACAATGCGGGGAGAGATCTAGGTAAGGGGTTGGTTAAGCTTAGGGAAGGTACTAGCACCCTAAACTTCTGTAGTACTCTACAGGAACCTTTTGTTTATTGTATGTTTTTTTTTATATTTTATTATCTGTTTTAATATATATTGAGGTAAGGGATAGAGTGACCTAAAGACCTAAGGGTTAGTCCTAAGTTTACTCGGCAAGACGTCGCATCTTGTGCCTACATATCCTGACGGGAATGGAATCAGAGTAATTGTAGTTCCCCTCGAAAGGGAGGTTAGAAACGTCTTGACTGTGGTCAAGGTTTCAATGGGGAATAAACGTATCTTAAGGACACGCTTATGTGGAGTCTTTGAAACTCCTATTTCTACGTTGAATTTGTTAATTAAAAATTTAGGGTTGAAATTAGGGATTCCACGGCGGGAAACCCTAAAACAAAGTACGGCGACTCTTTGACCTAAAACTAGGGTAAAGGGTATTTTTGTCCACGGCGGGACGCCTAGGTTAATTAGGGTTTGAGACGGCTAAAACTAGGGTTATTGACTCGGCGGTCAAACAGCTAGACCTAATTCCTTCGGAGGGATTCTAACGGTAAAAACATGCAAAATACGACAAATTACTATTCGGCAGAATTAAAGTGCGGAAAAATAAAGAAAGCGGTAAAAAAAGCATCGCGACGATCACTCGCGTAAATTACAAATTCCCAAAAAATGCAAAATAAAATAACTGCGACCATGGCCTCACGTAAATTACATCCATGGAACAAAAACGAACAAATGAAATAATAACGAGTTGAAACAAACAAATTAACGAGGGTTAGACAAAAATGAAACGGCTAAATCACAACTTATTTCTTTTTGAGTTTTTATTGAGAAGAGGAGAGGAGAATTAATTTCATGCTTAAATGGAGAAACTATTCTAATTATTTACTAAAAATTTTAATAAAGAAACTGGTTTTAATTTTAATGAAAAAAATGTCTTGAAAAAAAAAATGTTTTAATGTTATCGAAAATAAATGTTTTAAATTTTAATTAAAAAAATGTTTTAAATTTTAATGAAAAAATTTGATTTAAATTCAACGAAAAAGGTTTTAATTTTTGTTTTAGTGAAAGAAAGGTCATTTTTTAATTTTTGTGTTAACTTAATGAAAAATGGTTTTAATTGGAAAAAAGCTTTAATTAAGAAAAACTGTTTTATTTAGAAATATGTTTTTAAATAAAAATGATTTCATTTTTGAAAAAAACTTTTTAGAAAGATCTTAATTTTTAAAAAACTAATTACGTTATGTTTTTCTTTTGTTGTTGAAATATCTTACCTAAACTTAATTGCATTATTAATTACAAACTACATAGTTAATATAAATGAAAAAAATAAACAATTGAATAATAAAATAAAAAAATGAAACGTAAATAAAAAGGCTTCTGCCGTTTTCTCCCTGGATGACTATCGAAGCTTTTCCTCTCCTTCAATCCTTGCATGTCATCTTCTATTTATTCTTCCCATTAATCTACAAACAATGAACAAAACAACACACAAAAATCATAAAATGCCGTAAATCAAAGGAAAGAGAAAGCTTACGGTAACGACGATGATGTTGAATTCAAACTTGTTAGGGTTCTTCCAAAAAAATTCCTTCTTCTGATAAATCGTGAGAACGGCCGCTGTTTTTCTCTTTTGTCTCCTTCTCCCCTTTTATCAAATGCAACTCATGTTTATATAGGTAACAAATTAGGGTTAACTCTAACCTAATGCCTATTTTAAAGCCCAACTTAAATAATTAGTCAAAACTAAAAAAACAAACTAAAACAATATTAAAAGAATAAAATCTTTTCTAATATTTTTAATTTTATGATTTTTTGATGTTTTTATGAGTAATATGGAAAAAAGTGAAAAAATAATATTTTTTAAAAAATAATTTAAATAAAATACGAAAATAATAATTAAATAATAAAAAAAAAACTATTTTGTTATTTTTTTTTATAAAAATAGAAAAGTTAGAATAAAAATAAAAGAAAAACAAAAAGTGAAGAAGGTGGGATTTGAACTCTCGACCTCTCACACTCACAACTCCTTACACACGTTCTCTTGTCAATTGTGCCATTTTATTCATTCAAAATAAAGTGGCACTAGAAACTATGTAAAGGTAGGACAAATTTGGGGTGCAACAGATGCCCCTATTTAAATAGCTTCACCGGATGATTTGAGCAGCGGAGACTCGAGAAATCGCGGTGAAAGGGATTTAAATACAGATAACCGGAAATTTGGCCCCTAGATGTAGTGATATGCAATGATATGGACAAAATAACACGAACTATAATGCTGACAATGCCATGAATCTAATATGATGCGTATGATGAAAATGAAAAAAATGCACGGATGCAGACGAAACAACGTCACAGGGGACGGCGCAACGAGGAAATGCACTGGGGAAGAAGACACGCGGTGGTGACAAGGTAACATAGGATCCACACGGAGGCAGGACCAGGTAAACGACAGACGCTAGAGTTTTCGGGACATTCCTTGAAGAGATCGAGCGGGATCTTCAGGACTCACCAGAAAACATATAGGGAGAGACAAACATCAGAACATTTTGGAAGAACATCGAAAAGGAGACACGTCGTATCTGGAAGAACGTCAGATAGACATGACACAAAATAGTCGATGGGTGCCAAGTAAACTGGACTTTGTCCACAAGGTAAGACGCGGATAAAACACAACCTCGGGGATAAAATGCAAATGGGGATAAAACACCCATGCTGCCAAGTAACTAAATTCGTCCACAAGGTAAGACGCGGATAAAACACGACCTCGGGGAGAAAAATGCGAATGGGGATAAAACACCCATGATGCCAGGTAAATTGGACTTCGTCCACGAGGTAATACGCGGGTAAAACACGACCTCGGGAGAAGAAGCAAATAGGGATAAAACACCCATGATATGCACATGTATAAGAATTATGCTATGATATATGATCACATGCAAATGCAGATGTCAATGACAAGGCTCGACTCTGTTGGTGAGATGACAAAACTGGAAAACTGATTCCTCAACCCGGAGATCACTGTCACTTGCTAAATTGTAATCAGGTTGATGATCCTCGTAGGAAGGATGGAAAGCCGCTTGGAGATCTTTCAAGTAAACTGCCCCAGATTAAATTGTCCATTACAGATGAACTGATAATTGCTTCAGCTTGTCTAATTCTGAAAATGACTATTTTACTGTACCCTCGGAAGTTTTGCCCCAGTCTGAGTATTGAAAATCTCATGGATAAACCAGATCTGAGAAGACTTTGCCCCTGATAGGATCACTTGACCAAGTTTCTCGATTGTTTAAAATTTCCTTAGAGGAAAGCCGGTTTGCAAACAAAAATATTCATACAAACATGGTAATGCAAAGTTCATGCAACTTTTGAAATCAAAATTATTTTTGAAAGATGAAAAATAAATGAGTCATCGATTAGAACGCGGCGGTCCAGGACACTCAAAGTTTAATACAGGTATACGGCCAAAATAAATGATTCACAAAGATCTTTAGGAGTCAGCTTACGCAACCTTGATGTAGCATGCTTTCAAAATATCCTTGTTTCAATTAGGTCTTTTGAGGATTGTAACGTAGCCTGGTTCACGGTTTATGAAACAAAGGATAAAGGCTCAAAATTTGTTTGTTCCCACCCAATCTACGTGATACTCTTCAATCCTACGCTCAGTTAACTCATATTATGCATTCAGGTTCCTATAGGTTAGGAATTGCACTGATGGTAGTAATGATGGTTCGAAAGTCAAGGGACTCTTGAGATGGTCGTCACTACTTTCCTATAACATTTGGTTGTTTTGACATTTAGGATTTTTAGGGTAAGGATTTAAAACTCCTCTCTGCATTATCCCTAAATTTTGCCTGAGCTGTTTCTTGTGAAGATTACAGTCAGCGGGATGCCCCAGTTTTGCCTAAGTCTCCTTTATAGGTTTTGACTTAGCAGACTTTTTTTTTGAAAGAAAGTGACTGCCTAGCTTAATGATCACGATGAACCATCATCGGCTTTTGAATTGGAAAACATCTTCGACACTTACTTGCTGTGTACGAAGGAAAACTTGTGAATTCAACCTTTATATGAAAGGTGTATTGCATGAAAGCACAACCGAGTTAACTGAGAACTACCCATCCCCAGGCTAAGATTGCAGGTTTTTTTGTAAAGAAAGAAACTCCAACTTCTAGGCTCGAAGGGGGTGACGAGGGATTAACTTCCTTATTTCTCCAGTGTTTGGGAATTGAAACAATGCCTTACATCGTCAACAAGGTTTGATTGAAAGCATACTGACAGCAATTATGGGTATAACGTTTTCGTCATCCTCTCTCCGATCTTAGCATATCAAAATTTTGGACAAGAAGTAAACATTTGAAAAATAAAGCATAAAGATGCAAATAAATGGACGGAAATGAATTGAATCAAAAGTCGCAATGCTTATTTCATTAATGAAAGTACAAACATAATTGAAAGCAAACAACTTAAACAAAATAAGGAAAATGCAAACAACGAGAAACAAAAGGCCTAGTGACAAAACTTCATTTTTGATGTACTGGCAAGGGATTTTTTTGAACATCCGGATGACTGTCTGTAAAATCAAGTATTCCAGTTCTAATCAGTTCACGCACCCTAGCTTTCAATGCAAAACAATGCTCCAAGTCGTGGCCTAAGGCACCCTCATGAAAAGCACACTTTAGATCAGCCCTAAATCCAGCCGGAGGATTAAGAGGAGGTGGTAAAGCCTTTGTAGTGATCAGCCCTTGTCGAACTAAGTCAGGATATAGCTCTGTGTAAGTCATGGGAATAGGATCAAAGTGATCCTTGTTCCGATTCTAGTCTGATATCTGTGTCGAGGAATCAGCTTGACGACTCAAAGGTACACTAGAAGACGATAGGACCAAGAAGGAGAAACTGGGGGGAAAATGCAATGCAAAAATGTGATGCTAATGCCATGTAATGGTTCCAAGAATTTCAACGGTCGATTGCAAACATTCCCTTTTAGGAAAGTTGGAAAGAAATTTTTTTTTTTGACTCTAAAATGTAGGACCTTTTTGAATTTGCAAAGGACTGTTGAATTTCTTGAAACTGGAAATGATATGATGCTTTATGGATGCAAAGCACAAATACACACACAAAGGTCCTAGGTTAGAGGACAGCGAATGGAGTTAAGGTCTACCCTTCCCAAAAGTTAAGTACTATAGGTTAATTGTACCTGCAGAACAAGGTTCTAAAGCGGTGCCCAAAGTCATCAGTCCATCCTTCGGATATTATCAACTTTCCAACTGACTCGGAGGTCGATAATATTCTCAAGAGAACCTCTTTTGAGTGTAGTATCGCGTAGCAACTATTGTAGGACTACTCCCACATAGTTCCCGCACTACGTCCTATATAAGGCCAAGGTGGTGTTAAGGTACTACGGTCCCCAGTATCACAGACTCCAATTGAAAATAGTAAAAGTTTTCACGACTGCACTCGATCAACCGAACCATTTTCAAAAGGGTCTCAACTGAGCGGTGATTCTCGAGTCGACTTGGTCGGGACTCACTCCCGGCAAGCCTCGTCGAATATCTCACCTTCCTATAATAAGGTCACTGAAGTCCGGGTGTAGGACTTATCTCATAACAAAGATACCCCAAGCAAGGTACAATATATACAGATAATAAAATAAAATAGAAATATCATATAATAAACAAAATAGGGGCAACCCTTAAAAATTAGGAGGGTCCCCAGTGAAGTCGCCATTTTCTGTTGCGGTTAGAATATGATATCAAATTATTAATTAATTTGAATCGCATCTTTAGTTCACAACCGCTCTTTGATTTATCCGAAGGAAAAGGTCAAAAGAGGAAAACCTAATTTTGCATCGTAAAGACAATGCGGGGAGAGATCTAGGTAAGGGGTTGGTTAAGCTTAGGGAAGGTACTAGCACCCTAAACTTCTGTAGTACTCTACAGGAACCTTTTGTTTATTGTATGTTTTTTTTTATATTTTATTATCTGTTTTAATATATATTGAGGTAAGGGATAGAGTGACCTAAAGACCTAAGGGTTAGTCCTAAGTTTACTCGGCAAGACGTCGCATCTTGTGCCTACATATCCTGACGGGAATGGAATCAGAGTAATTGTAGTTCCCCTCGAAAGGGAGGTTAGAAACGTCTTGACTGTGGTCAAGGTTTCAATGGGGAATAAACGTATCTTAAGGACACGCTTATGTGGAGTCTTTGAAACTCCTATTTCTACGTTGAATTTGTTAATTAAAAATTTAGGGTTGAAATTAGGGATTCCACGGCGGGAAACCCTAAAACAAAGTACGGCGACTCTTTGACCTAAAACTAGGGTAAAGGGTATTTTTGTCCACGGCGGGACGCCTAGGTTAATTAGGGTTTGAGACGGCTAAAACTAGGGTTATTGACTCGGCGGTCAAACAGCTAGACCTAATTCCTTCGGAGGGATTCTAACGGTAAAAACATGCAAAATACGACAAATTACTATTCGGCAGAATTAAAGTGCGGAAAAATAAAGAAAGCGGTAAAAAAAGCATCGCGACGATCACTCGCGTAAATTACAAATTCCCAAAAAATGCAAAATAAAATAACTGCGACCATGGCCTCACGTAAATTACATCCATGGAACAAAAACGAACAAATGAAATAATAACGAGTTGAAACAAACAAATTAACGAGGGTTAGACAAAAATGAAACGGCTAAATCACAACTTATTTCTTTTTGAGTTTTTATTGAGAAGAGGAGAGGAGAATTAATTTCATGCTTAAATGGAGAAACTATTCTAATTATTTACTAAAAATTTTAATAAAGAAACTGGTTTTAATTTTAATGAAAAAAATGTCTTGAAAAAAAAAATGTTTTAATGTTATCGAAAATAAATGTTTTAAATTTTAATTAAAAAAATGTTTTAAATTTTAATGAAAAAATTTGATTTAAATTCAACGAAAAAGGTTTTAATTTTTGTTTTAGTGAAAGAAAGGTCATTTTTTAATTTTTGTGTTAACTTAATGAAAAATGGTTTTAATTGGAAAAAAGCTTTAATTAAGAAAAACTGTTTTATTTAGAAATATGTTTTTAAATAAAAATGATTTCATTTTTGAAAAAAACTTTTTAGAAAGATCTTAATTTTTAAAAAACTAATTACGTTATGTTTTTTTTTGTTGTTGAAATAGCTTACCTAAACTTAATTGCATTATTAATTACAAACTACATAGTTAATATAAATGAAAAAAATAAACAATTGAATAATAAAATAAAAAAATGAAACGTAAATAAAAAGGCTTCTGCCGTTTTCTCCCTGGATGACTATCGAAGCTTTTCCTCTCCTTCAATCCTTGCATGTCATCTTCTATTTATTCTTCCCATTAATCTACAAACAATGAACAAAACAACACACAAAAATCATAAAATGCCGTAAATCAAAGGAAAGAGAAAGCTTACGGTAACGACGATGATGTTGAACGAACTGAGCCTCCGCCGTTGGGACTTTTTGCTCGCCGGTAGCGCTTGGCCGATGATGAATTCAAACTTGTTAGGGTTCTTCCAAAAAAATTCCTTCTTCTGATAAATCGTGAGAACGGCCGCTGTTTTTCTCTTTTGTCTCCTTCTCCCCTTTTATCAAATGCAACTCATGTTTATATAGGTAACAAATTAGGGTTAACTCTAACCTAATGCCTATTTTAAAGCCCAACTTAAATAATTAGTCAAAACTAAAAAAACAAACTAAAACAATATTAAAAGAATAAAATCTTTTCTAATATTTTTAATTTTATGATTTTTTGATGTTTTTATGAGTAATATGGAAAAAAGTGAAAAAATAATATTTTTTAAAAAATAATTTAAATAAAATACGAAAATAATAATTAAATAATAAAAAAAAAACTATTTTGTTATTTTTTTTTATAAAAATAGAAAAGTTAGAATAAAAATAAAAGAAAAACAAAAAGTGAAGAAGGTGGGATTTGAACTCTCGACCTCTCACACTCACAACTCCTTACACACGTTCTCTTGTCAATTGTGCCATTTTATTCATTCAAAATAAAGTGGCACTAGAAACTATGTAAAGGTAGGACAAATTTGGGGTGCAACACGAACCAAGACCGGATTTTCGACGAGGCTTATCGCTCAAAATATCTTTGGCAACACCCATACTATCCACCTGAAACTGGACATTAGGACGCTTGAGAAGCTTAACCAAATGGATTCCTTCAAGAACTCCCCACAGCTCAGCATAATAGTTGTTACAAGCTCATAAACTTCGAGAAACCGTTGATCCAAGTGTTCTCGCTAAAAACACTAAAAGGTTGATGTTCATGCTAAAAAACTAAAAGGAGGACTTTTCACTATTTGCACGAAGAAAGCCTTAGATGAATGGTTTCAAGTGTTTGTTCTTTGTATGGTTACTGTTTGTCCGATGAGTTTTCCCATACTTCTCATTTATAGGTCTTCTATTACTGATACATCTTCTAAAATGTCTGTCACTTCCATAATTGTCTTATAACGTCTGCCTCTTCAATGATTGTAACACTCCAGCCATAATATGTTCTTTCGTAACCGACCCCCGCATCCTTTGGAGGGTCATCCGGGCTCTATTACTACTCACTTTATATGGCCAAGATCTTGTCAGTTCATGCAAGATCGGTTCATCCTTGTTTCATCCAGTCATCCTTCGCCAAAACCGGCTTGAAAGTAGGCAGGGGATTTACTGGGCTCACGTCTCGGCTAGTCAGCATGATTTTCGGGATGTACATAAGCCTCCTGGGCACTAGGTTCATATGAAGCGTAGTGTTTGGATAAATAATCCCAGAACTTTCTCCCTCTAGATTGTGCTTATGTCAACTTTTAATGATGACAAACCTTTTCTCTTTCCTCTTCATGATAGCTTTATGGGAACTCCCACTTTCATCATTACTTCTCACTTCCAGTTCTTCTGACTGCTACTTTTTGCCTACAAAAATTCAGTTTTGTGATTTGAGATATTCTTCAAAACGATCCCCTTCTCAAGTGCTTCAATTGACTCTCATCTCTCTTCCCGAATTCAAGGTACCATTTTTTCTATTTTAGTGTTGTTATGTCTTGTTTTCCAGCTAGATTGGAGATATGGTATCATAAGTTGCTTAGGCTTCGGCTTGAGATTTACTAGTGTAGCCTAGACACAATCGATTTTACTAGAGTTATCAAGTACACTTGAACATTGACAAGAGGTATATTAACATGGTCTGGACAAAGCCGAGTTCGCTAGAGGCATCAAGTACCATTGAACTTTGACCAGAGGTATATTAATATGGTCCGGACAGAGCCGAGTTCTCTAGAGGCATCATGTGCACTTGGACTTTGACCAGAGGTATATTAACATGGTCCACATAGATCTGAGTTATCTAGAGGTATCAAGTGCGTCTGGACTTTGACTAGAGGTATATTAACATGGTCCGGACAAAGCCGAGTTTTCCAGAGGCATCAAATGCGTTTGGACTTTGACTAGAGGTATATTAACATGGTCCGGACAGAGCCGAGTTTTCCAGAGGCATCAAGTATGCTTGAATTTTGACCAGAGGTATATTAACACGGTCCGGACATAGCCGAGTTCTCCAAAGGTAACAAGTACGCTTGGACTTTGACCTGAGGTTTATTAACATGATCCAGATAGAGCCGAGTTTACCGGAGGCATCAAGTACGCTTAGGCTTTGACCAGATGTATATTAACATGGTTTGGATGGAGACGAGTTCGCCAAAGGCATCAAGTACGCTTGGACTTTTACCAGAGGTATATCAACATGGTCTGAATATAGTAGAGTTTTCCATAGGTATCAAGTATGCTTGGACTTTTACCAGAGGTATATTAACTTGTTCTGAACAAAGCCGACTTTGCCATAGGCATCAAGTACGCTTGGACTTTGACCAGGGGTATATTAATATGGTCCGAACAGAGTCGAGTTCTCTAGTGTAAGTGCTCTTGATTGGCTGCATTTTGTGGCAAAACTTTAGAGTTTGCATGTATGTCATACCGAATGTTAGGACATACTTAATGATGTGTGTGCAGGATAAGTTAACTATAAGTTAAGCTGAATGTCATACAGAATGTCATGACACTGACCGTTTGACATCCAGCGGGTAGGTTAGTTTTTCTGGTATCTAGAAATCAAGAAACAAATCAGGAGCTCAAGTTGAAAGACAGGGGACATTTGATAAGCCCTAAAGCGAAACAAATGCTCCTGAATTAAAAGGCAAGCGTGTATAGAATTGAAGAGTAGGGTTTGTTATGATTAAACCTAACTATGTGCACCAAGGCCCAAAGGACTGACTGCTCTATAAATATCAGAAGGAGCAATCTTAGAAATCAAGCTCTTGACAGAAGATCAGAGAGTGCAAATTACAGAGTCCTTGTGAGTGAAGAAGGTTGTTTTTCACGTGAGTATTGTGAGTGAAGAAAGTGTGTTCTTCACATGTGAATTGAATCTTAGGAATACTTGTTTACCAAGCAACTGTCTGTTGCATTGGTTAGGTAGATTCTAAGTTGTGTCTCACTCAAAGCTTTTAAGCAAGAGTGTGTGTGTCCCTTGATAAAAGCTTTGAAGCAATATCAAGGTGTGTATGAAGTGTTTCTTCATCTTTCCTCTGTAACTGTAATTGGATATCACTGTGGTGTGATTGAGGGGGAGTGATTGGGAATAATCAGGTCTAGAGTGTCTCTAGGTTGAAGTGTCATTGGGTAGGTTTTAAGTGAGGAGTGCAAACTGAGTTGTTTGACTCTGAATTAATTCTTTTGATAGTGAATTTCCTCCCTGGCTTGGTAGCCCCCAGATGTAGGTGTTGTTGACACTGAACTGGGTGAACAATTAATGTGTTATTTACTGCTTTTACTTACAGTTTAATTAGTTAGTATAGTAGTCAATGTCACAGTGGATGTTATAACTTTAGTAATAACATCCATCGTGTGCTTGCCAGAATTTCAATTGGCATCAGAGCAGGCACCCTGCCTGTTTATTCTGGGTGAGATCTAGGGAAATAAATTCTGGTACTATGGATAAAGATATTGGATTCACTAATAGACTTCAAATTCTGGATGGTTCTAATTATGATTATTGGAAACCTAGGATGATTGCATTCCTAAAATATTTAGACATAAAGGCTTGGAGAGCTGCAAACTCTGGCTGGGAACATCCTGTGAAGACTGACAAGGATGAAGTAGAAGTGGTAATCCCTGAAGAGGAATGGAACAAAGAGCAAGAGGCCTTAGCTCTTGGGAACTCTAAAGCATTGAATGCACTCTTCAATGGTATAGAAAAAAACATCTTTAGATTGGTACACCACTGTGAACTAGCAAAGGATGTTTGGGACACTCTCAAAACTACTCATGAGGGAACTTACAAGGTCAAAATGTCAAGACTTCATATGCTGACTGTAACGCCCATTTTTAATTATTCAAGTTTTCTGATGAATTTTATTTTCGGCATGTTGCGTGGAATTTATTTGAAGAATTAAGGTCCATAATATTAGAATAATTATGATTAATAATAATAATAATAATAATATGATGATTAATAGTGTTGATACTATTATTATTAATATTATTGTTATTATTATTATATTTAAAAATATTAGTGGAAATTAATTGTGGAAATAAAAGAAAACAAGAAAATGAGGATTAATTGGAACTAAGGGCATTTGTGGCATTTAGGGAAAAAGGAAAAGAGGAAAACACGATTGTGAAGGAGAAGAAGAGAAAACATGGTTGAAGAGGAAGAACAAGGTCTGAAGCAAGAGCAAGAGTTCGTTGGGCTGTCAGTTCGTGTGGAATTCTTGAAGCTTCATCATCATCAAGCTGCATTTCGAGGTAAGGGGGGGATTGATCGGTTGAATTGGTTTATGCATGAAATTGGTAGAAAAGGGGAAAATCCCTAATCCCCATAGATTGATGTTAATATGATGTTGATTTAGTGTTTATAATTCTGTGATGGTTGTGTTTGTGGTGTTTGATTTCGTTGCATGTGGCTGTGGGAATTGGTTTGAGAGCATTTGGGGTTTCCGGGTAAATTCGGAGTTATACCGGAAGTTGGTAATTGTGTAGATGTAAACGTTACCGAGCAAAACTGAGTTGGATGTTATAGTCGGGTAGTGGAACGATTTTCTGGTATGATGGGGTTTGGCTTAGAATAGAATCGGCTGGGCTCGGAGTGCGTTGCCAACTCTGAGCTGAGAGCTGTTTTCTACAGAATTCGCGTGCATTCTCCAGGCTTCGCCAGGCGAACTGGGCAGCGAATGCTGCCTTTTTGCTTCTGTTTGGCTTCGCTAGGGGTTCAGCCGTGTGAGTCCCAGCGAGTGTTCGCTGTGGGGCTTCGCCAGGCGAATGGCAGCGAACATGACAATATTTTGTGATTTTTCTGCTGTGTTGTTCCGTTCTCGCGTGGTTGGACTCTTGTTGGTCGTGAGCGAGTACGTGGTTATTGTGGATCGGTTGGGAGCATGAAGGTGATGTAGAGGGCGTGTGCTTGAATACTCGTTGATACGAACGATTGAACTGAAGTACGCTATGAGGCCTAAAGTGGCTATGTATCCTTCGACTAGGAACAAATATGTGTGGATGCATATGTGAGATGTATGCACAGTGTGCGAAATATGCGGATCAGTAGGATCGTTACGCATTGAGTATGTTGTAGTGATGTGCTGTGGTAAGTGGGTCCGTAGGACCGATACGCTTTATATGCGTTGAGATTATGTGCTGTTATGTGACGATTGGATCGGTAGGATCGGACGCACTTATGTGCTTAATATGAATGTGACATATGATTGGATCGATAGGATCGGTATGCCTTATGTGCATAGTGTGTGATATGTTGTGTGGTAGTCGTGATCAGAAAGATCGAATATGCCCTGTGAGCATTGTATTGACGTGTTGTTGTGTGGTGATTGGATCAGTAGGATCGATGCACTTTGTGTGCTTGTGTATGTATGCATATTGTGATGCGATGGACCAATGAGGTCGTGTGTACTGTGTGTGTTATGTGTTCATGCATAGTGTCTTGCATAGCATGTGGATGTGGTGAATCGTTGCACGGTGGAGCGTATGTGATTCACTCACGTGCTCCAAATGAGGAGCGTGTGGACGTGAGGCCTGTGTGGCTCAAGTGCTCCAGTGGGGAGCGTGGACGGGAAATTGGATTGTTGCTCGGATGGAGTGTATGCGACCACCCGTGTCCCAAGTGGGGGACGATGATATTTGATTATATGAGCTCAGGAGGAGCGTGGTAGGGATAGATCATTGCTCAGAGGAAGTGTATGCGATCTATCCTGAGTTGAGTCGGTACCACATTTTGTTGAGTCTAGTGCATGTGTTGCATTGTTATTGTGTGTTGTGGTTGTTGTTGATGGGGACAGTAGGTCCGGGTGTGAGAAATATGAAATAATTGATTTATTGTTTTCTGCCTTTTATTTCATGTATGTTTATACCATTAATATTTGATCGTGAATCTCACCCCTTTGTTGTTGTTGTGGTCTGTGCTTCTTCGGAAGTACAGACAATCCAGGTGTTTATCTAGCTTGGATTGTGGCGTCGTTGTAGGACATGCTCTGATACGTAACACCGGGGCTTTTGGGAGTTGTTGTCATTTGTTGTTTATGTGTGCCCCTGTGGTGTATCTGTTCTTTTGTGGGATGTGTGATGATGTTTGATGGATATACATATATATTTTGGGCAGATGGCCGATTTTTGTATATATGACGATGTATATATACATGTTATGTGGTTTATGGCAGACTAATTTTACTTTTCCGCTGCAATATTATTGAAAATGATTTTGAGAAATGTTATGTGGAATCCTGTGGAAAAATTGTGACATCCCGTAAGTGGGAGAAACTCTGATATGTCCTTATTTTAATCGCTTTATTTTATTTTGGGAAACGGGGTGTTACAAGTTGGTATCAGAGCAGGTCGGTCCGTCCGGCCAGTGTAGTGTTTTGAGTCTGTCTGTAGGATAGAGTTGGTTGTTTTTTGTTAACCTGTTGTTGTTGAGTAGTATGGCTAGGAGGAATGATGCGGCGTTGGCTGCGGCTATGCAGGCTATGGCATAGGCGGTGGCCAATCAGAATCTGGCTGCGGGTGCTCAGTTCAGAGACTTGATGCAGTTCCAGAGCAACAAGCCACCGAAGTTTGAAGGTGGGATTTTAGATCTGGTAGCTGCACAGAAATGGCTGAAGGCGATAGAGAAGATCTTCAGGACCATGGGGTGCAGTGATGAGTAGAAGGTGAGGTTCGGTACTCACATGCTCGAGGGGGAGGCCGAGGCTTGGTGGGATAATTGTCGTCAGAGGATGGAGGCTTCGGGGACTCCGATTACTTGGGAGGTGGTTCGGTCTGGATTTCTGGAGAAGTATTTTCCAGAAGATATCAGAAGTGCTAAAGAGGTGGAATTTCTGGAGTTGAAATAGGGCAGCATGTCGGTAGCCGAATATGCGGCTAAGTTTGAGGAGCTGGCTCAGTATTGTCCTCATTACAATATTGAGGAAGTTATGACTTCTAAGTGCCTGAAATTTGAGAATAGGCTGAAGCCGAAGATCAAGATGGGAATTGCGTGTCAGAAAATCCGGAGTTATCCTGAGTTGGTGAGTAGAAGTCGCATTCATGATAATGACAACCATGCAAGGATTGCACATTACAAGGCGGCGAGTGACCGCAAGGGTAAACAAAGGTTCGGTGGTATACCTTACAGTGTGCCGACCGATAAGGGAAAGCAGAAGGTTGTGTCTGATAAGAGATTCCGAGATAGGAAGGCATCGGCAGATTTAAAATGTTATCGGTGCGGTGTCGTGGGGCATCGTGCTAGTGATTGTCCTCAGGAGACTAAGAAGTGCTTCAAATGTGGGAAGCCGAGCCATGTGATGGAGGATTGTAGGACTAATATGTCTACTTGCTATAACTGCGGTGAAAAAGGCCATATTAGCACTCATTGTGAGAAGCCAAGGAGGGCGCAAGCGCCTCAGGTTAGCGGTAAAGTGTTTGCTGTGGTGGGTACTCAGTCGGCGGACGAGGAGCGTTCGATCAAAGGTACATGTTTTATCAATAACATTCCTTTGACTGCTATGATTGACACAGGTGCAACCCACTCGTTTATCTCTGTTGATTGTGTGAAGAGGTTAGGTTTGGTGCCGGCTACTCTTGAGCGGCGGATGACTATTGAAACTCCCTCGATTGGTTCAGTGACTACTTCGCTTGTGTGTTTGAAGTGTCCACTGACTATCTTTGGCCGAGATTTTGGCGTGGATTTGATTTGTTTGCCACTTGGTAGTTTGGATGTTATACTTGGTATGAACTGGTTGGAGTTCAACTGAGTGTACATTGATTGTTTCCGGAAGGTGTTATTGTTTCTTACTTCAGAAGAGGAAGCTTTGGCAGATTCCTTGTCTAATAAGGAACTGAGAACCTTGTTGGAAGACAAAGCTCAGGTGTTTGCTTTGTTTGCATCACTGTCTGTTGACAACAAGGCATTGTTAGATGAGTTAGCGGTGGTGAATGAGTTTCCGGAGGTGTTCCCAGATGATATTACAGAATTACCTCCGAAGAGAGAGGTTGAGTTTAGCATTGATCTGGTACCTGGTACGAGGCCTATTTCTATGGCGCCGTACAGGATGTCGGCAGTGGAGTTGGCCGAGTTGAAATCTCAGATTGGAGAGTTGCTGGATAGAAAGTTTATCAGACCTAGTGTGTCTCCGTGGGGAGCTCCAGTGTTGTTAGTGAAGAAGAAAGACGGTAGCATGCGGTTGTGCATTGATTACCGTCAGTTGAACAAAGTGACCATCAAGAACAAGTATCCTCTTCCAAAGATCGATGATTTGATGGATCAATTGGTGGGGGCTCGTGTGTTCAGTAAGATCGACTTGAGGTCGGGTTATCATCAGATAAGAGTTAAGGAAGGTGATATTCAGAAGACGACGTTTAGGACTCGATATGGACATTACGAGTATCCGGTAATGCCTTTCGGAGTGTCTAATGCGCCGAGTGTGGTTATGGAATATATGAACCGTATCTTCCATTCTTATTTGGATCAGTTCATTGTCGTGTTCATTGATGACATACTGATTTATTCTAAGTCTGAGGAAGAGCATGCAGAGCATTTGAGGATTGCCTTGCAAGTGTTGAAGGATAACAAGTTGTTTGCTAAGTTATCGAAGTGTGAGTTCTGGTTGAAGACTGTGAGTTTTCTGGGGCATGTTATTTCAGGTGATGGTGTTTTAGTAGACCCTTCAAAATTTAGTGCGGTGTTACAGTGGGAACCACCGAAGACGGTAACAGAGGTGAGAAGCTTCTTGGGTTTAGCCGGTTATTACCGAAGATTTATTGAGGGCTTTTCCAGATTGGCTTTGCCGTTGACTCAGTTGACGAGAAAAGATCAAGTGTTTGTGTGGGATACTGCTTGTGAAGAAAGTTTTGAGGAGCTGAAAAAGAGATTGAATTCAGCGCCGGCGTTGGTGTTACCGAATCCGTGTGAGCCTTTTGTGGTATATTGTGATGCGTCCAAGATGGGATTGGGCGGAGTTCTTATGCAGAATGGAAAAGTGGTAGCTTATGCGTCGCAGCAATTGAGGGTGCATGAGCGAAATTATCCTACTCATGACCTTGAATTGGCTGCGGTTGTTTTTGTTTTAAAAATCTAGAGACATTATTTGTATGGTTCAAGATTCGAGGTGTTCAGTGATCACAAAAGTTTGAAGTACCTGTTTGATCAGAAAGAGTTGAATATGAGGCAGAGAAGATGGTTGGAATTCTTGAAAGACTATGATTTCAGTTTGAGTTATCACCCAGGGAAAGTGAATGTAGGTGCGGATGCGTTGAGCAGAAAGACAATTCATATGTCAGCATTGATGGTAAAAGAGATGGAGCTTATTGAGCAGTTTCGAGATTTGAGCATGGTTTGTGAGTTTACTGCAGGTAGTGTAAGGTTGGATAAATTGCAAGTGAAGAATGATTTCTTGGATATGATAAGAGAACATCAGAAGTTGGATGTGAAACTTGTGGATTTGATGCGAGAGGCTGGAAGTGACTCCGGTAGTAATTTCAAGTTGGATAATGCGGGTATGTTGAGGTTTTGGGGCAGAATTTGTGTACCGGATAACGATGAGTTAAAGAGGTCGATTTTGGACGAAGGACATCGTAGTAGCCTGAGTGTTCATCCAGGAGCTACGAAGATGTATCAGGATTTGAAAAAGTTGTTTTGGTGGTCGGACATGAAAAAGGACATTGCTCGTTATGTGTATGCTTGCTTGGTTTGTCAGAAGTCGAAAGTGGAGCATCAGAGACCTTCTGGGATGATGCAACCGTTAGAGATTCCGGTTTGAAAGTGGGATTGTATTGCTATGGATTTTGTTACCGGTTTTCCGAATACGGCGAGAGGATTTGACGCCATTTGGGTAATTGTGGACCGGCTTACGAAGTCTGCACACTTTGTACCGATTAGTATTAGCTTTTCGTTGGAGAAGCTTGCAGAGATTTATATTCGGGTAATTGTGAAGCTGCATGGTGTGCCGTTGAGTATTGTGTCGGATAGAGATCCTAGGTTCACTTTTGTGTTTTGGAAGAGTTTGCAAGAGGCTATGGGCACTGAGTTGAAGCTGAGTTCAGCTTATCATCCGCAGACAGATGGGCAGTCGGAGAGGACTATTCAGACCTTAGAGGACTTGTTGCGGGCTTGTGTGTTAGAGAAAGGTGGTACGTGGGATACTCATTTGCCATTGGTAGAGTTCACGTACAACAACAGTTACCATTCCAGTATCGGGATGGCACTGTTTGAAGCTCTTTATGGTAGGAGGTGCAGAACTCCTTTATGTTGGTATGAGTCAGGGGAAATGTAGTGTTGGGACCAGAGTTGGTATAGCAGACTACTGAGACAGTGCAGATGATCCGTGAAAGGATGAAAGCATCTCAGAATCGGTAGAAGAGTTATTATGATAACCGCAGGAAAGAGTTAGAATTCAGTGAGGGTGACCATGTGTTTTTTAGGGTTAACCCAGTGACGGGTGTTAGACGTGCATTGAAGTCCAAGAAGTTGGATCCGAAGTTTATCGGGCCGTATTAGATTTTGCAGAGGATTGGTGCTGTGGCTTATAGGGTGGCGTTGCTGCCGGAGCTTTCGAACTTGCATGACGTGTTCCATGTGTCGCAACTTCGGAAGTATGTACCCGATCCGTCTCATGTGATTCAGAGGGATGAAGTCCAAGCTAGAGAGAATCTAACTGTGGAGACGTTGCCGTTGAGGATCGAGGATCGCAAGATGAAGCGACTCAGAGGAAAAGAGATACCTTTGGTGAGAGTGGCTTGGGGAGGTGCTGCAGGAGGCAGTGTGACATGGGAACTGGAGAGCAGGATGCGGGAAGCGTATCCAGAGTTGTTTCCATCAGGTATTTTCGAGGACGAAAATAATTAAAGTGGGGGAGAGTTATAACACCCATTTTTAATTATTCAAGTTTTCTGATGAATTTTATTTTTGGCATGTTGCGTGGAATTTATTTGAAGAATTAAGGTCCATAATATTAGAATAATTATGATTAATAATAATAATATGATGATTAATAGTGTTGATACTATTATTATTAATATTATTGTTGTTATTATTATATTTAAAAATATTAGTGGAAATTAATTGTGGAAATAAAACAAAATAAGAAAATGAGGATTAATTGGAACTAAGGGCATTTGTGGCATTTAGGGAAAAAGGAAAAGAGGAAAACACGATTGTGAAGGAGAAGAAGAGAAAACACGGTTGAAGAGGAAGAACAAGGTCTGAAGCAAGAGCAAGAGTTCGTTGGGCTGTCAGTTCGTGTGGAATTCTTGAAGCTTCATCATCATCAAGCTGCATTTCGAGGTAAGGGGGGGGGGGAGATTGATCGGTTGAATTGGTTTATGCATGAAATTGGTAGAAAAGGGGAAAATCCCTAATCCCCATAGATTGACGTTAATATGATGTTGATTTAGTGTTTATAATTCTGTGATGGTTGTGTTTGTGGTATTTGATTTCGTTGCATGTGGCTGTGGGAATTGGTTTGAGAGCATTTGGGGTTTCCGGGTAAATTCGGAGTTATACCGAAAGTTGATAATTGCATAGATGTAAGGGTTACCGAGCAGAACTGAGTTGGATGTTATAGTCGGGTAGTGGAACGATTTTCTGGTATGATGGGGTTTGGCTTAGAATAGAATCGGCTGGGCTCGAAGTGTGTTGCAGACTCTGAGCTGAGAGCTATTTTCTGCAGAATTCGCGTGCATTCGCTGGGCGAATGGGGGCGAGCCTTCGCTAGGCAAACTGGGTAGCGAATGCTGCCTTTTTGCTTCTGTTTGGCTTCGCTAGGGGTTCCGCCGGGCGAGTCCCAGCGAGTGTTCGCTGCGGGGCTTCGCCAGGCGAATGGCAGCGAACATGATAACATTTTGTGATTTTTCTGCTGTGCTGTTCCGTTCTCGCATGGTTGGACTCTTGTTGGTCGTGAGCGAGTACATGGTTATTGTGGATCGGTTGGGAGCATGAAGGTGATGTAGATGGCGTGTGCTTGAATACTCGTTGATACGAACGATTGAACTGAAGTACGCTGTGAGGCCTAAAGTGGCTATGTATCCTTCGACTAGGAACGAATATGTGTGGATGCGTATGTGAGATGTATGCACAGTGTGCGAAATATGCGGATCAGTAGGATCGTTACGCATTGAGTATGTTGTAGTGATGTGCTGTGGTAAGTGGGTCCGTAGGACCGATACGCTTTATATGCGTTGAGATTATGTGCTGTTATGTGACGATTGGATCGGTAGGATCGGACGCACTTATGTGCTTAATATGTATGTGACATATGATTGGATCGGTAGGATCGGTATGCCTTATGTGCATAGTATGTGATATGTTGTGTGGTAGTCGTGATTAAAAGGATCGAATATGCCCTGTGAGCATTGTATTGACATGTTGTTGTATGGTGATTGGATCAGTAGGATCGATGCACTTTGTGTGCTTGTGTATGTATGCATATTTGATGCGATGGACCAGTGGGGTCGTGTGCACTGTGTGTGCTGTGTGTTCATGCATAGTGTCTTGCATAGCATGTGGACATGGTGAATCGTTTCTCGGTGGAGCGTATGCGATTCACTCATGTGCTCCAAATGGGGAGCGCGTGGACGTGAGGCCTGTGTGGCTCACGTGCTCCAGTGGGGAGCGTGGACGGGAATTTGGATCGTTGCTCGGGTGGAGTGTATGCGACCACCCGTTTCCCAAGTGGGGGACGATGGTATTTGATTATATGAGGTCAGGAGGAGCGTGGTAGGGATAGATCGTTGCTCAGAGGGAGTGTATGCGATCTATCCTGAGTTGAGTCGGTACCGCATTTTGTTGAGTCTAGTGCATGTGTTGCATTGTTATTGTGTGTTGTGTTTGTTGATGATTGGGACAGTAGGTCCGGGTGTGAAAAATATGAAATAATTGATTTATTGTTTTTTGCCTTTTATTTCATGTATGTTTATACCATTAATATTTGATCGTGAATCTCACCCGTTTGTTGTTGTTGTGGTTTGTGCTTCTTCGGAAGTACAGACAATCCAGGTGTTTAGCTAGCTTGGATTGTGGCGTCGTTGTAGGACATGCTCTGATACGTAACACCGGGGCTTTTGGGAGTTGTTGTCATTTGTTGTTTATGTGTGCCCCTGTGGCGTATCTGTTCTTTTGTGGGATGTGTGATGATGTTTGATGGATATACATATATATTTTGGGCAGATGGCCAATTTTTGTATATATGACGATGTATATATACATGTTATGTGGTTTATGGCAGACTAATTTTACTTTTCCGCTGCAATATTATTGAAAATGATTTTGAGAAATGTTATGTGGAATCCTGTGGAAAAATTGTGACATCCCGTAAGTGGGAGAAACTCTGATATGTGCTTATTTTAATCGCTTTATTTTATTTTGGGAAACGAGGTGTTACATTGACCATCAAATTTGAAGGTTTGAGAATCAAGGAAGATGAGACCATTCATGAGTTTTAAATGAATGTTCTTGAACTTGCAAACACCTCGGGAGCCTTGAGAGAAAAGATGGCTGAAGTGAAGCTTGTAAGGAAGATTCTCAGGTCCTTACCTAAGAGGTTTGCCATGAAGGTCACAACCATTGAAGAAGCTCAAGACATATGCAACATGAAAGTGGATGAACTCATAGGGTCTTTCCAAACATTTGAAATGGGCATGTGTGATCAACCTGTAGAGAAAAAGAGAAAAAGCATAGCTCTTGTCTCAAACACTGCTGAGGATTCAAAAGAAGAGGGTGGTGAAAAAGAGGAGAATTTTTCAGAAGCAATAGCCTTGCTTGGAAGACAATTCAATAAACTGATCAAAAGGATTGGTCATAAGTCAAAGCCCTATGCCAAGAACACTTCTTCTGACAGCAGCATAAAGAGTAACTCTGAGGAGAACTCTAACCAAGGCAAAGGAGTTTAATTCCATGAGTGTGAGGGATATGGACACATTAGAAAGGAATGTCCCACATACCTCAAAAAGAAGGGAAAAGGCCTAACTGTCACCTGGTATGATGAAGACTCTGTAAGTGGATCAGAAAAGGAGTATGCCAGGCATGTCACTGTTCTTAACAGTGTAAGCTCATCTGAAGATGACTCAAGTGAGGATGAACTGACTTTTGATGAGCTTGCAGCTTCATACAAACAGCTGTGTTTCAGAAGTGCAGATTTGTGCAAACAAGGAGAAAATCAGAAAGGGATCATTAAGAAGCTGGAGGATGAGAAGAAGGTACATCTTGCAACAATAGACTCACTCAACAGTGAGGTCAGCCTGTTGAACTGTAAACTTGAGCAGATGACAAGATCAATTAGGATGCTAAATCATGGGACTGACACTCTTGAAAAAATTCTACAGAGTGGTCAGATAGCAGGAGACATGTCTGGACTGGGGTTTATTGGTGAACAAAAACCCATCTTGGGGGTCAAGAGACCAGAGTCTGAAAATCAGAGGTCAAACCAAAAGTCACGACCAATGTCACAACATTAGAGGAACAAGAACATGAAGCAGACAAGAGGAAAGTTCCAAAGGTGGAGGTGTCATTACTGTGGAAAATTTGGTCACCTAAAACCTTTTTGCTTCAAATTGCATGGATATCCTAGTCACACCCATCAAAGGGATCCTGCCAAGAAGCAACAATGGGTGGCAAAGGAGACTAGTCTGATAGCTCACACCTCTCTAAGAGTGTCGGCTAAAGAAGACTGGTACTTTGATAGTGGCTGTTCTAAACACATGACTGGCATAAAGAATCTGCTGGTGGACATCAAACCTCATTCCACTAGTTATGTGACTTTTGGTGATGGAGCAAAAGGAGAGATCAAAGGGGTTGAGAAACTGGACTTCCCTGGAGTACCTAACCTGGACAATGTATTTCTAGTGAAAGGACTGACTGCCAACTTGATAAGCATTAGTCAGCTCTGTGATCAAGGACTGGGTGTGAAATTCACTGAAGAAGAATGTGTGGTCACAAATGGTGATAATGAAGAAGTAATGAAAGGGTCTAGATCTAAAGACAATTTTTACTTATGGGAGCCTAAGGACTCAAGTAGATCCACCACATGCTCTATGGCCAGAGAAGCAAAGGAGGTAAAGTTATGGCATCAAAAACTTGGGCACCTTCATCTAAGAGGAATGAAGAAGATCATCTCCAAGGAGGCTGTAAAAGGAATTCCCAACCTGACTATTGATGAAGGGAAGATATGTGGTGACTGTCAAGTAGGCAAGCAAACCAAGACATCTCATCCAAGGGTTGGTCACCTGATTACCTCCAGAGTTCTGGAACTACTGCACATGGACTTGATGGGACTAATGCAAGTAGAAAGTCTTGGTGGTAAAAAGTATGCCTATGTAGTTGTGGATGACTACTCCAGATACACCTGGATAAGTTTCATCAGAGAAAAATATGATGTTTTTGAAGTCTTTAAGGAGCTGTGCATCAGACTTTAAAGAGAAAAGGAATATGGTGTAGTTAGGATCAGAAGTGATCATGGCAAGGAGTTTGAAAACTCCAAGTTTGCTGAGTTATGCTCATCTGAAGGGATCAGTCATGAGTTTTCCTCTCCTATTACTCCTCAGCAAAATGGAGTAGTGGAAAGGAAAAACAGGACTATCCAAGAGTCTGCCAGAGCCATGCTACATGCAAAGAAGTTACCTATGCATTTTTGGGCAGAGGCTATGAACACAACTTGCTATGTTCACAACAGAGTAACCTTGAGAAAAGGAACATCAACTACCTTGTATGAGATGTGGAAAGGAAGGAAACCAATTGTGAAGTACTTTCATGTGTTTGGGAGCAAGTGTTACATCTTGACAGATCGTGAACAAAGGAGGAAAATGGATCCCAAGAGTGATGAAGGCATCTTTATGGGATACTCTACTAACAATAGAGCTTATAGAGTGTACAACTCCAGAACAAAAGTCTTGATGGAATCCATTAATGTTATCAGTGATGATCAGTATGAAGAAATCAATGTCATAGAGGATTTTGGAACACTGCTTGAGACATCAACTGATGGTATAGTGATTACTGAAGATACTCAAGTTGTAACTCCAGGTTCTGAACCAGAAACCACTATCAGAGAACCTTCTATCAGAATCCTGAAAGATCATCCCAAAGATCTTATCATTGGAGACCTCAACAATGGGGTAAGGACCAGAGCTAGAGAAGTAGTCTCAAATTCATGTTTTGTGTCTAAGATTGAACCCAAAAATGTGAAGGAAGCCTTAACTGATGAATACTGGATCAAGGCCATGCAAGATGAATTGGAACAATTTAAAAGACATAAGGTATGGGAATTGGTGCCAAGACCTGAAGAAACAAACATCATTGGCACCAAATGGATTTACAAGAACAAATCAGATGAACAAGGTATTGTAGTCAGATACAAGGCTAGACTAGTGGCACAAGGGGTACACTCAAGTAGAAGGAATTGATTTTAATGAAACCTTTGTACCAGTTACAAGACTTGAGTCCATCAGGCTACTGCTAGGAATTGCCTGCATCCTAAAATTCAAACTGTTCCAAATGGATGTGAAAAGTGCATTTCTGAATGGATATCTAAATGAGGAAGTATATGTGGCACAACCCAAGGGATTTGAGGATCCTAACTTGATAGACCATGTATACAAGTTAAGAAAGGCACTCTATGGATTGAAGCAGGCACCTAGGGCTTGGTATGAAAGATTGATTGAGTTTCTTATTACCCATGGATACAGGAAAGGAGGAATAGACAAGACTCTCTTTGTGAAAAATGAGGATGGAAAACTCATGATTGCACAAATATATGTGGATGACATAGTCTTTGGTGGAATGTCTGAGAAATTGGTTAAACAATTTATCTATATGAGTTTGAGATGAGTCTATGTGGAGAACTAACTTACTTTCTTGGGCTGCAAGTCAAGCAAATGGAGGAATCTATATTTCTCTCCCAAAGTAAGTATACCAAAAGCATAGTCAAAAAATTTGGATTGGATAAGACTGGTCATAAAAGAACACCTGCACCTACTCATCTAAAGTTGTCAAAAGATGAAAGTGGTACTAGTGTGGATCAAAGCCTGTACAGAAGCATGATTGGAAGCTTGTTGTATCTAATAGCCAACAAACCTAATATTGCATTTGCAGTTGGTGTATGTGCCAGATATCAAGCAAACCCTAAGGTAAGTCACATAAATCAAGTCAAAAGGATTCTCAAGTATGTGAATGGAACCAGTGATTATGGTATACTGTACACACATGGGTGTGATCCTACATTGTCTGGATACTGTGATGCTGACTGGGCTGGAAGTGCTGATGATAGAAAAAGCACCTCTGGTGGATGCTTCTTCTTGAGGAATAATCTCATATCATGGTTTAACAAAAAGCAAAAATGTGTCTCATTGTCCACTGCAGAAGCTGAATACATAGTAGCTGGCAGTAGCTGCTCTCAGCTGGTCTGGATGAAGAAAATGCTGACAGAATACAATGTCACGCCGGATGTCATGACACTATATTGTGACAATCTTAGTGCTACCAATATCTCCAAGAACCCAATTCAGCATAGCAGAACTAAGCACATTGATATAAGACATCACTACATAAGAGACCTAGTGGAAGATAAAGTGGTCTCCTTGGAACATGTGCCCACAGAAGTACAATTGGCTGATATTTTTACAAAGGCCCTAGATGTTGTTCAGTTTGAGAATTTAAGAGGCAAATTGGGTATCTGCATAAATGAATACTCATAGCAATTAATGGCATGTGAGAGTTTTAAAAATTCAATGAAGTCCACAGCCTTGACCATAAAAGCTCTCCTCTCCATGCAAACATGCTACATCTCTGCATATACTTGTTTTTTCCCCCTCCTACTGCTGAAGCACCCAAGCGCAAGTATCCTCCTCCTACTGCTGAAGAACTTAGGCACATCAGCAACAGGGAAGACACGACTTATGTGGAGAAATCAAATAGGAAAATTGTCGATGATATACTCAAAAGAGGGCTGCCAATTCGAGGTATCGCCATTCCTCTGGCTAGCAGGGATCCACCTCACAATTCTGAGATGCCAGAGGACGATCCTGATGACATCAATAAGGACATTTCACTGTCAAATTCAAATCACAGTGATTCCAGCTCCTCTGAGGAAGATGATTGATGTGTGTTGTGACCACTGAGTTAGTGCAGGAAGAGGTGCTAATGCTGTTTTGTGTTGATTAGGTTTGGTTAGCCTTCTGTAGGAATTGTTTGACAATCTGTATTTGTGATGCTTTCTATGAGCAGTTTGTTTAATGTGCCCCTAACAATTGTAATGTTACAATTTTTGATCTGTGCTAAGTCCTTAGTTGGATCTTAATTTGTGGCTAAAAAGGGGGAGAGAAATATAGTAACAACAGGTGGAAGAACAGGTGGGCGAGCATATGTGTTATTGTATGCAAATGGTATAATCATGCTTGTAGGTGCTGCTGAGGATTTGTGTGATAACAACTTCCTAGTGCTATTAGTAATTTGTTGATGCAATATGTGTGTGAATTCCTATGGTGTATAGGAATGTTTGTTGCTAACCTTGTGTGATCCTAGAAGGTGTTTAGGATTTGTGTGTGTCTGCAGAATAGTAGCAGAGAGTGTTGTGCAACTCTTCAGGGGGAGTAACACAGGTGTGTGTACTTCAGGATGTCATCCTGAAGGTCATAACATCCAGAGCAGACTGGATGAATATGTGTGACTGCAGAGTGTGCAGGTTAAGTGCTCAGCTGATAAGGTGCATCAGTTGAGGGCGAGTAACCCAGGGTGTTACTCAGCAAAGTGTGACATATGTAGTGGTAACTAACAGATGGTTAACAAGGTGAGAGCTAACTGTGAGGACTTTGAGAGTGGTTTGAGCTAGTAACTTTCCTGCATGACAAGGCACATGATAAGTCTTCTTCTATGTGTAAACTCAGATATATTAAACAGTGTGTTTTAGCTAAAAATTTGCCAAATGGGGAGTTTGTAAGTGCTCTTGATTGGCTGCATTTTGTGGCAAAACTTTAGAGTTTGTATGTATGTCATACTAAATGTTAGGACATACTTAATGATTTGTGTGCAGGGTAAGTTAACTATAAGTTAAGCTGAATGTCATACAGAATGTCATGAGACTGACCGTATGACATCCAGCGGGCAAGTTAGTTTTTCTGGTATCTAGAAATCAGAAAACAAATCAGGAGCTCAAGCTGAAAGACAAGAGACATTTGAGAAGCCCTAAAGCGAAACAAATGCTCATGAATTAAAAGGCAAGTGTGCAGAGAATTGAAGAGTAGGGTTTGTTATGATTAAACCTAACTATGTGCACCAAGGCTGTTGCACCCCAAAATTTGCCCCAACCTTTATTCTCACTTGGTTTATGTTTCATTGCATTAGCATAACATAGTTCTAGCATTTGCATAGCATAACATCCTTCATTTAATAGGGGATCAAGGGTGATATATGTCAAGAGAAGCCTAACCAGAGGTATTATTCAAGCTTAAGAAGTTATCAAGGTCACCAGACAGAGGGTTGAGTTCTTGAGAAGTTTGAGTGCTTGTTGGGGCTCATCTCCTCACTTGGAGCCAATTAAAGACCAGCAATGGATTGTAAGGCTTTGTTCAAGAAGAGAATGTGTGGTTAGAGCTCATTTAAGTGCCTTTAAGGTCATGTTGGAGCTCAATCAAGTCATTTTATCAAATGCAAGAGCCACAGTTGAAGTGGGTGTCACTAAGATTTCATCTAGTTAATCCTAGGCCAAAATGAGCAATTGAAGAAGATCAAAGCCTACTTATAGGTCATTGAAATCATGAAATGATATGTTCAGGCATATGAGAGGTTGTTTTAAGATCAAGTTGAGAAGAATCAAGAGTGGTTGGGGTTGCTAAGTCAGGGTTCCTAGGGTAAAATCCCTTGTTTAGTGCAAAACTTCCAAGCCATGTAAGTCAAGATACAAGTCTCATATGACTTTGGCCTCCATATTAATGTTTTAGAGGATGCTCTTAGCTTTAATTTGAGTACTATAAGTCCTCCATTGGATTTATAGAACTCAAGTTATGAGCCAGACAAGTTACAGGTCCTCAGATGCCTCTGAAATTTGTCTGTGAAAATCATCTGACTTCCAAGCTATTTTTGACCTAGATGTAGGTTTCATCTCCATTTCTGGCCAACATGAAAGTTGTTCCTCATGAGCTTAGATTTCCAAATTGTATTAGAAATCTTCCATCTGATTTGTAGAACTCAAGTTATGAGGTTTACAAGTTAGGGGTATTTTGGGAAAGTGAGATTATAGGCCATTTTCAATCATAGGTCAAAATCTCCAACTTGCACTTGTCAAATGGATTTTTGTTCAACATGGAACTTGCTCAAAATGTGGCTTTTAGTTTAAGCAAGAGCTCATGGTGAATTGATTTGGCTCATATCAAAGATTCGTGTGAAGTGGTTTGAATAAAGAAGAAATTCAAAGGCATTTTTGGTGGGAGATTGAAATAAATGATTATGGGTCCAAAACAAGTCAAATAACCACTCATTTTAATCAGAAATCATGTTTTAGAGACATTGGAAATTGTGGATTTTTCATTTGAAGCACAATTCATGGCCTTTCATAAGATTTCTTCATTTATAAGTTACATCACACAAATCATTCACCAAGGCAAATTAAAGGCTCTTTATGGTCTGATTCCACTCAAGGATAGTTCAGCAAGATGACCAAAGCTTCCCAAGCAAGTTATTAAAGGAGAATTGGACATCACCATTGAAACTTTTTGGAGAAAAATTTGGAAATGGATTTTTGATTTTGGGCTTGGGCCTTACCTCTAGAAGGTTCTAAACAATTCTATAAAGGTCTAGGAACTCATCAGAAACAAGGTTGGTGATTCATTGGGGCTGAGATCAAAGATTTCCATTGAAGCTTGAAGAAGAAAAGTGAAAGATTGAATTTCTGATTGAAGCCATTTCAAGCGCAATTGAAGCTTCAATCTTCTTCTAACATCATCACTGATTGGATCTGGAACGTTTTGGAGCAAGAATCAAGCCAGAAACGCCTCAAATCGAAGCTTGAAACCAGGTTTTTTCTTCTTAAAATTGAACTCAATTCTTGCGTTTTCAATGCATTAGAATTATGTGGTTAGGTTTCCCTTAGGTCATAGATGATTTCTGGACAATTAATTTGATGATTAGTGACAATTTAGGATTAGATCCATTTTCGGTTAGGATGTGGAATTTGTGATTCTTGGAGTTTTAGACCGTTTAGTTAGCATATTTGGATTCCTCGTAAAATTTCGTGCAAGTTTCATTCAAGATTTATCGCGTTTGGTGGAGTGTGGAGAGAGTTAGGGCTACGCGAGGGTGGCCGGAGAAGCTACCGGCGATGGCTGGGTTGCACGCGTGTTTGCAGGTTTGCAGAAATTCAAAAGGAGGAAGACATAATCTCCTTCGTCCATACGTGAGGAAGATTTAACTCAGTCAGTCAATCTAACGCTCAACAAGCGAGCCACGTACCCCTCCCTCACACGACGCCGTTTTGATAAGTGAATAGAACCAAGCCAATTCAGAGCGCTATGTGAACCTTGAGTGCGCGGGTTCGAATCCCCTTGTGGATTGGTTTTGATTAATTTTGAGAACTAAGCTGAACTAAGGTGATTTAATTGGTTTTGGGCTTTGGTTTTAATGGTATGCGCGCCTCCCATTGCTAGGCCCAGTATGAATTTCCCTTGAAATACTTGCCTTTTACACCTCCCTGAGCATGTTTTTGTGATATTTGTTGAATTTCTCTCCCAGCTGGGCCTAGCTCCCAGGTTCTATTCCCACACCCCCTTTTGGGCCCAGGCGCCTGGAGCCTTGAGTTTCTTACTAGATGCACCACTTCCATGTTCTTGTGTTTAATTTCTTTTCTTCATTTTTTTAGTTTAATTGCTTGTTAGAAATTAATTCATAAAAAATAGTAAAAGTTGGAAATAAATTCTGAAAAAAATTATGGTTATAGATTTAGATGTTCATGATTTTACCATGCTTTACATTTTAATTTTCCATACATTTTCCATTTTATTTCATATTTTCTTTTTAATGCATTTTTAATAATGAAATAATGGTATGTTGAATTTGTGCATTTTATTTCTCTCTAACATTTTGGAGTTTGATCTTGGAATTTTGTGTGCTGGCTGTATATATGATAATGTTGCTATATGATTTTTGTTGGATTTTTTAGATGATTTTAAATAGGATTTTAGGGTAGTTGTTTAGGAATGTTCTTTAGTGATTCCTTTAGTGCACCCTTGAAGCTTTGGATTTAATTTGGGCATTTTGGTTTAGATTTAACTTCTGATTTTTCTACCATGGAATGCTAACACATATAGGATGATGTGGTATTTTCTTTAGATTTTTAGGATTGATTTTACCTTAGTTTCCTATTTTACAAATTGACCTTAGAATAGATGATCATTAGGAGATAACATTTGGTGTTCTTTAGAGACTCAAGTAGGTGATGATTTTTCCTTAGGATTAGTTCCCTTTCAAATACTCTTTGCTTAATTAGGATCCTTCATTGTGGGTATAATTCCTCCTGTGGAGGAATTCTCTGCCTTTCACATTGAAGTTGAGCCTAAGCAAGCTCTCTAAAGGAAATGGATATGGTTGAGTGTCAGTGGCAGGTTCCTGTGGAACTTACCTTGCTTCCCATCTCCATTCTCCTAAAATCCTCTCATTCTTTCCTCTTTAGGAACCTTCTTGAGGTAGCACATTCCCTCTTGTGGGGGGAATATGGCACACCTCTTGAAGGAGCCAAACCCTTAGGTTTTCCCAAAGATCTTTTGTTGGTTGAGTGCCTGGGATAAGCTCCTGTGGACCTTACCCTAGCCTCCTAACACCCAATTTCTTTCCTTAGGATAGAAGTTTGATGGGTTGCTTGTTGGATTCCTTTCCTTCTCTTGAAGATGGTGGACTTGAAGAACGGTTACAGACTTTGGATTGGATTGCTTCCAGAAGATTGCTCTGCTGTGGAGATTGCTGGCTTGTTTTCCCTGTCTGTTTAAATGTATTGATGTGTATTGATGTGACTTGATTGGTATGTTGCATTTAGATTAGGTCATGTAGTTGAATAGGCCTAAGAGCATCCTAAGGGTTGAGTTTCTCCCCTTGCTTGTATTGCATTAGAGGTTGAGTTTCTCCCTCTACTTGTATTTTTACTGTATGACTTTGCTTGCTGGTATTCGGTAGAGCTCAACTCCCTTGCCTGTGTGGTTTGTGGTCTGTTTGATTGCATTTACTTTCTATTATTTTTAAAGTTATTCATATCTGGCTTGAGGTTGAGATGAGCTTGTGGAGGCTTATGCCCCACACACATTTCCTCCCTCACTTGCATTGCATGCATCTTTACAGTAATTTCTGTACAGTTATTCTTTTACTATTTGATTTCCATTGCCATGTTCCCCTAGGAACTCTGACTTCTCTTCTTCAAGAGAAGTTACGACAGACATTAGGATTCTAACCATGCATGATAACATTAGTTAGTTTCCCCTCTAACCTCAACCGTAGGACGAATATTGCATGATAACTGTAAGATCGAGTCGGTTTCCCTGTAGAGAGTCTGTTTCTCTTCTTATCTCAAACAACAGTAAAAAACATAATAAATGCAAGTTAGTACAAGCGCGTTACGAGCCTTAAGCTACTTGGGAAATGATGATTGAGCGGTATCCTCTCAATCGTCTAGAGTGTTAGTATATGTCATTTGGACGATATGCGACGCATTCTCTCCTAAGTCATAGTCTCTAGTGCTGTACAAACTACAGACAACTAAAAAACACTTCTTTCCATAAAAAACAGAAAACAAACACTCAAATCCTTTTTGTCCTCTTGAACCCTTAATCAGGAAAACTCTTTGCATAAAGAAAGTTCTGTTAACTTTCAGTTCTACTGCAAACGGTAATGCCTAAGTCTCCAAGGATCGAGCTGCAAACACCAACTGCTGGAACTGTCTGTTAACTTTACTTGGATAAAAAACAGCTGAAAAAACTTGTGTTCTTCGTAGCCCGAACTACGTTTGCTCTGATCTTTCATGCCGTATGAAAGTACGTAGGCACAAGATGCGATATCTTGGCGAGCAACCTTCCCCCATTACCCGTAGTTAGGCGAACTACGTTGACTTTGATTTCTCGTTCCAGACGGGAATACGTAGGCATAAAATGCGATACTTTGCCGAGTCATTTTCTTTTCTTTTTAGACCAGACCTCTTAGTGTAGATAGATTTAACAAACCCGTCAGATAAACACAACAAGCATGGATCCCATCGAGTACGATGGACGTGAGGGGTGCTAATATCTTCCCCTTGCGTAACCGACTCCCGAATCCAGACAATGGTTGCGATGACCTTGTCTTATACCTTTTCGTCAGGTTTTTCCGATCGTTTCCTTTCCCGTTCTGAGGGATAAATAACAAAAGGTGGCGAATCTTCTGTTTTGCCGGCAAATTTTCGCAGTAGCGACAGTTGGCGACTCTGCTGGGGACTCCAACGGTTCCCTGTGCGAGTCATTCCTAGCGCTTGTGTGTTTACCTGTTGGGTTATGTGTGTTTATCGCTTTTTTACTTTCCGCACTTTATTTTCAGTATGATATTATTATTATTGTGCTGTTGTGGGAAGGGGCTCTGATGAGTGAGAAGCTAGACCCAGGCTTGAGTATGTACATAGCTTTAGAAGCAGATTTGTGGTGAACCTGTATGTTAGGCATGCACTAGTTCCCACGAAATCTGCACTCAGACGAGGTTCTTTGAGATGATTTCCATTTCCAGCCCAGTGGACCGTTGAAAGGATTTCAGATCTTAGGATTGTCGACTCTAGGGACCGATCATTTGTGATTCAGCTAAGTGAGGCCACTTCAAGAGATGATGATGCCACACCTTTTGGGTATCGTATCATTGTTTCTTGAAAGTTTGTGATGATGATGAACGCATAGGATGCCGTACCTTTGTCAGTGATTAGGTCCATACCAGTAAGCGGGGTCGGGTTTATTGCAGGAAACCGTAACCTTCAGACAACCTAGTTTTCTTGTCATTGAATCAGTTTTATGGGTTTCAGTAGTCCTGTATTATCAGAGTGTGGTATTTTCTTGCTGAAGCTAAATTATGATCTGCCACGCCACTTCATCGCACTTGATCCCCTGCTGCATTTTGCATCTGCATTTACATTTTCATATTGCATTGCATCTAACACGTATCTGTGTTGCAGGTGTGCAGTTCCCTCTCGATTCTAGCAATCTTGTCCTTTCTGTGTCCATCATGGAGCCCAGTGTGAGAAGAACTTTGGCCTACAAGTTTCCTACTCCGGATATTGCTACTCTGAGGGGTTTGATTTCCTTGCCTGGTAAAGAAGTGATGGGAGATTTCCGAAGAACTTATGGGAAGCTGCTCAGTGTTGTTTGTAAACCGTCGGTGTATGAATTGAACGAACTCCAGACTCTACTTCAGTTTTATGATCCCCCGCTACGTTGCTTCACATTTCCGAGCTATGTGCTGGCCCCCACTTTGGAAGAGTTCTCCGTCCTATTGGAGATACCCATTCTGGCTCAGGTACCCTTTTAGCCTATCGATCAGGAGCCAGATCTGGCTAAGATTGCTTCAGCTCTGCATGTTGATGTTTCTGAGTTAGAGGGAAAGGCTGTCAAGAGAAATGCAGCCTGGGGATTCCCACTGTCTTTTCTAGCTGAGAAAGCCCGACACTTCCCCAAGAAGGAATGCTAGGTGGCGTTCAAAGCTATATTGGTCCTGTGCATATACGGTATCATGCTATTCCATAACATTCCGGATTTTGTAGATGTGGATGCTCTTCGTATCTTCGTCTCAAAGAATCCAATCCTGACCTTGCTCGGAGACGTGTACCATTCGGTGCACTACAAAAACGAAAATAGAAGGGGCAAGGGTGTGTCCTGTTGTGCTTCATTGTTCTATAGGTGGTTTGTCACTCATCTACCAAAGGATGGTCCTTTTATAAAGACGGCAGAGACGAAGGAATGGTCAGAGCGATTGATGAGCTTGTCTGCCGAAGACATTGATTGGTTTGATAGAGAATGTCTGGGGAGCGAAATTATTTACAGTTGTGGGAGCTTTCCTAATGTCCCTCTTGTGGGTAGGAAGGGCTGTATCAACTATAATCCATCCGTTGCTATCAGAGAATTCGGGTATGCTTTGAGGGGCCCTCCTAAGGATGAAGAGGTACATGAATCTCTGTACCTCACTGGTGTACTAGAAGGAGATGATCTGGTTAGGTTTGAACATGCTTGGAACAACGTTCATCGAAAGGGAAAGACCTCATTAAGGAAAAGCAATAATCAGGCTTATCCTCCTTATGTGGACTGGATTCGTAACCGATCAGCGAAAGTGTTGATGCCTTTTCCTCCTATCAAACAGGACGAACCTTCAGAGCCTACCATGATCAAAATCCAGAAGTACGAGCAGCTTCAAGCCAAGAATGCAGAGCTAGTCAAAGCCAATGAAGAATTGGAAAATGAGATCGCTCAGCTTCGAAGAGAAAAGAGTGAAGCCGTCTACACCTGCAAGAGGCAGACAAAGATGATCAACCACCTGGGCACCAACTTGACCAAAGAGACCGATGCTAGAGAGCGTCTTGGGTTGGATCTAAAGACAGTGCGCGGGGTATTGACTACCAAGAAGCAGGATCTAGATAGGGTATACCGGAAGTTGACCCAGTCCGAGAAGCTGTGGGGTAGTACCTTGGCTAGCCACAAAGAGAGGGAAGAAAAGCTGAAGCAGCTGATAGTCCAGTTGGAGGCACAGGTTGAGGCCAAAAACAAGAAGATAGAGGCTGAAGCCTCACTCCGACGAGATGCCCAATATAAGGTAGTTGAGCTCAAAGATAACTTACTGGATTATCAACTCCGGGCTGACGCCAAGAGGAGTAGGGTGGAGAACCATTCTGAAGAAGGTGTGTGTGGGAGCATTACTGAGAGCCTCCCGGATGCCATCAGGCAAAGGGATCTGTTGATCCAGGGCCTGCTCACCCAGCCTGACTATCCTGATACAAAGAAGTTACTAGAGGATTTCCGTGCCTGCGGCCGCACTTGATTTTCTTTGTATTTCTTTGTACCTTTTATCTTAATATGCTGATCACCACCAGGCTTGTTGGTTGGGGTCATGCTGCTGCTTCAGTTGTACTTTGCTTTTGTTGTATGCTACCCAAGCGGGCTTTTCATATATATATATATGAGGATTTCTTTTCCATGATTGGACGATAGACTTTATTTGTCTTGGAGCTAGAATCGAGGGGGACTTCCTCCTAATGCATGGATACGTGTTTGCATTTGCATGAAACATTTGCATGACAGGGACTTTGTACTGTATTCCCTAACCCTTTGTTGATGCAGGTTCCAGGATTGCCGAACACCGAACTCATCGTTACTCCACCAGAAGCAACTGTAAGAAAGTCATGGACCAGATGCAGTCAGAGATGCAGGAGATGCGTGACCGTATGGCTCATTTTATGCAAGTGATGGAAACCGTGGCTAAAGACCAAGAACAGCTCCAGACTCTCGTGCAGCCCTTGATTGCACGAGTTGATAACAACGGTGTGCTACATGGGGGTACAGATGCTAATCATCCTCATGGTGAAACTCCTCAGGCTGGCGATGCTATACCAGTGGTCGGTCTTGACGCTGGTGAGAACGTTCTCGTGGCTAGTAATGGGAATGCTGGTAATAGGAACGGTAACTTGGAAACCAATGGGAACGGTGCTGGCAATGGTAATGCTGGTTTCAACACTGGTGCTGGGAATACCGGTGTGAATGTGGTTAATGGTAATACAGGCTTTGCTGGTGTGAATATGGGCTTTGGTAACGTTGGTGGTGTCAATGCTGGATTTGGTAATCAGGGTTTTGGAACTATGAGTAACAATGGTTACGGAATGGGTGCCTACAATACTGGCTTCGGGACAGCGGCTGCTAATCAAGAGCTCGACAATCTGAGGTATGACCCCAGGTTTTTTTAGAATGGTCATGGTCGCAACGCTGGGTGCGTTGGGTACGACAATGAGGGTCCTTATTGGGGTGAAAACCGCCAAGAAGATGTTTTTTCTGGTCAAGGCATGGGTTATGAGAGGCCTACTAAAAATGATCGCAGGATCAAGATGCTAGAAGAGCAGATAAAAGGGATAGCCAACCAGAATTCTGTGGGATTGGATATGGCGAACATGGGATTGGTTCCTGGGATGAGGGTGCCACTCAAGTTTAAGGCCCCTGCGTTTGACAAATACAAGGGAGGCACGTGTCCCAGAGTGCACGTGCGATCTTATTACAGAAGAATGTCTGCTTACTCCAACGATGAAAAGATGTTAATGCACTTCTTTCAGGATAGTCTGTCCGGGCCGTCGTTGGAATGGTACATGGGACTGGAACCTACTCAAATTGGAAGTTGGAAAGAACTGGCAGAAGCTTTCGTGAGGCACTACCAATATAACAGTGATCTTGCTCCGAATCGGGTTCAATTGCAAAATCTCTCTCAGAAGACTGGTGAAAGTTTCAAAGAATACGCCCAGAGATGGCGTGAGTTGGCTGCAAGGGTACAACCACCCATGGTTCCGAGGGCCAAATTTGGGTTGGGGTACCGCCCATCATCGTCATCTTCCCCACAAAGTGCGCCGAGGTTCCGAGGGACGGTTGTGTTTACTCCTGGAGGAGTCAGCTATGAGAGAATCAATATTGTGTCTGATGCTGAAGACGGAGACAGTGACTGCGATATGGATGCTTGGATCCGACCCAGCGCACCAGGGTATAGCTTATGCAACTGGTCAATCCAGGATGTTATCCAAGTGACAACAAAACAGTAATGCTTTGTTTTCCAATTATTGTACAATCCTATGTCTTACCCGGGGCATAAAGATTTTATTTCAGGGCCTGTTTGCTTATGTGTATGCTTTGTTTAATCATTGAATAAAGGCGTTTTTCCTCATACAAATTTTGTGATCCCTGTCTTTCTGTTTTTATCTTTAACAATAAAATGGCAACGTGGTTATATGCTTTGTTTGCATATCATTTGAAGCGTTTAACCATTTTTCTCGCAGGACTCACATAATTTCAGATGACACCGACCAAGAACTTCCTATGACTCGCTTCGACTTTGAGCACCCGATCTTTCAAGCCGAAGAAGAGATTGTTGAGGATAACGACTTATCAGAAGAGCTGACTCGGTTGTTGAAGCAAGAAGAGAGGGTTATTCTACCTCATCATGAGGAAATTGAAGTCATTAACTTGGGGTCTGAGGAATGTGTTAGGAATATTCGTATAGGGGCTGCACTGCAGAATGATATCAAGCAAAGACTTATCGAGATACTTCGAGAGTATAGTGATATCTTTGCTTGGTCTTACGAAGATATGCCCGGGCTGGATACTGATATGGTGGTTCATCGTTTGCCATTGCGAGAGAAATGTCCGCCGATTAAACAGAAACTCATAAGAACTCGACCAGATATGGCTGTGAAAATTAAGGAGGAAGTGCAGAAACAGTGGGACGCTGGTTTCCTTGCTGTTACAACTTACCCTTCTTGGGTCGCTAATATAGTGCATGTACCGAAGAAAGACGGTAAGGTGCGGATGTGCGTTGATTACAGAGATCTGAACAAGGCGAGCCCAAAGGATGATTTCCCTCTTCCTCACATTGATGTGTTGGTTGATAATACAACTCAATTCTCAGTGTTTTCCTTCATGAACGGCTTTTCGGGCTATAATCAGATAAAGATGGCGTCGGAGGATATGGAGAAAATGACTTTTATTACCCCGTGGGGAACATTCTGCTACAAAGTGATGCCCTTTGGTTTGAAGAACGCCGGGGCAACATATCAGCGAGCTATGACAACACTCTTTCATGACATGATGCATAAAGAGATCGAAGTCTATGTTGACGATATGATTGTCAAATCCCAGACGGAGGAAGAGCATCTGGTCAATCTTCTGAAATTATTCAAGAGGCTTAGGAAATTCAGGCTGAGGCTGAATCCTAACAAGTGCACCTTCGGGGTGAGATCTGGTAAGCTACTAGGGTTCATTGTTAGAGAAAAAGGAATCGAGGTTGATCCTGCAAAGACAAAAGCTATACAAGAAATGCCAGCACCGAAAACAGAGAAAGAGGTTCGTGGGTTTTTGGGGAGGTTGAACTACATTGCCCGGTTCATATCTCACGTAACTGCCACGTGTGAGCCAATGTTTAAGTTGTTGAAAAAAGATCAAGCGGTGGTCTGGAATGAGAATTGCCAAAAGGCATTTGAAAGAATAAAAGAGTATTTGCAGGAACCTCCAATTCTAATACCCCCAGTAGCCGGGAGACCATTGATTATGTATTTGACGGTTCTTGAGAACAGTATGGGTTGTGTTCTCGGTCAACACGATAAGACTGGACGGAAAGAGCATGCGATTTATTATTTGAGTAAAAAATTCACGGATTGTGAGTCTCGATACTCTATGCTTGAAAAGACGTGTTGTGCACTTGCTTGGGCCGCCAAACGTCTGAGACAATACGTGCTGAATCATACAACCTTACTGATTGTGAAGATGGATCCGATCAAATACGTCTTTGAGAAGCAGGCACTCTCTAGAAGGATTGCTAGATGGCAGATGGTACTGACAGAGTACGATATACAGTATGTCTCTCAAAAAGCTATCAAAGGTAGTGTACTATCAGAGTACCTGGCTGAGCAGCCAATTGATGATTACCAGCCGATGAAGTTTGATTTTCCTGACGAGGATATCATGTACTTAAAGATGAAAGATTGCGAAGAGCCATTGCATGGTGAAGGTCCTGACTGGAGTTCCCAATGGCAATTGATTTTTGACGGTGCTGTGAATTCATATGGAAGTGGAATTGGGGAAATAATCAGGACTCCCCATGGGACGCACATCTCGTTCACTGCCAGATTGACCTTCCCAGTTACTAATAACGAAGCCGAATACGAGGCGTGCATCATGGGTCTCGAGGAGGCTATTGATTTGAGGATTAAAAACCTTGATGTGTATGGAGACTCCGCGCTAGTCGTGAACCATATCAAGGGTGAATGGGAGACCCGTCAGCCCAGTCTGATACCGTATATGAATTATACAAGGAGACTGTTGCCTTTCTTTGACAGGGTAGAGTTTCATCATGTGCCACGTGTTGCACCCCAAAATTTGCTCAACCTTTTCTTGCCTGATTTATGTTTCATTGCATTTCATTTGCATAGTTACATCATGTACATGATTCAATCATTTGCATATCATAGCATAACATGCCTCTAACAAGGGATCAAGGGTGTCTATCAAGAGAAGAGCCTAGCAAGAGGTGTTATCCAAGATTGAGAAGTCATCCAGGCCATCAAGAAGTGATTTGAAGTCTTGAGAAGTTTGAATGCCTACATGTGGGTTTTGCTCCTACCTTGAGGAATATTGAGAATCATCAGTGGGATGTGAAACATGGAATGTGAATTTGATGTGTGTGTGGATCTCATGGAATTCCTAGAGGGCCCTATTGAAGCTGAGACAAGTCATTGATTCAAGTATGAGAGCCACATTTGAAGTGCAGTCAACTAGGGTTTCATCTGGGTCAATCCTAGGTCAATTGTGCAAATTGGAGAGCATCAAAGCCCACTTTGAGGTCATGGGGTTCATGTATTGGTATGTTGATACATGTGTGGTGTTGTGCCAAGGTTAAGCAAAGAAGGAGCAAGAATGTGGGAAGTTGCTAAATTAGTGCCTAACTTCAAAGCCACATAAGTCAAAATACAAGTTTCAAATGGATCTTTGGCCAACATGAAACTTGTAGAGCATCTCAATAAATTTAATTTGATTACTAGAAGTCCTCAAGGGGATTTATAGAACTCAAGTTATGGTCCTTGCAAGTTATAGGTCATCAGATGACTATGAAATTTATCTGTGAAAGTCACTTGACTTCCAAACAAGTTTTTCCCTTCAAGGAGTTTTCAAATGGATTTTTGGCCAACATGAGAGTTATAGATCTTGATCTTAGCTTTCCATAGAGTACTATAAGTCCTTGATAGGATTTGTAGAACTCAAGTTATGATCTTTGCAATCCAGGGGTATTTTGGGTATTGGTGATTATAGGTCATTTGTGATCATAGGTCCATAACTCCAACTTGCAAGCTTCAAATGGAAAATTGTTAAACATAAAAACTTGTTCAAAATGATGTTTTGAGTGCAACCAAGTGGTCATGAGAGCTTATATTGGCTTGGAACACATTCATTTGAAATGGCTTTGAAAAGGAACTTTAATACACCTTAAAAGGCCAAAATTTGGGGAAAATTGTTTTGTGGCCAAATTGAACAAAGTTATATGTCATTTTGATTAGAAAATGCATTTAGAGAAGGTTGGCAATAGCACATTTTGCATTTGAGGCCATTTTCATACATTTCCATTTGGTAACTTCATGGTGAAGCAACATTTGAATTGCATACCATGGGATCAAAAACAAGGGAGATGCACATCCCATTCAATTCAAAATGTCATGAGGTGAGAAATTCAAGCAAAATCAAGAGCTAGAACAGAGAAATTCACTAGCTGCACATATGAGAAATTGGAAGAGAATGAGAAATTCAAAATCTCATTCAGTTAGTTACAGATCCTTCTAGAGGTTTCCAACAGCTTCTATATATTCAATACAATGCATTCAGATCTTTTTTTGGGAAGAATTGAGCAAGGAATCAGAGGAAGCAAGTTGCATTTGCAGGGCTGCATCAAAAATATTGATTGGAGATCAAGGCACATTCAGAGCAAATTGTTGATTTCAGAAGCTTCACAAGGAGTTATTGATTGATTCTAGAAAGAATTGGAGCTTGATTCGAAGGAATTCATACTCTGTTCATCAATTTAAACCAGGTTTGCATTTTTCAACTTGTGGCTTAGATTATAGGGATTTGATTAGGATTTGGCATGATGATAGATTATTGATGAGGCTAGGATGGATTTCAGTCCAAAATTGGAGTGATTAGAGACCAAACTAGGTGCATTGCAACTTCTGTTGAGAAGAATAACTCCTGGTTCTTGAGGTTTTAATCTTGTTTGGATAGTTAGAATTGAAGCCTGATGCGTGTAGATGAGAATAAGACCATTAGTTTTAGGTTTTGAGATGATCAAGATTTGTGAATTTTCTGAAACTCGGATCGGTTTTGGAGTTAGGATGAGAATCATTGAATTTGGAGATCATAATTGGATTCATGATTAAATTTCAAGTAGGATAGGATGTTAAGTTTTGATGTTTGATGGTGTTTTGTGGAGGCCTCACCGGAGACGACGGTGGCGCAAAGCTTAGGCCACCGTCTTAGTTTCCCTCCCATATTCAAACTCATTTGGAGAAGATGAACCATAACTCGTTGGATCTTGTTTGACCCTTGACCAAAGTAAAGAACCAACGGCCTTGATTTCGTTTCAAAATCTGAAGAGAAGCTGAGTTGACAAAACTCTGCGTTTCATTTAATCATAATGGGTGGGCTTAACCAGTTCCTTGCTATGCACACTCCCCTTTAGGCCCAATTGTGGATTATGCCTGGGATTAGTTGCTATTCATCACGCAAGTTTCTCCATTTTCCTTTCATTTCCTGATTTCTTTTTAATTTCGCTTGGGCTTAGTTCTTCGCTTGCTATACGCACCCCCATTCTGGGCCCAACCTGGTTTACAACATGATAATATTGCTATTCTTCACGCAGGTTTTTTTATTTTATTTATATTTCTTTTATTTTGTCATTTTCATATAGGTTAGGAATAAATTCATAATAAATAGGAAAATTAGTCTTTTTAGGTTAGATTTTTTTTCCCTTGACTCCTTAAAGAGTCTAGAATTTAATAGGATTGAGGAATTATTAATTCATGCATTTTAGAATTTAATTTCATTTTTTGAAATTTAATTGCTTTTATTTTTGAATATGGTTGATACATGATTTTGTTGATTTTAGTGTGGATAATTGGTGTTGATTTTTGGAGTGATTCTTGTTGGGTTATTTATATTAGATGTGCATGTACCCCTAGTAATTTTCTCATATTTTTGTGAGATAATTTTAGGTTGTTTTGAACATTTAAACAATAGGTGGTTTAGAATTAGGGTTTTAAGATAGTACCCTTAGGTTTAGGGCATAGTTTTAGGTCTTAATGATTGCTTAACCCCCTGGTTTTTGTATGGAGTGATTCTTAAGAGGTTTAGGAACCCTTAGAATTTTTTATAGGATTTTACAATCATTTTTGGTATTTTAATTAGATTTAGTTTTAAGACTAACATTTAGGTGTTTCTAATGCACTAACTTGACTAGTTTAATTCAATAGTTCCCCTTAGATTAGGGTGGTGGTGCTCTTGTGCTTGGATGAAGATGAAGTCAACTTGAAGATGCTTTGAAGAGCTTGAAGAAGCTTGGATGTGAAGATTTCTCCTCTTGTGGGTGCTTGTCAGGAGCTTAGGAAAACTAGGGTTTTTAGGAAGAGCATAGATTAGTTTTGCTTCTTTCTTCAAACATGGAGTATATTGTTCATCTCCATTCAATCCAATGACATAAAGTCCTCTTAAAGAAGTCACATATCTCCTTTGGAGGGATGAATGGCATGCTTTAAGAGTAGAACTTTGAGGATACAATTCCTTTACAATGATTAAGTTCTTAGTGGCTTCCTTTGGTTGTCATTAAGTTACTTCACATTTCAACCTGATCTTGTTAATTGCTTCTCCCTGGGAGGTTGCTTGTTGAAGTTGTTGAAGATGAAGTTTGTGCTTGTTGAAGCTGGTTGCTTGTTGAAGCTAGGGTTTTGCTGCTTGTTGAAGTTGAAGTTAGGAGCTTGTTGAAGTTGTTTACTGGTTGAAGTTTGCTGGTTTAAGCTGGTTGCTTGTTGAAGTTTGAATCTTGTTGAAGCTTGGTGATTGTTGAAGATTGAAGGTTTAGTGGAGCTTGAGGATAGGAGTATTCATGAAGATGAAGGTTGTTGCTGTCAACTTTTTGCTGTTTAATCAACTGTTGCTGTCAGAGCTGCTGCTGGTGCTGTCAACTGTAGGAGTTTGGTGCTGCTGCATGGGCTGCCTTCTCTGCTTTGGTTTTTTTTTTTTTTCTGTATTGTTTGTTGGCTTGTGTAGCTTGCCCCATAGGTTTGAAGTGAATGTTGATTCACTTTGCCTATTGTTTTCCCAGGTTCGAGGTTGAGTCGGACTCCCTTGCCTCGCTTGTATTGCTGCATTGCATGCATTTTACTGTATTTGCTTGCTTTCTTTTCTGTTTATCCCCTAGGATCTCTGATTTCCTTTGTGCAGGAGGAAATTATGACAGACATTAGGATTCTTATCCATGCATGACAACATTAGGTTAGTTTTTATTCCCTTTTCAACCCTAGGTTTTTTAGAGCTTCTTTCTCTTCCTATCTCAAAACAACTAAAAAACACAGTAATAAGGTTAATCGATGTCGTACGTTACGAGCCTTAAGCTATTTGAGAAAGGGTTGCTGGAGAGCTTCTTTCCAGTAGTCTGGCTGCTTAGTGTGGCACCCTTTGGGTGACACGCGATGTAGTCACTCTCAAATCATAGTCTCTAGTGCGTCAGAGATTGCAAACAAACTAAAAAACACTTCTTTCGTAAAAGATTCAAAACAAACATCAAAGTGTCATTTTTGTCCGCTTGGACTCTTAATCAAGAAAAACCCTTTCATAAGGTAATAAAATAACAGTCAGACAAGCTTGTGTCTTCCGTAGCCCGAACTACATTTGCTCTGATCTTTCATGCTGTATGAAAGTACGTAGGCATAGGATGCCGTATCCTAGCGAGCAACCTTCCCACCTTCATTCGTAGTTAGGCGAACTACGTAGACTCTGACTTTCCCATTGCACGAGGGAATACGTAGGCATAGAGCGGCGAAGCTCTATCGAGTCTCTTTTCTCATTTTCTTTTCCTTTCAACCCAGACCTTTAGAGTAGATAGAATACAATCCGTACTAGAAAACAAGCATGGATCCCGTCGAGTACGGCGGACGTGAGGGGTGCTAATACCTTCCCCTTGCGTAATCGACTCTCGAATCCAGGATTTGGTTAGGATGACCATTCCTTTCCTATATTGCGTTAGGTTTACTCTGAGCGTTTCCTTTCCCTCCTGTGGGATAAATAACGCACGGTGGCGACTCTTCTGTCATAGCCGGTGCCGATTTTCACAGTAGCGACAGCTGGCGACTCTGCTGGGGACTCCAACGGTTCCCTATGTGAGTCAATCCTAGCGCTTGTTTTCCCGTCGTGGGTTTTGTATGGATTTACTTTTCTGTATTTACTTTCAGCATTATATTATTGTTGTTATGCTGGGTAGGGGGTCAGATTGAGAGATAAGTCGGACCTGGGCTTGAGTGCACCTAGATTTAGTTGTGGAAAGTAGTGGGCGCGTGCATGCTTTGCATGTACTAGTGTCCCGCAAAATCCACGCTCAGACGAGGTTCTTCTGGTTGACTTCTTTTTCAACCCTTTGGGTTGAGGGGGTTGTTGGTTAGTTGGATTGTCGACTCTGGGGACCGATCAATTGGAAGTTGGCTAAGTGAGGCCTCTTCAGGACATGATGATGCCACACCTTCTGGGTATCGTATCATCAGTCTTGAAAGTCTGTGACGCCGACGACCGCATAGGATGCCGTACATTGTGTCAGTTGATAGGACACCTACCTGTGAGAGGGATTGGGGCATGCAGGAAACTTGACCTCCAGACTACCCGGTTTTCTTAACATTGGATCAATATGTGTGGTTACTTGGGGTTCTTCATCAGGACAGTGTTATGGGTCTGTTGAGACCAGGTTGGAGCATTGTTTTGGGTCTATTGAGACCAAGGTTGGAGCATTGTTATGGATCTGTTGAGACAGGATTTGAGCAGTATTGTGGGTCTGTTGAGACAGATATTGTGGATGGATCTCTTCAGCAATATATCACTTGATCCCTGTTGCATTGCTTGCATATTACATTGTTGCATACTCATTTTGCATATCATTAACATGTGTCTGTGCTGCAGGTGCATTTCATACCCTCTGATTCTAGTTGCTCGGATTTCTGTCTGCTATCATGGATACTTTGAAGAAGACTGTGGCTTACAAGTTGCCTACTCCAAATGTTTCTTCTTTGCTTGGTTTGATATCCTTGGCTGATGATGATGTGAAGAGAAGTTTCAGGAAGAGTTATGGGAAACTGCTTAGGTTGGTTTACAAACCAACTACGTATGAGCTGAACGGATTATACGCGCTGATGCAGTCCTACGATCCCCTGCTAAGGTGTTTTACTTTCCCTGACTTCATTCTGGCTCTGACCATGGAGGAATACGCTGAGAGCTTGGAGTTAACCATTCAGAACAGGGTACCCTTCATTCATATGGATGCTGAGCCCAAACTGGAGATTTTAGTTGTTGCTTTGCATTTAGACTCCTCAGAGTTGCTGTTAACCTTGTGGAATGGAGTTTCTGGTTTTTCTCTCAAGTTCTTGGTTGGGAAAGCACAAGAGTATGCCAAGAGTGGCTGCTGGATTGTTTTTAATGTTATCCTTGCTTTGTGTATCTATGGCATTGTATTGTTCCCTAATATGCCTGACTTTGTTGATTTGGATGCATTCCATATATTTGCTTCAGGCAATCCTGTGCCTACACTGATTGGAGACTTCTATCATTCTCTGCATTATAAGAACGAGAATAGGAGGGGCAAGAACGTCTCTTGTTGCGTGCCTTTGTTGTATATGTGGTTTGATAGTCACCTGCCCAAGAAGGGTATCTTTGCTGAGTCTGCAGCTACGGTGGAATGGTCTGAGCGTATGATGGGGCTTTCTTCAGAAGATGTTGTCTGGTTTGATAGGGATTTACTGGGATCTGAGATTATCTACAGCTGCACAGGATATCCTAACGTTCCTCTGATTGGGAGGAAAGGGTGCATTAACTACAATCCGTCATTGTTGATCAGTCAATTCGGGTATGCTTTGAGATGCCCGCCAGAAGAGGAGGAAGTGCAGGAATATCTGTACTTCACAGGTGATCTGAAGGGAGAATTGTTGTCCAAGCTTCAGCATGCTTGGAATAACATCTGCAAGAAGGGGAACCCGTTGTTGGGTAAGAATGATAGTCAAGCCTATGCTCCATACCAAGTCTAGATCCAAGATAGGGCAAAGCAGGCGCTGATGCCGTTTCCTGCAGTATTACCTCCTGCTCCCCTCGTGGTTGAGGAGCCAACTACTGTGTCTATTGAGAGATATGAGCAGGTTGTGAAGGAGAAAAAAGAGATGACGAAAGCCAACGAGAAGTTGGAAGAAGAGCTAGTGCAACTCAGGAGCGAAAGGAATGAAGCTGTATATTCCTTCGAGCAGCAAACAAAGCTGGTGAACCAGTTAGGCACAGAACTGACTGAACAACGAAAGAAGTGTGAATGCTTGAGGATAGATTTCAAGAGCTCTCATGACATGCTGGAGTCTAAGAAGAAAGCACTTGATATAGCCTATCGGGAGATCTCCACATTCAACAAAACCTGGAATGCTACACTGACCAATAACAAAGAAAGAGAAGACAAACTGAAGCAGCAGATCTCTGAACTAGAAGATCAGTTGAAGGATAGCCAAAAAAAGTTTGAAGAAGAGGTTATGCGGAGATACGACGTTCAAAATTCGTTGAACAAAGTTGTCAAGCGTAAGAAAGAGTCTGCCTCCCAGAAGCGGAAGCTGGAGGAGTGCTTTGGAGAGGGTGCTTGGGAGATATCCATTGGGGATCTCCAGCGTGTTATCAGGCAAAAAGACTCACTCGTTGAAGGGTTGCTGTCCCAGCCGGATCATCCCAAGACTAAGAAATTGTTAGGGGAGTATCGGGCATATAGTCGCACTTGATTACCTTATACACTGTTGTATATGCTTTATTTGCATTGTGCTGGCCATCACCAGGATTGTTGGTTGAGGTCATGCCTTCTTGTTATTGTACACTCAGTGATATTGTATTTCTGCCTTGTTGGGCTCTTTTCAGCAAAATATATGAGGAACTTTATCCCCGTGAATGGATCCAAGCTTCTTATCACTATCACTGTCACTTCACTGGCACTTTGGCACTAGAATCAGGGGTTGATCTCCCTAACACACATACACATATTGCATCTACATGTTCATTTTTGCATTTCCAGTTACTTGTTGAATCTGTATCTTATTTCCTGCATCTCACAGGTTTTTCAGGATTGACGACCAAAGAATCCACCGCTACTCAACCAGAAACAACTGTAAGAAAGCAATGGATCAAGTTCAAGTCGAGATGCAGGAAATCCGTGAGAAGCTGACTCTGTTCATGCAAGCTACGGAGAGTATGGCCAAGGGCCAAGAGAATCTTCAGACCTTGGTGCAGCCGCTACTGGCACGGACAAATGTCAATACTGACCACAATTCTGTTGAAACTCCTCGCCGGGAGGATGAGGTACCGGTAGTTACCCCACCTGTTGTGACTGTCAACGGAAACACTGGTACTGGTGCAGGTGCTGGCGCTGGTAATGGCAATACTGGAAATGGTGGTGATGGGCATGTTGTTAACAACAAAGGCAACACTGGGGATGTTGATCAAGGATTAGGTGACAATGCTGGCTTTGGGAACAATGGGTATGACAATGTCAATCAGGACGGGAACTTCAGGTTCAACAATCAAGACTTTGGTAATGACGGTTACGACAACAATCAGGGGTATGGCCACGGTAATGGTGGATTCGGTAATGTGAATAACAACGGCGCTGGAGCATTTCCTTTCAACAATGGTTTTGGACCTGCTGGGGTCAATCAAGGGTTCGGCAACCGAGGACAGGGTCCTATGTTCAATCAGCAAGGATTTGGTCGTACCATGGGTTACGATGGGTATGGCAATGACTGGAATGTGGACCACCAGGACAACGCTTTTTCGGGAAGAGGTATGGGACCTGAGGGCCCCATTGACCCTGTTCAGAGGATCAGGATGCTAGAAGAGCAGATGAAAGGTGTGGTTAATCAAAACTCCGCTGGGTTAGACATGACAACTATGGGGTTGGTACCAGGGCTGAGGGTGCCATTAAAATTCAAGGCTCCAACATTCGACAAATACAAAGGGGATACCTGCCCAAAGGTCCATGTACGTTCTTATTATAGAAGGATGTCTGCATATTCCAATGATGAAAGGATGCTCATGCATTTCTTTCAGGATAGCTTATCGGGACCATCATTGGAATGGTACATGGGACTGAAGCCCACTCAGATTAGAAGCTGGAAGCAGTTGGCTGATGCTTTCGTTATGCACTACAAATATAACAGCAATTTGGCGCCAAACAGAGTTTAGTTGCAGAGTCTGTCGCAGAAAAGTGGTGAAAGTTTCAAAGAGTACGCGCAGCGGTGGCGCGATATGGCAGCTCGGGTGCACCCTCCTTTGGTCGAAAGGAAGATGAATGATATGTTTGTGGGGACATTTACAGGAATGTACTATGACAAGTTACTCAATGTGTCGATGGGTAGCTTCTCCGATATGATCCTTATGGGAGAAAGGATCGAAAATGGAATTAAAATTGGAAAGATTCAGGCAGGCGAATCTACTTCAGCTGGGGGTGCGAGAAAAGCGTTCGGCAGAAGACAACAGGGTGATACAAGCGCTGTATTTGGTGGCAGAGGCCGAGGCAGAGGCAAAAATCAGTACATGCAACCTCAACAAATAGCCAGTGTTACTATTCCAATCCAACCACAACAATAGCAACAACAGCAGCAACAACAACCACAGCAGCTGCAAAAGCAGAATCAGGGTCAGAGAAGGTTTCAGAACACAAAGTCGAAGAGGGTATTTGATAAGCCTCCGTCGACATATGCAGAGCTTCTTCAGACATTGCTGGGTTTGAATTTGGTTGAGAAAAGGACATTGGAACCGCCTACAGGACCGGTACTTCCTTACGGGTATGGCGCTAATAAGCATTGTGAATTCCATTCCGGGGCGCCCGGACATGATGTAGAATCTTGTCATGCTTTCAAGCATAAAGTTCAAGACTTGTTGGACAGTAAAACCATCAACTTTGGCTAGGTGGGGCCCAATATTGTACAACAGCCTATGCCTAATCATGGGGCAAATGCTATCTTGACAGAAGAAAATTTGAACTTGGTGATGGATGTTAACAAACTGAAGACACCATTGAGTGAGGTGAAAAGCAGGTTGCTCAGAGGGGGAGTATTCCCTGGTTGTGGTGAATACTGTTTAGAGTGTTGGACCCAGCCTGAGGGTTGTACTGATTTGAAGCAGGGCATTCAGGCCATGATCGATGTAGGGACCTTGCAATTTGATCGAACTGCGGTTGAGAAGCCTATGGAGGCATTATGTGATAAGCAGAATGATATTGCAACAATGACGATCCCGAGGAAGACTATAACGATAACGGCGCCTGCCCAGCGGCCAACTATTACAATTACCAAAGCAGGGTCTGTTCCCTTTGAGAGTACGAAAGCTATCTCGTGGACATACGGATTAGAAGCGCATTGCAACGGTGAAAAGATTGTGGTGAATAGCCAGCCAGCTGGGGCTGTTGATAATGTCGTTGGAACAGGGGGCATGACCCGTAGCGGAAGGATCTTTACCTCACCTGAAATAGAAGCGTAGAGATTGGCCAAAGGCAAAGCCAAAGTAAATGAAAGCGGGCCTACTCAGTTGAAAGAAAAGGATACGTCACTCAAGAATGTAGAGGAGTTCATGAGACTGATTCGCAAAAGCGACTACAAAATTGTTGAACACCTACAGCTGACGCCGTCAAAGATTTCTATCTTGTCGTTGTTGTTATGTTCCGAGGCCCGCCGGAACGCCTTGCTAAAGATTCAGGATACGTCTTTTGTGCCTCAAGAAGTTTCTGTAAATCAGTTAGAGGGGATAATGGCACATGTCAATGCTGGGCATAGCCTGGGTTTCACAGATTTTGATCTAACACCCAGGGGTCGAGAGCACAACATGGCTTTGCATATATCGGTGGAATGCCGAGGCACCGTAATGTCGCGTGTATTGGTGGATACTGGATCGTCGTTGAACGTATTGCCAAAGAAAGCCATGATGAAATTGGATATACGGGGAGTTATTTGCACGCCCAGCGATTTGGTTGTGAGGGCGTTTGACGGGACGAAAAGATCAGTGTTTGGGTCAATAACATTACCGCTTCAGGTGGGGCCATAAATTTTTGATACCGAATTCTACATCATGGATATCCATCCAGCTTATAGCTGCCTTCTTGGGCGCCCATGGATCCACGCTGCAGGGGCCGTAACGTCCACATTGTGTTGCACCCCAAAATTTGACCAACATTTATTTACCCATCAAGTGTATGAAGGTTGACACCTTCATCAGAAAGTTCAAGAGATCCTCAGAGAAATTGGTTGAAGCCAAGGTTGTGTGTCTCATAACTTGAGAGTTGTGGGAGCTCCTCAGATGATTCTGAGACTATGAGAGTGAACTTGAAGCTTTGAGAAATCCTATGAGATGTCTTGAAAGCCATCATGAAGCCCAGAGAGGTCATTATGCAAGAATTCATAAGATTCAACCATGAATGGTAGAATTAGGGTTTTGACTGGGTCAACCCTAGGTCAACTGATGATTTGGAGAGGTTTGAGACCTAATCCAAGGGCCATGGGATCATGGAATGATGTATTAAGATACTATAAGGATGATTCCTAGACCAACTCATCATGATTGAGGAGTTTGAGAAGTTTTAAGCTAGGGTTTCTAAGGATTGACAGTGTAAAATCCCCTTGTTTGATCCCTATCTTCCAGGAAGTTTTAGCTCAAGATGTGATTGTTATCTCATCTTCCCCACAACATGAATGTTGTAGAGCTTGTTCTTATCTTTAATTTGAGTGGTAGAAGTCCTTGATAGGATTTGCAGAGCTCAAGTTATGGTTTTGACAAATTACAGGTCATCTGAGGTATGTGAATTTGGGTCCTTGAAAGTCACCCAACTTGCAGACAACTTTTGCCCTAGTAGGATGATTCCTATGGTCTCTTGGTCAACATGAATGTTGAATAGCATCTTCTTAGCTTTCTAGAGAGTACTAGAAGTCCTTGATAGGATTTGTAGAACTCAACTTATGGCTTTGACAAGCCAAGGGCATTTTGGTCATTTGGAAGTTATAGGTCATTTCAAGCATATGGCCATATCTCCTACTTCCAAGCTTCAAATGGAAAAACATTCAACATAAAAGTTGCTTAGAATGATGTTTTAAGGCTAGTAGGGTGGTCATGAGATGTTGGAAAGGCTCATAGCAAAAAGTGATAAAAATGGCCTAAAAATGAGGTATAAGTTAATTCAAGTGAAATGGAAAATCATAAAATCCAAGCTATAAACCCTAACCATGTCATATGATAGGTCATTTTGAATCCAAAGGACATTTTAAGAACAATGGTTCATCCACAATTTTGATTTGAGGCTTAAATTTTGGGGTTGCTTTGTAATTTGGTTGATTGCATAATGGCATACCAAGTCAAAACAAGGAAAAGCTTAATGAATAAGGGAAATATGCATTGTGTATTGTCCTAAATCTCATATAAGGAGATATTCAAGCTAATTAATCAAGTTGTAAGGGTTTTTGTCATGATATCTCATGTGGTGGGAAGTGAAATGCAAGTTACCATATCATAGAAAATTCAAGTTCTTTCTAGATGATTCTAAGAGGTTCTAGACCTTTCTAAACACCTCTATATATTGATTACAATCTCCATTGGTGAAAGGTTGGTGATTGTTGATGTTAATGGTGGTAGAGAATAGAAATTGAACCAAAATTCTCCATTTTGCAAATTGTATTAAAACTTCATTTTTCTCTTCATTACCCTTCCATTTCTTTACACAAATCATCTCCACAATCATTGCTGAGTGTATTCATCTTGATTTGCAACCCCATTGATGAAGAATTGAGAGCTTTCCAAGTGAAGTTGCAAGAGAGCAAAAGGGATTGGATCTTGAGATCCAAGCCATTTCCATCAAATCTTGTGCAAGCAGAGGATTGTTCATCACCTAGGAACCATTATTAAGGAGCTACAAGGCCTGATTCGAAGCTTTTCAACACCTACCATTGCAAGAGTCAAGGTAAGCAAAATCACTTCCACACTCTGATTTAGGCATGGCTAGGGTTAGTTCTTGTTGTGAAACCATTAGAGACCATTAGGTGATTCATTTGGATGAGTTTAAGACCAATTGGTGAGGTTTCTTCCATGGAGGTTGATTCTTTATGGAGTTAGAATGATTGATTTAGGGGGTTATAATGCACGATAATTGGTTGGTTTTAATCAGCATGGCATAAGGATTAATTATATATAAAGATTGTTGAGTTTTGTGATGGTCAAAAACTGAAGAAAGTTTGAGTGCATGATGTTGTACCGTTCGGGTAGGATGATAGAGAGAGTTTTAATGCAATCTAATGGCACAGTTGGATGTGAAATTCTAGTCAAGATTGGTTTTTGGATCGTGGCATTTGATGGAGTATTGAGGTCACACGAAGGTGAGGAAGTTTCATGCATGAGATTGTATTTTCATGGTTGCTGCAAACCCTAAGTGTTCCAAGGTTGAAGACAATGCATGGACCGTTGGATGCGCGTTGAAGGTTTGACTTGGGGAGACAATCGAGCGGCCAGGATTTGAACGAAAGGTTGGGGGGGGGGGGGGGGAATCAGCCCAAGTGAAACGCCGCGTTTCACTAACGCTGGCTGGGCCTCACGCGAACTTTGCTTTCCCCACCCCCCATTCTAAAGCCCAATTGCATTGCACTATGATTTCCTGCTTTTTACACCGCCATTTTATCTTTTTCTTTTGATTTTTAATGTTTTACTGATTAATCAATGGGCCAGGCGCGCGTTTCTTCTTAAACCTCCCAGTTGGGCCCAGTTCATGATAACCACTGCATATCACTACTTCTTGCACCCCTCATCCATTTTCATATTATAATTCACTCCAAATTTTATTAAACTTTAAAAATTCATAATAAAATAAAAAATGAATATTTTTTAATGAGACTTTTTTTTCCCATTTTCCATTTTTTGTCTAGAAAAATATAAAACCATAAAATAGCCATTTTATTTGATTTTTATATTTTTTTGCATATTTTTACTTTTAATTGCTTTGTTAATTCTTTTAGTTGATATGTTGATTTGTAGAATTTAATTAGGGTAGTTCCCTTAGGATTTTGAGTTCAATCTTTTTAGGATAATTAGATGAATGGCTTAGGTTCCCCCTGATTTAATTTCATAATTTTGTGATAAGTTTTTAGGGTAGTTTTAATTAGGTAGTTCTAGGTAGTATAGAATTTGATTAAAACTTTAGTATAGGTCAATAACAATTTTAGATTTAGGTTTTTTAGGGCAATTTAGTCTAGGGGGAATATATGGGACTTAAGGGTAGTTATGTAGGATCCCCTAGCATTTATATTAGGATTTAATAGAATAATATACAATTTTTGGTTGATTTTTGAATTGAATGGTTGTTTGTGTGGCCTTTAGGGCAAGTTTTGTTTAGTTTGCTTTGCTTTGGAGTTTCCCTTTGGTTTGAGGAGCTTGGCATCTCATTGTGGAGCTTAATGGAGCATAATAGAAGATTGGAAGAGGCTTGGAGGAGCTTAAGGAGCTTGTTCTTCTTCTTTTTGTTTTTCTTTAGGGTTAGGATTAGGGAAGAGCTTAGATGTAGATAATTTCTTTCTCAAACATGGATAGTATTCTTCACATCCATTCCTACCTATGATTCAAAGTCCTTCCAGGGTACACACCTCTCTCCTTTGGAGGGATTAGTGTTATACCCAGGAGGTAGAACTTTTGAGGGAACCCTTCACTTGATATTGAACCCTTATAGGTCACCTTTGGTGATCAGATAAGCAGTTCAATATCCCCCAGCTTATCCAGTAGTGATTTTTCTCTGTTTGATCTGTCTTGAGAGCTGTCAGAACCTGAGCATGAAGATGAAGACTTCATTGAAGATTGTTGAAGAGGATGAATCCTTGAATATGGCCATTCCAGCTGAAGCTTGAAGAGCATGAAGATCAAGTTGATACTTGAAGATCCCTAAAGATGGTGAAGCCTGAAGGTGGAGCTGGTCAAGAAGCTGAAGCTTAGGGGAGAAGATGAGTTGATACTCATGTTGTAGGGTTGATACCTGGAAAGCAGTTGATGATTGAAGTCTGAAGACTGAGTTGCTGCCGGAGGAGCTGAAGCTTTCTTCTATTTTCTTTTCTGTATTGTGTGTTTTGTTTGATTTGTCTGTTGCATTAGATTAAGTCCATCTAGAATAAGTAGAATCTAGGAGCATGATTGCATTAGAGGTTGAGTTGCTCCCTCTGCTTGTATTGTTACTGCGTGGCTTTGCTTGCGGGTATTCGGTAGAGCCCAGCTCCCTTGCCCATGTGGTTTGTTTGCCTGATGGTATTTCATTTCTTTTATCCGTATGACTGCAGTTTACTGTTTATTGCTTGATAGCATGTCGTTTATTTTTCAGTATGATTACTGTTATTTCATGACTGGCTTGAGGTTGAGACGAGCTTGTGGAGGCTGAAGCCCCACACACATTTCCCCCCTCACTTGCATTGCATGCATTTTACTGTTAAGCTGATGCTTTGTCTGTTTTGGTGTATCATTGACATGATCCCTTAGGACTCTCATTTCCTTTGATAAGGATTTGATGATAGACTTTTAGGTTGAAACCTATGCATGACAACTTCTAGGAGTTCCCTGTTCAAACCTCAACCATAGGATGAATCCATGGCATGATAACAGTAGGACTTGATAGTCTCCCTCCTAGTTGGGCCTGTTCTCTTCTCATCTCAAAACAGTTTAAGATACAGTAATCATGAATGATTTCTTTCGTACGTTACGAGCCTTAAGCTATCTGAGAAAGGATTGTGGGAGAGCTTCTTTTCCACAGTCTGAATGTTTAGTATGGTACCCTTTGGGTGACATGTGATGCATTCACTCTCAGGTCATAGTCTCTAGTGCGGTTGAAATTGCAAACACAATAAAAAACACTTCTTTCGTAAAAGACAGGAAATAAACCGTAGTTTCCCGAACTACGTGAGCTCTGATCTCTCATGCCTGTTGAGAGTACGTAGGCACAAGATGGCGAAGTCTTGGCGAGCTACCTTCCCCCATAAACCTTCGTAGGCCGAACTACGTTGACTCTGATTTCTCATTCTCTGATGAGAATACGTAGGCATAAAGCACGGTGCTTTGCCGAGTCATTTTTTCTTTTTCTGTTTCAGCCAGCCTTGATAGGTAGATAGATTATAACCAACCCGTCCAAGTAAACCAACAAGCGAGGATCCCGTCGAGTACGACGGACGTGAGGGGTGCTAATACCTTCCCCTTGCATAACCGACTCCCGAACCCAGACAATGGTTGCGACGAACTTGTCTTACCCTTTTTCGTCAGGTTTTTCCGATCGTTTCCTTTCCCGCTCTGAGGGATAAATAACGAAAGGTGGCGACTCTTCTGTTGTGCCGGCACCTTATTTTCGTGCAAGCGACAGCTGGCGACTCTGCTGGGGACTCCAACGGTTCCCTGCGAGAGTCAATCCTACCGTTTGTGTGTTTACTGGTTGGGTTGCGTTTATTTATCGCATTTTTACTTCTCGCACTTTATTTCCCGCATTTTATTTTCAGTATAATACGATTATTTGTGCTGTTGTGGGATGGGAGTTCTTATGAGTGAGAAGCCAGACCCATGCTTGAGTGCACTATAGACTTAGAGTGGAAATTAGTGGGCGCGTGCTTGCTTTGCAGGCACTAGTGTCTCATGAAATCCACACTCAGACGAGGTTCATCCGGTTGGCTTCACTTTCAACCCTTTGGGTTGAGACGGTTGCTGGTTTGGTGGATTGTCGACTCTGGGGACCGATCATTTGTGATTCAGCTAAGTGAGGCCTCTTCATGAGCTGGTGATGCCACACCTTCTGGGTATCGTATCACCCCTCTTGAAAGTTTGTGACGTTGATGAACGCATAGGATGCCGTACCTTGAGTCAGTTTAGGTCCATACCTGTGAGTGGGATTGGGTTTATTGCAGGAAACTTTGACCTTCAGACTATCTGGTTTTCTCGACAGTGGATCAGTTATGTTGGTACCAGGGTTTCTCAGTTGCAGAATTGTCTGTTCTTGACAGAGCAGGTTTTTTTGATCAGAGGATCTTATCATCAGGTGTATGTCTGTTCTTGCTAGAGCAGGTTTTGATCAGAGTATTGTCATCAGTGGTTTGTTCTTGATAGAGCATATTTCAGGGGTCTGAAGATCTCGTCAGCAGATGTTGTTTGTTCTTGATAGAGCAGATTTTTGGGGTCTGAAGATCTCATCAGCAGCTGTGTTTTTGTTCTTGATAGGGCAGATTTTTGATTTGGGGTCTGAAGACTTCATCAGCAGATATTTCTTGATCATACATCCGAGGTCCTTATTATCAGACATTTGTTCTCGACAGAGCAGAATTTTGATCCTATGTATATCGTCCTATCAGATGGTTATTCTTAGCAGATCAGATCAGTGGTCTTACACCGGGGTTTTCTTCTCATCAGTGATTGTTGATACAGAATCTCCACAACAGTCACCTGGACATATTATTGCATGCCTGCAGTTTGCATTAATTCGCATGACATTTGCATTTCATTAACGTGTGTCTGTGTTACAGGTACCGTTTCCCCGATCCAGGATTTCTCGCCTCCTATTGTATTATTATGGCCTCTCTCAGGAAGACCGTTGCGTACAAGTTCCCGACCCCTGATGTGTCGAAGTTGACTGGTTTGATAGCTCTAGCAGGTGATTCTGTGAAGGATGGGTTCAGGAAGTCTTATGGCAGGTTGCTCAGTCTGGTTTGCAAGCCTTCTACGTTCGAGCTGAATGGGTTACATGCTCTGTTGCAGTTCTATGACCCTCCACTGAGATGTTTCACTTTTCAGGACTTCGTTCTCGCGCCGACGCTGGAAGAGTATGCTGACTTGTTGGGTGTGCCTATCAAAAGGCAGGTGCAAATATCCATATGGATGCTGAACCTGATCTGGCCGGTTTAGCTTCTTCACTTTATCTGGACGCCTCTGAGTTAGTAGTGACGAGTTGGAACAAGGTTCCTGGGTTCTCCTTGCAGTTTCTAGTAGCTAAGGCTCAGCAGTGTGCTAAGGACAGATGTTGGGACGCGTTTAATGCCATCCTCGCTTTATGCATATATGGCATTATCATGTTCCCCAACATGCCTGATTTCGTAGACTTTGATGCGTTTCACATCTTCGCTTTAGGGAATCCAGTCCCTACTTTGATCGGAGATGTCTATCACTCAGTGCACTACAAGAATGAGAACCGGAGAGGGAAGAATGTCTCATGCTGCGTACCGTTGCTGTACAAATGGTTTGATAGTCATTTGCCCAAGAAGGGTTCTTTCGTCTTGTCTGCAGCCACAACTGAGTGGCCTGAGCGTCTGATGGGTTTATCTGCGGAAGATATTGATTGGTTCGACAGAGACAGGTTAGGTACTGAGGTGATCTTCAGTTGTAGTGGGTTTCCTAATGTACCTCTGATAGGTAGGAAGGGTTGCATCAACTACAATCCGTCGTTGCTAGTTCGTCAGTTCGCATATGCTTTGAGGACTCCGCCGAAGGAGGAAGAGGTACAGGAATCTCTGTACCTCACGGGTGCTTTAGAGGGGGATTTGTTGTCCAAGCTTCAGCGTGCATGGAACAGTATCAGTAAGAGAGGAAAGCCTTTGTTGGGAAAGAGCAACAGTCAAGCCTACCCTCCTTATTCAGCATGGATCAGAGCCAGAGCCAATGCTATAGGGATGCCATTTCCTCATGCCAGACTAGAGAGTCCTCCACCAATCGAAGAGCCTACTACTGTGTCCATTCATCAGCATAACCAGGTACTAGCTGAGCGGGATGAGTTGAAGCGGGCGAACACAGAATTGGAGAAGGAGTTAGCTCAGCTTCGAAGTGAGAGGAATGAAGCCGTTCATGCTTTCAAAAAGCAAACAGAGTTGGTGAACCAACTGGGTACAGACCTGGCAAAGCAGATTGCTGATCGTGAACGCTTGGGTCAAGACTTCACGGCTGTTAATGACGTACTAGCTACAAAGAAGCAGCATTTGGACGAGGCGTATCAGAGGATATCTAAGTTCGACCAGCACTGGAAGGCTTCCCTGGCCACCAGGAAGGAGCGAGAGGATAAACTGATGCTGCAGATCTCAAAGCTGGAAGCCGAGGTGAAGGACAGTGAGCGGAGGTTTGATGAAGAAACCGCCCGCAGGTACGCCGCCGAAGGCCAACTCAACAAAGCCCTTGCCAACCTGAAGGAGTGCAAGCTGAAGTTTCAGTCTAAGAAGCGGAAACTGGAAGATTGCTTCGGCGAAGGAGCATGGGAAAGTTCGGTTCAGGGGCTTCAGTATACTATTGTGCAGAGGGAACTACTCATCGAAGGGTTGCTCACTTTGCCAGATCATCCAGAGATGAAGGAGCTGTTAGCAGAGTACCGCGCCCGTGGCCGTGCTTGACTAGTTGTATTCCTTTTGTTTTGATCTTTGCTGTATGCTGACCATCACCAGGCTTGTTGGCTGAGGTCACGCTGTTGATTTGTTTTGTACTCGCTGATGCTATGTACTGCCTTGATAGACCTTTCCATATATATATGAGATTGATGTTTCCACGATTGGGGCTCGGACTTCTTCTTATTATTATTATTATCAGCACTGGCACTAAGGCACTAGGATCGGGGGAAATCTCCCAAGCACACAGACACACGCATGCATCTGCATGAAGCATTTGCATGGCGTACATTTTGTTGTTTTTCCTAACCTCTAGTGTTTGCAGGTTTTTTCAGGTTCACAGGTTCCAAGCTGCTTCCGGTCTCCAGGATTGATCAGAGACTCATTCACCGTTATTTAACTCGAGCTAATCAGACAAGGATCATGGATCAAGTGCAGTCAGATGTCCAAGAGCTCCGTGAACGGATGGATCGTTTTATGGAACTGATGCAGGTAGTCGCTAATGGTCAGGACCAGCTCCGGACTTTGGTTCAACCTTTGATCTCCAGGGTTGATAGTAACGACATACTTCACGGTGGGGCTGTGCCTACTCCTCCACCAGTTGATACACCGCAGAATGTTGTTCCTGTTGTCGGGGGCAACGACAGTGCTAATGGCAATGTGATGGACAATATCGGACTCAATGCGACGGGCGTCGGCAATGGTAGTCTGGGAGCTAATGTCAACATCGGGCCGGTCAACGACAATGTTGGCGTCGGGAATCTGTTGGTGCCTCAACCGTGGCTTGAGGATCATCAGGATGACGTATTTTCTCAAAGAGGTGTGGAAGCAGAGTTGAATGCTGAAGCGCGGCTCAGGTTCAAAGCACTGGAAGATAAAATGAGAGACATTGAGAATCAGAATACATTGGGCGTTGATATGTCCAAGCTAGGGTTAATTGCTGATTTCAAGGTACCTCCTAAGTTCAAGGTGCCTGTCTTTGAGAAATATAAGGGTACTACTTGCCCTCGCGTCCACCTTCGATCATACTATAGAAAGATGTCTGCCTATTCCGACGATGAGAAGTTGCTGATGCACTTCTTCCAAGATAGTCTTTCTGGTCCATCCCTCGAGTGGTACATGGGCTTGGAGCCCGCTACCGTGCGCACCTGGAAGGATCTCGCTGAAGCGTTTGTCCTCCACTATCAGTACAATAGCGACTTGGCCCCCAACCGAGTCCAACTCCAGAACCTTTCGCAGCGGAATAATGAAGGCTTCAAGGAGTACGCCCAGCGGTGGCGTGAGTTGGCTGCTCGGGTTCAACCGTTGATGGTTGAGCGCGAGCTCGTGCAGATGTTTGTTGCTACCCTTCCTGGGATCTACTATGAAAAGTTAGTCATTGGCATGTCGGAGACGTTCTCAGCTCTCATCACCATGGGCGAGTACGTCGAGAATGGTATAAAGATCGGAAAAATTCAAGGTGAATCATCCTCAGCTGGAGGAGGTGGAAAGAAACCTTATGTTGGTAAGCGTCGAGAAGGAGATGCGAGCGCTGTCACCAACGCTCGGAGAAAGGGCAAGGGCCCTCAGCAGCAGATAGCCAGTATAAATATCCCAGCAGCTCCGTCGCCGCAGCAGCAACAACAGCAGAATCAACAGGAATATAGAAAATACCAGAATCGGGCTCCTTTGACAAACCGTCACTTCGAGGCACCGCCCATGTCGTATGCACAACTTTTGCAGACTTTGCTTCAGCTTCAGTTGGTTTAGAAGCGGACAATGGCACCCCTGACAGGGGCATCACCCCCCGGGTATGACGCAAATGCCACTTGCGATTTCCATACAGGGGCACCAGGCCATACGATTGAGAACTGCAAAGCCTTCAAGCACAAGGTGCAGGACCTGGTAGATGCCAAGATTATTAACTTTTCCGATAATGTGCCCAATGTCACCAAAAACCCTATGCCTAATCATAGGGGAGGCGGAGTGAACGCCATTATCGCAGAGGAGAGTGCAGATCTTTTGACTGACGTCAAAAACCTCAAGATGCCGCTTAGTTTCGTCAAAGCTAAGTTGTTGAAGAAAGGGTTCTTTCCAGGATGCGGAGAGTTATGCAAGGACTGCGCTGCACATTCTGATGGGTGTGAGCAGTTGGTAGAAGGTATCCAAAGTCTGATGTCTGAGGGTATTTTGCAGTTCAGCCGGAGGGATGAAAATGTGTCAGGGGAAGTAGTGTTGAAGCAGGCAGATGAAGTCGCCACCATCACCATTCCTCGTCGACCAATTACTATTTTTGCGCCCCGACCGCCTACAATCACTATTACCAGAGCTGGGCCGATTCCATTCGAGAGCACTAACGCCGTTCCGTGGCATTATGGCGCCGAAGTCTATTGCAATGGTCAAAAGTTAGAGCTGGAGCCGTGTGGGTCGACTGTGCAGAATCTCGCAGGAGTCAGTGGTATTACTCGAAGCGGAAGAGTATTTGCACCGACAGAGGTTGTGGCAGAGAAAGTGGTCAGAGCTGATGCTGCTGATAAGGGTAAAGGCAAAGCCGTCGAAGAGGTCCCTTGTGGGGCAGAGAAGGATTTGCTAGTCAAAGATGCCGAGGAGTTTATGCGGTTAATCAAGAAGAGCGACTACAAGATTGTAGACCATCTTCATCAGACTCCGTCAAAGATTTCTATTCTCAATTTGTTGCTGTGTTCTGAAGCGCACCGCAACGCGTTACTGAAGGTATTGAATGCTTCCTACGTACCACAAGAGATATCAGTGAATCAGCTAGAAGAGGTGGTAGCCCATGTTAATGCTGGCAATGGGCTAGGTCTCACAGATTTAGAGCTGACTCCTAAAGGGAGAGATCACAACAGCGCCTTGCACATCTCGATAGAGTGCAAAGGCACAATCATGTCGCATGTCTTGGTGGACACGGGTTCGTCGCTTAATGTGCTTCCGAAGAAGGCACTAATGAAGTTGGACACTCGTGGATTGCTTTGCACGCCCAGTGATCTGGTGGTGAAAGCATTTGACGGAACTAAGCGCCACGTTTTCGGAGAGTTGACCCTGCCGATTCAAGTTGGTCCGGAGACGTTTGATACGGTTTTTTATATCATGGATATCATGCCCGCCTACAGTTGCCTCTTAGGTCGGCCATGGATCCATGCTGCTGGTGCCGTGACGTCCACGTTGCATCAAAAGCTCAAATATGCTGTCGGGGGAAGCATAGTAACCGTCTGTGGTGAGGAGGACATTATGGTGAGCCACTTGTCATCCTTTAAGTATGTTGAAATGGATGGCGAAATCCATGAAACTCTTTGCCAAGCATTTGAAGCCGTCAAGGTGAAAGAGGTAGCTCATGTCGTCACAGAGAAGCAAGAGATGAATCTCTCCTCATTCAAAGAAGCTCGGGCCGTCGTCGAAGCCGGTTCCACCCCAAGCTGGGGGCATGTTTTGGAAATACCGATCAAGCAGGATAAGTTTGGATTGGGGTATTCTCTTGAAGCTGAAGCTTCTCCTTCTTCGTCTAGCAGTTCGTCTCGTGGTAAGGGGCCGATCCTATTTATCAGTGGCGGAGTGATCTTCGAAAGCATCAACGCGGTGTCGGAGGACAACGGGGATAGCGATTGTGATCTTGACGCTTGGATTCAGCCAAGCGAGCCGGGCGAGCGCCTCAACAATTGGACCACCAAGGAAATTATCCAGCTGACAAGTGAAGAGTAATGATTTACTTTTTGCAATCATTGTACAACCCTATGTCCTACCCGGGGCGTAGCGGTTTTATTGTCAGGGCCTTGTTGGATTATGTACATGCATTTTGTTAATAAATCAAAGGCGTTTTCTTCGTACTCAAATATCGTGTTCTCTGTTATTCCTGTTTTATGTTTATTTTGAAAAACAGTAAAATGGCAACGGGGTTTGTGCTAACCTGCATATTCTTGTTTTAAACTTAACCCTTGTTATTGCAGGATCCACATAACAGATGACATCGACTCTGGACCCTCTACGGCTCACTACGACTTCGATTGCTCGATCTATCAGGCCGAGGATGAGATTGATGAAGACGAAGACCTTCCGGAAGAGTTGGCCCGCTTGTTGAGACAAGAGGAAAAGGTTATTCTGCCTCATGAGGAGGATATTGAGATCGTAAATCTGGGTTCTGAAGAGCTCGTCAGAAATGTCAGAGTAGGGGCTGCGCTGCAGAGTGATGTCAAACATAGACTGGTCGAGATGCTTCGAGAGTATAATGACGTCTTTGCTTGGTCATACGAAGATATGCCCGGACTTGACACAGACATCGTGGTCCACCGCTTGCCGTTGCGAGAAGATTTCCCTCCAGTCAAGCAGAAGCTTAGGAGGACGAGACCAGACATGGCTGTAAAAATCAAGGAAGAAGTCCAGAAGCAGTTGGATGCAGGATTTTTAGCCGTTACCACTTACCCTCCGTGGGTCGCCAACATAGTGCCTGTACCGAAGAAGGACGGTAAGGTACACATGTGCGTCGATTATTGGGATTTGAATAGGGCGAGCCCTAAAGATGATTTCCCGCTGCCTCATATCGATGTGTTGGTCGACAACACAGCCCAGTTCTCCGTGTTTTCGTTCATGGATGGCTTCTCCGGTTACAATCAGATCAAGATGGCACCGGAGGACATGGAGAAAACGACATTTATCACCCCCTGGGGAACATTTTGCTATAAGGTAATGCCCTTCGGTCTGAAGAACGCAGGGGCCACTTACCAGGGAGCAATGGTAACTTTGTTTCATGATATGATTCATCATGAGATTGAGGTCTATGTTGATGACATGATTGCAAAGTCCCAAACGGAGGAAGAGCATCTGGTCAACTTATTGAAGCTATTTGAGAGGCTTAGGAAGTTCAGGCTGAGGCTGAATCCTAACAAGTGCACTTTCGGGGTGCGGTCCGGAAAGTTATTGGGGTTTATCGTTAGTGAACGAGGTATCGAAGTTGATCCTGCGAAAATAAAAGCCATTCAAGAAATGCCAGCGCCGAAAACAGAAAAAGAAGTTCGTGGTTTCTTGGGCCGAATAAACTACATTGCAAGGTTTATCTCTCAGCTCACGGCCACTTGTGAACCGATGTTCAAGCTTTTAACGAAAGATCAGGCGATTACTTGGAATGAGGATTGCCAGAAGGCATTCGATAAGATAAAGCAGTATCTTCAAGAACCTCCAATCTTGATACCCCCAGTGGCTGGACGACCTTTAATCATGTACCTGACGGTTCTGGAGAATAGTATGGGGTGTGTTCTCGGTCAGCACGACGAGACGGGCAGAAAAGAGCATGCCATTTATTATTTGAGTAAAAAGTTCACTAAGTGTGAATCTCGATACTCGATGCTGGAGAAGACGTGTTGTGCACTAGCTTGGGCCGCCAAACGTCTACGACAGTACATGCTCAATCACACCACTATGCTAATTTCGAAGATGGATCCGATCAAGTACGTCTTCAAGAAGCAGGCTCTTTCGGGCAGGATTGCCAGGTGGCAAATGGTGTTAACAGAATATGATATTCAGTACGTCTCCCAGAAGGCCATCAAGGGAAGCGTATTGTCTGATTACCTTGCCGAACAGCCGATCGAAGACTACCAGCCGATGAAGTTTGATTTCCCTGACGAGGATATTATGTTTCTCAAAGCGAAGGACTGCGATGAGCCATTGCCCGGTGAGGGGCCTGATAGGAAGTCTCAGTGGAAGTTGATATTCGATGGAGCGGTTAATTCCTATGGAAGTGGCATCGGGGCTATCATTACGACTCCCCACGGAGCCCACATCCCGTTTACGGCGAGACTGACGTTTCCAGTTACCAACAATGAGGCGGAGTACGAAGCATGTATTATGGGTCTAGAAGAGGCAATTGATTTGAGAATCAAGAATCTAGACGTATATGGTGACTCAGCGCTTGTAATCAATCAAATTAGAGGGGAGTGGGAAACTCGTCAAGCGAATTTGGTGCCGTATATGAATTATGCCAGGAGGCTGCTTCCGTTCTTCGATTGAGTGGAACTTCATCATGTACCCAGGGCTGAAAATCAGATGGCTGATGCCTTAGCCACGTTGGCTTCAATGTATAAAGTCAATTTTTGGAATGAGGCTCCAAGAATTGTACTCTCGCGTCTTGATAGACCGAAATTTGTCTTTACAATCGAGGATGCCGCCGACGGAAAGCCATGGTTCCACGACATCCAGACTTTCCTTATGACTAAGGAGTATCCTGCGGGGGCGTCAACCCAGGATAAGAAGACTCTGAGGAGGCTGTCTGGAAACTTTTATCTCAATCCTGATGGAGTTCTGTACAAGAGAAACCACGATCTTGTGCTACTCAGATGTGTAGATGAGAAAGAGGCGAGTATGCTCATGGAAGAAGTCCATGAGGGCACATTTGGTACGCACGCCGGCGGGCATGCCATGACGAGAAAGATCCTGAGAGCAGGATACTACTGGCTGACGATGGAGTCGGATTGCTTCAGATTCGCAAAGAAATGTCATAAATGCCAGATTTATGCTGATAAAGTTCATGTGCTGCCGTGCCCATTGAATGTCATGTCCTCCCCGTGGCCGTTCTCCATGTGGGGTATCGACATGATAGGCAAGATCGAGCCCACTGCATCCAATGGTCATCGTTTTATTCTGGTAGCTATCGACTACTTCACCAAGTGGGTGGAGGCAACCTCGTACGCTAATGTGACCAAGCAGGTAGTGGCTAAATTCATAAAGAGGGACATCATCTGTCGTTACGGAGTTCCCGAACGGATCATTACTGATAATGGTTCGAATTTGAATAACAAGATGATGAAGGAGCTGTGCCAGAGCTTCAAGATCGAACACCACAACTCATCTCCTTACCGGCCGAAGATGAATGGTGTCGTCGAAGCCGCCAATAAGAACATAAAGAATATTGTTCAGAAGATGGTTGTGACGTACAAAGATTGGCACGAGATGTTGTCGTTTGCCTTGCACGGTTATCGTACGACGATGCGTACTTCAACCGGGGCAACTCCTTTCTCCTTGGTGTACGGTATGGAAGCTGTCCTACCGTTAGAAGTGGAGATCCCTTCTTTGCGAGTTTTGGTTGATGTGAAACTCGATGAGGCAGAATGGATTACGAATCGTTTGAACCAGCTCAGCCTGATGGACGAGAAGAGGTTAGCATCGATTGCATTTGGTCGTCTGTACCAAAGCCGAATGAAGAAAGCTTACGATAAGAAGGTGCGTCCTAGAAGATTTCAGACGGGTGATCTCGTCCTGAAGAAGATTCTTCCGCCACACTCCGATCACCGGGGCAAGTGGACTCCGAATTACGAAGGGCCGTATGTCGTCAACAAGGTCTTCTCGGGAGGAGCTTTGTTGTTATCCACGATGGATGGTGAAGATTTTGCATCCCCGGTGAACGCGGACGCAGTTAAAAAATACTTTGCTTGAAAGAGACCCGCTGGACAAAAAAGAAAGAGTCCAGGCAAAAAAGGGCATCCCGGCGAACCAAAAACAGAATAAAAGGTTCGGGCAAAAATTAGGGATATATTGAAAAAAATGTACACCCGCGAAGTCGAAAACCTACACTGGGCGGCTTCGGCAAAAAAGGGTATCCCGGTGAACTGAAAACCCGTAAAGGGCGGTTCACGCAAAAGTTAGGGATTTGAATAAGCAAATGACTGCGTTCCGCGTGTGGACTTTCATTGTTTAGTGGTTTGGAGGACCTGAGGGCCGTTTATCTAAATCAATCTCTTCCGAAGCTGAAGCGTCGGAGAAGTATCGAAGTCGAGTGGGTCTTAGAGGGATCAACTCATGGTGTTCGTCTACGCCTCGTTGCCGACATTTGTATATACTGATGTATATTTATGTTTTTGCGCGACTTCCTCATTCCAAGAGCTTGCCTCTGTTGTAAAACATTTTTACCCATTCAAGGTTTCATCATCAATAAAATGCACACTATTCAGCAATTCTGTTTGCCTGTTTAGCATTTATCTGTTTTGTTTGCGAATGAAAACGCCGATGTTTTTGATAAAATGCGCATACATAAACTCACTGGCCTAGGCCCATTGATTGTTGAAACAATTAATTGCTTGAATATTGTCACGAGATAATAACCTTGATAGGTCCCTTTGAGAAGGGTATCTTGTCTGTTTGCTTGTGTTGTTGCAGGTGTAGCACATTCCAGACAGTGCGTCGTGCGCATCCCCGAAGCAGGACGAGTCCTCCTTCTCCAACAGAGTTCAGTGGACTCTCCTCCGCAGAGTCTGAATGCAAGATCGTGAGCATTGATATGTCTCCCCAGGCAGAGATGATTCTCTTCCCCAAGTAGACGCGCCCTGAAGGAACGTCACCTCATCAGCTGAGTCACGCGCCGAAGCAGGATTCTTTCCCCAGCACCGGGTCACAAGTGCAGATTTCATAGAAATGTTCGGGTGCCGAAGCTCGTGTTTTCCCCAGTAAAGTCGCCGAAGCAGGTGTCTCCCCCCGCACCGGGTCACAAGTGCAGGTTTCGTAGGAAGTTATTCGTACGCCGAAGTATGCCGCAATTGATGGTGCCAGACTGAAGTCTCCAGCAGAATTGAGATTCCCCACCAGAGCCGTATTCTCTCCCGAAGTCGGATGATTCCCTCTTCCCCAGTAGAGTGTTGGAACAGCTGACGCTGTATTCCTCTGCAGAGTTGTACTCTCCCCCGCAGTCGGATGACTCCTTCTTCCCCAGCGGAATTGAAATTCCTCAGCAAAGTCGTACTCTCCAGTGAAGTAGAATGATTTCTCTTTCCCCGGCTGAGTTCGCAATCCCCAAGAGAGCCGAATCCTTGGAGGCAGTAGGGACCATGAGTGGGTTTTCTCTAGCAGAGCGTTGAACAACTGATGCTGTATTTCCCCCAGAATCGTACTCTCCAGCGAAACAGAATGATTTCTCCTTCCCCAGCCGAGTTTGCAGATTCCCAAGAGAGCCGAATCCTTGGAAGTTGATCAGACCATGTTTAGTTGTTTCCCCAGTGGAGTGTTGAGCAGCTGAAGTTGTTTCCCCACAGAGTTGTTATCCCCAGAAGAGTAGCCGAGACGGCTGCGCAGTTTATTCTCGCGATTGACATTGCTTTTCTCTCAGCAAGTCCAGGTTCTCGTAAAGCTTCGTTCCCTGCAGTAATCAGCTGAAGTTGTTTCCCCTACAGCAGTCAACGGAAGATCATTTCCCCGGACGAAGTCCAATTGATATTGGCGTGTTCATGTTCTCCTCAGCAGGATGATTCCTTTATCTGAGTAGTTCTTTCTCCTTGACAGAAGGATTTCCTCCCTTCGGCATTTATTTTGCTGACGGGGTCGCATCATTGTGCATGATTGCATAACATTTAGCATAAACGCATAGCATCTCCACCGTGTGGAGCATGGCGCCGAAGAATATGCATAATAAACATGATCTAGGTTGTTACCATTCTTGTTTTACAGGTATTCCGCCGAAGGATCAATTGCTCAGGATGATGCCTGACATTCTCCCCCAGAGTCGCTTGCTCAAGATGTTTTTTGAGATCCCCAGCGAAGTCTTCAGTTCAAGATGATTCTCGAACCCCTCAGTAGGGCCGTTTGCTTAAGATGATTCTTAAGACCCCAGTGCAGTCTCCAGAGTTGGTCGCTTAAGTTGATACTTGGAGTCTCCAACTAAGATCGCCCAGGATGGTTCCTGAAGCCCCAAGAGAGCCGAGTCCTTGGAAGCTGCTCAAGCCATGATTGGTTTGTCCCCGGCAAGGGTTGTCCAGGATAGTTCCTGGAATCCCCAACAAGGTGTTTGCTCTAGAATGGTTATCGGTTCAAGAAGATTCTTGAAGGTCCCCGACGGAGTTATTTATTCAAGATGATTCTTGAAGTCCTCAGCAGAGTTGATTCCTCCAGAACGATTTCTGGACCCCCGGAGCGGAGTTACTTGATAGTTCTCCAGATTCCCCAGCGGCGAAGCATCCTCCTCAACAAGGTTTCCGGTGGCGATGTTGGATGTTTGTTTTGACGGCGAGGTCAGATTATGTTGTTTCCGGCGGCGATGTTGGATGTTTGCTTTGACGACGAGGTCAGATTAGATTTAGTTCTCCAGCGGCGATGTTGGGTATTTTGGTTGATCGACGGCGAGGTCAGATTAGGTTTGTTTCCGGCGGCGATGTTGGATGTTTGTTTTAACGGCGAGGTCAGATCATGTTGTTTCCGGCGGCGATGTTGGATGTTCGTTTTGACGGCGAGGTCAGGTTATGTTTGTTTCCGGCGGCGATGTTGGATGTTCGTTTTGACGGTGAGGTCAGGTTATGTTTGTTTCCGGCGGCGATGTTGGATGTTTGCTTTGACGGCGAGGTCAGGTTATGTTTGTTTCCGGCGGCGATGTTGGATGTTCGTTTTGACAGTGAGGTCAGGTTATGTTTGTTTCCGGCAGCGATGTTGGATGTTCGTTTTGACGGCGAGGTCAGGTTATGTTTGTTTCCGGCGGCGATGTTGGATGTTTGCTTTGACGGCGAGGTCAGGTTATGTTTGTTTCCGGCGGCGATGTTGGATGTTGTTTTGACGGCGAGGTCAGATTATGTTTGTTTCCGGCGGCGATGTTGGATGGTTGTCCGACGGCGATGTCAGACTCTTCAGTTCTCCAGCGGCGATGTTGGGTATTTTGGATTCGACGGCGAGGTTAGATTATGTTTGTTTCCAGCGGCGATGTTGGACGTTTGTTTCCGGCGGCGATGTCAGGAGATTATGTTTGACGGCGATGTCAGACTTTTTTAACTCCCCAGCAGAGATTATGTTGAGTACTCGACGGCGATGTCGGGTGTTTCCCAGATTATGCTAGTTTTCCAGCGGCGATGTTGGATGTGTGTTCGACGGCGATGTCGAATGTCTCTCAGAGTTATGTTTGTTTATGACGGCGATGTCAGATTCTCTATTTCTCCAGCGGCGATGTGGGGTATTTTGAGTGTCCGACGGCGATGTCAGATTTAGTGCTCCAGCGGCGATGTTGGGTGTTTTGACAGAGTTTCTTCAGTTTTCCAGCGGCGATGTTGGGTGTGGCAAGTTGATCTAGTCTTCCAGCGGCGATGTTAGGTGATTCAGATCCTTTAGTTCTCCAGCGGCTGTCGCTACTCAAAAAATGCATCGCGCAACGACGGGGAGGCGAAAAAGATAGACAGAAGAGTCGCCACCGAACTTTATTTATCCCGTGAGGGGAAAGGAAAATATCGAGAAAACCTTAAGAAAGAAAATGGATAAGATGGTCTCGCAAACATGAACGGGTTCGGAAGCCGGTTATGCGAAGGGAAGGTATTAGCACCCCTCGCATCCATCGTACTCGATGGGAACCTTTTGTTTGTCGATGTGTGAATTTATTTGCTTAAACATTATGCTATAAGAAGTGTTCCACAGGGTAAAAGAAGGGTTAGAAACAGGAAAGTTAGGAGGAAAGAGAGAACGGGGAAGAAAAGAGAAAGAACAGACTCGATAGGACTTCGCGGTCCTAGGCCTACGTATTCTCAACGGATATGAGAAAGTCAGAGTCGACGTAGTTCGGGGCTACAGATATGGGGGGAATGTGCTCGGCAAGGATTGTGGCCCTTGTGCCTACGTATCTTTACTCAAACGAAGTAAAGAATCAGAGCAGCCGTAGTTCGGCCTACGGTGCGCGGGGGGAATTCTGGTGGACGATGCTATCGTGCGCGTTCTAGCAGTTAGGCGTATTGCTGCTCGCTCGTTGGAGACTTAGGCGTTACCTGTTTTCGGTAGAATGGACGTAGCATGCCTTTCTGGGAAAGGGTGAAAAAGAAAAAGGGTGCTCGCTAGGATTGTTGCAATCCTATGCCTACGTATTCTCAGCATGCAAGAGAAATCAGAGCAACGTAGTTCGTGCCTACGGTGCGGATAACCGGTGTGTTTGGGGATGATGTTATCGTGCGTTCTAGCAGTTTAGGTGTTTTGCTGCTCGCATGTGAGGAGACTTATGCGTACCTGTTTGTGGTAGAACGGGCGTAACATATCCTGTTTGAAAGGTTGGTTTTCGCCATGCGAGGCAAGGTATCATGTTTGATTGGTTGAGATTGTTTTTGGGGCGAGATAGGTCCTCGGATAGTAACCCCTACGGGTAGTACCCAATTATTTATCTCAAGGTTTTTGTTATGAAATGGTGTGGTGAACGTAGCGTCTTCGTATTGGAAGACGAGTATCGAGACCACCCCCACTACAGTGAGCATCCCAACACTCGGAGAGGAAGAAGACTACACTTAATCCTCTCTCTTTAATTCAATGCAAAGAGAACTTCGTTCTCTTATTAAAGATGTTTTTGGTTTTGAACGGTAAGTGCTTTACAACAGAGAACCCTACGGTAAACGTCAGCACTCGGGATATGAGAAGGCCTACGCCTAACCACTCCACGACCATTCAAATTTTTGTTAGGAGAAAAGATTTGAAAATGCACTCGGTACAGAACCGAGGTTTTAGGTGAGAAAGGTTTCGGAAAGGAGTTGTGGAAAGAGATATGGTGGAAGGAGTCGCTTCTTCGTATTGAAAGACGAGTGTTTAAACCACCCACACTACAGTGAGCATCTCGACACTCGAAAAGGAAGAAGTCTACACTTAATCCTTTATCTTTAATCCAATACAGAGAGAGGTTGATTCTTTATTGAAAGGGATTTTGAAAATGCGCTCGGCGCGGGGGCCGAGGTTTTAGGAGAAAAAATGGAGAGAAATGGAAAGAAAGACGTCTTTGTATTGAAAGACGAGTGTCTAAACCACCCACACTACAGTGAGCATCTCGACACTCGGAGAGGAAGAAAGTCTACACTTAATCCCCTCTTTTAGTTCAATACAAAGATGATTGATTTTAGGAAGGTTTGATAGCGTCGATGAATCGAATCGGGACAAGAAATGAGGAGAAAAAGGAGGTGGTCTCAGATCCTTCATTTCTCATCAATAATTTGACAGAGGATCGAAGGAAATGTCGTCATCGACCAAAACAAGGAAAAAGGGACAAAAAATCCAATAATAAAAGAGAAATGGAATTCCACTTTAAAAGAAAATAAATCTCAAAACTTAAATATAAAATGACTCTAAAGTCCTAAAAGAAAATTAATAAAAAATTATAATATGTATCAAACAACCTGTTTATAAAAAACAATAATAATATTTAAAAAAATAAATTAAAACAGAAATATATAAATAAATATAATAATAATAATATTTACAAAAATTAAATAATTTACATTTTTAAGAGAAAAAGAAAAAAAACACAATGGGGTTTTAAAAAAAAAATGTATAGAATTTCAATGGGCTTTACCGCCCCATATCCATTAACCCATAAAAAACAAAAGAAAAAAGAAATAGTAAGTAAAATAAAATAAGTAAATTAAAAAAAAATGGGTAAGTCTTCTTCATCGTGCAAATCGTCTCTCTCTTTCTCCTTTACCGTCTCTCATCCATTTTCGCCTCTCTCTCACTGTATCTACTCTCTCTCCGCTCATGCTCGGTCTCATCTTCACTTGTTTTTTTCAATTTGTTTCTGTTGGGTTTTATGGTTATGTGATTGAAGGTTTGAAGCTTTGAAATCAATTTGGGGTTTTTTCGGAAGTTTTGAATGGTGAAGAACAAGGTGAGATTCTGTTGAAGGTGATGAAGTTGATGTGTTCTGGGTTTTCAAGGAAGAGGGATTTCGAAGCTTGCGTCGGTGATGCGTGGGTAGATTCGTGGTCGGAGGTTGATGGTCGAGTGAGGATGGTTTCTGGTTAAGTTTTTTGGGTTGAAGCAGATGGAAGTGGTGAATGTGTTGTTGACTTCGTATGAGTTTGGTGTGTGAGAGTTGAGGTTTTGAAAATGGAGGATGGTGAAGAAAGGTTAGTGGTGTTCGGAGCTGGAGGTGAAATTCTGGTCAGTGTTTTCTGTTATTACAGTGGAGATTTTTTCGAAGAAAAATTTCAATGTATGAAGGTGATTATGGAAGAAGCTGGGTTTGAGTGGTGAAGAACACGGTTGATGGTGTTGATGTTGGTGTGGCAATTGATTTAAGAAAATGATGAAGGAGGTAGATGAGTTTAGGGTTGTCCTCCAGGTTTAGGGTTTGGAGGCTGAAGCTGCTAGGGTTGGCCTCCCCCTCTGAAGAAGATCAACAGTAACAGCTTATATAAGCTGCTGCCACGTGTCCCTCTTCTAGCTCTCTATTTTTTTTGTCTTTTCTGCTGTACCATTTTTCAAATTAAAGTTGTAAGCAAATAAACTAATTCTAACTTAATAAAAACCTAATTCTAATTAATAAATAATCTAAATTTAATAACTAAATTATTTCTAAAGTGAATTTTAAGTTTAAACAAAATAAACTAAAATTAACTATAATCTAATAAATAAATAAAGGAAAAAAAAAAGAAAATCTAATAACTTTAAAAAACTCTAATAAAAAATATTAAAAAAACTATTTCCTAACAAACAACTTTAGTTCTAGAAATTTATAAAATAAAGAGAAAACTCTAAAAACTAATTTCTAATTAAACTAAATAAACTAAGAAAATAAAATCTAAATTATTAAAACAAATAACTAAACAAAATCGGACTATTAATAAAGAAATAAATTAATCCTAATTTAATAATACTAATAAATACTATAAATCCTAATTAATAAATAATCTAAATAAATAATTAAAAAGAAAATAAAAATCTAAATAATAAATAGCAATTAACCCCAATCAAATAATCTATTCTAATTAAACTAAATATTATAATAAAATAATAAATAAACAAATAAGCTAAAAACTCTAAATAACTCTAATTAATTCTAAAAAAAAAAACTTAATAAAATTCACACAAAACAAAATTCTATATAAAAACAAAATAAAACTCTATTTAACTTCTAATAATAAGAATACACTAAAAAACTATTCTATCCATTTATTTTTAAACAATATTAAAAAGAAACCTATTTAAACTAATTCTAAACTATATAATTAAATCTATTTAAAATAAAAACTAATTCTAATAAAATTAAAAACGGTTAAAACTCTAGACTAAAAAATCAAAATCTAAAAACTATTTAAATCCTAAAATATCTCTAACATTACTAACTTAATTCTAAAATCCTAAAATATCTCTAACATTACTAACTTAATTCTAAAATCCTAAAATATCTCTAAAATTAAATCAAATCTAATTAATTTTAATATTAAAATAATTCTATAAAAAAATTAAATCTATGCTATAAAAATAATCTATTTTTATTCTAAATACATAATAAACTATTTCTAATAAAAATTCTAACTAAATTAAAAAATCTATTTAAAAACTATTAAAATAAAATCTATTCTAAAGAAATAAATAAATAACTATTCTAATTCTAAAAATATAATAAAACAAAATTCTACATCTAATTAAATTAAATAGGTGATAAAAAATAAAAAAAAAAGAACAAAATAGTAATATTTGCAAGGAAAAAGAGAAATTAAAAAGGATTGAAATATTTACGAAAATGCCCTTAGGCCACGTGTCGCGCTCCCATTAGGCAAAATAAATCAAGATTTGAAAAACGCTCAAAGTGGACACGTGTCTAGACGGCATGAAATTAAGTGAAAAAAAGCAAAAATATTTACAAAAGCTGGCGGGCAAATTTAGGGTATGACAGCGGCGATGTTGGGTGTTTTGTTTCTGACGGGTATGTCAGGTGATTCGGATTTAGTTCTCCAGCAGCGATGTTGGGTATTTTGGTTGATCGACGGCGATGTCAGATTTAGTTTTCCGGCGGCGATGTTGGGTGGTGGTTTCCCCGAGTTATGGTTGCTCTTGACGGCGATGTCAGGTGATTTGGTGTTCCAGCGGCGATGTTGGGTGTTCCTCAGAATTTTGTCTGCTTCTGACGGTGATGTCAGGTGGTTTAGTCTTTCGGCGGTGATGTTGGGTGTTTTGGTTGTCGGATGACAATATCAGAAGAATTTAATGTGGATGATTGACGACGATGTCAGATCAGTATTTCTCCAGCTAGTTGCCGTGCAGTTAGTATTGCAGTGTACGAAGATTTGTTCCCCGCAGAGTATCGTGTGCTCGTGCAGTTGGCAAATTTCCGGGTTTACCGGTATTCAACCGTCTCGCACCTTGATTGGCTGAGAGCCGTTCGCTCCTCACCCAGTCAGGTTCAAGCCGTTTGAATAGGGGCAGCTGTTGCACCCCAAAATTTGACCAACATTTATTTACCCATCAAGTGTATGAAGGTTGACACCTTCATCAGAAAGTTCAAGAGATCCTCAGAGAAATTGGTTGAAGCCAAGGTTGTGTGTCTCATAACTTGAGAGTTGTGGGAGCTCCTCAGATGATTCTGAGACTATGAGAGTGAACTTGAAGCTTTGAGAAAGCCTATGAAATGTCTTAAAAGCCATCATGAAGCCCAGAGAGGTCATTATGCAAGAATTCAGAAGATTCAACCATGAATGGTAGAATTAGGGTTTTGACTGGGTCAACCCTAGGTCAACTGATGATTTAGAGAGGGTTGAGACCTAATCCAAGGGCCATGGGATCATGGAATGATGTATTAAGATACTATAAGGATGATTCCTAGACCAACTCATCATGATTGAGGAGTTTGAGAAGTTTTAAGCTAGGGTTTCTAAGGATTGACAGTGTAAAATCCCCTAGTTTGATCCCTATCTTCCAGGCAGTTTTAGCTTAAGATGTGATTGTCATCTCATCTTCCCCACAACATGAATGTTGTAGAGCTTGTTCTTAGCTTTAATTTGAGTGGTAGAAGTCCTTGATAGGATTTGCAGAGCTCAAGTTATGGTTTTGATAAATTACAGGTCATCTGAGGTATGTGAATTTGGGTCCTTGAAAGTCACCCAACTTGCAAACAACTTTTGCCCTAGTAGGATGATTCCTATGGTCTCTTGGTCAACATGAATGTTGAATATAATCTTCTTAGATTTCTAGAGAGTACTAGAAGTCCTTGATAGGTGTCGCTACTGCGAAAATCGGCGCCGGCTGAACAGAAGAGTCGCCATCGTGCGTTATTTATCCCACGGGAGGGAAAGGAAACGCTCAGAGTAAACCTCGCACAACACGGGAAAGGTATGGTCGTCGCAACCAAAACCTGGATTCGGGAGTCGGTTACGCAAGGGGAAGGTATTAGCACCCCTCACGTCCGTCGTACTCGACGGGATCCACGCTTGTTTTCGGGTATGGATGGTTATTCTATCTAAACTATAGGTCAGGGGTTAAAAAGAAAATAAGATGGAAACAAAAAATGACTCGGCAAAGTATCGCACTTTATGCCTACGTATTCCCGTCTGGAACGAGAAATCAGAGTCAACGTAGTTCGCCTACCTACGGGAAAGGAGGGGAAGGTTTCTCGCTAGGATATCGCATCCTATGCCTACGTACTTCCACACAGCATGGAAGATCAGAGCAAACGTAGTTCGGGCCACGTACGACACAAGTCTGTCTTGGTTGATTTTATTCCTTCTGAAAAAGGTTTTTCTGATTAACAGTCCCAGTGGACAAAAATGACGTCTTGATGAGTTCACATTCTTTTACGGAAGAAGTGTCTTTTATTGTGTTTGAAATCTTTATGTGTTTTTCTGTTTGTTTTGAGGAAGAAGAGACAGAACTCTAACCTATGGTTACGAAGGGAAACAAACTAACCTAATGTTATCATGCATGGGTTAAGACCTAGTGTCTATCATGCTCCTCTCTTGCACAGAGAGAAACAGAGATCCTAAGGGAATAGACAGCGACAGAAACAATATCAGATATATACAGTAAAACAATAAAATGCATGGGTGCAACAGTACAAGCGAGGCAAGGGAGTCCCACTCAACCTCGAACCTAGAAAACAATAGGCAAAAGTGAACAGGCTTCACCTTCAACCCAACAGGGTAAACAGCAAACAATACAACCAGGAAATCCAAACAATACATCAGCAATGAAATACAACAGCAAAAGAAACAGCATCAGCAGCTCTGACTCAACATCTAGCTTCAAGTAATCTCCAATCAGCTACAGGCTTCAACAAGCATCAATCTCCATCTTCATGGCCTTCAGGCAAGGACTTTGATCATCAGTCTTCTATAAGCAATGGCTTTTCTTCAAGTCTCCAATCTTCAGGGATGAACATCAGTCAACAAGAGGAGAGGAATGTTAAACAGTAAATTGCCTACCAAGGGTGGCTCATCAACTGTTAACATTATACAGACAGGTTTCTCTCAAAAGTTCTATCTTCCAAATACATTCACTGATCCTTCCAAAGGAAGGAGGTGGATATCTGAAAGAGACTTTGAATCCTAGAGAAAGGATGGATGCAGACAAGGCATTCCATGTTTGAGAAACAAGCTTTCTAATCTAGAGCTCTGCCTAGCTCCTAAACCCTAGTCTCCTCAGCAGCTGCTAGCAAGAACCTCCTTTCCAACTCTGGCAGTTGATCTTCAATCTCTGGCTCTCCAATGGTCTTCCTCCTCAAGTCTTCAGCTCTCCCAAGTCCCCAGACAATCCCAATACCCAAGCAAGCAAGTAATAATCCCCAGAGGGCACACCACACCAGTCAATCAGATATATACAGAGTATTAATAGCAGTAGGGGAAGCCTGACTTTTTCTAAGGGGATCTAATAACTACCCATAGCCCCTATAGTCCCATAGCTAACCTATTCAATCTCTAAGTCCTAAGGGGAAAGAATCAAATCTCCTAAGTTACCACCTAAAAACCCTAATTTGTCCATGTTATTCACACTTACACTAAGCACCTAAATTTAATTTCTAAAAATGGGAACTAAATTGAATCTACAAGTTCAATGTCTAACCTAAACAACCTAAAAAGAATGGATGAAAAATATGAAAGTATCTAATAGAACAAAAATTAATAAAATCATGTATGAAATGAAACCATTTAAAATGTTATTTATTTAGAAAATATGGGAAAAATATCAAATAAAAAATAAAATGCCATTTTTATTTTTTTATAATTTTCTAGACATCCTAAAGAAAATAATGCAAAAAGAATGAATTAAAAATGATGATTTTGCTATTTATTATGAATTTTATAAGATGCATGCAAAATATAAAGAAATTAAAAAATAAAATACAAAGAAATAACCAGAGGGGGTGAAAATAGCAAACAATCCAGTTCAGCGCATTGGGCTTATTAAATTGGGGGGTGCGAATAGCTCTCTGAGCCCAATCCCCCCAATTAGTGAAACGGTGCGTTTGGGATTTCAAATTTTCCCACCAGATTGAAGCGTTAATCACAGCCGTTGGATACTCTCCCCAGGTCAAAAGTCCAACCTCCATCGTACGACCCTCCACCCTTCTTCAACCTCCAGCGTCTAGGGTTTCAGAAACCCTCCATGCACGATCCCATCTTCAAGCATTCGGTTCTCCCTCATCTCCTCATAAAAATCAAAACTACAAACACCAAACTTGCTACATTTTCCACGTAGAATGCAACTACACCATCAGTTTTTGTTAAATCTCACCCAATCAATAAACACGATAGCTTCCCTTCCATGGCTGCCTCAAATCTGACCTTCACTAAACCCTAATCTTTTGCTAACAGAACATTAATCAAGCATCACTGATCATGCTACACTAATCCAAAGGAGCCACCACTCACTAATCTTCTGGCTATGGCTCAAAACAGTTTGATGGCTCATGCAAGAATCTTCACCAATTCACACTAAAAGCTTCAGAATTAATCCCCTAGCCACCTAGGTCACTACTACCCTAACAAACCTATGCCATGTTAACTACATCAAGCCAATTTGAATAGAGAACATACCTGGTATAATTTGGAAAACAGAATGATGAATCCTTCACCTCGAGCTCAGCAATGGCTTAAACTTGATCCATGTGCTGGGATCTTGATTTTGTATGCATCTATACTTGCCCAAACACTCTGAATTCTTGTAATGGATTCTTCTTGCACTTTTGAGAATGGCTTTACAACACACGAATTTGGCACTATTTCCACTGGATCTTGCTTGAAACTGATTGTGTGATGATTGTAGAGAATGATGGGATCAAGAATTTTGCAAAATGGTCAAGATTTGAGGGAGTTTGAGTAGTTTATGCAAGAATGAGAAAATGGATGAAAATGGAGATTTTGGACAAATGGGAGCACCAACCCTTGCATGAATCAGCTTGCATGAATATATAGGTGATGTAGGAACCTCCTAGAACATTGGAGAAATTTCCCTTACACTTTCCCTTTTCAATTTGGATTATGTTACTTTCAATTCAAGCAACCATGGATAACTCTCAAATTATGACCTAAGCTCAAAATTCCACTTTAGCCAATGTTTTTAAAATGCCTTTTCCATTCAAAATGACCTATAATTTTGCATCATTTGGCCAAGATATGAAAAATACCATTTTTTTAAGCCATTTTCCTTCATTAAATTCACCAATTTTGAAACCTTGTGCTATGGACATTTCCAATCTCTCATGGTCACTTTTATAGACTCAAAATGTCATTTGGAGCAAGTTTGATGTTGTAAGTTTTTTCATTTCAGGCCTCCTTGTATGAGTTTTGGACATAGGTTAAAATGACCTGTAATTCACAAATGACCAAAATACCCTTTGCTTGCCAAGATCATAAGTTGAGTTCCACACATCATATGAAGGCATACTATACCATTCTAGAAAGCTAAGACAATGAGGAACAATTCTTATGTTGACCAGAAATTCATTTGAAATATCCTTGAGGGGTAAAAATTGCTTGGAAGTCAAGTCACTTTCACAGACAAAATTTCAGATACCTCAGATGACCTGTAACTTGCAAGGATCATAACTTGAGTTCTATAAATCTCCTTGATGTCTTCCACCACTAAAATTAAAGGTCTTGAGATCCTCTACAAGTTCCATGTTGGCCAAGAAGCCATTTGAAGCTTGCATTTTGACTTATCTTGCTTGGAAATTTGACCTAAACTAGGGGATTTTACAGAGAAACCCTAATTTAGAAACTCCTCCTCTCCTTGATTCCTCTTGAATTCTTCTTAGCACAACAACATATCCTTATTCTCCATGTCAAATGATGAACCCCACATCTCTCCAATAGCCCTTAATGCCTTTCAATCAGTCAATTGACCTAGGGTTGACCTAGGGTTGACCCAGATGAAACCCTAGTTGACTGTCTTCAACTGCAATTCTTGTGATCACCTCAACAACTTGTTTTCTTCCCCAAATGACTTTCTAAGCCTCTCATGATGTCTAGATGCTCTCCATGCCTTCCATTCACAGCTCACAACCCCCCTTGTTGACCCTCAGATACCCTCAGATAGGGGATAGGCTCAAGGCTTGATCTGCTGAACTCTCTGCTCTCAAATTCTTTTCTGATGACTTGAATGAGATGGAATTGGGATAATAACCTCTTGATAGGCCTCTAGAGATGAGAATAATGATGGGTCCCCTGTTGCATGACTTGCTATGCTATGCAGATGGTTAGGCTATGTACATGACCCTATATGCAAATGCTAATGATATTGAAACATAAACCAAGTGAATAAGGTTGAGCAAATTTTAGGGTGCAACAGCTGCCCCTATTCAAGCGACTTGGACCCGATTGGGTGAAGAGCCCGGAGCCTTCAGACACTCGCGGTACGAGACGGTTGAATACTAGGAACCCAGAAATTTGCCAACCGCAGAAATAAACTGCACCACTGCTTGGGGAATGACACTCATCAGCTGAATCTGACTGTTACGGCAACCCACTGATCTCGTGCGACCGTGCTGGGAATTCTTCTCATCATCCTAAAAAGGCTCTATCATCGCAGAGATAGAACACTGTCCACGTCAGGACGCCTGCTTCGTCAATTCGAAGAAACTTCAACAACTTTGCTGGGGATGGCTCGTCTGCCTTCTCGTCAGAAATAAATCGTCCATGTTAGGAATAAACCCTTCCACGTTAGGAATAACCTTGTCTGGACCCGTCCATGTTAGGACTCCATCCTTCCACGTAAGGAACCACGTCTTCTTTCCACGTAAGGAAACCAATTTTCTTCCACGTAAGGAGTGAAATTCTTGATCCATCCACGTAAGGCCTCCAAGCTTCATTCCATGTAAGGAATTACAATCTTATCTTAGTTTGTCCACGTCAGGACCCCAATCTTTCCGCGTAAAGAAACATAACCTCGATCTGTCCACGTCAGGACTCCAACTTGATATGTCCACGTAAGGACTCAATCTTTCCACGTAAGGAAACCCATTTTTTCCACGTAAGGAATCTCATCTTTCCACGTTAGGAATAAACTTTTCATCTTTCCACGTCAGGAACTGAAACCTCTCTTCCCATGTAAGGAATAGACTTGTCCACGTCAGGACCCCTCTTTCGTCTTGATTTGTCCACGTCAGGACTCAGGCATCTTCGACCTGCTGAGGAAATAAGACTTGTCCACGTCAGGACTCACACCTTTGTCTGATCTGTCCACGTCAGGACCCATGCTTTGCCAACACGAAGAAAGATAACTGCTGAGAGGAACTGGTCCACGTCAGGACACCAACACAAAGAGTAATCACTTTTGTCAACGTCATGACTTCCCATTTCACCAATTTCGAGAACCCGAATCTGCCCGCGTTAGGACTAACACACTTCCTTAACCCGGGGAAATAAACCTGTCCACGTTAGGACGCCCACTTCTGAAGAAATCCCGTCAATATAGGAATAAATTGTCCACGTCAGGACTTAGTTCTCCATTGATCCCCACCCACAAACTTCTTAGCACCGACGTGACAGCGACTTTGGGGCGGACTCTACTGGGGATATCTGGGAACCAAACTACCGGATGCCTGCTCTGATGACCGGTGGTGGTCTCTGAAATTCTGATTCATGGAACCCCTTGATGACAAATAACTCTGCTTGGAAATAAAGAGAACCTTATCCTGGTAACTCTGTGGGGAATACTGCCGAACTGACATTATCATTGGATGTCTCATGCCGAGATCTTGAATATTTGGTAGTTCATTTGAGCAGGAGTTCTCTCCACCTGAACTGCTAGAGTACAGAAACTGCTTCAGCAAAATAAATGCTGAAGATAATGCCGACTCCGCCGGGAATAGCCAGATGCTACAAAATTATTCCAGCAAAATAAAGGCTGGAAGGGTGAAGTCAACCATGCTGGGAAGTTGGGAGTTCGAACCAAACACCCTGTTGAGGTAACCCCCTGCTGGGGAATATAATTTTGCTGAGGAATAGCAGGTATGCCAAGTATGATTGGACTTCTCTGCTGGAGAGTGAACTGATATTACACGGTATCCCTGACAAAATAACTGACAGGACCCACCACCAACTCTGCTGGGGAGAGTCTTGATTTCCGGGTTCCACTGGGAGGAAAGAACATTTGCTGAAAGGAGAGAACTCCACTGGGGATGGGACTATTCTCTCGGGGGAAATCCACTGACTCCGCTGGGGGAGAGTGAATGACCCTGCGGGGAAAGATGAACCTGTCTGAATACAGCCTTACGATCTTGGAATCGTCGATCCTTTTTGCACAAGCTACGACTAGCTGGAGAGTTCGATCCTTCTTCAGGAAGAACCTGCATGACCTGCGTGAAGGCTGAGTCTTTCGTTATTGCAATCTTTCGATCATCTTCCTCGTACGGTTATGAAACCTGCAACAACACAAACAAGCCAAGACAAGCCTATGCAACCAAATCAACTCAGGTTAGTGACGTTATTTTCAGTTAATTCAAAGCTTTAGCAACTATTGGCAAGGGCCAGCGACGTTATACTCATGCTAGTTTCATCAAACTTAGGCGTTAATCATGCACAAAATAGTAAAGAACAGTGTCAAGTACTGAATAACGTGTTTTATTGATCGGGCCCCTGAATGGGCGGAGTTTTGTACACGGGATGTAACTCCTGAAATGAGGAAGCTACACAAAGCAAATATACAAGTATACAAGTATGCACAAGAAGCATAAATATTGACAACTTAAATTTGTACACATGTCGGCAACGGGATACAGATGAACACCACGAACTGATCCTCCCATGACTCGCCCGACCCTAATGCTTTCCTGGTATCCCCACTTCTGAAGAGATTGTATCCGATAACTGGCTCCTCAAACGTATTCTCCCGCATTGATGCTTATTGCAATTATCAAATTCGTACCGCAGTCATTTGCTTTTCAAATCCCTAACTTTTGCGTGAACCGCCCTTTACGGGTTTTCAGTTCACCGGGATACCCTTTTTTGCCGAAGCCGCCCAGTGTAGGTTTTCAACTTCGCGGGTGTACATTTTTTCAATTTTATCCCTAATTTTTGCCCGAACCTTTCATTCTGTTTTTTTTGGTTCGCCAGGATGCCCCATTTTTGCCTGGACTCTCTTTTTTCTGTCCAGCGGGTCTATTTCAAGCAAAGTATTTTTTAACTGCGTCCGAATTCACAGGCGACGTGAAGTCTTCTCCGTCCATGGTGGACAACAACAACGCTCCTCCCGAAAATACTTTCCTGACAACGTATGGCCCTTCGTAGTTGGGGGTCCACTTGCCCCTGTGATCTGCTTGCGGCGGGAGAATCCTTTTCAGCACAAGGTCGCCCGTCTGAAAGCTTCGCGGATGTATCTTCTTGTCGTACGCTTTCTTCATTCGGCTCTGGTACAAACGACCGTATGCTAGAGAAGCTAGCCTCTTCTCATCCATTAAGCTCAGTTGGTTCAATCTGTTTGTTACCCATTCTGCCTCGTCTAGCTGAACGTCTCGCAATACCCTCAGAGAAGGGATCTCAACTTCCAATGGTAATACCGCTTCCATTCCGTATACCAATGAGAACGGAGTTGCCCCGGTTGATGTGCGTACCGTCGTACGATAACCGTGCAAAGCAAAAGGTAGCATTTCATGCCAATCCTTATAGGTCACCACCATTTTCTGAACGATCTTCTTGATATTCTTATTGGCCGCCTCAACAGCGCCATTCATCTTGGGTCGGTACGGGGAGGAGTTGTGATGTTCAATCTTGAAATTCTGACAGAGTTCCTTCATCATTTTGTTGTTCAGGTTTGAACCGTTGTCCGTGATTATCCGCTCGGGGATCCCATATCGGAAAATGATATCTCTCTTGATGAATCTGGCCACCACTTGCTTCGTTACATTTGCGTATGACGCCGCTTCCACCCACTTGGTGAAGTAATCGATTGCTACTAGAATGAACCGGTGCCCATTAGAAGCCGTCGGCTCGATCTTTCCAATCATATCGATTCCCCACATCGAAAATGGCCAAGGTGATGACATCACATTTAGAGGACTTGGAGGCACATGGATCTTATCAGCATAGATTTGGCACTTGTGACACTTCCTCGCAAACTTGAAACAATCAGTTTCCATGGTCAGCCAAAAATAACCTGCCCGCAGCAGTTTTCTCGTCATGGCATGTCCTCCAGCATGCGTACCAAAGGTACCTTCGTGTATTTCCTCCATGAGAAGCTTTGCCTCTTTTTCGTCTACACAACGCAACAGCACCAAATCGTGGTTTCTTCTATATAATACGCCATCCGGGTTCAAATAGAAATTGCCCGCTAATCTCCTGAGAGTCTTCTGATCCTGACTGGATGCCCCAGCCGGATACTCTTTATTCTTCAGGAAATTAAGGATATCAAAATACCACGGTTTGTCGTCGGATGCTTCATCAATAGCAAATACATAGGCTGGCCTATCAAGCCGAGAGATAATGATTCGGGGAGCTTCGTTCCAGAAGTTGACCTTGTACATGGAAGACAAAGTGGCCAGAGCGTCAGCCATTTGATTTTCTGCCCGCGGTACATGATGCAATTCAACCTTTTCGAAGAAAGGCAACAATCTCCTTGCATAATTCATGTAATGTATCAAATTGGGCTGCCGTGTCTCCCATTCCCCTTTGATCTGATTCACCACCAGAGCTGAGTCTTCGTATACGTCCAGATGTTTGATTCGCAAATCAATGGCTTCTTCAAGCCCCATTATACAAGCTTCGTATTCGGCCTCATTATTGGTAACAACAAAGGTCAATCGGGCAGTAAACGGGATGTGCGACCCGTGCGGCGTAGTGATGATTGCCCCTATTCCGCTACCGTAAGCATTCACAGCTCCATCAAATATCATTTTCCATTTGGAACCCAACTCTGGTCCTTCGTCTGGCAACAGCTCTTCACAATCTTTCATCTTTAGGTACATGATATCCTCGTCAGGAAAATCAAACCTCATCGATTGGTAATCTTCAATAGGCTGCTCCGCCAGATACTCAGACAGCACACTCCCCTTTATAGCCTTCTGCGAGACGTATTGAATATCATATTCAGTCAAGACCATCTGCCAACGGGCAATTCTACCTGACAACACCTGCTTTTCAAACACATATTTGATAGGATCCATCTTCGAGATGAGCATGGTTGTATGATTCAGCATGTACTGCCTCAACCGCTTGGCGGCCCAGGCTAGCGCGCAACAAGTTTTCTCAAGCATTGAATACCGAGATTCACAATCTGTAAATTTCTTACTCAGGTAATAGATTGCATGCTCTTTTCTCCCCGTCTCGTCATGTTGACCGAGAACACAACCCATGCTTCCCTCAAGAACCGTCAAATACATTATCAAGGGTCTACCTGCCACTGGGGGTATCAAAATAGGAGGCTCCTGCAAATACTGTTTTATTTTATCGAACGCCTTTTGACAATTTTCGTTCCACGTTACAGCTTGATCTTTCTTCAACAGCTTGAATAATGGTTCACACGTGGCCGTTAGGTGAGATATGAACCGAGCGATGTAGTTCAACCTCCCTAAAAACCCGCGCACCTCTTTCTCTGTTTTAGGCGTCGGCATTTCTTGAATTGCTTTTATTTTAGCAGGATCGACCTCTATTCCTCTTTTGCTTACGATAAACCCCAGCAGTTTACCCGATCTCACCCCGAAGGTGCATTTGTTAGGGTTCAGCCTCAGCCTGAACTTCCTAAGCCTTTTAAATAACTTCAGCAGATTCACCAGATGCTCTTCCTCTGTCTGGGACTTGGCAATCATATCGTCAACATAAACTTCGATCTCTTTATGCATCATGTCATGGAAAAGAGTCGTCATCGCGCGCTGATATGTTGCCCCAACATTTTTCAAACCGAAGGGCATCACTTTGTAGCAAAATGTTCCCCAGGGCGTTATGAAAGTGGTCTTCTCCATATCCTCTGGCGCCATTTTAATTTGATTATAGCCTGAAAAGCCATCCATGAAGGAGAATACAGAGTACTGAGCAGTATTATCAACTAACACGTCAATATGAGGAAGTGGAAAATCGTCTTTTGGGCTTGCTTTATTCAAATCTCGATAGTCCACGCACATTCGAACCTTGCCGTCTTTCTTTGGCACTGGTACGATGTTGGCAACCCATGAAGGATATTTTGTCACAGCCAGGAAACCAGCGTCCCACTGTTTTTGAACTTCCTCTTTAATCTTTATTGCCATATCTGGTCGAGTTCTGCGAAGCTTTTGTTTGACCGGTGGGCAATCTTCTTTCAGTGGCAGGCGATGCACAACCATGTCTGTATCGAGCCCCGGCATATCTTCATATGACCAAGCGAATACATCATTATACTCTCGGAGCATTTCAACCAGCCTTCGCTTGATATCATACTGCAGTGCGGCTCCGATACGAATATTCTTCTCAACCCCTTCCGACCCCAAGTTGATAATTTCGATGACCTCTTCGTGAGGCAGAATGGCTCTTTCCTCTTGCTTCACCAACCAAGACAGTTCTTCAGGAACGTCGCTATCTTCGACAACCTCTTCTTCGGCCTGGAATACCGGGTGCTCGAAGTCGGGACGAGTCATAGGTGGTTCAAGGATATCATCTGAAAATGTTATCCTGCAAAAGAATGGTTAAGTGCTTCAAAATGCGTATAAAGCGAACAACCACGTTGCCATTTTGTTGAAAAATATAAAACAAGAAAGACAGGGATTACAGTATTTGCACATGAAAAAACGCCGTTTATTTAATGATTAACACACAATGTTCATAACAACACAACCCTAAGCAAATCCTGATGCCCCGGGCAAGACATCAGATTATTCAACAATTAATAAAGCAAAGCATTACTGTTTAAAAGTCACAGGAACAAGCTCCTGAATAGACCAGTTGCACAGTCCTTGTCCTGGCGTGCTTGGCTGAATCCAGGCATCCATATCACAGTCGCTGTCTCCTTCATCATACTCCGAAGCAGCATTGACGGTTTCATGACACACCCCACTGGCAGAGATGGTGATTGGCCTTCTGAAACGGGGTGCCCCCACGGAAGGAGTTGATGACGACGGTTGGTATCCCAGCCCGAACCGGTCCATCTTCACAGGAATGTCCAGCACTTTGCCCCAGCCCTTTGCTTCTCCTGCTTCTACTAGAGCTTGAGCTTCTTTATACGATGAGACGACTATCTCTGGCACTTTGCTCGGCCCGGGACCTTTGTCCTTGATGCGCAAACCTTCGAATGCCTGGCAGGGTGTTTCGTGGATCTCTCCGTCGACCTCCACATATTTAAATGACGACAGATGGCTGACCAGGATGTCCTCCTCTCCGCACACGGTGACTACGCTGTCTCCGACCATATATTTTAACTTCTGATGCAGGGTGGACGTGAATACCCCTGCCCCATGAATCCAGGGTCTTCCAAGCAAGCAGCTGTACGCAGGCTGTATATCCATGATATAAAACTCAGTTGCAAACACTTCCGGCCCCACCTGCAGAGGCAATGTAATCGATCCAAAGACTGTTCTCCGCGTGCCGTCAAACGCTCTGACTACCAAATCACTGGGCGTACACAAAATTCCTCTAACATCCAGCTTCATCATCGCCTTCTTGGGCAGCACATTCAAAGATGATCCAGTGTCGACCAATACGTGCGACATTACTGATCCTCTACACTCGACAGATACGTGCAGCGCCATATTATGATCTCTTCCTTTCGGAGTCAAGTCGAAATCGGTAAAGCCCAAACTGTGGCCTGCATTCACATGTGCCAACACTCCTTCCAGCTGATTCACGGAGACGTCTTGGGGTACAAAAGAAGTATCCAGGACTTTCAGCAAAGCATTTCTGTGAGCTTCCGAACACAACAGCAATGACAGGATAGATATTTTGGACGGCGTCTGCTGCAGATGCTCTACAATCTTATAATCACTTTTTCGAATCAAGCGCATGAACTCTTCTACATCCTTCGATGCTGCTTCTTTTTCACTCGCTTGCACCGGAACATTTTCAACCACTTTCCCTTTTCCTTTCGCTAGTCTTTCAGCCTCCACTTCAGGAGATATAAAGATCCTGCCACTCCTTGTCATGCCTCCTGAGCCGACAACATTATCCACAGTCTCGGCTGGCTGCTTATTAACATCAATTTTTATCCCGTCACAATACACCTCTAACCCATATGACCATGGGACTGCTTTTGTGTTCTCGTACGGGATCGGCCCGACCTTAGTTATGGTGATCGGTGGTCGCTGAGCTGGTGCTGCAATAGTGATCGTCTTCCGAGGAATTGTTACCGTGGCCACATCACTCCGATTATCCACTACTGCCCCTGCAGGCTCTTCAGTTGCCGCTCGGTCAAACTGCAATATGCCCTCATCAATTAAAGCCTGAATGCCTTTCTTCAAATCCTCACACCCTCCAGCCAGGGTCCAACAGTCTAAGCAATACTCGTTACATCCTGGGTAAACACCTCCTTGTAACAGTCGGCTCTTTATCTCGCTCAGCGGCGTCTTTAAATCTTCAACATTCATAATCAGATTCAACCCTTCCTCAGTTAGAACGGCGTTAGCCCCATGATGAGGCATGGGTTTCTGCACTATATTCGGACCTGCCGTTCCGAAATTGATAGTCTTATTGTCCAAAAGATCCTGCACAACGTGCTTAAAAGCATGGCAACCTTCTATATCGTGACCCGGAGCCCCAGAATGAAACTCACAGTGCCTACTTGCATCGTAACCAAACGGGGGAGCTCCCGTTATTGGTGCCAGAGTCCTTTTCTCTACTAGATTCAATCCCAACAATGTCTGCAACAAATCGGCATAGGTTGAGGGAGGCTTCTCAAACACTCTTCTCGGTTTACTACCCTGGAATCTTCGCTGAGCCTGCTGTGCCCCCTGCTGAGGCTGCTGCTGCTGTTGCATTGGCTGTTGCTGAACCGGTTGTTGTTGCTGGAGTGGTTGTTGTTGGTACGGGATAGTAACACTCGCCACCTGCTGCGGCTGACGATATTGACCTCGTCCCCTGCCTCGGCCTCGGCCTCGGCCTCCAAATACTGCGCTTGCCTCGCCCTGACGGCGCCCACCATAAGCTTTCCTATTACTGCCAGATGCAATTGATTCCTCAGCCTGGAATTTTCCTTGCTTAATGTTACGTTCAATCTTTTCTCCCATCAGAATCAGGTCTGAAAAACTGGCCAGAGACGTGTGAAACAGCATGTCATGAAACAAACCTGTGAGTGTGCCGACAAACATGTCATTCATTTCCTTATCTTCTACAGGAGGACGGACCCTGGCAGCCATATCGCGCCACCTTTGCGCGTACTCTTTAAAACTTTCCCCCTTCTTCTGCGACAGCCCGGCCAACTGGACCCGATTGGGTGCCAAGTCGCTGTTATACTTGTAGTGAGCTACAAATGCCTCTGCTAATTGCTTCCACGTCTTGATATCAGTTGGCTCCAACCCCATGTACCACTCTAGGGAAGGGCCTGACAAACTATCTTGAAAGAAATGCATTAGCATTCTTTCATCAGTTGAGTATGCCGACATCTTTCTGTAATAAGCTCGTACATGCACTTTTGGACATGTGTCTCCTTTATACTTGTCAAATGCAGGAGCTTTGAATTTAATTGGCACCCTCAAGCCAGGTACCAAACCCATTGTTGCCATGTCCAAACCCACAGCACTTTGGTTCAGGACTCCCCTCATCTGCTCTTCCAGCATTCTGATCTTCTGGGAGTCATCCATCGGCCCTTCGAAACCTCCTCCGGAGAAAGCGTCCTCCTGCTGATCTTCTTGCCACATACCGTTTCCAGCCCCATACCCATCATATCCATTATTACGTCCAGCTCTGATCTGATTCATCCTCGGACCTCGGCCTCTGTTGCCGTACCCTTGAACACCTCCAGCAGGACCAAAAGCCATAAACCCCGCGCCGTTTCCGTTTCCAAAGCCTCCGTAACCCTGATTGGTCACACCATAACCATCCTGCCCAAAGCCTTGAGCATTAAAGCCATACTTCCCCGCATTATCGAATCCCTGATCATTGAATCCGAATCCAGTATTGACAAAGCCGTTGCCGCCTAGATTATCTCCCAAATTGACATCACCCAGCCCAACATTATGGACAGCAGTCTCATTTCCAACTCCGACGTTACCATTTGCAGCAGCGGTAGCGTTGTTGACATTAGCAGCGGGTATATTGACTACGGGTGGAGCCACTGGCGTGGGAGTGCCGTCTCCATGAGCAGTATTGACCCGTACAGACTGATGATCCTCGTTACCATGACCAGCGTTTCGAGCCAACAGAGGTTGGACCATGGCCTGCAAATTCTCCTGTCCTTTCGCAATAGCTTCCATGGTCTGCATAAAGAGAGCGAGCTTCTCGCGCACATTTTGCATCTCGTTCTGCATTTGATCCATGATTCTTCGACAGTTGGTGCGGGTAGAATAGCGGTGCGGGTGTTGATCTGCAATCCTGGAAAGTACCTGGTACAGAGCAGGAAATAAGACACTATTCAAAGATTACCTGTAATGCAATATGAGTATGAATGCAATGCAATGTGTCTGTGCATTAGGGAAATTCATTCCCCCAGTTCTAGTGTGGAGGTGCCGGTGCGGTGACAGTGTTGACAATAGGAATACCGGAGCTGAATCATAGAAAGCCTCATATATTGCAGGGAAAACCAGAATACAATGTCGCTGAGAGTACGATAAGAAGGCATGACCTCAACCAACAATCCTGGTGATGGTCAGCCCTTATGCAAATAAAGCATACAAGTTACTACAAGTTACTACATGGAATGATCAAATCCTCCCAAAAATCTGGTACTCTTCTATCAACTTCTTGGTCTCTGGATGACTTGGTCGATCAAGCAGCCCTTCAACAAGTTGGTTTCTCTTCTTAAGAACACGGCGCACGTCTTCAGCAGTTTCTTCCCATGTTGCTTCTCCGAAGCAATCTTCTAGCTTTCGCTTCTGAGACACCGCTTCATCTCTGGATTTGATTTCTTTGTTCAGTGCATGCTGGACACTGTACCGGGTCATCACTTCTTCCTCACACTTCTTGATGCTAGACTTCAACTTCTCTTCGAGGTCGGAGATTTGCTGCTTTAGCTTATCTTCTCTCATCTTATTGTTGGTGAGAGTAGCATTCCAAGTCTTATTGCAAGAGGAGATTTCTCGGTGTGCTGCGTCGAGCGCCTTCTTTTTGGCTTCCAGCATGTCATGGGAGCTTCTGAACTCTTGCCCCAGACGTTCACGCTTTTTCTTTTCCTCAGTCAACTCAGCCCCTAATCTGTTCATTAGCTCGATTTGTTGTTGGAAAGCATATACGGCCTTGTTTTTCTCGCTGCGCACTTGAGCTAGCTCTTGCTCTAACCCTTCGTTGATCTTCAACAAGGCTTCCTTTTCCCTCACAACTTGCTCGTAGACCTCCCTAGAGACAGTAGTTGGCTCTTCTGCCGGAATAGGAGCAATGACGGGTGCAGCTGGAAACGGCATTAACAACCGACTTGCTCTTTCCTGGATCCAAACCTTGTAAGGTGCATAGGCCTGACAGTCATTCTTTCCTAACAACGGCTTCCCTCTGCGGTTAATACGCGTCCAGGCATGTTGCAACTTGGCTAATAATTCCCCCTTCACGTCACCTGTGAAGTACAGAGATTCCTGTACTTCTTCCTCCTGAGGTGGATTCTTCAGCGCATATCCGAACTGACGAATGAATAGAGAAGGGTTATAATTGATACACCCTTTTCTTCCTATCAGCGGCACATTAGGGTACCCAGAACAACTGAAGATGAGCTCAGATCCCAACAGGTCTCGATCAAACCACACAACGTCTTCGGAATATAGCCTCATCAGGCGCTCTGACCAACTGGCTGAGGTTGCACTGTCTACAAATGGTCCCTTCATGGGGAGATGACTTTTGAACCACATATTCAATAGAGGAGCACAGCAGTAAACAACTTTTCCCCTTCGGTTTTCGTTCTTATAGTGCAATGAATGGTAGAAGTCTCCGATCAACGTTGGCACTGGGTTGCCTGCAGCAAACAGATAGAAAGCGTCCAGGTCCACAAAGTTGGGCAAGTTAGGAAACAGCACAATTCCATAAATGCATAAAGCCAAAATAGCGTTGAAAACCACCCAACAACCGCTCTTGGCGTACTCTTGAGCCTTGCCAACCAGAAAATCTAGAGAGAAACCGGGAACCCCAAGCCAAGAAGTCACTAACAACTCAACAGCATTCATATGCAAGGCTTTGGCTAAGTCCTCCAGCTTGGGCTCAGCAGTAGAGTGAATAAAGGGAACCTTGTTCTGCACGGGAAGCTCAGTGAACTCCACATACTCCTCAATGGTGGGCCCTAGAATGAAGTCAGCAAGAGTAAAGCATCTCAATGCGGGGTCATAGAACTGCATCAAGGTGTATAGCCCGTTCATCTTATCAGCCGTGGGCTTGCAGACTAATCTCAGTAATCTCCCATGACTCATTCTAAAGCTTCTCCTAACCTCCTCATCAGCGAGAGATATCAGACCAAGCAAAGAAGCAATATCAGGTGAAGGCAGCTTATACGCAACCGTCTTCCTCAAACCAGCCATAATCAATACTCAAAAGTCTGGGCACCAGAACCGGGGAATATGCAAATGCACCTGCAGCACAGACACACGTTAGTGAAATGCAAGTGGTAATGGATATGCAGACAATGCAATGCAAGTAACATGCAACCGGGACCAAAGTTGTAGCTGAATAGCCTGAACCCAATCAAGAAAGGTCTCAGATAGACCATCCGGAAGTCATCAAACCCTGGTCTCAGATAGACCTAAAACAAAGCTCCAACACTGGTCTCTGACAGACCTCAAACCATAACTCCAACTGGTCTCTGGCAGACCTCAGAACTCTCCAACTGGTCTCTGACAGACCTCAGAACACATCTCCAAATGGTCTCTGACAGACCTCCTAACTCTCCTTAAATACCCAGGATCTCTGATCAAGAAATAACCGGTAGTCTGAAGGTCTAGTTACCTGCATAACCCCAAACCCTCTCACAGGTGGATGTCCTAGTAACTGACAAAGGTATGGCATCCTATGCGGTCGTCGGCGTCACAGACTTTCAGGGTTGATGATACGATTCCCAGAAGGAGTGGCATCATCAAATCCTGAAGAGGCATCACTTAGCCAACTTCCAAATGATCGGTTCCCGGAGTCGACAATTCAGCTGACCAACAACCCCTTCGACCCAAAGGGTAGAAAAAGAAGCCAACCAGAAGAACCTCGTCCGAGTGTAGATTTCATGAGACACTAATGCAAGCAAAGCCGGCACGCGCCCACTACTTTCTACTCTAATTCTAGGTGCACTCAAGCCCAGGTCCGGCTTATCTCTCAATCATAGAACCACCCATCACACCCCAATACAGCAATAATAACAATATATATATAATGCTGAAAATAAAGGTCAGAAATATACAATAACTCCATACAAAATCCTCGACGGGAAAACAAGCGCTAGGATTGACTCTCTCAAAGGGACGTTGGATCCCAAATGCATAAGAACTATCGCAGTCCTTAGCAGCCAGGGGACGTTGGATCCCCAGCAGAGTCGCCAGCTGTCGCTACTGCGAAAATCGGCGCCGGCTGAACAGAAGAGTCGCCACCGTGCGTTATTTATCCCACGGGAGGGAAAGGAAACGCTCAGAGTAAACCTCGCACAACACGGGAAAGGTATGGTCGTCGCAACCAAAACCTGGATTCGGGAGTCGGTTACGCAAGGGGAAGGTATTAGCACCCCTCACGTCCGTCGTACTCGACGGGATCCACGCTTGTTTTCGGGTATGGATGGTTATTCTATCTAAACTATAGGTCAGGGGTTAAAAAGAAAATAAGATGGAAACAAAAAATGACTTGGCAAAGTATCGCACTTTATGCCTACGTATTCCCGTCTGGAACGAGAAATCAGAGTCAACGTAGTTCGCCTACCTACGGGAAAGGAGGGGAAGGTTGCTCGCTAGGATATCGCATCCTATGCCTACGTACTTCCACACAGCATGGAAGATCAGAGCAAACGTAGTTCGGGCCACGTACGACACAAGTCTGTCTTGGTTGATTTTATTCCTTCTGAAAAAGGTTTTTCTGATTAACAGTCCCAGCGGACAAAAATGACGTCTTGATGAGTTCACATTCTTTTACGGAAGAAGTGTCTTTTATTGTGTTTGAAATCTTTATGTGTTTTTCTGTTTGTTTTGAGGAAGAAGAGACAGAACTCTAACCTATGGTTACGAAGGGAAACAAACTAACCTAATGTTATCATGCATGGGTTAAGACCTAGTGTCTATCATGCTCCTCTCTTGCACAGAGAGAAACAGAGATCCTAAGGGAATAGACAGCGACAGAAACAATATCAGATATATACAGTAAAACAATAAAATGCATGGGTGCAACAGTACAAGCGAGGCAAGGGAGTCCCACTCAACCTCGAACCTAGAAAACAATAGGCAAAAGTGAACAGGCTTCACCTTCAACCCAACAGGGTAAACAGCAAACAATACAACCAGGAAATCCAAACAATACAACAGCAAAAGAAACAGCATCAGCAGCTCTGACTCAACATCTAGCTTCAAGTAATCTCCAATCAGCTACAGGCTTCAACAAGCATCAATCTCCATCTTCATGGCCTTCAGGCAAGGACTTTGATCATCAGTCTTCTATAAGCAATGGCTTTTCTTCAAGTCTCCAATCTTCAGGGATGAACATCAGTCAACAAGAGGAGAGGAATGTTAAACAGTAAATTGCCTACCAAGGGTGGCTCATCAACTGTTAACATTATACAGACAGGTTTCTCTCAAAAGTTCTATCTTCCAAATACATTCACTGATCCTTCCAAAGGAAGGAGGTGGATATCTGAAAGAGACTTTGAATCCTAGAGAAAGGATGGATGCAGACAAGGCATTCCATGTTTGAGAAACAAGCTTTCTATTCTAGAGCTCTGCCTAGCTCCTAAACCCTAGTCTCCTCAGCAGCTGCTAGCAAGAACCTCCTTTCCAACTCTGGCAGTTGATCTTCAATCTCTGGCTCTCCAATGGTCTTCCTCCTCAAGTCTTCAGCTCTCCCAAGTCCCCAGACAATCCCAATACCCAAGCAAGCAAGTAATAATCCCCAGAGGGCACACCACACCAGTCAATCAGATATATACAGAGTATTAATAGCAGTAGGGGAAGCCTGACTTTTTCTAAGGGGATCTAATAACTACCCATAGCCCCTATAGTCCCATAGCTAACCTATTCAATCTCTAAGTCCTAAGGGGAAAGAATCAAATCTCCTAAGTTACCACCTAAAAACCCTAATTTGTCCATGTTATTCACACTTACACTAAGCACCTAAATTTAATTTCTAAAAATGGGAACTAAATTGAATCTACAAGTTCAATGTCTAACCTAAACAACCTAAAAAGAATGGATGAAAAATATGAAAGTATCTAATAGAACAAAAATTAATAAAATCATGTATGAAATGAAACCATTTAAAATGTTATTTATTTAGAAAATATGGGAAAAATATCAAATAAAAAATAAAATGCCATTTTTATTTTTTTATAATTTTCTAGACATCCTAAAGAAAATAATGCAAAAAGAATGAATTAAAAATGATGATTTTGCTATTTATTATGAATTTTATAAGATGCATGCAAAATATAAAGAAATTAAAAAATAAAATACAAAGAAATAACCAGAGGGGGTGAAAATAGCAAACAATCCAGTTCAGCGCATTGGGCTTATTAAATTGGGGGGTGCGAATAGCTCTCTGAGCCCAATCCCCCCAATTAGTGAAACGGTGCGTTTGGGATTTCAAATTTTCCCACCAGATTGAAGCGTTAATCACAGCCGTTGGATACTCTCCCCATGTAAAAAGTCCAACCTCCATCGTACGGCCCTCCACCCTTCTTCAACCTCCAGCGTCTAGGGTTTCAGAAACCCTCCATGCACGATCCCATCTTCAAGCATTCGGTTCTCCCTCATCTCCTCATAAAAATCAAAACTACAAACACCAAACTTGCTACATTTTCCACGTAGAATGCAACTACACCATCAGTTTTTGTTAAATCTCACCCAATCAATAAACACGATAGCTTCCCATCCATGGCTGCCTCAAATCTGACCTTCACTAAACCCTAATCTTTTGCTAACAGAACATTAATCAAGCATCACTGATCATGCTACACTAATCCAAAGGAGCCACCACTCACTAATCTTCTGGCTATGGCTCAAAACAGTTTGATGGCTCATGCAAGAATCTTCACCAATTCACACTAAAAGCTTCAGAATTAATCCCCTAGCCACCTAGGTCACTACTACCCTAACAAACCTATGCCATGTTAACTACATCAAGCCAATTTGAACAGAGAACATACCTGGTATAATTTGGAAAACAGAATGATGAATCCTTCACCTCGAGCTCAGCAATGGCTTAAACTTGATCCATGTGCTGGGATCTTGATTCTGTATGCATCTATACTTGCCCAAACACTCTGAATTCTTGTAATGGATTCTTCTTGCACTTTTGAGAATGGCTTTATAACACACGAATTTGGCACTATTTCCACTGGATCTTGCTTGAAACTGATTGTGTGATGATTGTAGAGAATGATGGGATCAAGAATTTTGCAAAATGGTCAAGATTTGAGGGAGTTTGAGTAGTTTATGCAAGAATGAGAAAATGGATGAAAATGGAGATTTTGGACAAATGGGAGCACCAACCCTTGCATGAATCAGCTTGCATGAATATATAGGTGATGTAGGAACCTCCTAGAACATTGGAGAAATTTCCCTTACACTTTCCCTTTTCAATTTGGATTATGTTACTTTCAATTCAAGCAACCATGGATAACTCTCAAATTATGACCTAAGCTCAAAATTCCACTTTAGCCAATGTTTTTAAAATGCCTTTTCCATTCAAAATGACCTATAATTTTGCATCATTTGGCCAAGATATGAAAAATACCATTTTTTTAAGCCATTTTCCTTCATTAAATTCACCAATTTTGAAACCTTGTGCTATGGACATTTCCAATCTCTCATGGTCACTTTTCTAGACTCAAAATGTCATTTGGAGCAAGTTTGATGTTGTAAGTTTTTTCATTTGAGGCCTCCTTGTATGAGTTTTGGACATAGGTTAAAATGACCTGTAATTCACAAATGACCAAACTACCCTTTGCTTGCCAAGATCATAACTTGAGTTCCACACATCATATGAAGGCATACTATACCATTCTAGAAAGCTAAGACAATGAGGAACAATTCTTATGTTGACCAGAAATTCATTTGAAATCTCCTTGAGGGGTAAAAATTGCTTGGAAGTCAAGTCACTTTCACAGACAAAATTTCAGATACCTCAGATGACCTGTAACTTGCAAGGATCATAACTTGAGTTCTATAAATCTCCTTGATGTCTTCCACCACTCAAATTAAAGGTCTTGAGATCCTCTACAAGTTCCATGTTGGCCAAGAAGCCATTTGAAGCTTGCATTTTGACTTATCTTGCTTGGAAATTTGACCTAAACTAGGGGATTTTACAGAGAAACCCTAATTTAGAAACTCCTCCTCTCCTTGATTCCTCTTGAATTCTTCTTAGCACAACAACATATCCTTATTCTCCATGTAAAATAATGAACCCCACATCTCTCCAATAGCCCTTAATGCCTTTCAATCAGTCAATTGACCTAGGGTTGACCTAGGGTTGACCCAGATGAAACCCTATTTGACTGTCTTCAACTGCAATTCTTGTGATCACCTCAACCACTTGTTTTCTTCCCCAAATGACTTTCTAAGCCTCTCATGATGTCTAGATGCTCTCCATGCCTTCCATTCACAGCTCACAACCCCCCTTGTTGACCCTCAGATACCCTCAGATAGAGGATAGGCTCAAGGCTTGATCTGTTGAACTCTCTGCTCTCAAATTCTTTTCTGATGACTTGAATGAGATGGAATTGGGATAATAACCTCTTGATAGGCCTCTATAGATGAGAATAATGATGGGTCCCCTGTTGCATGACTTGCTATGCTATGCAGATGGTTAGGCTATGTACATGATCCTATATGCAAATGCTAATGATATTGAAACATAAACCAAGTGAATAAGGTTGAGCAAATTTTAGGGTGCAACAATAGGATTTGTAGAACTCAACTTATGGCTTTGACAAGCCAAGGGCATTTTGGTCATTTGGAAGTTATAGGTCATTTCAAGCATATGGCCATATCTCCTACTTCCGAGCTTCAAATGGAAAAACCTTCAACATCAAAGTTTCTTAGAATGATGTTTTAAGGCTAGTAGGGTAGTCATGAGATGTTGGAAAGGCTCATAGCAAAAAGTGATAAAAATGGCCTAAAATGAGGTATAAGTTAATTCAAGTGAAATGGAAAATCATAAAATCCAAGCTATAAACCCTAACCATGTCATATGATAGGTCATTTTGACTCCAAAGGACATTTTAAGAACAATGGTTCAGCCACAATTTTGAGTTGAGGCTTAAACTTTGGGGTTGCTTTGTAATTTGGTTGATTGCATAATGGCATACCAAGTCAAAACAAGGAAAAGCTTAATGAATAAGGGAAATATGCATTGTGTATTGTCCTAAATCTCATATAAGGAGATATTCAAGCTAATTAATCAAGTTGCAAGGGTTTTTGTCATGATATCTCATGTGGTGGGAAGTGAAATGCAAGTTACCATATCATAGAAAATTCAAGTTCTTTCTAGATGATTCTAAGAGGTTCTAGACCTTTCTAAACACCTCTATATATTGATTACAATCTCCATTGGTGAAAGGTTGGTGATTGTTGATGTTAATGGTGGTAGAGAATATAAATTGAACCAAAATTCTCCATTTTGCAAATTGTATTGAAACTTCATTTTTCTCTTCATTACCCTTCCATTTCTTTACACAAATCATCTCCACAATCATTGCTGAGTGTATTCATCTTGATTTGCAACCCCATTGATGAAGAATTGAGAGCTTTCCAAGTGAAGTTGCAAGAGAGCAAAAGGGATTGGATCTTGAGATCCAAGCCATTTCCATCAAATCTTGTGCAAGCAGAGGATTGTTCATCACCTAGGAACCATTATTGAGGAGCTACAAGGCCTGATTCGAAGCTTTTCAACACCTACCATTGCAAGAGTCAAGGTAAGCAAAATCACTTCCACACTCTGATTTAGGCATGGCTAGGGTTAGTTCTTGTTGTGAAACCATTAGAGACCATTAGGTGATTCATTTGGATGAGTTTAAGACCAATTGGTGAGGTTTCTTCCATGGAGGTTGATTCTTTATGGAGTTAGAATGATTGATTTAGGGGGTTATAATGCACGATAATTGGTTGGTTTTAATCAGCATGGCATAAGGATTAATTATATATAAAGATTGTTGAGTTTTGTGATGGTCAAAAACTGAAGAAAGTTTGAGTGCATGATGTTGTACCGTTCGGGTAGGATGATAGAGAGTTTTAATGCAATCTAATGGCACAGTTGGATTCTACGTGAAATTCTAGTCAAGATTGGTTTTTGGATCGTGGCATTTGATGGAGTATTGAGGTCACACGAAGGTGAGGAAGTTTCATGCATGAGATTGTATTTTCATGGTTGCTGCAAACCCTAAGTGTTCCAAGGTTGAAGACAATGCATGGACCGTTGGATGCGCGTTGAAGGTTTGACTTGGGGAGACAATCGAGCGGCCAGGATTTGAACGAAAGGTTGGGGGGGAATCAGCCCAAGTGAAACGCCGCGTTTCACTAACGCTGGCTGGGCCTCACGCGAACATTGCTTTCCCCACCCCCCATTCTAAAGCCTAATTGCATTGCACTATGATTTCCTGCTTTTTACACCGCCATTTTATCTTTTTCTTTTGATTTTTAATGTTTTTCTGATTAATCAATGGGCCAGGCGCGCGTTTCTTCTTACACCTCCCAGTTGGGCCCAGTTCATGATAACCACTGCATATCACTACTTCTTGCACCCCTCATCCATTTTCATATTATAATTCACTCCAAATTTTATTAAACTTTAAAAATTCATAATAAAATAAAAAATGAATATTTTTTAATGAGACTTTTTTTCTTCCCATTTTCCATTTTTTGTCTAGAAAAATATAAAACCATAAAATAGCCATTTTATTTCATTTTTATATTTTTTGCATATTTTTACTTTTAATTGCTTTGTTAATTCTTTTAGTTGATATGTTGATTTGTAGAATTTAATTAGGGTAGTTCCCTTAGGATTTTGAGTTCAATCTTTTTAGGATAATTAGATGAATGGCTTAGGTTCCCCCTGATTTAATTTCATAATTTTGTGATAAGTTTTTAGGGTAGTTTTAATTAGGTAGTTCTAGGTAGTATAGAATTTGATTAAAACTTTAGTATAGGTCAATAACAATTTTAGATTTAGGTTTTTTAGGGCAATTTAGTCTAGGGGGAATATATGGGACTTAAGGGTAGTTATGTAGGGTCCCCTAGCATTTATATTAGGATTTAATAGAATAATATACTATTTTTGGTTGATTTTTGAATTGAATGGTTGTTTGTGTGGCCTTTAGGGCAAGTTTTGTTTAGTTTGCTTTGCTTTGGAGTTTCCCTTTGGTTTGAGGAGCTTGGCATCTCATTGTGGAGCTTAATGGAGCATAATAGAAGATTGGAAGAGGCTTGGAGGAGCTAAAGGAGCTTGTTCTTCTTCTTTTTGTTTTGCTTTAGGGTTAGGATTAGGGAAGAGCTTAGATGTAGATAATTTCTTTCTCAAACATGGATAGTATTCTTCACATCCATTCCTCCCTATGATTCAAAGTCCTTCCAGGGTACACACCTCTCTCCTTTGGAGGGATTAGTGTTATACCCAGGAGGTAGAACTTTTGAGGGAACCCTTCACTTGATATTGAACCCTTATAGGTCACCTTTGGTGATCAGATAAGCAGTTCAATATCCCCCAGCTTATCCAGTAGTGATTTTTCTCTGTTTGATCTGTCTTGAGAGCTGTCAGAACCTGAGCATGAAGATGAAGACTTCATTGAAGATTGTTGAAGAGGATGAATCCTTGAAGATGGCCATTCCAGCTGAAGCTTGAAGAGCATGAAGATCAAGTTGATACTTGAAGATCCCTGAAGATGGTGAAGCCTGAAGGTGGAGCTGGTCAAGAAGCTGAAGCTTAGGGGAGAAGATGAGTTGATACTCATGTTGTAGGGTTGATACCTGGAAAGCAGTTGATGATTGAAGTCTGAAGACTGAGTTGCTGCCGGAGGAGCTGAAGCTTTCTTCTGTTTTCTTTTTTGTATTATGTGTTTTGTTTGATTTGTCTGTTGCATTAGATTAAGTCCATCTAGAATAAGTAGAATCTAGGAGCATGATTGCATTAGAGGTTGAGTTGCTCCCTCTGCTTGTATTGTTACTGCGTGGCTTTGCTTGCGGGTATTCGGTAGAGCCCAGCTCCCTTGCCCATGTGGTTTGTTTGCCTGATGGTATTTCATTTCTTTTATCCGTATGACTGCAGTTTACTGTTTATTGCTTGATAGCATGTCGTTTATTTTTCAGTATGATTACTGTTATTTCATGACTGGCTTGAGGTTGAGACGAGCTTGTGGAGGCTGAAGCCCCACACACATTTCCCCCCTCACTTGCATTGCATGCATTTTACTGTTAAGCTGATGCTTTGTCTGTTTTGGTGTATCATTGACATGATCCCTTAGGACTCTCATTTCCTTTGATAAGGATTTGATGATAGACTTTTAGGTTGAAACCTATGCATGACAACTTCTAGGAGTTCCCTGTTCAAACCTCAACCATAGGATGAATCCATGGCATGATAACAGTAGGACTTGATAGTCTCCCTCCTAGTTGGGCCTGTTCTCTTCTCATCTCAAAACAGTTTAAGATACAGTAATCATGAATGATTTCTTTCGTACGTTACGAGCCTTAAGCTATATGAGAAAGGATTGTGGGAGAGCTTCTTTTCCACAGTCTGGATGTTTAGTATGGTACCCTTTGGGTGACATGCGACGCATTCACTCTCAGGTCATAGTCTCTAGTGCGGTTGAAATCGCAAAAATAATAAAAAACACTTCTTTCGTAAAAGACAGGAAATAAACCTTAGTTTCCCGAACTACGTGAGCTCTGATCTCTCATGCCTGTTGAGAGTACGTAGGCACAAGATGGCGAAGTCTTGGCGAGCTACCTTCCCCCATAACCCTTCGTAGGCCGAACTACGTTGACTCTGATTTCTCATTCTCTGATGAGAATACGTAGGCATAAAGCGCGATGCTTTGCCGAGTCATTTTTTCTTTTTCTGTTTCAGCCAGCCTTGATAGATAGATAGATTATAACCAACCCATCCAAGTAAACCAACAAGCGAGGATCGCGTCGAGTATGACGGACGTGAGGGGTGCTAATACCTTCCCCTTGCGTAACCGACTCCCGAACCCAGACAATGGTTGCGACGACCTTGTCTTACCCTTTTTCGTCAGGTTTTTCCGATCGTTTCCTTTCCCGCTCTAAGGGATAAATAACGAAAGGTGGCGACTCTTCTGTTGTGCCGACACCTTATTTTCGCGCAAGCGACACATTGCATCAGAAGTTGAAGTACATGGTGGGTGATAGTGTTGTTACCATTTGCGGGGAGGAGGACATTTTGGTCAGGCACCTGTCATCGTTCAGATATGTTGAGGTCGACGGAGAAATACACGAGACACCTTGTCAAGCCTTCGAGGGGTTGCGGATTAAAGACAGAGCTCAGGGTCCCAGCAAAATGCCAGAGGTGGCAGTGTCATCCTACAAGGAAGCTCAAGCTTTAGTGCATACTGGTGAGACTAAAGGTTGGGGGCAGGTATTGGAGATTCCCGTGAAGAATGACAAGTTTGGGCTAGGGTATCGACCGACGTCATCAGCGTCATCTTCAGGAGCGCCCAGGTTCAAGGGACTGATAACGATTACGCCAAGCGGGGTGTGCTTTGAGACAATCAATGCTATTTCCGATGCTGAAGACGGAGATAGCGACTGCGATATGGACGCGTGGATCAAGCCAAGCGTGCCAGGACAAAGTCTCTGCAACTGGTCCATCCGGGAAACTGTCCCAGTGACTCTTAAACAGTAATGATTTGTTTTGTCAATTGTTGAATAATCCTATGTCCTACCCGGGGCATAGTGATTTTACCTTAGGGCTACTTGATTATGTGTATTGCACTGTTTTAATCATGAAATAAAGGCGTTTTTCATATTCAAATATTGTGATCCCTGTCTTTCTTGTTTTTACTTTAACAATAAATGGCAACGTGGTTATTTGCTTTGTTTGCGTGTTGAAGCGTTTAACCATTTCCTTTGCAGGACTAATATTTCAGATGACATCTTCTACGAACCGCCTATGACTCGTTTCGACTTCGAGCATCCGATATTCCAAGCAGAGGAAGAGATTGTTGAGGATAGCGACTTGCCAGAGGAGCTGACTCGTTTGTTGAAACAGGAAGAGAGAATCATTCTGCCTCATCAGAAGGAAATTGAGATTATCAACTTGGGGTCGGAAGAAGTTGTGAGAAATATCCGTATAGGGGCTGCGCTGCAGAGCGACATCAAGCAAAGGCTGATTGAGATACTGCGAGAGTATAGTGATATATTTGCTTGGTCGTACGAGGATATGCCTGGGTTGGATACAGACAAGGTTGTGCACCGTCTGCCGTTGCGAGAGGAATGTCCGCCTGTTAAACAGAAACTCAGAAGAACCAAACCAAACATGGCTGTGAAGATCAAAGAGGAAGTTCAAAAACAGTGGGATGCTGGTTTCCTAGCCGTTACAACTTATCCGTCATGGTCGCTAATATAGTACCAGTGCCGAAGAAAGACGGTAAAGTGCGAATGTGTGTAGACTACCGGGATTTGAATAGGGCGAGCCCGAAAGACGACTTTCCACTTCCTCACATTGATGTGCTGGTTGATAAAACTGCTCAGTTCTCCGTATTCTCCTTCATGGACGGCTTCTCAGGCTATAATCAGATCAAAATGGCACCAGAAGACATGGAGAAGACTACCTTCATTACTCCCTAGGGAACATTATGCTACAAAGTGATGCCCTTCGGACTGAAGAACGTTGGGGCAACATATCAACGTGCTATGACGACTCTCTTTCATGACATGATGCACAAAGAGATCGAGGTTTATATTGATGATATGATTGCCAAATCTCAGACAGAGGAGGAGCATTTGGTTAATCTGCTGAAACTGTTCAAAAGACTTAGGAAGTTCAGGTTGAGACTGAACCCTAACAAGTGCACCTTTGGGGTGAGATCGGGTAAACTACTGGGGTTTATTGTAAGCGAAAAGGGAATAGAGGTTGATCCTGCAAAGATAAAAGCTATACAAGAAATGCCGACGCCTAAAACAGAAAAAGAAGTGCATGGGTTTTTAGGGAGGTTGAACTACATTGCTCGGTTCATATCTCACCTAACTGCGACATGTGAGCCGCTATTCAAGCTGTTGAAAAAGGATCAGGTGTTGACCTGGAATGAAAATTGTCAAAAGGCGTTCGACAAGATAAAAGAATACTTGCAGGAACCTCCTGTTTTGATACCCCCAGTGGCCGGGAGACCTTTGATTATGTATTTGACGGTTCTTGAGGAAAGTATGGATTGTGTTCTCGGTCAACACGACGAGACCGGACGTAAAGAGCATGCGATCTACTATTTGAGTAAGAAGTTTACCGACTGTGAGTCCAGATACTCAATGCTCGAGAAGACATGTTGCGCGCTAGCCTGGGCCGCCAAACGTTTGAGGCAATACATGCTGAATCATACAACCATGCTAATTTCAAAGATGGATCCAATCAAATATGTGTTTGAGAAGCAAGCACTCTCCGGAAGAATTGCCCGATGGCAGATGGTGTTAACAGAATACGATATCCAATATGTCTCGCAAAAGGCTATTAAAGGTAGCGTTCTGTCAGAGTACCTTGCCGAGCAGCCGGTTGAGGACTACCAATCGATGAGGTTTGATTTTCCTGACGAGGATATCATGTACCTGAAGATGAAAGATTGTGAAGAACCGTTGCCGGACGAAGGACCAGAGTTGGGTTCCAAGTGGAAGTTGATATTTGACAGAGCTGTAAATTCCTATGGTAGCGGAATAGGTGCAATTATCACTACTCCTCATGGGTCGCACATCCCATTTACTGCCCGATTGACTTTTCCTGTTACCAATAACGAGGCGGAATATGAGTCTTGCATCATGGGTCTGGAAGAAGCCATTGATTTGCGAATCAAGAACCTGGATGTATACGGAGACTCAGCTCTAGTGGTGAATCAGATTAAAGGAGAATGGGAGACACGTCAGCCCAATTTGATACCCTATATGAATTATGCAAGGAGATTGTTGCCTTTCTTTGACAAGGTGGAATTGCATCACGTACCGCGAGCAGAAAATCAAATGGCTGACGCCCTGGCGACATTGTCTTCAATGTATAAAGTTAACTTCTGGAACGAGGCTCCCCAGATTGTTATCTCTCGGCTCGATAGGCCTGCGTTCATATTTGCCATTGACGAGGCTCCCGATGGTAAACCCTGGTATCTTGACATCCAGAATTTTCTGAAGAACAAGGAGTATCTGGCTGGGGCATCCAGTCGAGATCAGAAGACTCTCAGGAGTTTGGCTGGCAATTTCTATCTAAATTCGGACGGTGTCCTATATAAAAGAAACCACGACTTGGTGTTGCTACGTTGTGTAGACGAGAATGAGGCGAAGTTGCTCATGAAAGAGATACATGAGGGTACATTTGGTACACATGCTGGTGGGCATGCTATGCCGAGAAAACTGTTGCGGGCAGGTTATTACTGGCTAACCACGGAAACAGACTGTTTCAAGTTTGCAAAGAGGTGTCATAAATGCCAGATTTATGCGGACAAAATCAATGTGCCTCCGAGCCCTCTGAATGTGATGTCATCACCGTGGCCTTTCTCGATGTGGGGGATTGACATGATTGGAAAGATTGAGCCTACGGCATCAAACGGACACCGGTTCATTTTGGTGGCAATCGATTACTTCACCAAATGGGTGGAAGCTGCATCATATGCCAATGTCACCAAACAAGTGGTAGCCAGATTTATCAAACGAGATATTATCTGCAGATATGGAATCCCTGAGCGGATTATCACCGACAACGGTTCAAATTTGAATAATAAAATGATGAAAGAGCTGTGTCAGAATTTTAAGATTGAGCATCACAACTCTTCTCCTTACCGGCCTAAGATGAATGGCGTTGTCGAAGCGGCCAATAAGAACATAAAGAAGATTGTTCAGAAGATGGTTGTGACGTATAAGGACTGGCACGAGATGTTACCTTTCGCTTTGCACGGTTATCGTACGACGGTACGCACATCAACCGGGGCAACCCCTTTCTCTTTGGTATACGGGATGGAGGCGGTGTTACCGTTGGAGGTCGAGATTCCTTCCCTGAGGGTTTTACGTGATGTCCAACTCGACGAGGCAGAATGGATTAAAGATAGACTGAATCAGCTCAGCTTAATGGATGAGAAGAGACTGGCTTCTCTAGCATACGGTCGGTTGTATCAGAGCCGGATGAAGAAAGCTTACGACAAGAAGGTGTGCCCTCGAAGCTTTCAGACGGGCGATCTTGTTTTGAAAAAGATTCTCCCACCATAATCAGATCACAGGGGCAAGTGGACTCCCAATTACGAAGGTCCCTACGTTGTCAAAAAAGTCTTCTCTGGAGGAGCCTTGTTACTATCCACCATGGATGGTGAGGACTTTACGTCTCCTGTGAATTCGGACGCAATTAGAAAATATTTTGCTTAAAAGTGACCCGTTGGACAGTAAAAAGAGAGTCCAGGCAAAAATGGGGCATCCCGGCGAACCGTAAAAAATGAATAAAAGGTTCGGGCAAAAGTTAGGGATAAAATTGAAAAGATGTACACCCGCGAAGTCGAAAACCTGAAAAGAGCGACTTCGGAAAAAAAGGGTATCCCGGTGAATTGAAAACCCGCAAAGGGCGGTTCACGCAAAAGTTAGGGATTGAAAAAGCAAATGATTGCGGTCCGGATTTGATATGGCATTGCTTAGTGGTTTGGGAGTACCTGGAGGCCGTCTATCCAAGAACAATCTCTTCCGAAGATCGAGTACCGGGAAAGCGCAGAGTCAAGCGAGTCATAGGAGGATTAGCTCATGGTGTTTGTCTGTGCCAGGTTGCCGACATGTATACAAATATTGTTTTGTATTTTCTTTATGCTTCTTGTGCATATATTTATGTGTGTTTGTGCGTAACTTCCTCTTTTCAGGAGTTGCATCCAGTGTACAAAACTTTGCCTATTCAGAGGCCCGTCATCAATAAAACATGTTATTCAGTACTTTATGCTTGTTCTTTACTGTTTTGTTTGTGAAAGACGCCGATTTTTTTGATAAACTTGCACTTACATAATCTTGCTGGCCCTTGCCAATATTTGCTAAAACTTCGAATTGACTGAAGTAATGTCACAGATGCTAACCCGGATAGATTCTGTTGTATAGGCCTGTTTTGTCTCGTTTGTGTTTTGCAGGGTTCTTACCTTTGGAGCAAACGGTCGGGAACTGTATTCCCCAGCCAAGGTCGCTTGACGTAAGACCTGACTCTAGTTGATGTCATTCTTCAACTAGTCGCAACTTATCCCCAGAGAGTTGAAATGACATTTATCCCTTTCCGAAGGAGGGAATTATTTTCCCCAGGAGAGTGTCCTCATGGAGAGCCGTCCATAGGATCAACCCCAGCAAGTCAAAGTCAATGTCCCTGCAGAGGTTGCGCTCCTCGGCAAATCGAAGATGTGCACGTTCAATCTCCAGCATGGGAGATTCCCGCAATAGTTAACCAAGTTGTTGGTTCAAAAGGTTTATATCCGCGAAGGATGGGTTTCTTGCTCCCCACAGGTCGTCTTGCCTTCGTCGGGATGATTGCCCCCAGCGGAGTGGTAACTCTGAATGTGTAAACTGTGCCTAGACAGTGTGCTTTGCCCAGAAGTGTCGCTTCTTCCCCAGCTAAGTATGTTCACCAGCAGGGTGTTTGTTCTTTCCTCCCAGTGGAAAGTGATGTTTAATCTCTCCCCGGCAGAGTCGACTGTGTTTCCAGCATTTATTTTACCGGAATACCTTATGATACTTGTTCTCCCCAGCGGAGTTGGCGTTATCCTCAGCATTCATGTTGTTGAGACATCATTATCAGAGTGGCCCCAATAGCTTGAGCCTGCATTTGCATTTGCATATATCGTCATATTTGCATCTACTCAAACGCGTAGCATTTCCGTGCCGTACGGAGCATTACGCCATTTTCAAACATACGCATTTTGAAAAATAAATCAGGTTGGTTAACCTTTTGCTTTCAGGTGTGTTTTCTCAGCAGGAGTATGGAGTTCTAGCTCAGATCTATTACCAGGTATTCGAGGTCTCGCCGTGAGACGTGTGATGATACGGTTCATCTTACTATTTTCCCCACAGAGTTGCTTGTTGAAGTTTCTCTTATCCGGCCAGCGGATTACTTTCTTCAAATTTGGTGTTACGCCAGCGTCAAAGGGTTTCATGAATCAAAATTTCAGAAGCTGCCACCGGTTATCGAAACAGGCGTCCGACAGTTTGGTTTCCAAATATCCCCAGTAGAGTCCTCCTCAAAGTCGCTGTCACGTCAGTGCTAAAAGGTTTGTAGGTTGGGATAAGCAGAGAAAATGTATTCATAGTATCTTCCTGTACGGATAAAAGGATGTATTTTCCTACTGGTTGACAGAAGTATTTCCCCGGAAGTCGCCAAAATTTTATTGCCTATGTTGATAGGAGTTCTGATAACGCAAAATTGTATATATAAAATGACATGTGTTTTAACTAATATTTGACTGGTTTCACTCCGAATTCGGGGCATTCCATGCTATTTGTCTAAGTATTATGCAGGTATTCAAAGAACATGTCCAAGCAAAGAAATATGAAGAAAAGGAGCAAAAACAGGTGAAAACCAAATGAAAAACCAAGAGAAAAACAGCAGATACGAGTTCTACTGATGTGACGACCGTCACATAGCCGTTACGCTCGTCATGCGTGTGACGACCGTCACACATCCATGACGACCGTCATGCACCCAGAACGTGCAGAATGAGGTCACGTGCTAAAATTCCCCCTCAAAGACCAAAAGAGTGACCACTAACTCCTACTTTTCTGCCTCAAACCCACTTCCTGAAGGAATAACCGTTAGATACTCTCTCTCTCTATAAAAGGAAGAGGTTGGGACCTGAAAAGGGGAGCCGCATTCAAGACAACGAAGTGCTGCCAATTTATCTTCAGAGCAACCTTACCGTTCTCATATTCTTATTTGTTTCTCTTTTTCTTCTCTGTATTCTTTGGTATTTTGTACTTTCCATTTTCTTGTACGATCAATTGGCACAAAGACCAGAATCCTGCCAACATTGTGGAGGATCTTCCCAAAAGCCAATTGGGATATTTCCAGGTTTTCATTTTAATCGTAATTGCAATTTTCATTACATATGTTCTAAATTACTGCTTTTATTTATGCATTATCATTTCTTTTTCCATGTCTAGCTAAATTACCGTAATCGATATGTAATAATAATTCGGACGGGATTTGATAACAATTGGCGTAATCTTTCTCTTTTCAAAACTCAGTTATGGTTTTAGTTTTTAATTAAAATTTCTAAGTAAACGTTCGTCGCGACAGCGAGAACTTATTTAAAAATAGTTTTGCCACGACAGTGGGAAATTAACTAAGGTACGAACCAACAAGCGACAGCTGCGGCTAAGACCAGATAGTAAAAACTAGGCATTCGATTTAAAAATAGCGAAAGCGCTTTAAAAAGGATTAGAACTTAGAGATTTTCAAAAAGTAACTTTAACCCCGAACGGGATAGCGACAGCATACGTTCCGCCTTAGAGTTGCGACTAGCGTCAACAACCATCGTGAGACAAAAGTCTTTAGATCACTATTTTCTTCTTAAACTAAGTTTGAAAACACTTAATACGCCAGTAATTTGTCGAATCCCCGAAGAACAAAATTATTGCATATCGATTCATAAATTCATATCTTAAGTAAAAGCTTTAGTTCCCTTTAGTTTATGCATTTATTCTGCTACTATTCACTTAAAACCGTACCGACCTAGCTAAACACCATAACACCCGATAATACTAGATTGATTACGAGTCCCTGTGGGATCGATATCTATTATTACTACGCGATAGTCTATGCACTTGTAGTTAGATTTGTTAGACATAGAAAGTCGCGATCAAGTTTTTGGCGCCGTTGCCGGGGACCCGTTTAGTCAATAGTGTAATCTTTTGTTACACAGTATAGACTAGGTTAACAATTCTCTCTCCCTCTACTCGTTCTTCGATTGTATGCCAAGTACTCGCTCACAAGGCGAAATCTTACAACCTACAATCGCCGAACTAGAGCGCTTCTTACATCTAAGAAGGCGCATCGTCGAATATCAACGAAGACACAATATTCCTGATCTTCTAGCTCATCCTCCTGTTGAAGAAGCAAAGATGGCTGAAGGACCTCAGAACAAACCGCTGAAGGCATACGCTACACCCTCTCAGATGGAGCCTCGAAGTAGCATAGCTGCCCCAGCTATCAATCGAATCGATTTCGAACTAAAACCGTCATTCCTGTCAGCTGTACAACAAAATCAATTCTCAGGAAATGCAACTGAGGATCCAAATGAACACTTAACGAAGTTTGTACAATACGAAGACACAGTGAAGGCAAATGGAGTAACTCCAGATGCAATAAGACTTCGTCTTTTCCCTTTCTCTCTTAGAGATAGAGCGTGTACATGGTTACAATCCTTACCATCCAACTCCGTTACGACGTGGGAACATTTGAAGAACGTTTTCTTAGCAAGATACTTTCCGCCAAGCAAAACTGTTATGCTTAGAGCCCAAATCAATGGATTTCGACAAAAAGACACTGAATCTCTCTACGAAGCGTGGGAAAGGTTCAAAGATATGATGAGAACATGTCCTCACCAAAGTTTAGAAGACTGGGTGACGATCCATACTTTCTAAAATGGGCTTCTGTATAACACCAGATTAACGGTAGACGTCGCCGCGGGCGGTGCACTTATGGATAAGCCATACGACGAAGCCTATCAACTAATCGAAAACATGTCTCAGAACCACTGCCAATGGGGAGGTGAATGCATTCCAGCAGAGAAACCCGCAGCAAAAGGTGGGATGTACGAGATCAGCAGCCTTGAAAAGTTCAACGCTAAAGTAGATGCTCTAGCACAGAAAATCGACAGTCTGACCGTTAACCCAACTGCAACCGTCGCTACGGTAACTCCAAACTGCGAGTTATGCGGAATCGTCACTCATAATGCGCCTGAGTGCCCATTGTTGGCCAGAATCCCACCAGACCAAGTAAATTACGCTCAAGGAAATCCTTACGCAAACACTTATAACCCAGGATGGAGGAACCACCCAAACTTTTCCTACAAGAATGATAATACCTTGCAAGCACCAGGTGCTCCGCCAGGATATCAGAAACCAGCCGCTGCTGCCCAGACTGCCCCTAGGAAATAAAACCTCGAGTTGATGATGGAAAAATTCATAGCTACTCAAGCTCAAAAAAACAAAGAATTCCTGAATCAAAACATACACACTAGCGAGCAAATTAAACAGCTGATCGGAAAAGTAGACGCTTTAGCCACCCACAACAAAATGCTCGAAACGCAGATATCACAAGTGGCTCAACAACAAGCCTCTGCAGCTGCCCCAGCTGGAACATTTCCAGGCCAGCCCGAACCTAATCCGAAAGGTCACGCAAACGTTGTTATATTGAGAAGTGGAAAAGAATTGGAAGGCCCAACAGATCCTAGGAACGTAGATTTAGTAATGCAACAGAAATCCGATAAACCAACTGAAAAGGAGTCTGAAACTGAAACAGAAAAGAAGGAATGTGACGAGCAGAAGGTCGCCAAAGATGAAAACTCATATGTGCCTCCAGCGCCATATAAACCACCTATCCCTTATCCTCAAAGATTAATAAATTCCAAAACTTCAGGACAATTTAAGAAATTTGTTGAACTTCTGAAACAACTAAACATCATTATTCCTTTCACAGAAGCCATAACTCAAATGCCGTCATACGCTAAGTTTCTTAAAAAAATCTTGTCTAATAAAAGGAAAATAGAGGATAACGAGACGGTGACACTTACTGCCGAATGTAGCGCAATCATTCAAAACCACATGCCTCCTAAACTAAAAGACCCAGGAAGTTTATCCATACCCTGCGTCATAGGAAAGTTCGTTATAGACAAAGCTCTATGCAATCTAGGAGCCAGTATAAGCGTCATGCCTTTATCTATATGCAAAAAGCTGAATATGGGAGAACTAAGACCAACTAAAATGTTCGTACAATTGGCTGACCGATCAGTCAAATACCCCGTCGGTATACTGGAAAACGTTCCAGTGCGCATAGGCCAATTCTATATCCCAACCGACTTCATAATAATGGACATCAAAGAGGACTATGTTACCCCAATTATCCTAGGAAGACCGTTCCTAGCTACAGTCGGAGCTATTATAGACGTAAAGAAAGGACGGCTAACATTCGAAGTAGGAGAAGAAAAGATAGAGTTCATCCTTACTAAATTCTTGAAGGCACCAGCCATCGATGACACATGCTATATAGTAGATGTCATTGACGAATGCATACGAGAATTAGAAAAGGAAGAAACTACATATTCTGAAATCATGAAAATCCTGATCCCTGCTATTCATGAAGACGACAACTGGCGTGCACCATACAAAGATGATAATCTGAGCGAGTCTTAGCACTCACTCCAAATCACATGCCAGGTCCGAAAAACCCAGCTTTAGAACTTAAAGAGCTACCTAAAACTCTCAGGTACGAATTCCTAGATACAGAATTCAAACGACCAGTAATAGTAAACGCTAATTTAGGACAATCAGAAACTGAGCGATTATTAGAAGTCCTAAGGAGATACCCAACTGCGTTAGGCTATAATATCAGCGATCTAAAAGGCATAAGTCCCTCCATCTGTATGCACCGTATCATGCTGGAGGAAGACTGCAAAACTTTAAGAGAACATCAGAGAAGGATAAACCCGATCCTAAGCACTGTAGTCAAAGAGGAGGTGAAAAAGCTACTAGACGCAGGAATCATATACCCAATCTCCGACAGCCAATGGGTCAGCCCAGTACACGTAGTACCCAAGAAAGGAGGCGTTACTGTAGTGAAGAATGTGAAAGGTGAATCGATAACCCAAAGAGTTGTGACCGGAAACAGGATGTGTATCGACTACAGAAAACTGAACAAGGCGACTCGGAAAGATCACTTCCCTTTACCATTCATAGACCAAATGTTGGAAAGACTAGCGAAACATTCGTACTTCTGCTATCTAGATGGTTATTCGGGATTCTTTCAAATCCCTATTCACCCTGATGACCAGGAAAAGACAACATTCACCTGTCCTTATGGTACTTTTGCCTACCGCCGAATGTCGTTCGGACTATGCAATGCTCCAGCAACCTTCCAAAGATGCATGATGGCAATCTTCGCAGATTTCATAGATGACATCATGGAAGTGTTCATGGATGACTTCTCTGTATGCGGACAAAGCTTCGAAAGCTGCCTGTCGAATTTAGAAATGGTACTTAAAAGATGCGCCAAAGTGAACCTTGTCCTTAATTGGGAAAAATGCCATTTTATGGTCTAACAAGGCATCGTTTTAGGACACGTCATCTCTGAAAAGGGGATCGAAGTCGACAAAGCTAAAATAGAGATCATAAAGGATCTCCAACCTCCAAAAACCGTACGAGAAATACGAAGCTTCTTAGGACACGCTGGATTCTACCGAAGATTCATAAAGGATTTCTCGAAAATCACAAAACCTCTTACAGGTTTGTTAATGAAAGATGCCGAGTTCATCTTCGACAAAGAATGCTTAGAAGCATTCGAAACTCTAAAGTTAGCACTTATCACCGCACCAATCATGCAACCCCCAGATTGGCGACTACCATTCGAAATCATGTGCGACGCGAGTGATTACACCGTAGGCGCAGTTCTAGGACAAAGGAAGGACACGAAGCTTCACGCTATCTACTACGCCAGTATAACATTAGACCCTGCCCAAATGAACTACGCCACAATAGAAAAGGAACTCTTAGCAGTCGTATTCGCTCTTGACAAATTCCGTTCCTACTTGGTAGGAGCCAAAATAATCATATACACAGACCACGCTGCCATTAGGTACCTAATAAGCAAAAAGGACGCCAAACCCAGATTATTGAGATGGATCCTATTATTACAAGAGTTCGACTTAGAAATTAAAGATAAGAAGGGGACCGAGAACGTAGTTATAGATCACTTATCCCGTATAGAAGGCATAAAACAAGAACCAGTGCATATCAATGACGACTTTCCTTACGAACGTCTGATAGCCAAATTGGAAAGCGATATGTCTAATTCTATTTCGGAAGAACCGGAACTGGAAAAAGTCGTGGAAGCTGTCGATGCCCAAGCCACCTTGCCGTGGTTTGCCGACATCGTTAATTACCTGGCCGCAGGCGTGCTTCCACCGGACCTGACTTATCAACAAAAGAAGAAATTCTTCCATGACTTAAAGCACTACTACTGGGATGAACCTCTACTTTTCAGACGAGGCGCCGACAACTTATACCGTCGTTGTGTCCCAGAGGAAGAAATAGAAGACATCATCACCCAATGTCATTCAGCACCATATGGTGGTCATGCTAGCACCTCAAAGACGTGCGCTAAAATTCTACAATCTGGACTATTTTGGCCCAGTCTCTGGAAGGACGTCCATATCACTGTACTAAAATGCGACCGGTGCCAACGCACTGGCAACATCTCACGACGTGATGAAATGCCTCAGAGAGGAATTTTGGAAGTAGAAATCTTTGACGTCTGGGGAATCGACTTCATGGGACCTTTCCCATCTTCTTTTGGAAATAAATATATACTCGTCGCTGTCGACTATGTATCGAAATGGATAGAGGCTGTTGCCGCTCCAACAAATGACACGCGAGTAGTCGCTAAACTCTTTAAAAACGTAATCTTTCCAAGATTCGGTGTGCCCAGGCTCTTCATTAGTGACGGTGGTTCGCATTTCATATCGCGAATCTTTGACAAACTCCTCTCCAAATACAGAGTCAAACACCGCGTAGCCACACCGTATCATCCACAAACTAGTGGACAAGTGGAGGTTTCGAACAGGGAAATAAAGCAAATTTTAGAAAAGACTGTCGCAACCTCCAGGAAAGATTGGTCCTCAAAGCTGAACGAAGCTTTATGGGCTTATAGGACCGCCTTTAAGACACCGATAGGCACCACACCATTCAAACTAGTCTACGAAAAATCATGCCACCTGCCGGTAGAGTTAGAGCATAAAGTCTTCGGGGCTATTAAGACACTAAACTTCAACTACACTGCGGCAGGCGAAAAGCGAATCTTGAACCTTCATGAATTGGAAGAGCTAAGATTAGACGCGTACGAGAATGCACGCATCTACAAAGAAAGGACCAAGAAATGGCATGATAAACGTTCAATCCGGAAGCAATTCAGAGTGGGAGACATCGTGCTCCTATTCAACTCCAGATTGAAACTATTCCTTGGAAAATTAAAATCTAGATGGTCTGGACCTTTTGAGGTCACCAAAGTCCTTAAGAGTGGAGCTGTTGAAATCAAGAATCAAATCAACAGCCGTTTATAGTAAACGGACAACGTTTGAAACATTATAATCAAAGTGAACACAACGACCACATGAGCAATATGAAATTGCTCGAGATTCCCGAATAGCTTATATCCAAGCTATCGTCAGGCTTCTGACGTTAAAGACAACGCTGATTGGGAGGCAATCCAAAATTTTCCATATTTTCCTTCTAAATTTATTAAAACTATTCTTTTTGTTAACTTATGATTTCTATAAATTTCTATTATCTTATTTTCCAATATTTATATTTATTTTATATTTTTCTCTTTTATCACTCTTTATTTCTTAAAAATATGATCTGAGTGAATGTGATTTTTTCCAGGATTTTAAAAGTCATTCTACTTTTCTCCCGTTTTATCCGACTAACGAGTATGGCCGACATCGACGTTACGACTGTTGTGTTTAGAGGACGAGCTCATCAGGCCATATTCGAGGCACTGACTCAAAGAAACTTTGCTTCGACTCTGTACTACGATACACCCACCATGGACAAGCTAGGAATCCAGGATAGCATTCAGTACTTATTTTACCAATTAGGTTGGGAGCAAACTGCTCTAAAGACCCGATTTGCTACCTTCCGCAAACTGACATTCGAGTTCCTTAGCTCCCTAAGTTACTCGCCTGAATATGGCTTTGGATCCACTAAAGAGCTGATAACCTTTAGAATGTTTGGAATAGACCAAACACACAACCGTACCACGTTAGCTAACATCCTAGGCTTCCCTAGCGGACCTTTTGTGTTTACCACCACTGAAGAGGATATTGATCTCGAATTAGACCAATTCTGGGGTTCCATCACCGGAAACTATCACCCAGAACCGAACGACATGCACAACAACGAGATACACAATCCAGCCTTCTGCTATTTCCATAGGATATTAGCCCATACCCTCTTTGGGAAGGAGGAAAACATTACAACAGTCTCAAAGGACGAGTTGTTCATCCTTTTCTATGCTTCACAAGGCCGCCCTGTAAATGCTACCCCTTTTATGATGAGGGAATTTACACGCCTCAATCAGGATCTGCACTCACCCATTTTAATAGGAGGCCTAGTCACCATGATCGCCCATGAAATTGGCCCAAGGTATTACCTAAATAAAGTCGTTCGTTTCGGCAACCTCAGAGCAATGGACATCCAGTTCTGCTTCAACAGACGCATTCTAGGTACCCTAGGACCAGGAGCCTACGAATACCTCATAGCTGATCAACTTGTCCACCTTTTCACATTGCCCAACCATGAGCTAACCAGTATCCATAACAAAGACAATTGGCTTTATGAATTGGACGAGCTTATGGGACCTCCATCACCTCACTCCACACCCCAGGCTTACATGTATGACAGTGATCAAATCTCAGAAGCACATGACTATTTGTACTACCAAGATTATGAGTCCGAAGTGGAGATCGATCCTGAGACCCCTCCTAACTACCAAAATTTTCCTGACCCCACGCCTGAACAAAACACAGACAAGCTAGACTCTGCTCTAAGAACTGTAGACGACCTCAAGCTGGAAGTGACCACTATCAAAGATGAATTAACGCAGCTTCACATGGATTTCGTTACCTTCATGGACTTGGTTAGCGACCAATTTAATGACGTTATTCAGCAGGTCAACAATTTGAAGAAACCGACGGAGTGATATTTTAGTTTTCGCTTTAATTTAAGTTTTCTGCATTTTACATTGTTTTACATTAGTTCATTTTGCAATTGTTTCCTCGTTTTGGATATTGTATTACCTTAAACTCATTTTTCGATTTAATGTTATTTTCATTTCAGTATTTCCCTTAGTTATGTTTCCTATTAATTTTTATTTTGTCATTAGTCCATCATAAGTCAAAATATCATGTTCTCCACTGTTAAAACGCCCCACAAGCAAAATTCTGCAGTTCTGCAGACTTTGCTGCTGTGACGGTCATCACATTCCCCTGACGGTCGTCATGCGTGTTACGACCGTCACACATCCCTGACGGTCGTCACGCAGTAAAAACCCCAATTCTGTCTAAAACAGAGTTGCGCCCCTCTCCACTTCCTCTCCTCTAATTCCCCACTATCCCAATATTAAAACCCACTCAAAACCCTCCGAATCCCCCATAAAACCTCCACCATTTTCAACCTCCAATTCACCCTTATATATTACCCTCTGCATTCCCTTACCTCACCATTCTCTGAAACCCCATATTCTCAAACCTCTGCACTTCTATCACCAAAATGGCAAGACAAACCAGTGCAAACCCCGATTTGAGCAACATCACCTTCCGAGAAGGAGAGGCCGGCGAACGGTAGCAGACCAACTTCCTAGCATTCCATCAACGGTCGCTTCAACCAAACCGGTATGCTCACCTGGATTCTCTAACAGAACTCGGGATTCTCGACGGCATCACTTGGATGTTGCAGAGAGCCGGCATCTGGCATCTCTGCACCAATCCGCAACCCACCTACGAGCAACTCACTTTGGAGTTTCTCAGCTCTTTCGCATACACAACATCATCCGGCGATACCAACCAACTTCACGGCGCCGCCTGCTTTCGTCTGTTCGGCACTGAATATCAGGTCCCCCAGGACCGCATCACCGTTATTCTACAGTTAACTCACAGCGACGATGCTCACCGCCGCATCTCCGATCAGTTCTACCAAGAGGCCTTCCCTCTCTGGAACCGACTGACCGGAACCACTCCAGACAGTTAGGACACGCTGAACGCCACTCATATCCACAACCCAACTATCCGCTACTTCCACCGCGTGTTGAGCAACACAATATTCGCTCGTGATAGTAACCATAAGGTCAACTCGAAGGAGCTGTTTTTCCACCGCTGCGTGTTCGCTTCAGAACCGGTTAACGCCGCCCCGTTTCTCTTGGCTCACATTCAAGCCAACTGTAACCGCGACTCTAAACCTTTCTATTTCGGTGGCATCATCACATCCATCGCCATAGGCCTCGGTCTTGGCGACCGCCTCCAGACACTCCGTCACATTCCCCCTGTCTTTCTGGACACCGACCACTGCCGCGCCTCCCACCTCATCAAGGCCCGCCGTGATGGGAGATCTCATCCTGTAGTGCGAGGCCGCACTATCTAGAGCATCATCATGCCTTCACGCACCCGGATGCATCCAGAGGACAGAGCCAACTGGCTCTTCGACACCACTGCCCCTGATGCCCCAACACAAGATAATATCCAAGAGCCCAGGGACGAAGTTCAAGAGGAGCTAGACAGAGCCGACCAGCCTGAGCCATCACAAGCAGCTGCTGCCGAAGGCCCTTCCACGCGCTGCCGCCCCCGTCCTGCTACTGATGACACATCCGAGGCCCTCCTCCGATGCATCGAGCAACAAAACTAGATGATGCTTATGATAGAGCAGCAGAACCGAAGGGCTGAGGAATTTGAAGCATGGCAGAGAGAGCAAACCGGTCAAATTCAGCAATCTTTGCAGATGATGCACGATATCCATTCCGGCATGGCCGATGAGATGGCACACCTCACTATGCGAGTCGACGGCCTCCGTGATTACATATTCCACACCGGAGCTCTGAACCTCGCCGCACGAGACGCCCCATCCAGAGGTCGAGGTCGAGGACGAGGACGGGAATAGTAGTATTTTTCATTTTTGTCATTTTTGTTTTTCTTTATTTCCTTTGTATTCCTCCCTTCCGCATTCTTTCAAATCAGTGAGGACACTGATTGAGATAGTGTGGGAGTGGACCTTTATTTCCCTTCTTATTTCCCTTTCTCATGTTATTTCCCATTTCCCATTGTACTTTTTCTTTTGAATTCTCAATTTAAAGCAATTTTAATTTTCGGCAAATAAGCTCTTATATATATATATATATATATATATATATATATATATATATATATATATATATATATATATATATATATATATATATATATATATATATATATATATATATATATATATATATATATATATATATATATATATATATATATATATATATATATATATATATATATATATATATATATATATATATATATATATATATATATATATATATATATATATATATATATATATATATATATATATATATATATATATATATATATATATATATATATATATATATATATATATATATATCCGTTACGTGAACTCCCCGCGCTTCATATAACCATATACAAAGAAATTTTTAAACCCCTTGCCTCAAAGCATCACGAGGACACACCAAAGTTCAATCAAGTATGGAAATCCCGAGAAGAAAATTCTAACAATTCCATTACCGTCCTGACACCTTAGACCTCCAGTTCATGCGAGTCCGTTTCACTACCTACACGTACCGAAGCTTCAACCTCCTACTCAAACGTATCCCCCAGTAGTTTATACAAGCAGTCAGCACCATCCTAAATGCTTCTAAGCAATGAAACCGATGCAAATAAGTGTGTGATCTCTAGTTCAAAATGAAAAAAATCATGAAGAAGAAAAGCCATATAGCCTGAGTATAAAGACATGTTCCTTCTAAGTTAGGTGCTCCTCACCCGAGCATTTAGCCCAACGGTACAGAAAGTCTTTGGAAATCAATAGCATAAGCTTATGTGCAAAGAAGAATCGAAATAGAAAAGAGATCATAGCCACTAACAGGTTGACTTGCCATGAAAGTATATGGATAACGGGCTTAATGTGACTGCGCCAGAACAAACCGGGTAAAACTTGTTGCAAGGAACTTGACGCCAAGCTGCAGTAGCATGATTGGAACTGGCTTGCATAAAAGGGAGGCCTTCGAAGACTTACAAACAGTGTCACCACCGTATGTGTTTTGTTTCAATTTAAGGCCTGACCTTCCTAACTTATGATTTGAAAAACCTTTCGGAAAGGAGAAGCGTGCCGCGTGTTTGCCACTTTTTTAACTTTTTCCAACTTTTACTTGAGGACAAGTAAAGATTCAAGTTTACGGGAGTTTGATAACGCGAAATTGTATATATAAAATGACATGTGTTTTAACTAATATTTGACTGGTTTCACTCCAAATTCGGGGCATTCCATGCTATTTGTCTAAGTATTATGCAGGCATTCAAAGAACATGTCCAAGCAAAGCAATATGAAGAAAAGGAGCAAAAACAGGTGAAAACCAGATGAAAAACCAAGAGAAAAACAGCAGATACGAGTTCTACTGATGTGACGACCGTCACATAGCCGTTACGCTCGTCATGCGTGTGACGACCGTCACACATCCATGACGACCGTCATGCACCCAGAACGTGCAGAATGAGGTCACGTGCTAAAATTCCCCCTCAAAGACCAAAAGAGTGACCACTAACTCCTACTTTTCTGCCTCAAACCCACTTCTTGAAGGAATAACCGTTAGATACTCTCTCTCTATAAAAGGAAGAGGTTGGGACCTGAAAAAGGGAGCGGCATTCAAGACAACGAAGTGCTGCCAATTTATCTTCAGAGCAACCTTACCGTTCTCATATTCTTATTTGTTTCTCTTTTTCTTCTCTGTATTCTTTGGTATTTTGTACTTTCCATTTTCTTGTACGATCAATTGGCACAAAGACCAGAATCCTGCCAACATTGTGGAGGATCTTCCCAAAAGCCAATTGGGATATTTCCAGGTTTTCATTTTAATCGTAATTGCAATTTTCATTATGATGTATGTTCTAAATTACTGCTTTTATTTATGCATTATCATTTCTTTTTCCATGTCTAGCTAAATTACCGTAATCGATATGTAATAATAATTCGGACGGGATTTGATAACAATTGGCGTAATCTTTCTCTTTTCAAAACTCAGTTATGGTTTTAGTTTTTAATTAAAATTTCTAAGTAAACGTTCGTCGCGACAGCGAGAACTTATTTAAAAATAGTTTTGCCACGACAGTGGGAAATTAACTAAGGTACGAACCAACAAGCGACAACTGCGGCTAAGACCAGATAGTAAAAACTAGGCATTCGATTTAAAAACAACGAAAGCGCTTTAAAAAGGATTAGAACTTAGAGATTTTCAAAAAGTAACTTTAACCCCGAACGGGATAGTGACAGCATACGTTCCGCCTTAGAGTTGCGACTAGCGTCAACAACCATCGTGAGACAAAAGTCTTTAGATCACTATTTTCTTCTTAAACTAAGTTTGAAAACACTTAATACGCCAGTAATTTGTCGAATCCCCGAAGAACAAAATTATTGCATATCGATTCATAAATTCATATCTTAAGTAAAAGCTTTAGTTCCCTTTAGTTTACGCATTTATTCTGCTACTATTTACTTAAAACCTTACCGACCTAGCTAAACACCGTAACACCCGATAATACTATATTGATTACGAGTCCCTGTGGGATCGATATCTATTATTACTACGCGATAGACTGTGCACTTGCAGTTAGATTTGTTAGATATAGAAAGTCGCGATCAAGTTTTTGGCGCCGTTGCCGGGGACCCGTTTAGTCAATAGTGTAATCTTTTGTTACACAGTATGGACTAGGTTAACAATTCTCTCTCCCTCTACTCGTTCTTCGATTGTATGCCAAGTACTCGCTCACAAGGCGAAATCTTACAACCTACAATCGCCGAACTAGAGCGCTTCTTGCATCTAAGAAGGCGCATCGTCGAATATCAACGAAGACATAACATTCCTGATCTTCTAGCTCATCCTCCTGTTGAAGAAGCAAAGATGGTTGAAGGACCTCAGAACAAACCGCTGAAGGCATACGCTACACCCTCTCAGATGGAGCCTCAAAGTAGCATAGCTTCCCCAGCTATCAATCGAATCGATTTCGAACTAAAATCGTCATTGCTGTCAGCTGTACAACAAAATCAATTCTCAGGAAATGCAACTGAGGATCCAAATGAACACTTAACGAAGTTTGTATAATACGCAGACATAGTGAAGGCAAATGGAGTAACTCCAGACGCAATAAGACTTCGTATTTTCCCTTTCTCTCTTAGAGATAGAGCGTGGACATGGTTACAATCCTTACCATCCAACTCCGTTACGACATGGGAACAGTTGAAGACGTTTTCTTAGCAAGATACTTTCCGCCAAGCAAAACTGCTATGCTTAGAGCCCAAATCAACGGATTTCGACAAAAAGACACTGAATCTCTCTATGAAGCGTGGGAAAGGTTCAAAGATATGATGAGAACATGTCCTCACCACGGTTTAGAAGACTGGGTGATGATCCATACTTTCTACAATGGGCTTCTGTATAACACCAGATTAACGGTAGACGTCGCCGCGGGCGGTGCACTTATGGATAAGCCATACGACGAAGCCTATCAACTAATCAAAAACATGTCTCAGAACCACTGCTAATGGGGAGGTGAATGCATTCCAGCAGAGAAACCCGCAGCGAAAGGTGGGATGTACGACATCAGCAGCCTTGAAAAGTTCAACGCTAAAGTAGATGCTCTAGCACAGAAAATCGACAGTCTGACCGTTAACCCAACTGCAACCGTCGCAGCTGTAACTCCAAACTGCGAGTTATGCAGAATCGCCACTCATAATGCGCCCCGAGTGCCCATTGTTTACCGGAATCCCACCAGACCAAGTAAATTATGCACAAGGAAATCCTTACGCAAACACTTATAACCCAGGATAGAGGAACCACCCAAACTTTTCCTACAAGAAAGATAATGCCTTGCAAGCACCAGGTGCTCCGCCAGGATATCAGAAACCAGCCACTGCTGCCCAGACTGCCCCTAGGAAATCAAACCTCGAGTTGATGATGGAAAAATTCATAGCTACTCAAGCTCAAACAAACAAAGATATCTTGAATCAAAACATACACACTAGCGAGCAAATTAAACAGCTGACCGGAAAAGTAGACGCTTTAGCCACCCACAACAAAATGCTCGAAACGCAGATATCACAAGTGGCTCAATAACAAGCCTCTGCAGCTGCCCCAGCTGGAACATTTCCAAGCCAGCCCGAACCTAATCCGAAAGGTCACGCAAACGCTGTTATATTGAGAAGTGGAAAAGAATTGGAAGGCCCAACAGATCCTAAGAACGAAGATTTAGTAATGCAACAGAAATGCGATAAACCAACCGAAAAGGAGTCTGAAATAGAAAAGAAGGAATGTGACGAGCAGAAGGCCGCCAAAGATGAAAACTCATATGTGCCTCCAGCACCATATAAACCACCTATCCCTTATCCTCAAAGATTAATAAATTCCAAAACTTCAAGACAATTTAAGAAATTTGTTGAACTTCTGAAACAACTAAACATCACTATTCCTTTCACAGAAGCGATAACTCAAATGCCGTCATACGCTAAGTTTCTTAAAGAAATCTTGTCTAATAAAAGGAAAATAGAGGATAACGAGACGGTGACACTTACTGTCGAATGTAGCGCAATCATTCAAAACCACATGCCTCCTAAACTAAAAGACCCAGGTAGTTTCTCCATACCCTGCGTCATAGGAAAGTTCGTTATAGACAAAGCTCTATGCGATCTAGGAGCCAGTATAAGCGTCATGCCTTTATCTATATGCAAAAAGCTGAATATGGGAGAACTAAGACCAACTAAAATGTCCGTACAATTGGCTGACCGATCAGTCAAATACCCCGTCGGTATATTGGAAAACGTTCCAGTGCGCATAGGCCAATTCTATATCCCAACCGACTTCATAATCATGGACATCAAAGAGGACTCTGTCACCCCAATTATCCTAGGAAGACCGTTCCTAGCTACAGCCGGAGCTATTATAGACGTAAAGAAAGGACGGCTAACATTCGAAGTAGGAGAAGAAAAGATAGAGTTCACCCTTACTAAATTCTTAAAGGCACCAGCCATCGATGACACATGCTATATAGTAGATGTCATTGACGAATGCATACGAGAATTAGAAAAGGAGGAAACTACATATTCTAAAATCATGAAAATCCCGATCCCTGCTATTCATGAAGACGACAACTGGCGTGCACCATACAAAGATGATAGTCTGAGCGAGTCTTAGCACTCACTCCAAATCACATGCCAGGTCCGAAAAACCCAGCTTTAGAACTTAAAGAGCTACCTAAAACTCTCAGGTACGAATTCCTAGATACATAATTCAAAAGACCAGTAATAGTAAACGGTAATTTAGGACAATCAGAAACTGAGCGATTATTAGAAGTCCTAAGGAGATACCCAACTGCGTTAGGCTATAATATCAGCGATCTAAAAGGCATAAGTCCCTCCATCTGTATGCACCGTATCATGCTGGAGGAAGACTGCAAAACTTCAAGAGAACATCAGAGAAGGATAAACCTGATCCTAAGCACTGTAGTCAAAGACGAGGTGAAAAAGCTACTAGACGCAGGAATCATATACCCAATCTCCGACAACCAATGGGTCAGCCCAGTACACGTAGTACCCAAGAAAGGAGGTGTTACTGTAGTGAAGAATGCGAAAGGTGAATCGATAACCCAAAGAGTTGTGACCGGAAACAGGATGTGTATCGACTACAGAAAACTGAACAAGGCGACTCGGAAAGATCACTTCCCTTTACCATTCATAGACCAAATGTTGGAAAGACTAGTGAAACATTCGTACTTCTGCTATCTAGATGGTTATTCGGGATTATTTCAAATCCCTATTCACCCCGATGACCAGGAAAAGACAACATTCACCTGTCCTTATGGTACTTTTGCCTACCGCCGAATACCGTTCGGACTATGCAATGCTCCAGCAACCTTCCAAAGATGCATGATGGCAATCTTCGCAGATTTCATAGATGATTTTTCTCTCAAGTTCTTGGTTGGTAAAGCACAAGAGTATGCCAAGAGTGGCTGCTGGATTGTGTTTAATGCTATCCTTGCTTTGTGTATCTATGGCATTGTACTGTTCCCTAATATGCCTGACTTTGTTGATTTGGATGCATTCCATATATTTGCTTCAGGCAATCCTGTGCCTATACTTATTGGAGACTTTTATCATTCTCTGCATTATAAGAACGAGAATAGGAGGGGCAAGAACGACTCTTGTTTCCTAAAGAACCAAGAGTGTCCGACTGGGGCATCCAGCTGCGATAAGAAGACTCTTAGGAGATTGGCTGGAAATTTCTACTTGAATCTGGATGGTGTTCTGTATAGGAGAAACCATGACTTGGTGCTTTTGCATTGTGTTGATGAGAAAGAGGCTAATTTTCTCATGGAAGAGGTCCACGAGGGAACCTTTGGCACGCACGTTGGCGGACATGCTATGTCTCGGAAGTTATTACGGGCAGGATATTATTGGTTGACAATGGAACGAGACTGTTTCAAATTTGCAAAGAAGTGCCACAAGTGCCAAATTTATGCAGACAAGATCCAGGTGCCGCCGAGCCCTTTGAACGTTATGGCGTCCCCGTGGCCTTTCTCCATGTGGGGCATCGATATGATAGGCAAAATTGAGCCCACCGCATCCAATAGACACCGGTTCATCTTGGTAGCTATCGATTACTTCACCAAATGGGTGGAAGCAGCATCTTACGCTAATGTTACCAAGCAAGTAGTAGCCCGATTTATCAAAAAGGACATCATTTGTCGCTATGGCATTCCTGAAAGAATCATTACTGACAATGGTTCGAACCTGAATAACAAAATGATGAAGGAATTGTGCCAGAATTTCAAGATTGAGCATCACAATTCATCTCCCTATCGGCCCATGATGAATGGCGCTGTTGAAGTGGCCAATAAGAACATCAAAAAGATAGTTCAGAAGATGGTTGTGACATACAAAGACTGGCATGAGATATTGCCCTTCGCTTTGCACGGTTATCGTACGACGGTACGTACATCAACCGGGGCAACACCTTTCTCATTGGTGTATGGTATGGAGGTTGTCCTACCATTAGAAGTTGAGATCCCTTCCTTGAGAGTATTGCTCGACGTCCAACTAGATGAGGCAGAGTGGGTAAGGAATAGATTGAATCAACTCAGTTTTATGGATGAGAAGAGACTTGCGTCCATGGCATATGGTCAGTTATACCAGAGTCGGATGAAGAAAGCTTTCAACAAGAAGGTGCGCCCTCGAAGCTTTCAGACGGGAGATCTCATGCTAAAGAAGATTCTCCCACCACAGTCAGATCACAGGGGCAAATGGACTCCTAACTATGAAGGTCCATATATCGTTCGCAAGGTCTTCTCTAGAGGAGCCTTACTGTTGTCCACCATGGATGGCGAATATTTTTCATCCCCTGTGAACTCGGACGCAGTTAAAAAATACTTTGCTTAAAAGAGACCCGCTGGACAGAAAAAAGAGAGTCCAGGAAAAAATGGGGCATCCCGGCGAACCAAGAAAGTAGAAAAATGTTCGGGCAAAAGTTAGGGATAAAATTGAAAAGATGTACACCCGCGGAGTCGAAAACCTGAGAAGGCGACTTCGAAAAAAAAAGGGTATCCCGGTGAATTGAAAACCCGCAAAGGGCGATTCAGGCAAAAGTTAGGGATTGAAAAGCAAATGATTGCGGTCCGAGTTTGATACTGCATTGTTTAGTGGTTTGGGAGTACCTGAGGGTCGATTATCCAAAACAATCTCTTTCGAGGACGGAGCATCGGGAAAGTGTCAGAGTCAGGCGAGTCATAGAAGGATCAGCTCATGGTATTCGTCTGTATCGTGTTGCCGACATGTATACAATCATCTCTTTTGTATTTTTGTACATATTTGCATTCGCTTGTGCGTAACTTCCTATTTTCAGGAGTTGCATCCGATGTACAAACTTTGCCTATTTACAGGCTGTTATCAATAAAACATACTGTTCAGTACTGGATGTTTAGTTCTTGTTTTAACTTTTACTGTTTTGTTTGTGAAAAATGCCGATGTTTTTGATAAACTTACATGTGCATAAGCTTGCAGGCCTCGGCCAATGATTGTTAAAACTTTGAATTAACTGAATAGTTGTCACGGATACTAACCAGGATAGTTCCTTTTATGTAGAATGTCTTGTGTTCGTTCGTGTTTTGCAGGGTTGTCGCCTTCGCAGCAGATATCCAAGGGATCATGTTCCCCAGCCAGAGTAGGATTCATGTGTAACCTTTTCCTCCCTAGCAGACGGAATTTGCTTTTCATTCCCGGCAGATGGAAGTCGAAGTTTTATCCCCAGAAGAGTTGGGATTGCAACGGAGAAGGATCAAATTATCCTTAATAATTCAAGATGGACTTATTCGGTAGGATAAAGCCATCCCCAGTGAGGCGAGATTGATATCCCCAGCGGAGTGTGCATTCCCGGTGGTTGGTTATGAGCGCATTTACTCCCTAGAGAGAGTCCTCGCAGAGTACAATCAGAGTACATGAATCGATTCCCAGCTGAGTATCCCCAACAGGGTTAATCCCTGCAGAGCATGATCAGGTGATCAGTGGTTTGAAAGGAGTATCCCCGCGCAGGACCGTTCTTTCTGTTCTCCAGCAGGTTGTTTTTCCTCAGATAGGATGATCATCCTCATTAGAGTTCGTAACTCAGAACTTGTGAGCCATTCCCCAGCAGGATGGTTATCCCCTGCAGAGTTGGTTTCACCTTTCCAACATTTAATTTGCTGGAATATGTCTGTGATACCTGATTATCCCCTGCGGAGTTGGTTTCACCTTTCCAGCATTTATTTTGCTGGAATAGTTCTGTGATACCTGGTTATCCCCAGCGGATTCGGTTTGCCTTCAGCATTTATTTTGCTGGAGCACCCCTTTGCATTTGCATATATCATCATATTTGCATCTACTCAAATGCGTAGCATTTCCATGCCGTATGGAGCATTACGCCATTGTCAAACACATGCATTTTGAAACATAAGCCAGGTTGATTACCTCTTTGTTTTCAGGTGTTTTTCTTGTAGATAATTGAGATTCTTGTTCAGGAAGGTGTCCGGATGTTCAAATTTGTGGCGCGAGGTATGCGATGATAGTGTTCGCCATGTCATGTGCTCCCCTATCAGAGTTGCTTGGTTAAGTTTCTCTTCTCTCCCAGCGGAGTTCTTCTCAGATTGCTGATGCGTCAGCATTAAAAGATTTCGTGGTTTAAACTTTCGGAGTTGTTACTCGTGACTTCCCCAGTAGAGTTTTTCCCCCATCAGAGTTGCTTGATTAAGTTTCTCGTCTTCCCCAGCAAAGTACTCTTTAGACTTTCGTACATCAGTTTTGAAAATCTTGAAGTTGTCACCTGTTGTCGAAATAGGTGTTTGACGGCTGTCGTCAGAATTTCCCCGCAGGGTTTCTGGTTCAAGTCTTCGGGTTTGCACTTTCATTTAGTGTTTTCCCCACTTCTTAGGAATTGGAAGGTTGATGTCATGGTTCAACAGTCGACGTGATGGTTCGACAACACTCACTTTTATTTAGCGTATGCTCGTTTTCTTATAAACGAAAGGTTGACGTAATGGTTCAACAGTCGACGTGATGGTTCGACAACACTCGCTTTTATTTAGCGTATGCTCGTTTCCTTATGAGCGAAAGGTTGACGTGATGGTTCAACAGTCGACGTGATGGTTCGACAACACTCGCTTTTATTTAGCGTATGCTCGTTTCCTTGTAAACGAAAGGTTGACGTGATGGTTCAACGACCGATGTGATGGTTCGACAGTACTCGCTTTTATTTAGCGTATGCTTGTTTCCTTGTGAACGAAAGGTTGACATGATGGTTCAACAGTCGATGTGATGGTTCGACAGTTCGCGCTTTGGTCGACGTGATGGTTCGATAGTACTCGCTTTTATTTAGCGTATGCTCGTTTCCTTGTGAATGAAAGGTTGACGTGATGGTTCAATAGCCGACGTGATGGTTCGACAGTACTCGCTTTTATTTAGCGTATGCTCGTTTCCTTGTAAACGAAAGGTTTACGTGATGGCTCAACAGTCAACGTGATGGTTCGACAACACTCGCTTTTATTTAGCGTATGCTCGTTTCCTCGGAAATGGAAGGTTGACGTAATGGTTCAACAGTCGACGTGATGGTTCGACGACACTCGCTTTTATTTAGCGTATGCTCGTTTCCTTGTAAGCGAAAGGTTGACGTGATGGTTCGACAGTACTCGCTTTTATTTAGCGTATGCTCGTTTCCTTGTGAACGAAAGGTTGACGTGATGGTTCAACGGTCGACGTGATGGTTCGATAGTTCGCGCTTCGGTCGACGTGATGGTTCGACGGTTCGTGCTTTGAGTAGTGTTTTTCCCACTTCTTCGGAAAAAGAAGGTCGAGGACGATATTTAGATACGGTCTTTTGACGATGCCCGCTTATTGTGACATATTTCGAGAGGATTGATGGTGTCAATCCAGTTTGTTGATTCAGTGCCTGAGGCATCACGCAGGTGGTTGATGATGAAATCAAATCATGTTTTTATCAGATGATTGATCAATTGTCGCCGTGACAATCATATTCAGTTTTTGGATATTGCTTTCCAAGCAGTTTTGCAGTTTATTTCTTCGGTTAGCAAATTTCCGGGTTCTCTGGTATTCAACCGTCTTCTACCGCGATTGCCTGAAAGCCGTTCGCTTTTCATCCAGTCGGGTCCAAGCCGTTTGAATAGGGGCAATTGTTGCACCCTAAAATTTTCCCCAATCTTTATTCTCACTTGGTTTATGTTTCATTGCATTAGCATAACATAGTTCTAGCATTTTCATAGCATAGCATACTTCATTTAACAGGGGATCAAGGGTGATATATGTCAAGAGAAGCCTAACCAGAGGTATTATTCAAGCTTAAGAAGTTATCAGGGTCACCAGACAGAGGGTTGAGTTCTTGAAAAGTTTGAGTGCTTGTATGGGGCTCATCTCCTCACTTGGAGCTAGTTAAAGATCAGCAGTGGATTTTAAGTCCTTGTTCAAGAAGAGAATGTGTGGGTAGAGCTCATTTAAGTGCCTTTAAGGTCATGTTGGAGTTCAATCAAGTCATTTTATCAAATGGAAGAGTCACAGTTGAAGTGGGTGTCACTAGGGTTTCATCTGGTTAATCCTAGGCCAAAATGAGCAATTAAAGAAGATCAAAGCCTACTTCTAGGTCATTGAAATCATGAAATGATATTTTGAGGCATAGGAGAGGTTGTTTTAAGATCAACTTGAGAAGAATCAAGAGTGGTTGGGGTTGCTAAGTCAGGGTCCTAGGGTAAAATCCCTTGTTTAGTGCCAAACCTCCAAGCCATGTAAGTCAAGATATAAGTCTAATATGACTTTGGCCTACACATGAATGTTGTAGAGGATGCTCTTAGATTTAATTTGAGTACTAGAAGTCCTCCATTGGATTTATAGAACTCAAGTTATGAGCCAGACAAGTTACAGGTCCTTAGATGCCTCTGGAATTTGTCTGTGAAAATCATCTGACTTCCAAGCTAATTTTGACCTAGATGCAAGTTTCATATCCATTTTTGGACAACATGAAATTTGTTCCTCATGATCTTAGATTTCCAAATTGTATTAGAAATATTCCATCTAATTTGTAGAACTCAAGTTATGAGGTTTACAAGTTAGGGGTATTTTGGGAAAGTGAGATTATAGGCCATTTTCAATCATAGGTCAAAATCTTCAACTTGCGCTTGTCAAATGGATTTTTGTTCAACATGGAACTTGCTCAAAATGTGGTTTTTAGGTTAACCAAGAGCTCATGGTGAATTGATTTGGCTCATATCAAATATTCGTGTGAAGTGGTTTGAATAAAGAAGAAATTCAAAGGCATTTTTGGTGGGAAATTGAAATAAATGATTATGGGTCCAAAACAAGTCAAATAACCACTCATTTTAATCAGAAATCATGTTTTAGAGACATTTGAAATTGTGTATTTTTCATTTGAAGCAAGATTCATGGCCTTTCATAAGATTTTTTCATTTATAAGTTACATCACACAAATCATTCACCAAGGCAAATTAAAGGCTCTTTGTGGTCTGATTTCACTCAAGGATAGTTCAGCAAGCTGACCAAAGCTTCCCAAGCAAGTTATTTAAGGAGAATTGGACATCACCATTGAAACTTTTTGGAGGAAAATTTGGAAATGGATTTTTGATTTTGGGCTTGGGCCTTACCTCTAGAAGGTTCTAAACAATTCTATAAAGGTCTAGGAACTCATCAGAAACAAGGTTGGTGATTCATTGGGGCTGAGATCAAAGATTGTCATTGAAGCTTGAAGAAGAAAAGTGAAAGATTGAATTTCTGATTGAAGCCATTTCAAGCGCAATTGAAGCTTCAATCTTCTTCTAACATCATCACTGATTGGATCTGGAACGTTTTGGAGCAAGAATCAAGCCAGAAACGCCTCAAATCGAAGCTTGAAACCAGGTTTTTTCTTCTTGAAATTGCACCCAATTATTGCGTTTGCAATGCATTAGAATCATGTGGTTAGGTTTCCCTTAGGTCATAGATGATTTCTGGACAATTAATTTGATGATTAGTGACAATTTAGGATTAGATCCATTTTTTGTTAGGATGTGGAATTTTTGATTCTTGGAGTTTTAGACCGTTTAGTTAGCATATTTGGATTCCTCGTAAAATTTCGTGCAAGTTTCATTCAAGATTTATCGTGTTTGGTGGAGTGTGGAGAGAGTTATGGCTACGCGAGGGTGGCCGGAGAAGCTACCGGCGATGGCTGGGGGGCTGCGTGCGTGTTTGCAGGTTTGCAGAAATTCAAAAGGAGGAAGACGTAATCTCCTTCGTCCATTCGTGAGGAAGATTTGACTCAGCCAGCCAATCTAACGCTCATCAAGCGAGCCACGTACCCATTCCCCACACGACGCTGTTTTGATAAGTGAATAGAACCAAGCCAATTCAGAGTGCTATGTGAACCTTGAGTGCGCGGGTTCGAATCCCCTTGTGGATTGGTTTTGATTAATTTTGAGAACTAAGCTGAACTGAGGTGATTTAATTGGTTTTGGGCTTTGGTTTTAATGCTATGCACGCCTCCCATTGCTAGGCCCAGTATGAATTTCCCTTGAAATACTTGCCTTTTACACCTCCCTGAGCATGTTTTTGTGAGATTTGCTGAATTTCTCTCCCAGCTGGGCCTAGCGCCCAGGTGCTATTCCCACACCCCTTTTTGGGCCCAGGCGCCTGGAGCCTTGAGTTTCTTACTAGATGCACCCCTTCCATGTTCTTGTGTTTAATTTCTTTTCTTTATTTTTTTAGTTTAATTGCTTGTTAGAAATTAATTCACAAAAAATAGTAAAAGTTGGAAATAAATTCTAAAAAAAATTGTGGTTATAGATTTAGGTGTTCATGATTTTACCATGCTTTGCATTTTAATTTTCCATGCATTTTCCATTTTATTTCATATTTTCTTTTTAATGTATTTGTAATAATGAAATAATGGTATGTTGAATTTGTGCATTTTCTTTCTCTCTCACATTTTGGAGTTTGATCTTGGAATTTTGTGTGCTGGCTGTATATATGATAATGTTGCTATATGATTTTTTTTGGATTTTTTAGATGATTTTAAATAGGATTTTAGGGTAGTTGTTTAGGAATGTTCTTTAGTGATTCCTTTAGTGCACCCTTGAAGCTTTGGATTTAATTTAGGCATTTTGGTTTAGATTTAACTTCTGATTTTTCTACCATAGAATGTTAACACATATAGGATGATGTGGTATTTTCTTTAGATTTTTTAGGATTGATTTTCCCTTAGTTTCCTATTTTACAAAATGACCTTAGAATAGATGATCATTAGGAGATAACATTTGGTGTTCTTTAGAGGCTCAAGTAGGTGATGATTTTTCCTTAGGATTAGTTCCCTTTCAAATACTCTTTGCTTAATTAGGATCCTTCATTGTGGGTATAATTCCTCCTGTGGAGGAATTCTCTGCCTTTCACATTGAAGTTGAGCCTAAGCAAGCTCTCTATAGGAAATGGATTTGGTTGAGTGTCTGTGGCAGGTTCCTGTGGAACTTACCTTGCTTCCCATCTCCATTCTCCTAAAATCCTCTCATTCTTTCCTCTTTAGAAACCTTCTTGAGGTAGCACAGTCCCTCCTGTGGGGGGAATATGGCACACCTCTTGAAGGAGCCAAACCCTTAGGTTTCCCCAAAGATCTTTTGTTGGTTGAGTGCCTGGGATAAGCTCCTGTAGACCTTACCCTAGCCTCCCAACACCCAATTTCTTTCCTTAGGATAGAAGTTTGATGGGTTTCTTGTTGGATTCCTTTCCTTCTCTTGAAGATGGTGGACTTGAAGAACGGTTACAGACTTTGGATTGGATTGCTTCCAGAAGATTGCTCTGTTGTGGAGATTGCTGGCTTGTTTTCCCTGTCTGTTTAACTGTATTGATGTGTATTGATGTGACTTGATTGGTGTGTTGCATTTATATTAGGTCATGTAGTTGAATAGGCCTAAGAGCATCCTAAGGGTTGAGTTTCTCCCCTTGCTTGTATTGCATTAGAGGTTGATTTTCTCCCTCTGCTTGTATTTTTACTGTATGGCTTTGCTTACTGGTATTCGGTAGAGCTCAGCTCCCATGCCTGTGTGATTTGTGGTCTGTTTGATTGCATTTACTTTCTATTATTTTTGCAGTTATTCATATCTGGCTTGAGGTTGATATGAGATTTTGGAGGCTTATGCCCCACACACATTTCCTCCCGCACTTGCATTGCATGCATCTTTACAGTAATTTCTGTACAGTTATTCTTTTACTGTTTGATTTCCATTGCCATGTTCCCCTAGGAACTCTGACTTATCTTCTTCAAGAGAAGTTACGACAGACATTAGGATTCTAACCATGCATGATAACATTAGTTAGTTTCCCTCTAACCTCAACCGTAGGACGAATATTGCATGATAACTGTAGGATCGAGTCAGTTTCCCTGTAGAGAGTCTGTTTCTCTTCTTATCTCAAACAACAGTAAAAAACATAATAAAGGCAAGTTAGTACAAGCGCGTTACGAGCCTTAAGCTACTTAGGAAATGATGATTGAGCGGTCTCCTCTCAATCGTCTAGAGTTTTAGTATATGTCCTTTGGACGATATGCGACGCATTCGCTCCTAAGTCATAGTCTCTAGTGTTGTACAAACTACAGACAACTAAAAAACACTTCTTTCCGTAAAAAACAGAAAACAAACACTCAAATCCTTTTTGTCCTCTTGGACCCTTAATCAGGAAAACTCTTTGCGTAAAGAGAGTTCTGTTAACTTTCAGTTCTACTGCAAACGGTAATACCTAAGTCTCCAAGGATCGAGCTGCAAACACCAACTGTTGAAACTATCTATTAACTTTACTTGGATAAAAAAAATAGCTGAACAAACATGTGTTCTTCGTAGCCCGAACTACGTTTGCTCTGATCTTTCATGCCGTATGAAAGTACGTAGGGACAAGATGTGATATCTTAGCGAGCAACCTTCCCCCATTACCCATAGTTAGGCGAACTACGTTGACTCTGATTTCTCGTTCCAGACGGGAATACATAGGCATAAAGTGTGATACTTTGCCGAGTCATTTTCTTTTCTTTTTAGACCAGACCTCTTAGTGTAGATAGATTTAACAAACCCGTCAGATAAACACAACAAGTGTGGATCCTATCGAGTACGATGGACGTGAGGGGTGCTAATACCTTCCCCTTGCGTAACCGACTCCCGAATCCAGACAATGGTTGTGATGACCTTGTCTTATACCTTTTCGTCAGGTTTTTCTGATCGTTTCCTTTCGCGTTCTGAGGGATAAATAACGAAAGATGGCAACTCTTCTGTTTTGCCGGCACCCAATTTTCGCAGTAGCGACAAAGGCCCAAAGGACTGACTGCTTTATAAATATCAGAAGGAGCAATCCTAGAAATCAAGCTCTTGACAAAAGATCAGAGAGTGCAAATTACAGAGTCCTTGTGAGTGAAGAAGGTTGTTCTTCTCGTGAGTATTGTGAGTGAAGAAAGCGTGTTATTCACATGTGAATTGAGTCTTAGGAATACTTGTTTACCAAGCAACTGTCTGCTGCATTGGTTAGGTAGATTCTAAGTTGTGTCTCACTCAAAGCTTTTAAGCAAGAGTGCGTGTGTCTCTTGATAAAAGCTTTGAAGCAATATCAAGGTGTGTATGAAGTGTTTCTTCATCTTTCCTCTATAACTGTAATTGGATATCATTGTGGTATGATTGAGGGGGAGTGAGTGGGAATACTCAGGTCTAGAGCGTCTCTAGGTTGAAGTGTCATTGGGTAGGTTTTAAGTGAGGAGTGCAAACTAAGTTGTTTGACTCTGAATTAATTCTACTGATAGTGAATTTCCTCCCTGGCTTGGTAGCCCCCAGATGTAGGTGTTGTTGACACTGAACTGGGTGAATAATTGTTGTGTTATTTACTGCTTTTACTTACAGTTTAATTAGTTAGTACAGTAGTCAATGTCACAGTGGATGTTATAACTTTGGTAATAACATCCATCGTGTGCTTGCCAGAATTTCAGCTAGAGACATCAAGTACGCTTGGAGTTTGACCTGAGGTATATTAGCATAGTCCGGATTACGTCTTAGGACCGACATGATACAATTTTTTAAATATGAGTGCTGAATTAAAAACCCTTGTCTGGGTGCAAATTTTATGTCGTATTCCAACAATTCTACTGACCAGGCGACCATTCTTCCCTCCAAGTCCAATTTCTTCAAGACCTACTTGATAGAGTAATTAGTTTTGACTATGATAGGGTGTCCTTGGAAGTAGTGCCTCATCTTTATTTCTGTAACTACCACCGCCAACGCGAGATGCTCGATCTTTTGGTAGCGCAATTCTACCCCTTTTAGTACCTTAACGAAATACACTGGCTTTTCTCAACTTTCGGTTTCATGTATTAGTACCGAGCTCATTACTTTATCTGACATGACCAAATACATAATGAGTGGTTGATTCTCTTTTAGTCGTACTAAAATAGGGGATGCATACAGAAAGCGCTTTACTTCTTTAAAAGCCTTTTCACATTCCTCCGTCCACTAAAATTTTGCTAACTTCTTCACCGTGACGAAGAAATGAATCGATTTGTCCCCTGCACAGGATAAAAAACGTGATAGGGCGGTCAAACGGCCTGTTAACTATTGTACTTCCTTCACCGTTGATAGGCTCCTCATATTGATGATTGCCTGACACTTATCTGGGTTGGCCTCAATTCCTCGATTCGTTAGCAAAAATCCAAGGAACTTCCCAGCTTATACTCTAATGTGCATTCGTTTGGATTCAATCTCATATTATAACCATAATTTGAGGAGAATGTCTCTCTCGAATCTTCAATGTGTTTTCTATTTTCCGAAGTCTTCACCAACATGTTGTCTATATATACCTCAAGATTTCGCCCTTCCGTGAGGCAAACAACGCATCTATCAATCTTTGATAAGTAGCCCATGTATTTTTTAAGCCGAAAGGCATAACTTCATAGTAATAATCGTTCCTGTTCATCTTGAATGTCGTCTTGGATGCATCCACCGGGTTCACGTGTATCTGATTGTACCCAGAATACGCATCCAAAAAAATCGAGAAGCTGAAAGCTCTATCTATAAGTCGATCTATACGAGGGAGTGGGTAGGGATCTTTTATACATGCTTTGTTTAGGTAAGTGAAATCCATGCAAATTCGCCACTTCCTAGATTTCTTTTTCACCATGTCTATGTTGGCTAACCATGTCGGGTACCTGATTTCTTTGATGAACCCAATCTTCAAGAACTTTCTAACTTCTTCTTCAACATCCTTCCTCTTTTCTTTGCCATCCTTCCTTTTCCTCTGCGCTACCGGTTTGATGGTGGAGTTTAACACCTAATGGTGACATACTATATTAGGGTCAATCTAGGGCATATTCGTTGGTTTCTAAGAAAATAAGTATACATTCTCTCTCAATACTTTGATGATTTCGGCTTCTTCCTTGAGAGATAATATCGACTCGATCTGGGTTATTTGTGATGGTTGGGTTCCGATTTATACAGATTTCACCTCCTCCAGGTGTAAGACTTACTTCTACTGGGTCCTCCTTCGAATCTATGTCCACCATGTTCACCTTTGCTCGGCTATCTTTTGTCGGTCCATCGACATGATTTATTTTCTTGGATCTCAAGCTATCTTCATACATTTTCTTGCCACTTCTTGATCACCTTTTATTACCCTTTCTTGACCGTTCTCCAATGGATATTTTAAAGTGAGGTACATGGTGGACAAAGTTGTTTCCTGGGCATTTAAGAAGGGTTTACCGACAATGACGTTGTAGGGAGACGCAACATCGATAATCAAATACTTGACATGGATGCTTTTGGCATCTTTACCCTCACCAAAAGTGGTCATTGATGGCCAGTATCCTTGCACTTGTATCTGTTCTCCCAAGAATCCGAACAATGTCTCTGTGAAGGATAATAACTTGGAGACATTAAGGTTCATTCCTTTTAATGCTTTCTAGTCTAAGATATCTGCTAAACTTCATGGGTTGACTAGTACTCGCCTCACGTTCCAGTTTTGTATTTACTCTGATCACCATTGGATGATCCTCGTGAGCTGATATTCCTTCTGCATCCTTTTTAGAGAAGGTGGTTGCAGCTTGATTTACTCCTCCTTCTAAAGACGAATTTTGCATGACATATTATCCGGGCATATCCTCTTCGAGCCGAACTGAATTCTCCACCTCCTGCGAATCCTCCTGCAATAATATTCATGGTGTGAGCCATATTATCCTCCTAGGTTATTTCTATACTTTCATCTATCCTTTGAATAGAATCTTCCGTATTGACGGTTGCTATATAGTTTTGTGACTCTAGTTTATTACTGAGAAATATTAATGGTAAGGGGTTTTCATAGGTTTGATTACCCCAGACAGAATCTGCCGGAGCTTGGGAATCCCCATGCTTCCTTACTACAAGTAACAAAGATATATTTTATAACGGGAATGAGTTACTTTGATTGGGAAATGAATCAGCCATATTGCAACTGGATTGCTGATGATATCGGAAAATTTTGTATGGCCTAGACAAGTTTTACCAAGGCCCCACGTTAGGCGCCAAATGTTCTTGCTAAAAGCGCTAAAAGGTTGATGTTTTGCTAAAACACTAAAAGGTTGACTTCTTCGCTATTTGCTTGAAGAGAACCTTAGATGAATGGTTTCAAGTGTCTGTTCTTTGTATGGTTACTGTCTCTCCGATGAGTTTTCCCATACTTCTCATTTATAGGTCTCCTTTTGTTGATACATCATTTAAAACGTCTTCCGCTTCCATAATTGTCTTATAACACCCGCCTCTTCGATAATTGTAAATTTCCAACCATAATGTGTTCCTTCTTAATCGGCCCCTGCGTTCTTTGGAGAGTCATTCGGGCTCTATTACTACCTCGTCCTATATGAATGAGATCTTGCTCAGTTCATGCAAGATCATTTCATCCTTGTTTTATCCGGTTATCCTTCGCCAAAATTTGACTCAGAAGTAGGCAGGGGATTTACCGGGCTCACGTCTCAGCTAGTCAACATGATTTCCAAGATGTACACCATCTACCATACTTATTCCTGGTTATCCCTCCACACCCAGCTTTACACCAAGACTGGGCACTAACAACACAGAACTTGCTACTTGTAACACTCTTATATACCATAAAATAATAATCAGATATTTTAATTAGAAAATGTAACCACAAGAGTGTCACACACATCAAAACACACAATATGCTCCGTAAAACGGGTTACCACATAAATAAATTCAATGTACATATTTATACCTAAGATGTTACACGACATCTAACACATCTGATTTGTACTTGGGATGTAATACAATATCCAACGCATCTGATTTGGGTCAGGTACTCATATAATAAGACATTTAGTACCTGTCCTCGCATGCTCATCCAAGAATTTACGGTATCATCGCTGCAGAATCACTAATAAACATACAACAATAATATTGTAACTCAAGACATTAAGTCTCATGAATTTCAACTTGATAGCATAATCAAAAGGGTGTGACAATCAACTCAAAACAACTTAAGAGTCTCCATAACACACAAGGTTTGTAAATTCGACAACAATAATACAAAAATCAAATCAAGCGTTTATCCCAACTCAATGATATATGATCAGAGTAAGGAACTACTAAATAAAAGCGATAAACTACATAATTAACTTCAAGGTTATCTTCCACTTACTTCAGCAATGCTACTTCTGAGTATCTGCACGATTTCCAGTAAAGGCAACATTCAAACAGAAAGGGTGAAGATACGATTCAATAATAACGGTAAAAGACAACCGGAAGTAGATTAATCTAACAACATCACACACCAAATACAACAACATAGGCATAACAAGTATTCTCATCCACACACCATAACATCAAAATAATCATCAAATGCAACACAAATGCAAATGTACTCGACACCTGACTTAACATGCACGTGGTACCAAATTATGAACACTTAGGTCCATTTCACTCCATGATCCCCACCATAGGATTGATTCCCTCTTAGAACCGGAGTACACCAAAATCGCTACCATCACCATATACAATGCTTAACTAATTCCTCAATAGAATTAGCTACTCGCACTTGATTCCCACCATAGGATCAAGACTCACCAAAACTGGACCGAAGTTCGTACACCATGATGCATGAATTTACAATAACATGCAATATCACCAAAATGATCATCAAGTTAATCACCAAAATAATCACCAAAATAATCTCCAAAATAATTACTAAAATCATCATTCAAGAGTATAATCAAAATTATCATCTAAAAATTATAACTCGAGAGAGTTTTCAAGAAACTCTATACAACTCTACATCAATTCTTAAAACTCTGAAACAACTCTAAAGTATTCAAAAATGCTCTACTGACAACTCTTACTCATAAAGATAACTCTTATGGATTCAATCAACAACTCTAACAATTCTATAAAAAACTCTAACAAAATTGAAAATAATTAATTTAATCAATTAACTTGAATATTTATCTCTAACTCTTAACTCTTAAAAAAAACATTATACTTATATTATTATTATTATTATTATTATTATTATTATTATTATTATTATTATTATTATTATTATTATTATTATTATTATTATTATTATTATTATTATTATAATGGAACACGTTATGTATATATACCATTAACATAAGCAACTAAGTTTTATTAACAATGCTATATATTCACACCGCAGTGACACCGCATTACACCGTAGCTTTAAGTTTTTCTTCGCATTGGTACACTTTCCAATCAACATAAAAATAATATAAAAAAAACAAGTATACATGGTATTACCAAGGATATAAGGTTTAAATGTCAAACTTTGTAAACATATCATACGTTTTATGGCACGACGATGTTAAGGAACGAGAGCTACTTACCAATATCCATATTAAAACAATTTCTACGGTGCATAAAATTCATATAATTGAATTATTTGTTGTTGTATATATTCATAGGATCATTTGTATATGTATTTATATAATATCAGTTCAGAATTATACATCAAATCACACAAATTCAATATCAATAAAATTAGTCAAACATCAACTTTTCATAAAAAATAAAATTCATCAAAATCATCATCTCTATTCGAGGTTAAGAAAACCTCTATACTCTTTCATGATTTAGCACGCATAGATGAATAGTTTCTCCCCTTGTACCTTAATTTTTCAGCAAAATAACAACAATTTTTAAAAAATTTTTCTCTCAAATCCTAACTCTTTCTCTTTGCCTCTTTTACTCCAACTCTAAAAAAATATGTATCGAATCTCTTGCGTTCTCCAAATCCTATTTTATTCCAAAACTATTTCCTTTTAATTAGCCACTTACCTTTTTATCCTACATATTTTCTTTAATTCTAACTTTACCCTCAATTTCTCTACATATTTTATTTTCTTATTATTTTATTAATAAATCTAATATTCCTTATTTTTCTATCACCCATATTATTTTTAATCATTCACCTCATAATTCTATTTATTTTAATTAATTGTAATAAAAATACTATCTATTCTAATAATTAATTAAAATTTCTATTAATTTTTTTAAAAAAAGCATGTCAAACTCTTACTCTCTCTATACCTCTACTTCAAGTACAGTTACCCCCACCTTCACACAACAATTAATTTAAAACACCAATTAATCAAATACAATCTAAATAATTTAAATTAATTAATTAATTGAATTCGAGGTGTTACAACTCTCCCCCACTTGAGAAATTTTCGTCCTCGAAAATTACCTGATGAAAATAGAGTCGGAGTCAGCTCTTCACGCTCCCAAGTCATGCTTCCCCCAGTTGGTACTCCCCAAACTACCTTTACCAAGGTAATCTCTTTACCCTACAACTGCTTCACCTATCGATCATCTATCCGTATGGGTGATGTCTCAACTGTCAAGTTATCTCTCACCTGCACATCATCCACTTGGATCACATGAGACGGATCCAAAATGTATCTCCTCAACTGAGACACATGAAACACATCATGAAGATTAGCAAGAAATTGCGACAAAGCAATCCGATAGGCCACCTCTCATATCCTTTATAAAATCTGGTACGGACCAACAAATATGGTGTGAGGTTTCGAGACTTCAAAGCTCAACCAACACCAGTTACCGACGTAACTCTCAAAAACACGTGATCACCCTCCTGGAACTCAAGTGCTTTCCTCCTCTTGTCATGGTAACTTTTCTGAAGAATGTGCGACGCTTTCATCTTTTCTTGGATCATCTTGATCTTTTTGATCGTCTGGTGAACAATCTCGGGTCCGAGCAGTACACTCTCGCCTGGCTCATACCAACACAAAGGAGTCATGCACCTCATACCATACAATTCCTCGTACGGTGTCATTCCAATACTAGAATGATAACTATTGTTGTCGGTAAACTCAATCAACGACAAGTAGTTATCCCAAGCACTTCCTTTTTCTAGCACACAAGCCCTCAACAAATCTTCCAACGACTGGATGATCCTCTCTATTTGACCGTCTGTCTGCGGATGGTAAGCAGAACTCAACCTCAGCTTAGTACCCAAAGTTATCTGCAAACTCTCCCAAAACCTTGATGTGAATCTCAAATCTCTATCAGGCACAATACTCAAAGGAATACCATGCAGTTTCACAATCTCATTAATATACAATTCGGCCAGCTTCTACAAAGAATAATTGTTCCTCATCGATATAAAATTAGTCGATTTGGTCAATCTATCAACAATCACCCAAATTGAATCACATACCTTCGAAGTCTTTGGCAGACCTATCACAAAATCCATGGAAATGCTATCCCATTTCCACTCTGTAATATTCAACGGTTGCATCAGACCTAATGGTTTTTGATGTTCAATCTTCAACTTTTGACAAGTCAAACAAGCATACACAAACTCAACTACTTCCTTCTTCATTCCTGGCCATCAAAACAAGTTCTTCAAGTCTTGATACATTTTTGTGGCACTGAGATAAATACTTAACCCACTTCTATGACCCTCTTCAAGAATGCTCTTCTCAATTTCTGGCACATCTAGAACACACACACTACCTCTAAACCTCATCACACCATTCCCATGAACCCGAAAATCACTCCCGTTACCTTGGTTGATTAACGTGAGACAATCCACCAAACCCAAATCAAACTTTCGACCTTCTCTAATTTCTTCGAGAATACCACTAGTCAGCTTTAGAATACCAAACTTCACACTGTTAGAAGTCTCTTTATACACTAGACTCATATCTCTAAATTGTTCAATTAGTTCTAACTCTCGAACCATAAGCATTGACATATGTAAGAACTTCCTGTTCAACGCATCAGCTATAACATTAGCCTTACACGGATGGTAACTCAATCCAAAATCATAATCCTTTAGAAATTCATCTCCTCTGCCTCATATTTAACTCTTTCTAATCAAACAGATACTTCAAGCTCTTGTGATCACTAAACACTTCGAACCTAGATCCAAAAAGATGATGCCTCCAAAAATATTTATAAAAAAACCACAACTGCCAACTCTAAGTCATGCATAGGATAATTCCTTTCATGAACCTTCAGTTGTCTGGAAGCATAAGCAACAACCTGACCATTTGCATCAGTACACCACCAAAACCCATCTTTGATGCGTCACAACCACAAAAGACTCAATCGGATTAGGCAAGATCAATACTGGAGCACTCATCAATTTCATCTTGAGTTCTACAAAATTCTTTTCACATGCAACATCCCACACATAAGCTTGATCCTTTCGAGTCAACTGCCTCAAAGGCAGTGCTAACTTCGAAAAACCTTCTATAAATCTATGATAATAACCAGCTAAGCCAAGAAAACTTCAAATCTCAATAGCAGACTTCAGAGTCTTCCACTGCAACACAACATCAACTTTCGATGGGTCAACATCAATTCCTCCACTAGAAATCACATGGCCGAGGAAACTCACTTCTTTTAACTAGAGTTCACACTTGGACAAATTGACATAAAGCTTCTTATCTCTTAACACCTGCAATACAACTTTTAGATGTTCCACATGTTCTTCCCCGAACTTAGAATATATCAAGATGTCGTCGATGAATACGACCACAAATTGATTCAGATAAGGATGGAAAATCCTATTCATATACTCCATGAGCACACTTGGCGCATTCGATACTCCAAACGACATTACTGTATACTCATAATGACCATACCTTATCCTGAATGCAATCTTCGGAATATCGTCTAGTTTCACACGAATCTGATGATAACCTGACCTCAAATCTATCTTGCTGAATACATAAGCACCCATCAATTGATCTATCAGATCGTCAATTCTTAGAAGAGGATACTAGTTTTTGATAGTAACTATATTCAATTGTCTATAGTCAACACACAACTTCATATTGTCGTTTTTTTTTTTTAACTAGCAACACTGGCGCACCCCAAGGAGAAACACTTAGTTGAACAAACTTCTTCTCAAGCAACTCTTCCAACTGTTTCTTCAATTCACCCAACTCTGAAGTTGACATCCTATACGGAGCCATCGACACAAGATTAGTAATAGGTACCACATCAATGGAAAACTCAATCTCACGCTCTGGTGGCAAGTCACTGATATCATATAGAAATACATCTGGGAAATTGCACACAACAAGAAAATCATCACTTGCAGCCTTATTGTCGACTTGCAATGATGCAAACATTACAAACATCTGAGCCTCATCTTCTAAAATCTCTTGTACTTGCTTAGCAGATAAAAACATCAGCTCTCCACAATCACCAAACTCTAGGAACCTCGCGGTTTTGCTGCAGCAGTTGATATGAACATAGTTGAACTCCAACCAGTTTATTCCAAGAATAATATTGATTTTATGCAAAGGTAGACATACTAATTCCTTCGCAAAATTTTTACCATAAATAGTTAAAAGACAAGTCACCAAAAGAATCACGAATTTTACATTGGAAACACAACTAGTTAGTTTTTAATCCTTGAGCTTGCAGCATCCACACATGGTAACGAATTCGCTCAAGAACAACAATATTCCAAATATGAACTAGAAATCGAGATCGTACCATCTGCAGTGCCATTCGAAATGCTACAGTCCTTAGCCTATTGTTCCTAATAGGGGGAGCTATCGTACGAATTTGTTACACATATTGCCCAAGCAAAATTTTCTCAAAGACCTTCTTCCAATTCCAATTCCCGTGCATATTAACCAAGTCAATTAGCATTGTATCCACGACATACAAGTTAGGATTGTTCGCAACATTGCACAACCTAAGCCCAGCTTGCATCCAACAATCATCCCAAGCTTTAATCTTTGTCTCATCTCTAATTTCCTACTGAACATACTTGTTGTTAGTAATTCATTTCTTAGCCAAGTTCTTCCACAGACTACAGTCATAAGCTTTAACTTCCATAGTTTTACCTTCATTACCTTTCTTGTTATAATTTTCCTTCAGAAGATTGCACCAAAAGGCCTCCTTGCCACTTTGCAGCTTCCAGCTCAGTTTGGAAAGACACACATCATTCTATTAACGAGGTTCTTTAAACCCAAACCCCCAAACCACTTAGTTTTACACAAATCCTTCCACCGAGTTGTATGCATCCTCTTTTACTCCCCACTATGCCCCCGAATAAAATTGTGTTAAAGACGCTAAATTTTTTTTAAGGCAGTCCTTTGGCACACTACTCATCAAAGAATAAGTAAGTAGAGCTTCAAAACAGATTTCGCAAGCGTAACTCTCCCAGAAAAGGACAATTGGTTATGCTTCCAATAGCTCAGCTTAGCATAAAGCTTGTTGATAAGAAACTGAAGGTTACTGATCCTAGGGCTCTTGCCAGATAGAGGAACTACCAAGTACAACCCAAGATCACCAACCTTTCTAAAACCATATCGAGTAGTAATTATTCTACGGATTCCTACCGGATTTAATGGCAACACAACTCTTGTCATCCACCGTATCCATTCCAATTCACACACATTTGCACTAAGGAAATAGCATTCACAATGATATCCTTCATATGAAACGAGATGCCAAGCTCTATAATAACACTCTCCACAAAACTCCAACTAGCCCAATCATACGCTTTAGCTAAATCAACCTTGATGGCGACGCAACACGAATTTCCTTTTAAATGGTGCATAGTGTGCATAATTTCTTGAACAACCACAATGTTATCTTGAATGTTCCTGTTAGGACATAAACCATTTTTATTTGGGAGATGATCGAGTCCATAAGCCCTTTCACCCTGTTAACCACAATCCTGCTCAGAATTTTATAAACCGCATTGCATAAAGCTATAGGACGAAACTGACTTATAAGTTCTGGATGGGGACTTTAGAAATGGGGAAAATCTCTGTATAGTTAACCTCAACAATTTGCACAGGATGCCTCAATAACTGCATGATACACTGACAGATGACATATCAAATAATATCCCAAGAATTTTGAAAGAAACCATCAGGACCCGGAGACTTCCAAGTTGCCATATCAAAAGTTTCTTGTTTAACTTCCTCCACACTAAGTTCAGCATCCAGTCTGATTTTGGAATTCTCCAAAAGGGCTGGAAACGAATGGGATATCATAAGGTTGTCACTAACATCGTTGACAGAGGTATACAGCTGCTGAAAATTTTCTCTAAAAGCTGTAGCAATTTCAATTGCATTAGTTAACCAAGTCGCATTAACATCCTTAATGGTGTGAACTTTCTTGCGGCGCCTCCGTGGAAGAGCTTCTATGTGGTAGAACCGTGTGTTTCTATCACCATCTGTGAGCCACCGGTCCTTAGCTCTCTGAAACTAGGATATTTCTTCCTGACAAAGGATTTTGTGGAGCTCCTTTTGCAAGCTAGCTTCTAGCTTACGAAGGCCAAAATGGCAAATACCATTATGAGCTTTGCGTTGAATACCTCTAATTCTGCGCATTATTATTATTTTCTCTTGCAATAAGCTCTAGACCGAGTGCAAATTCCACCTTTTAGCATGATCCCGGACCTCCTCCAAATTCTGCAACATGCCTAAGTCAGAGTTCCAAGCAGTCAACATCATGGATTTAAAAGAGCTTTCCAAAATCCAAGAACATTCAAGTTTAAAGTCTTTCGCCATAGGCGCGCGTTGGTCCTCATAAAGGTTAACAAGAATGGGGTGGTATTCAGAATAGTCTATTCTAGTTTTCACCCTAACAAAGGCATCAGAAAATTGCAACCACCAGTTATCATTACAAATAGCCGCGCCCAACCTCTTAAAAACAAGAATATCGCCATGACCAATAGCACCATGCCAAATGAATATATTGTTATAATAAAATTTGTTCTTGACATTTTTTTTTTTGAATTTTGATGATAACAAAATATTTAAAGAACAATGGTTTATTTGATGTGTATTACATGTGTGCAGATTTTTATACTTGTAAATATTATTATCAGAATCTGTTCTACATTAAGCACATTTTGAGAGTTGCTGCATTGTTAGTTTCTGGTGGCAGAATCTAAAGAACACTTACTAAGTAATGTCTGGCGAAGACTCTGAAGCCGAAGGCCTCAGTATCATAAGAAGCAACGTTATTGTCTCTAGACTTAGTGAATGCAAATTGACTTCTGGTACCATTTAAAGTTGGTGATAAAGCTAAAGTTGATCGTATTGCAAAAAGTAAGATGTATTATCAAATCAGTTTACCAGCTAGAGTCTACAAATTTCAAGGCTCAAGAAAGGCTGAGATACTTTATGGATATTTACTCTCGATGACTCTAATAGTACAAAATCTCTTAAAGATAAAAGATTAAACATGTTACACATTGGATTAAGTTCTTCTGGTGTATCTATCTTCAACAACTCTTGTACTATAGAGTAACAACAAAGATTCTTGATCAAGTTACCTCCTCAATGGCTAGTTTCTGAAAAGGCTATAAATATGGCAGAAGGTTCAAATTGAATCTTTAACAAAGATCAACCAGAAGAAGGAGTAACAAGATCAACAATTATTAACTCAATGTATATGCAGATTTTTCTGTTGTAGGTTGTAATTGTAAAAGCCTTAAGATTTCTTACACATTGTATATCTTAGAAATATTAAGAGCTTTAGGTCTTTGTTATGGTGATTTCCCGTGCCTCTGATACTTGTATCATATACACCTTGTTCTCTATTCTACTAAGCTTGCTCAGCAGTTTAGATAAAATTATTGTGTCATTAAAATACAAGCAAGGAAGTCTCGAGCCAAGATGCTTGATCCACGTAAATCTCTTGCTATGTGCTTGAGTTGTGAAAGTCTTAATCAAGTGTATTGATTGAGCAGAAGTCTTGTATCATTGATATACAAGCAAGAAGTCTCGACCCAAGATGCTTGAGCCACGTAGGTCTCTTGTTATGTGCTTGAGCGATGATAGTCTTAATCAAGTAGATTGATTGAGCAGTAAAGTCTTGAGCCACTGTGGCTTGAGTAGGATAGTGTCGTACCTCGAAAAATGAGAATGACCTCGCGAAGCGCAATCGCACGCCCACGAAATGGACTTGACAGAGCCGCCACCGATCTTTATTTATTCGCATAGAGAGAAAAGGAAAATATCGAATAAAACCTTTAAAAAGAAAAGACAAGGATATGATCATCGCAACCAATATCTGAGTTCAGGAGTCGATTACGCAAGGGGAAGGTATTAGCACCCCCTCACGTACGTTGTATTCAACGGGAATTGTTTAGTTAGGGTTGAATGAATGTTAGCTTAAGGTTTGTTTCTAATCTTCTGCTTATTGAGTGGAAAAGAGAGAAGATAAAATATTTTTAGATTTTTCATATTAAAGGGGAAGATGACCTAAAAGTTTTTATTATTAGGGTGCTCGTTAAGACTTCGCAATCTCGTGCCTACGTATTTTCATTCAAACGAGAATGAAAAATCAGAGTATCTGTAGTTCGGAACTACAGTGAAAAAAGAAAAAAGGTAGGAGGTAACTCGCCAAGGATTAGGGTCCTTGTAGCAACTACCTAGTAGTGTTAGACTACGAGGGCAAGTTCCTTGTAGCAACTAACATGAAGGATCCTCTAGAGTAGACCTGTTTGTAGATCTCGTTATAAAACAACTAGCATGTTGCATGACGCTGATTCATGGAGGATCCATGGCTCTAGGTCCCCCATTTAGAGCTAGTGTTATTTCGGTGGTTACGTAATATTGGACTTCAAGGACATCTCCTTGTTCCAACCAGTATAAATACCCCGATCAGAATAGACCTTTTTGTCACTCTCGTTATAAAATGGCTAGCCCGTTGCATGATGTTTATATAATTAAGGTGTATGACTCTGAAACCTTAGAAGCTATCTTGTGAGTGAGTTTAAGGATAATTGTCGTAAAACTATCTTTTAAGAAGCCTAGCTAGTAGGATGTTCCGAGTTACTCGTGTTATCCCAGATCCTAACCATACCTACATTAAATTTTTGTTCTGCACCCTGTGTTGCATATCATTTACATCCTTAGCATGATTCATTGCATACATTCATTTTGTCCAGCAACTCATCTCCAGTTGTCTCTATCTTCCAACGTTTTCTGTCAATCGTTAAGTTGATTCCTCGACACCGATACCGAATTAGAGCTAACTACAGACGCAGAATGTCAGACCAAAAGGTACACAATGCAGAGATCAGGATGGAAATTGACGATCTTAAGTCAAGCATGACTAAACTCACCGAGATGCTCCAAGTCCTGATTGCCAGAGGAGAGAAACCTCATATGACTGTCATCTAAGAAGTTTCAAGCACTGATCCTCCGCCTGTTCAAATGAGACCTTCAACTTGGCCAGAGTTTGGTTTACCTCATAACTACTCTCCACGCATCGCATCTACTACTATGATTGGTCAGACTGCCAGACCAAATTTTCAAGCTCTTGTTTTTTCCGAGCCCAGACCTGTGGTCCACATTGTGACCCAGACTGCCCAGGCTCCCTTATTTGACTACAATGTTGCAAGTGCTCAGGGTGAAGATTGTAAAGACTTTGTTGAACCTGAGGTTGTCCTTGAACAGTTTCAAACCATAGACAAGAGACTCCGAGCCGTTGAGGGTACTAATTTCTTTAATGTGGCTGCATACAACATGTGTTTAGTTTCTAACCTTATTATGCATGCTAAATTCAAAAATCCCAAGTTTGTGAAATATAAGGGTCACTCTTTGCCCAAGAGCTCATTTAGTCATGTACTTCCGAAGGATGGATGCTTATACCAACAATCAGAAGCTGCTCATCCATTGCTTTCAGGACAGTTTGAGTGGTGCTTCACTCAAATGGTATATGAACCTTGAACATAATAGTGTCCACTGCTTCTAAGATATTGCCAATGCTTTCATGAAGCAGTACAAGTATAACCTTGACATGGATCCTAACTGCCGTCAACTTCATAATATGTCTCAGAACGAGAAAAAGTCTTTCAAAGAATATGCTCAGCGATGGAGAGAGTTAGCTTCTCAAGTCGAACCCCCTCTAGCAGAAAAGGAGCTCACTGGAATGTTCATGAATACCCTGTCTCCATTCTATTGGGAGAAGATGATTGGCAGTGTTTCCTCCAATTTCAATGATTTGGTTACTATTGGCCAAAGACTCGAGGAAGGACTCAAGAATGGTAAAGTATCCAAAGCTGCTGAATCTTCCAACGGTGCAAAGAAGTCCTATGGGAATTTCTAGAAGAAAAGGGAAGATCAGACTAATGTTGTCATGATTGAAACATGAAGGCCTCGTCCCCGACCTCAGTATACTGGTCACCCTGTTGTTGTTGTTGTTGCTGCTTCATGACCAACTCAGGTTCCTCAACGTCTGGCTATTGGACAGAACCAGTACCATAATAGGAATCAATTTGATCATATTCCCATGATATACACTAAACTTTATCCTGGTCTGGTTCAACAAGGTTTGATTACCACGAGGACTCTGCATCCTCCTCCAAATCCTCTTTCAGCTGAACTCAAATCTAACCTCCATTGTGCATTCCATGAAGGCACCACATGCCATGACTTGGAAAAATTCTATACACTGAAATCCAGAGTGCCCGATCTGATTAAGGTCGAAATCCTTAGATTTCAAAATTCCAATCCTAATGTCAACAACAATCCCTTGCCAGCGCATCAGAAATGAAGCTTCAGTCGACTTCAGCTGACTATCTTCTTAAAAGCCAGTGTTTCAGACAGGACAACTCATCCTTGTGTTTAACTGGTCACTAGGACATGTTTCTCATTGTTTGCATTTTTCTTTTGTACTAGTTGTTTGCCTTCAAATTATGTTTGTACTTTCGTAATTAATGAAATGAGCATTGCAACTTTTGATTCAATTCATGTTGCCCATTATTTACATCTTTATGCTTTCTTTTCAAAAAAAAAATTTCTCTTGTCCATTTTCTTTTGATTATGCAAAGATTGGAGGGAGGATGACAAAAATATTATATCCATAACTGATATCGGTATGTTTTCAATCAAACTTTGTTGATGATGTAAGGCATTGTTTCAATTCCCAAACACTGAAGTAATAAGGAAGTTATTCCCTTGTCAACCCCTTCGAGTCTAGAAGTTGGACTTTCTTTCTTTACAAAAAACCCACAATCTTAACTTGGGGCAGGGTAGTTCTCAGTTAACTTGGTAGTGTGCTCATGCAAGACACCTTTCATATAAAGGTTGCAACCATAATTTTTCCTTGGCACACAGCAAACAAGTGTCGAAGATGTCTTTCAAGTCAAAACCAATGATGGTTCACCGTAATCATTAAGATAGTTAGTCGTTATCTTTACTCAAAGAATGATCTGAGTCCCTTTCAAAACAAAAGCTAAGAAAGATGGGAAGCTCATGACCTTGCCTTATACAAAAAGGTTTGTATGATAACCAAAAAGAGGAGACCTTTAAATCATCATCCTAAAAACCCTCAATGAAAAAAAACAACAAAATGTTATAGGGGGTAGTGACTGTCTTTTCAAAGGTCCTTTGACTTTTGAACCATAATCATCACTATCATCAGTACAATTCCCACGTCTTGGGAATTTGAGTGCATAGTTTGAGTTAACCGAGCGTAAGACTGAAGATCATCACGTAGATTGGGTGGGCACAAATAAACTTTGAACCTTTATCCTTTGTTTCTTAAACCATGAACCAAGCCTCATTACAATCCTAAAAAAACCTAACTGAAGCAAGGTTATTTTGAAAGTATAACACAACAAGGTTGCGTAAACTGACTCCAAAAGATCTTTGCAGATAATTGGTTTTTGGCATTACACCTTTGCTTTACTTTCCACGAGTGTATTGAACCGTCGTGTTCTGACCAATGACTCTTATACTTTACATCTTTCAAAAATGATTTTGATTTCAAAAGTTGTATGAACTTTGCATTTACCATGTTTGTATGAACACTTTTGTTTGCAAACTGGCTTCCTCTCAAGGAATTTTCAAACAGTTGAGAAACTTGGTCAGTGATCCTATCAGAGACAAGTCCTTATCAGAATTAGTTTACGCGGAAGATCTTTCAAGAATCATACTAAGGAAAGCTTTCCAAGTGCACAGTTAACCAGTCATTTCCAGAATCAGACAAGCTGAAGCAGTGACCAATTCATCTACAACAATCATCTAATCTGGGGCAATTTACTTGAAGAATCCCCAAGCAGCTCTTCATCCTTCCACAAAGGATCAACTGGATACAGTTTACCAGTGTGACAGAGATGTGTTCAACAACAACATCTTTAGTCCCCAAGCAGAATGTTAGTGATATCCGTGTTGAGGAATTAGTCTTCCAGTCTTGTCTTCTCCCTGAAAAAGTCGAGCCATGTCGTCGACGCCTGCATTTGCATTTGATCATATATCATCTGTATAATTCATATACATATGCATAACAAGAGTATTTCATCCTCATTTGCATTTCTCCTAAGGTCCTGTTGCCATCCACGTCTTACTTTATGGTCAAAGTCCAACTCACTTGGCATCTACCAAACAGATACTGTCGTGTTTATCTGACATTCTTCCAGATATGACATCTCTTATCCGATTTTATTTCCGGATATGTTTGTGATACCTTTTCATCCAATTCCATTCTTGGATATCATATGTGTCTGTCTCTCTGATGTTTTTTTCAGATTGAGTCTTTTATTCTGATATTTTTTAAGTACCTATCTAATGTTTTTCCAAATATTCCTTTTTGATTATGATGATTTTTCAGAATCTTTCTGAGGTTTTACCAATGTGTTTGTCTCTCTGATATTTTACTAGATTGAGTCTTTTGCTCTGATGTTTTTCCAGAATATATCTGATGTTTTTCCAGATATCCCTTTGATTCTGATGCTTTTCCAAAATCTTTCTGAGGTTTTACCGGATATGTTTATCTCTCTGGTGTTTTTCCAGATTGATTCTCTCTTGCTCCGATGGTCTTCCAGAACTTATCTGATGTTTATCTAGATATTTCCATTGTGATTATGATGCCTTTTCAGAATTTATTTTACTCCCCAGTAAGTTTCCAAATATATACCTTTACAATTCTGATGCTTTTCCGGAATGTTGTTGCTTTTACCGTTTGATGTTTCACCATATGTATCTTTTGTTTTGATGTTTTTCCAGAACTCATTTATGTCTATCTAACGTTCTTCTAGATACGACCTTGTTTATCTGATGTTCTTCCAAATATGATGTTGCTTATCTGAAGTTCTTCCATATATGTCTTCAAAATGTTTTCCCGTACATTTATTGCTTTTCTAATGTTTTAGATGTATCTTCAAAATCTTTGTTTTCATCTAATCTTCTTCTAGATGTCTTCAATTTATTTATGAATGTGGTTAACAGTTGTTAATTTTTTTCAAGTCTGTTTTCATTTTCCATCTAATGCTTTTTTGGATATGTTCCGGAGTTTATTCGATGTTTTTTTCGAATATCTCTGATGTATTCCGGAGTTTATTTGATGTATTTTCGAATATATCTGATGTTTTTTGGAGTTTATTCAACGCTCTTCTGAATATCTATGATGTTTTTCGGAGTCCATTCAATGCCTTTCTGGATGTCTCTGATGTTTGTTAAAAATTTTAGAGTTTATTCTATGCTTTTCTGAATGCCTCTGATGTCTGTTGGATTATCTCTCATGGATTTCTCAAAATTCTCCTCACCTCGTTCAATGATCTTCTGAATGTTGTGACTCTTTTTCATCCAGTTCCATTCTCGGATGATGACCGTTGATCCCCCAGTGAAGCTTATTCAATGCTATTCTGAATAACTCTGATGGTTTCCTGTTTATCTCAAATAACTATTTATGCTCCAAAGTTTATTCAACGTTCATCTGAATGACTTTGATGGTTGTTACTGTTCTTTTCCAGGATTTTGTTCAATGCATTCCTGACAAAACTTCTGATGATTGTGATCCTTTCCCCAATAAATTTGTTTCTGTTTTTTCTAGATGTTTCTGATTTTTGTTTTTCAGACTATGTTACTTTCAGCATCTGATACTTTACTGGATGTCTGTATCATCATTTAGGGTTTGTCCCTCTATTTTCAAGTATTGTTGGATACTCTTTGTCACCTTAACGGATTTCCATAATATCTTATTTTCCTCAGTTTGTCTTTCTGTTACTTATTCTTCTGTGGTATTCTTTTGTTTCCTGCTTGTAGTAGTTTGTCTTATGTGGTTTTGTTTCCCATAGAATTTTGAGTCTTGCATTCATATCATATCATAAATATTTTTGTGGTATCTTATGGTCAAAAATTGCACATGTTTGTATTTAAGCCTCTCCGATCTTATCGAGACAAAGATTTCAATCTCCATATCTCCGGATCGAAGAAACTTAAATAGGGGCATTTGTCATACCCTTATTTTTGACTCTAAAACCTCACGCCTTTTTGCATCATCTGCATAATTTATCACGCAATTCATCTTGCATAATACCCAATTTATTAGCTGAAATGAACTTGTTGGGTTTACAGCCGAATCGGTTAAATCAAAAGTCAACTGTGCGTAAAATCAGTGAACGAAAAATTTTAAAATCGAGTCTGCAAACGTTAGTCATGTTAATCTATGTTTCACGTAGTTTAACCTGTCGTGCTCATTTAAATTTTTCAACCACTTTTCGGTCGTATTTTTAGACAATTTAAACTATTTAGCCTGGTAAAATTTATTTTAAAATTTGAACAGACGCTGTATTTTTCCGAATCATATACTTTTTGCTGAATATTTTAGTGTATTCGTTTTATTTTTTCAAGCACTTCGATACCGATCCAATTATTCATTTTTACCGTCTTTATTTTTATTTTTAATTAACAATTATTTAAATTAACCATATTTTTATTTTTAAATTCATTTAAATAGTTTATTTTATTTTATTATATTTATTTCTTTTTTTATATATAAAATTTATTTTTATTTCCTTTTTAGACATACTTACTTTTAAAAACCCTATTTTTTAAATCATATATATATATATATATATATATATATATATATATATATATATATATATATATATATATATATATATATATATATATATATATATATATATATATATATATATATATATATATATATATATATATATATATATATATATATATATATATATATATATATATATATATATATATATATATATATATATATATATATATAAAACATTGGAGACAGAAAAAACTCAGCTAAGCAGCGCCGCCTCTAACTTGGTATACTCACACCAATTGAAATCACAAGAAAAAGTGTCCACTCACTATTCATCAGGCGAAAAGAATTTGTGTTGTTCATTTTAGTAAGTTCCAGTTTCAGTTTTGGAATTCTATTTGAATATTAAGTTTTAATTTTACTCCTTTTTTTTGCTTATTAATTTTTTTACTGTGATGCTTTAGTTGATTACATGTTTCCAACTTTTCTTTTAGTTATTTAGCTTTTTGTTAAAAATATCATTTAATGTTCCAACAATTGGTAGAATAGAAACCATAGAAGTGAAGCACACCCTATATATTTTGATTTGTGTGCTCTTTGAGAAGTTTTCACTCATAATGGGTGTTAACTAGTTCTTTTCATATTTTATGATACAATCTCCTAGTAATCTTTTTATGTGGGATGGGTTGATTTTTAATGTTTATATAATTTATATCATGAATCCACTATTAATCTTTAAATTACCATCTTGTTAGTTAATACATATACAAAAGCATTACCTATGCATGTGTATGTAACATACTTGTTGGTTATAATGGGTTCGACCGCCTAGAACGAGGGTGACTTTGTCAAGTATATATTTAGTTTGACCTCTAGCTGATAAATCTTTTGTTGGAATACATTTCATATAAACCATGCCTAAACATTGTCATTATTTGATGTGGTATCAATAAATCCTTGGTGGTATTATTGCTAATGTCCTCTAATTATTTTATATTGTTATATATCCCTCATTATTACTGTGGCGAGTTCGTGATCGTGTTACAATTTGCGCATTCCGTTTGTTTTTTTTCATTACTTTGTCATCGAAAAATTTCACTTTAACATTTTAAAATCCTTTTGATTAAAAATAAATTCCAATCCAAATCAAATCATTTTTTAACTAATGCGATAAACTCTCAATCAACATCAAATTTTCTTTTCTGTTTACTCGTAACTTTAAAGATCTCTTTTCTTAATAAATACGAAAGAAGAAGACTATTGAAATTTAGCATTCCAGCAGAAAACTCGAATGATCGGTCTCCAGTCTCGCACTTTGGAGTAGTCATTCATTCATTCTTTCGCTCCTCAAAACATCTAATATTAACTTGGATGAATAAAAGCCGTCAAGATCTAGCATCTTGGCACAACTCTTTGAACAATTGACTATCATCAGATGTTCGTTGTCCATCAAACAACTTTCAATATTAACTTAGATGAATAAGAGCCATTGAGATCTAACATCTTGACACAACTCTTTGAACAATTGATTATCATCAAGCGTTTGTTGTCCATCAAACTTTTTCTTAACCAATACGAAAGAAGAGGATTGTTGAAATCTAACATTCTAGTAGAACCCTCGAATGATCAGTCCCAAGCCTTGCACACTGGGGTAACTGTTCATTCTCCTCTTTCGTCTTAAAACACTTTATAATCTTAACGTGGACGAATAAGAGCCGTTAAGGTATATCATCTTATCATAACTCTTTGAGCAATTGATTATCATCAAGAGCTCGTTGTCCTATAAACAATTTTTATAGTAACTTGGACGAATAATAGCCGTTGAAATCTAGCATCTTGACGCAACTCTTTGAACAATTAATTATCATCAAGAGTTCATTGTCCATCAGATAATTTTCATTATCAAATTGAATGAATAAGGATCGTTAGCATCAAGCATTCTGGCATAACTCTTTGAACATTTAATCAAATGTTCGTCATTCATTTAATATACCTCAACCATCAAACTATATTTCCCTCGCCGCCGTGCAATTAAATTTTTCTCTCAAAAAACGATGTTTAGTTCCTTCTAATCCGCCTGTAAACTAAATTCTTAAGCCTCCGTCGAGAGTAGAAAAGCTAATGTTTCGCTCTTAGATCGCAACCTAAACATTTGTTCGATATAACGAACTAACAACCCGTAGTACCCATAACTACGAACGCTCTTATTTCTCATTTATCAATGAGAATACGTAGGCACAAGCACCCTAATCCTTGGCGAGCCACCTCCCACCCTTTTTCTTTTTTCAGCGTAGTTTCGAACTACAGATGCTTCGATTTTTCATTCTCGTCTAAATGAAAATACGTAGGCATGAGATTGCGAAGTCTTGGCGAGCACCCTAATAATAAAAACCTCTAGGTCCTCTTCCCCTTTAATATGAAAATTCTAAAAACATTTTATCTTCTCTCTTTTCAACTCAATAAGCAGAACATTAGAAACAAACCTTAATCTAACATTCATTCAACCTTAGCTAAATGGTTCCCGTTGAGTACAATGGACGTGGGGGGGTGCTAATACATTTCCTTTGCATAATTGACTCACGAACTCAGATATTGGTTGCGATGACCATATCCTTTTCTTTTCTTTTTATAGGTTTTATTCGAAAATTTCCCTTTCCCTCTATGAGAATAAATAAAGATCGGTGACGACTATGTTAAGTCCATCCCGCGTGGTCGTTCTTATTTTATGAGGTACGACAGATAGCTCGGTTCATGGAAGTGTAACAGTAAGTCTTAGCCACGAGTGGTGCAAGTGGAGGCTCATTTCATGGGACTTGGAGTATAAGTCTTGCGCCTGAGGGGCTTGAGCGGGAATTCTCAATACATGGAAGCTTAGTAGTAAGTATTGGCCAGAAGTGGTGCAAGCAGAGACTCGTTTCATAGGACTTAGAGCAGAAGTCTTGGGTCTAAGGGCCTGAGCAAAGAAGTCTTGGGTTCGTGGAACCTTAGCAAAAAGTCTCGGGTGAGGAGCTTGAGCAGAAGTATTGGACCATGGGCCCGAGCAAGTGTAAAAGTCATATGAAAAATGCATAAGCAATTGTAATCATGTTTTGATTATAGTAAAAATCTCTTATGAAGCAAGGGAACTGGACTACTCTCAATTATGGGAGGAACCACTATAAATCTTTGTGTCTTATGCTATTATTTATTTTCTTATGTTAACATTCCGCTGCTAAGAATTAACTAAAATTTGAACATCAATTTAGATTATGAACTCTGATCAGATGCAAACCAAGAAAATGAAAAAAAACAATTTAACCCCCCTTCTTGTGTACTTTTCTCACTTTCAATTGGTATCAGAGCATGGTCTGTGCATAACACTTAACATTGGTACAGATAATGATCCAGTAAGAAAAGTATGTCTATCAAAGACTTTCCTTCAAGAAGGAATCAAGTGCCACATGAAAAATGTTATACTGTTTTCCTACCATATTCAAAGGGTAATTCCTCTGAATTTAAATGATGGAAAAGTAAAACATATTTTTAACTCATTGGTCTTGATAAAAGGGATCTGAAGGTCTATAGAATATTCTTGAAAAATGTATTATTATAGAAGTTGATGGTGTAAAGATAATCTATTTGAAAGTCTCTATTACCAACTTAGAAGAAGCTGTCGCTTCCGCGAAAAATAAGGTGCCGGCAAAACAGAAGATTTGCCACCTTTTGTTATTTATCCCTCAGAGCGGGAAAGGAAACGATCGGAAAAACCTGACGAAAAGGGTATAAGACAAGGTCATCGCAACCACTGTCTGGGTTCGGGAGTCGGTTACGCAAGGGAAGGTATTAGCACCCCTCATGTCCGTCGTACTCGATGGGATCCACGCTTGTTGGTTTGTCTACGGGTGAAAAACAATCTATCTACGGCTGCTAGATCTAAACGGAAAGAAATTGACTCGATAGAGCGTCACACTCTATGCCTACGTATTCTCATCAGAAAATGAGAAATCAGAGTCTACGTAGTTCGGGAAACTACGGGGAAAGTCGCTCGGCAAGACGTCGCGTCTTGTGCCTACGTATTCTCATCAGAGAAATCAGAGCATGACGTAGTTCAGGCTAACTACGGCTAGACAAATGGTGTTCTCGGTCACACGGGGGTGAGAGATTAAGTTGACGATACTAGCGTACGCATTCTAGCAGTTAGGTGGATGCGGCTCGACCATTGGAGACTTAGGCGTACCTGTTTGCGGTAGAACGGACGTAGTATGTCGGGTTTAAAGGTACGGGAACCTACGGGAACTAGAACTACGGTCTGGTCTCAAATGCGCTCGGGCAAGAGAGAAGGATAACATCAGTCGTCAGCGGGAAAGTCTCGATCGCACAGCAGCGAGAGAACAAAAAGGTTAGTTGTTAGTGTGCTCGCTAGGATATCGCATCCTATGCCTACATATTCTCATCAGAGAAAATCAGAGCAGCTGTAGTTCAACCTACTACAGCTAAAACGGGGAACGGGGAAAAGGGAAAAGGGTGCTCGCTAGGATGTCGCATCCTATGCCTACGTACTCTCGTCTGGTACGAGAGATCAGAGCAAACGTAGTTCGACTACGGGAAAGGTGAAAGGTGGCTCGCCAATACATCAGTATTGTGCCTACGTATTCTCGTCAGAGAAATCAGAGCTAATGTAGTTCGGCTACTAGTCTCGATTGCACGGGGGCAAGAGAAAGGGTCTCAATCACCTGAACGCGAGAGAAAAAGGGTTTCGATCGCACGGGGGCGAGAACAAAGAGGAAGCAGACCTACGCCTAAACGGGAAGGAACTCGGGACACACACGCAAGAACCTAAGACGTAGGAGTGAATGTGTCGCATGTCATCCAAAGGGTACCATACTAGACATCCTAGACGAATGAGAAGAAACTCCTCAACTGTCATTTCCTACGTATCTAACAATCTCACAACACTCGACGGTTTCCTGAAGACTTGAAGAAGACGATGATGATGATGAACGAAGCAACTCCTGGGCTCCTGACGTGCGCGCAAGCTCCATTCCAATCTTCTCCTCTTTGGATCTTTGACGATGACGCTCGAATCAGAACAATGTAACGCTTAGACCGTCATGGTTCGACTTACACGAGAAATCGAACTCTAAGAGGTAGCGTATTGATGTCCGTGTCAAAGACAAGATGGAGGAATGATATCGAAAATCATTCTCCAATTGAATCGTGTCACACGGCCAGCCAAAGATAAAATCGGGAATAAAATCGGACAGAAACGAAAATAGGAGAGAAATCCAACGCAGAATGGAAATAAAACGCTACTCCTAAAAATACGGCAATTAAATTCTACTAGGAAGCATTCTAAAGAAATATTAAAGGGGAATGCGTATGAGAAATAGCATAAAAACAATTCTATCTAAAATATTCTACAATATTCTATGAAGAAAATAGAAAAACTATATTAAATCTATAATACCCTATAATATGCTAAAAAATAATAGAATATAAATTCTATAAAACTATGCATTAATGTCCTAGGAAAATAAAACTATAATCCTAAAAAAATAGAAATATATCTATTACACTCATTCATCCAATACAAGGGAGAAATTAAAATAAGAGGGGAGGGGGTACAAACTGCAGACTGGGTGTGAATGCAGCAAAAACAGCCTATGGGCCCAGCCCATAAAGAAATTCAGAAAATAAAAAGAAATAAAAACAGGGGGATTTACTGGTGAAAACGGAGGGTGTATGAGCGAAAACCAATGGGCCCAGCCCAACAGAATTAATCACAGCAACGGGGGGGGGGGGGGGGGGGGGGTAAGGAAAAAAAACGGAGGTGTGGAGTCAGCGAACCAATGGGCCAAAGGCCCACTAACTCAAACCCTTGAGCCCTTTCCTCTTCCTCTGCCAAAAACAAAAAACCCTAGGACACTTCTCCTCGCCGCCGCCGTTTCAGCCTCCGCTCGCTTCTCTCCTTCTCTCAACTCTTCCTTCCTTGCTTCATACTCGCAAACCAAACAACCCTTCTCCGTCGCAAATATGTCTCTACAGATCTCGAACAAAACACCATACCTGCAACTATGTCCGTCGAAACTCGACGGGAAAAGAAAGGTTGAAATTCGTGGTTGCATGTTGCTAGCGAGTCCGGCTCGCGTTTCAGTTGATGGATTGGTGAACACTCGAAGGCATCCCTTGAAGACTATGGAGTTCTTGATCGGATGAGTGCTCTTGAGATCCTGAAGGTTGTTAGAGGATCTTCGAAGGATCTTGATGCATGCTAAAGGTTTCTAGAAACTTAGACGCGCGTTTGAAGATCTGAAGGTTCATGAGTGAATCTGGGGATGGTGATGAGTGTTCTTGAACGTTTCTGGAAAATGTTGGTGAACGAAGACGATGAGCCTCATGCAAGAACCGATGGATGAACATGAAGGTCTTGAAGATTCACTGACGGTTCTTGAAGGAATTTTTTATTGATTTCACATTGAAGGTGGTTAGAGATCTATGGATCTTGATGACCGGATGAACGAAAGTGATTGTCGCATGGAAAACAGATGAAGGTTTATGGCGCTGGTTGAATGTCGCCTGAGTGCGAAGAACTGACGAATCTGGAGAAACATTGATGAATCTCGGTAGATTCGTTTGAAGATTCTGGAAAATCTTCTTGAGAGTCTTCACGAAGACGATGAAGCTCTTCGAAGATCATTGAATCAATCTGGAAATCTGGTGAAGAACATTGTGGTATTCTTGGAAATATGGGCAGGAAAGATGAGGAATTGATGAACACGGTGGATCTGGGAGATTCTTGATGAAGTTTTCGGCGAGGAGTTGGATGATCATGACGGATGAAGAAGATGAACCTTCATCAATGAGTTTCAGATTTCCGGCGAAAAACGGTTACCGGTGACTTTCCGGCGATGGTTGTGGCTGTCCCTGCGGCGGCTGCATGGCCGGCGGCGAGGGAGAGAGGGTGAAGGAGGATGAGACACGTGGAGAGAGGGAAGAGAGAGGGAGTGTCAAGTGTGGGGTGAGGTGGTGGAAGTGGGGGACATGCAGTGAATGTGTTGGCCTCTTCTGGGGTTGAAACGTGGACGTGAAGAATGAAGTGGTGGACATGCAGTGAATGTGTTGGCCTCTTCTGGAGTTGAAACGTGGACGTGAAGAATGAAGTGGTGGACCCTTCTTATACTACCAAGTGGCACAAATTGGGCCTTCTGAAATTGGACACTTGGCCCACCAATGTTCAGACTCAAAGGATGCAATGTTAATGACTTAACAATGGATTAACTGAAATAATGAAATGATAAAGACTAAACGGATGATTAATGCTCAATTAATGCGAAACGAAAATTAATGCTGAACATGGATGATTAAGACTCAGTTAAAACCTGTATTAAAATCTACCCTAATCAATTAACTAACTAATTAAATGGAAATTCAAGATTCTAATACTCAATTAATTCTAACCTAGATTAAAATCTAAAAATCTATTATTCTAAAGACAATTAAAGTCTATAACCAATATATTCTAAAAAGAAAATTATTCTAAAACCATATTAATATCTAAATAAACTAACATCTATTTAAATCCTAAAAACTACATTAAAAGCTATTTAAAAGGAAACTATATTCTAATGTTCTAGTAAATCTATTAAAATCTAGAGAAAACTATTAAAAACTATTTAATCTCTAGAAAAAGACTATAATATCCTAAAACTATTAAAAATCTACATTTCTACAAAATGCCACTAAACTATTAACATTCTAGAAAAACAAATAAAGCTCTACTAGCTCTAAAAAATGCCAATAAAATCTAGAAACTCAACTTAAAAAAGCATGCGAGACCACAGCGAAATAAATGGTAAAAACGGGACACCGAGATGTCCTCAAAAACAACAGCGAGAACTGAAAACACAGGGAACGAGAACCGATTCTCAAAATACGTCCTCGTAGTGGCCTGAAATGCCTGAAGCGCGATCAGAGGGCTGTAATCCTGATAAAGTCAATCTGACTGGAAAAAATGCAATGTACGTGGTATGCAAATGCAAAATGAAATGAGTCGAAACATGAGCCAAATTGCGATAAGTAGTTGGTCAAATTTTGGGGTGCAACAGCTGCCCCTATTCAAACGGCTTGGACCTGAAGGGTTGAAGAGCGAACGAATTTCAAATATTCAAAGGTAGAAGATGGTTGAATACCAAAGAACCCAGAAATTTGCCAACTACACAAGTACACGGTACTCTGATGGGAACAAATCTTCGGAAACTGAAACAGTAGCTGCACGACAACTAGCTGGAGAAATACTGATCTGAACCTCCGTCAGGATGATTCTCTGATTTATCTGATATTATTGCGTCCTCAAATCATCGAGGGATCATTGGTTACACGGTAACGGGCAATTGGCCAACCTCACAGGTAATCGATACTCCGATTGGTGGGCACATCTTCAAAATTGAGCATGGCAGTTGCACGACAACTCTACTGGGGAATTGGTCACACGGTAACCGGTGAAAAGTCTGAGTTTAAGTCTCTGTCAGGATGATCATCTGATTTTGCTGTAGATATTCGTCTTCAAGTCATCAAAGGGTCACTGGTCACTCGGTAATCGGTAATGGATGGTTGATCATGCCGTCAGGCAGTAGAACTCCTCGGGACTCATCAGGTCATTGGGGAATTTTTAACAATCACGTTAATCATGCCGTCGGGCATTCAAAGAAACTTTCGGGCGTCAGCCAGACTTCGTCAGTAGGTCGAGAACAGAATTCTGGGTCAATCATGAACCAAATAAGGATATACAATCTTTTACCGTCAGGCACTCCGCATCAGCTGAGAGAACTACTTCATTAATACGGTTGAACTTCATCAGCAAGTCTGGGGTTTCGGCACCACTATCGGAATTTAACCATCAAGTTTCCAAGGAAGTTCAACTTCTACGTTTAACACCTGCTGGGGATGACGCATCTCCACTGGGGATTCTGGAGAACTATCAAGTAACTCTGCTTCGGGGGTCCAGAAATCATTCTGACTGAATCATCTTTGCTGAGGAAATCAAGAATCATCTTGCATAAATAACTCCGCGGGGACTTCAAGAATCATCCTGAACCAATAACTATGCTGGAGGTTTCAGGAATCATCCTGAGCAAACACTCTGCCGGGGACTCTAAGCATCAACTTGAGCAACCCTCTCTGGCGACTTCACTGGGGATTTTAAGAATCATCTTAAGCAAACAACTTTGCTGGAGAATTCAAGAATCATCTTGGGCAAACGACCTTACTGGGGAATTCAAGAATCATCTTGGACCAAACCATTCTGCATAGGAACATCTGCAAAACAAGAACGGTGGCGACCTGGCTCATGTTTCGTATGCATATGCTTTGACAATGACGCAATTCTCCACACGGTGGAAATGCTATGCAATCATGCAAAATGTTATGCAATCATGCAAAGTGCTACGATCCCATCAGCAAAATAAATGCTGAAGGGAGAATCCTCCTGTCAAGGAGAAAGAACCACTCTGGTGGGGGGAGGAATCATCCTGCCACGAAGAAAAGGTCACGCCAATATCAATCGGACTCCGCATGGGGAAGCAAACTTGAGTTGACTGCTGCGGGGGAACGAAGCTCTACGAGAACCCCGACCTGCTCATCTGGGTATTCAAACCACAAACTGCTGAGGAAAACGATGTCAATCGCAGAAATAAACTGCGCGGCCTTCGCGACTAAACCTTTTGGGAGATAACGACTCCGATGGGGAAATACAGCATCAGCTATTCAATACGTTACTGGGGAAAACCATCATGGTCCTAACTGCTTCCAAGGACTCGACTCTCTTGGGGATCTGCAAACTCGGCTGGGGAAGAAGGAATCATCCTGCTTACAGGGGAGAGTACAACTCTGCAGGGAATTTCAATTTCGATGGAGACTTCAGTCTGGAACTAACAATTGCCGAACACTTGCGAATAGTCTTCTACGAGATCTGCACTTGTGACTCGGTGCTGGGAATGAACACACGCTTCGGCGCCTGACTCAGCTAGGGAGATGGTGATCCTTCAGGATACATCTGGTTGGGGGAGAGGATCTTCTCTACTTGGGGATACATATCAATGCTCCTGGTCCCGCATTCAGGCTCTGCGGGGAGATGCTGCTACAATCTATCGGGGATATCAATCCTGATCTGCTGAGGATAATCTTGCATACGCCTTACGGAGACTGACCCTTCTGGGTAACACCTGCTGGACTATCAAGTCTGATGAGGAATACATGTGTATCAACACTGCTGGGGATATCAATCTTTAGCTACTCATTGTACAACTCTGTTGGAGACGTACTGATCCTATCAAGGAAACACCTCTGGCGACTGCGGAAGATAACAATCGATCGCTGAAATTGAATCTCACTTCACCGAGGAAAACAACCCTGAACGGTCCTTTTAGAACACCCTAATTCCTTATAGGGTACGAAGCGATCTGCTGAGAAATAACTCTTCTCTGTCTAGCGTCAAAATCTACTCGTCTGGAGATTACTCAGTGAGGGAATCAATGTCGACCTCTGCTGGAGGAATGAGTCAATGACCTGGACTCGGAGGGGAAAGGAGTCAAACTTGGACTCTGTGAGGATACAACATTGCATCAGTCCCACTGCTGGGGGAAATAAACCCAAATCTATCGGTCAGGGGAAGCTTCAGTCTCAACCCACTTGGGAAAATAGCATATCAAGCTAATCAACATTCGATGCTTGGGATGGCCATACTCTTCCGGGAATATCAATCTTGCCCTGCTGAGGATAATCTTGACCCTACTCTGATAAGGGATAAGTGCCATCTCAACTTGCTGCAATCTTAAGCTGCTCAGGGGAAACGATCTCAAACCGTACATCTCTGCTGAGAAAATAATCCTGACTCAACAACATCAACACAGGGAATACAGAATACCAATCATGGAGCTGGGATCACTCGAGCCTTGTGTCGGGGAATGTGACAACATACGAGTCACTAGGAATCATCGTGTCGGATACACTTAGGCTTTTTCTGGTTTAGGTTTAGGGATTTATTTCTGGTTACCAACAAAAGTGGATTTGAAAGGGAAATACTAGACGAGAACTAGCATTCGAGGGTAGACTACCAGACGAGAACTGGTGGCAAAAGGGTTTAAGTCGTCAGACGAGAATTGACTTCTAGGTTTTGGATATCAGACGGGAACTGATTTCTGGTTTGCCAGACGAGAACTGGGCTTTGAAACTGTGTTATCCAGACGAGAACTGGTTAAACAATAGGTTACAGAAAAGGTGACCAGACGGGAACTGGTTTCTGGTTTGGATTTCAGACGAGAACTGATCTCCGGTTTGCCAGACGAGAACTGGACTTTAAAACGATTTGGTTACAAGGTTCTGCCAAGTAACAGGTTAGGCTGTAGGATAACAATCCAATGAAAGCAAGGCTTCTTCAGAAGGTTTAGGTTTTTGGTAGGGTAATGACACGATTCCCCGACACTTAACTCTTTCTGGGGTGAACAAACTCATTTGAACAACTTGCCCCAGTGCAATTCAACTTGCCCCAATCCGACTTTTGAGAAAATTTATTCTGAACAGAAAGCAGCTGGCAACGAGGCAATCTTCAGATGGCTTGCCCCAATATCTGTACAACGGAAGGATTCATCCTCAATTAACCAACTCTCAGCATGGTTGGTTTCACTATCTCTGAAGTAGCTTGCCCCTGAACGAGCGTTGAGCGACTTAACCTGATCTGATTGAACACTGGAGGGATCTGCCCTCAAATCACAAGAGTTCTGGATAACTGCCCCTGAATGGGTCTCAAGAAGATCCACTTCTGATCAACTGCTTCTCGAATAAGCTGTCCCGTAATCAACCGATGCTTCGGGACTTGTCCTCAGACTGACTGATTCCAAACTCACAGGAAGTCAATGCCCCAGATTCACAGGGTTTCACAGTATACCACTCTGATCCAGACTACTAACGATTCAGTCCTGATTGACTATTCCCTGTTGAAATTCCTTCGTATCAACTACTGACCTGCAATTAAAATTGTCTATTCACGAATGGTAATTTTAATGCAGTGTTCATGCAGATTTCGAAAATGCTGTCACTCATTTACGTGTCATGATAGTGAGTGACGAATGAACCAACGATTCAAACGTAGTGCTGATTTGATCAGTGAAAAACACAACAAGGATATGATTAGCAAATCATGTAGGAGTCAGGTTACTCAACCTTATCGTAATGCGCTTTCAGAATAAACCCTGCCTCAATTAGGTCTTTTAAGGGTTGTATCGTGGTCGGTTTCACGGTTCGTGAAACAAAGGATATTTGGCTCAAATTATGATTTGTACCCACCCCTTCTACGTGATGATCTCCGATCCTAAAGTTCAGCTAACTTGGCTCGAGCGCTGGCCTCTTCGAGAGGTATGTTGAATATTGGGATCAACTGGTTAAAGAACTCACAAGGTGTTTCGGAGTGACAGTTACTCCTCTTTCGTTTCGATGTCTGTATCTACACGACTTTGTCCTTGTTCGAGGATTTTTCTTTTTATATCCTTCCTTTTTCATTCTTTTGATTCCCTAATTTTTGCCTGGACTGACTCTTCAGAGTTCTTTTCGATTTTTCTTTTGAAATCCAGCGGGATGCCCTGGTTTTTGCCTAAGTATTTGCTTTCTAGCTTTTCTTTTCTTTTTACTTAGCGGGCTTTCTTTTTTCTCTTATTTTTCGAAACAAGTCGTGCGACACAGGCTGTCTGGATTCATCCGAGAGGTTTATAACTGTCTCACTCCTGATTGGTGAGGTTTAACCATTGTGGTTGACGAGGTACGACCTCTGGGGAAGAATGTGACGTGATTGGTCCTCGAAAGACAACATTCCTCTGTAAGACTTGAACGCTCGGTCAAGCTAACTGACGACTACCCTGCCCCGGGTTAAGATGTGAGGGTTTAAAAGTCCAAAGAAACTCCTACTTCTCGACTTGAAGTGGTTGACAAGGGACTAACTCCTTATATCTCCGGTGTTTGGGGGATTTGAAACAATGCCTGTACATCATAGGCAAGGTTTTATCTGAAAGCATACGATCATCAGTTATGAGTATTCAGTTTCGTCATCCTCCCTCCAATCCTTACTAATCATAGTGATAAAGTGGAGTAAATAAAATGCAAGTGTCAGTGCAATGCAGTAAATGAGTGACAGCGACATGATTAATTCAGAAAAATGCATAGTCACTTCATCAATATTACCATTCGAAACAAACAATGTTTAACAGCAAGTAGTAACTAACAGAAAAAAAAACTACAAATGCAAATGATAAAAAGTCTGAGGACTGCCAGTGCTGAGGACGTCTGCCTGTCTGGACCACTGGCTTCTGGAAATAACCCTCTGAATCTGCGAGCTCAGACATCTGAGAGGTTGTCATGCACAACCAAAACTCCTTCTGGAAAGGAAATGCACCCTTTGTCGATCAACTGTTGCACTTTTGCCTGAAAAGCTTTACAATCTTCAGTTGAATGCCCCGGGGATCCACCATGGTATCCACACTGAGCATGGGGATTGTACCCAGGAGGGTAAGGCTCCGACACGGGCTTAAGAGCTTTGGGTTCCACCAGAGAATTCTGAATCAAATGTGGCAGAATCTGGCTATACGGCACATGCACTGGATGAGAAGGAGCATTCCTTCGTTCCAAGTTGTTACGAGGTTGGTTCTGATTCTGATGCTGATTCTGATAACCTCGGTCACGGGCTCGTGGATTTGCAAGAGGAGCGACATAAAGTTCCCGATGTGGTGCCCTAGGCACAATTGTCTGTCGAGACATAGAAGATACTGACCGCTGAGAAGACGAGGAACCAACAGATTTCACTGATTCATCTCGAGGATACCCAACATCATTCATGATTGCATTGACCATAGTTTCATCTTCAGCTTGAAAACTACAGAGAGATTCAGTTTCACTAGCCTGACCGCCCGAAACATTCTGGATTCTTCCTGTCTTTACACCATACTCGATGCGCTCTCCTGCCCTTACCAATTCAGAGAAATTTGGTGCCCTTCCAAGCATTCTTTCGAAGTACAGGCTCTGCAAGGAATTTACGAACATGTCTTTTAGCTCTCGGTCTAGAAGCAGTGGTTGCACTCTAGCAGCAAATTCTCTCCATCTCTAAACGTACTTCCTGAAAGGTTCATTGTTCCCTTGAGACAACTCTTGCAGCTGCATGCGACTAGGGGCTACATTAAGATTGTAATCATACTGCTTCAGAAAAGCATTGGCTAAATCCACCCATGATCGGATCTGATTACTCTCTAACTGCATATACCAACTCAGAGATGCCCCAATCAGACTGTCTTGAAAGCAGTGAATCATCAGCTTGTCATTGTGCATAAATGAAGTCATTCTTCGGCAGAACATCACCAAATATTGCCTTGGGCAACTATCTCCTTTGTAATTTTCAAACCTCGGCGCTCTGAACTTCGGAGGTAACACTAGGCCAGAAACCAGACACATGTCTGCAGCATTGGGGTTAAAAGTGTCTTTACCTTTCAAGGCTTTGAATCTTTCATCCAACGCACGAAACCTTTTAGCATACATGAGAGCTAATGGGTCTTCAGTCTTTGCTATCGGGACCTCTCTTCTGGGATGTGGCACAGGGAAAGCAACACCCTGATAGTCTGAGATATCAACAGAAGGCGAACGTTCACTTCGGACAACAAACTGCTCCTGTAAATCTCGGTCTTCAACAGAAGGCTGTACAAGTCGAGTTGCAGTAAGGTTGTTCACTTGCGGGAAATCTTCGTCATGTGCAGAACCATACAAAGGATTGGACATCACAGTGAAACCTGACAAGGTATCAATAAACTGGAAGCTGCTCTCTAACATAGCCACCAACAACTTTCAACTGATTTTACTGCTCAAATCTGCTCAAATCTGCTTTAACCCCTTGTTCGTCTTCAACACTCACCTTCAGAATCAAAACAACGGCTGGATAAGAGCTCTGACTAGTCGGAGAATGATATGCAATATGATGCAAGAATGCAAATGCAATGCAAGATGTCACAGCCCCGACAAAGCTCTGATTACTGCTGCGCTGCTGACAGGACAAGTCTGCTCTGACGAGAGAAAACCAAAATACCGGGTAGGCTGGAAGTCAAGTTTCCTGCAAAAACCCTCCCACTCACGGGTATGGACCTAAACTGACACAAGTTCGGCATCCTATGCGGTCGTTGGCGTCACAGACTTTCAAGACTGATGATACGATACCCAGAAGGTGTGGCATTATCATGTCCTGAAGAGGCCTCACTTAGCCAACTTCCAAATGATCGGTCCCCAGAGTCGACAATCCTCCAAACCAACAACCTCCTCAACCCAAAGGGTTGAAAAAGAAGTCAACCGGGAGAACCTCGTCTGAGCGTGGATTTCATGAGACACTAGCGCCTGCCAAGCAAGTGCGAGCCCACTAATTTCCACAACTAATTCTAAGGTGCACTCAAGCCTGGGTCTGGTTTCTCACTCATCAGAGCTCCCATCCCACAACAGCACAATAGCAACAGATAATAATATAGCGCGGGAAATGTAAATACATCAGTAATAACAACACAAAAATAAACACCCACAGACACGCAAACAAGCGCTAGGATTGACTCTCTCAAGGGACGTTGGATCCCCAGATTGACTCGCTTTCGGGACATTGGATCCCTAGGAAACTATCACGTCCCCAGCAGAGTCGCCAGCTGTCGCTTCCGCGAAAAATAAGGTGCCGGCAAAACAGAAGAGTCGCCACCTTTCGTTATTCATCCCTCAGAGCGGGAAAGGAAACGATCGGAAAAACCTGACGAAAAGGGTATAAGACAAGGTCATCACAACCACTGTCTGGGTTCGGGAGTCGGTTACGCAAGGGGAAGGTATTAGCACCCCTCACGTCCGTCGTACTCGACGGGATCCATGCTTGTTGGTTTGTCTACGGGTGAAAAATAATCTATCTACGACTGCTAGATCTAAACGGAAAGAAATTGACTCGATAGAGCGTCACACTCTATGCCTACGTATTCTCATCAGAGAATGAGAAATCAGAGTCTACGTAGTTCGGGAAACTACGGGGAAAGTCGCTCGGCAAGACGTCACGTCTTGTGCCTACGTATTTGTTGCACCCTAAAATTTGACCAACCGGGTCCCGTATCTGGTCCTATGTTTCGACGCATCCCCGCATTCGCATCCGCATATCGCATACAGTGCATTTTTCAGTTGTTTTGATTTTATCGGGATCACAGCCCTCTTCTCGCGTCTCAGGTGTTTTTTTAATCAGTTTAGATAGGTAGAATTGTATTTTTGGGGAGTCGTGCACTTCCCGGGTGTTTTCAGCTCGCGCTGTTGTTTTTGAGGACATTCCTGTGTCCGGGTTTATCGCTGGTTCCGCTCCGGTCTCGATCTCCTTTTAATTGAATAAATGGCATTTTACAGCTTTATTAGGGTTTAGTGGCTTTTTTTTCTATCTTTTAATGGATATAAGTTTTCTTTTATAGAATATAATAGGCTTTTTCTTTTAATAGTTAAATAAATTTTAATAGATTTTCTTTTAATAGAATTTTAATAGTTAATAGGATCATTTAGTTTTATTAATATAGATTTTGTGGATATTAAATAATTGATAGACTTTAATTAGGGATTTTAGAATATTAGATATTAATGGTTTCTTTGTAGAAATTAGATAGTTTAGGTATTAATTGAATAGTTTTGTTTAACAGGTTTTGTATAGATTTTTAGATTTCCTTTTATTAAATTTTAAGTAGAAGTTTGTAGATGGTTAGTTTTTAATATTAGATTCAATCAGGTTTAATTGGGATTTAATTAGGATAATTCTTTTAGAGTTTTAATTAGGTACAGGTAAACCCGCTCTTAATCCCAATTCCATATTAATCATGCTTTCGTTTCAGTATCATTTCATTAATCATTTCCGTTAATCCATAGTATGGCCATTAATCATCTTCATTAGTTTTAATCCATGTTATTTCATTAACCAGTTTTTTCATTTTCAGTCATATTAATCCATAATCCTCCAGAGTTTTATTGGGCCTCATTATCCACAAATTCGTAAAGCCCAGAGCCCAAGTCTGAGTCCAAAAAATCATGCCAGCAGTATATAAGTTTGAGGCCACGTGTTTGATCGATAGCTAGCCACGCATAATTCCATTTTCTCAGACTCCCTCACACGCGTCCCACTAAGGACCAATGTAACACACGTGTGCTTCATGCATCACTCCACCTTCCACCCACCATGACACTTGGCAGCCTCTGACCCTCACCGGTTGCATGGCCGGCGGCCATGCAACCACCGCTCCCAACAGTTCCGGCCACCATAACCGATCCTCAACCATCTCCGGCCGCCGTGAACTTCACTGGAAAACTGCAAATCCCAGAATCCTTCAACCGATCGTCATTAACCATCAACAAGCACAGTGATTCGCCAGAACTGATTGAATCTCCAGCAAACTCTCAGAAAACCTCCATGCGTGTTCATCGATCTCCCTCAACCTGCAAGAAATTTCCAGAAGTTCATCATCGATCATCATCAAGATTTTCGTTCAGCATCAAAATTAACCAACCTTTAAGATTCTGCAAAGAACATTCATCGTTCTTCGTCAAAGTTCATCACCATTCCAGTTTCGTACACGGTCATCATCAATCTTCATAGCAACCTCACACGAATTATCATCAAATCTTCAGCGATTTTTTTTTGCAGATCTCTCCGAACGTTCATCAATTGTTCATCATTTCTTCACCCAAGTTCAAGATCTCCGAACCGTTTTGTAAGAACGTTGATAAACCTTTGAATCTTCATCCAAGATTGATCATGTTCGTCAAACCTTCTTCCATTTCCCAGATTTTTCCGTCAAGATTCATTCGGATCTCCATCAACATCATCCAAGAACTTCATTCAACATTCTTCAAGATCATCACGTTCATCAGTTCATCGAGTTCATCAGAAACTCAATGATCTTCGTCAAGAACTTCATAAAGCTTCAGCAGTCTTCAGAAATCTGCCAAGAACGATCTTCAACCCTCAATCATCTCTGCCAACGAACACGGATCCAAATGTCAATCGTCTTCGTATCAACATCTGAGCCTTCTTTGTGTTCTTCAACGAGTGAGATCCTTCAGTCTCGCGGATCTTCACCAGGCAAGTCCCAAATCCGCTTTTTTTTTTCTTCTTCTTCTTCGTGGATTGGTAGATCTTCAGACGATTATCAAAGACGAGGTGGTGACGGTGATTATAGGAATAGTGAGGAAGAGGGATTGAAAGTGATGAGGACGGCGGCGCTGTGAAAGGAGAAAGGAGAATTAGGGTTTCGATTCAGAGGAGAGTGAGAGTGAGAAGAGGAAGGTCATTGGCTTGATTTTGGATTGGGCTTCTTGGGCCCAAAGTTTTTCTCAACATACCCCCTCAATTTCCTATTCCCCCCCTCCGTGTGGATCCTGGGTCAGTGGGCTAGACCCAACGAGCTTTTTGCTGGCATCACCCCAGTTCACTAGCCGCACCCCCCCCTGTTGTTCTTTTGTTTCTTATGTTTTTGTTGGGCTGGGCCCAATTCCAGTGGTTTTTTACTACTTGTAATTCCCCCCTTGTACCAGTGTACCCCCCCCCCCCCCCCTTTATATTTTCTTTTATATTTTTTTTATATAGTTTTATGAGAAAAGAAATGAAAAAAGAAGGTATTGAAGAAATGAAAAAAGAAAAAGAAAAAAGAAATATGAAAAGAAAACGAAGAGAAAATATTTTGAAAAAAAAGAATTATTGAAAAAAATATGGAAGAAAAGAATTATTGCAAAAAAAATATAGAAAAAATAGTGAGAAAAAAATATAGAAAAAAATATTTGAAAAATATTTTGAGAAAAAGAAATATGAAGGAAAAGAGAAAGAAAGAGAAAATAGAGGTATGAAAAAGAGGAAAAAATATTAGTGTAGATTTAATATTTTTTAGAGTACATTTTTTCATAGAAATTCTTTTACACCTTTTTAGAGGTAGTTTAGAAGTCCATTTGTTAGGGGACTTTTTACACTTTTTAGAGATAATTTTTAGAAGTCCACTTGTTAGGGGACTATTTTCCATTTGATTTTCCATGGTAGATGGATAGGCTAGTATTTTCTAGGGGTTTATTTTCAGTATTCAATCATTGTAACCATTTTTCAGAATGTTAATAAAACGAGATTTGAGCTGTGGTCCCGAAGTAGCCGAACTACAGCTGCTCTGATTCCTCGTACCAGACGAGGATATGTAGGCATAGGATGCGATATCCTAGCGAGCACACTAACGACTAACCTTTTGTTCTCTCGCTGTTGTGCGATCGAGACCTTCCCGCTGACGACTAATTGTTATCCCTTTTCTCTTGCCCAAGTGCATTTGAGACCAGACCATAGTTTTTCCCATAGGTTCCCGTACCTTTGAAACCAGATTGATTTCTCACTGCTGTGTGAGAATACCCTGATTAGCCGTAGTTAGCCTGAACTACGACAGCTCTGATCTTCCATGCAGTGTGGAAGTACGTAGGCACAAGACGCGAGGTCTTGGCGAGCCAATTTCCCCGTAGTCCCGAACTACGTTGACTTTGACTTTCTCTCTTGAGAATACGTAGGCGTAGAGCGCGATGCTCTATCGAGTCAATTCCCTTCCGTTTAGATTTAGCAGCCGTAGATAGATTGTTTTGCATCCTGTAGACAACCCAAGCAAGCGTGGATCCCGTTGAGTACGACGGACGTGAGGGGTGCTAATACCTTCCCCTCGCGTAACCGACTCCCGAACCCAGGTTTTGGTTGCGATGACCATACCTTTTCCCGTTTTTTGCGAGGTTTACTTCGAGCGTTTCCTTGCCCTCCGTTGGGATAAATAACGCACGGTGGCGACTCTTCTGTCAGCCGGCGCCGATTTTCGCAGTAGCGACAGCTGGCGACTCTGCTGGGGATGTGATGTCCCCTGGCTGCTAAGGACTGCAATAGTTCCTTATGCATGTGGGATCCAACGTCCCCTAAAGAGAGTCAATCCTAGAGCTTGTTTTCTTGTCTATTGGTGTTTATTTATTGATATTATCTATTGCTGTTGAGGTGTGACGGGTGTTCTATGATTGAGAGATAAGCCGGACCTGGGCTTGAGTGCACCTAGAATTAGAGTAGAAATTAGTGGGCGCGCACATGCTTTGCATGTCCTAGTGTCCCGCGAAATCTACACTCAGACGAGGTTCTTCTGGTTGGCCTCTTGTCCCACCCTTTGGGTGGCTCGGGTTGCTGGTTAGTTGGATTGTCGACTCTGGGAACCGATCATTTGGAAGTTAGCTAAGTGAGGCCTCTTCAAGACTTGATGATGCCACTCCTTCTGGGAATCGTATCGTCAGTTTTGAAAGTCTGTGACGCTGACGACCGCATAGAACGCCGTACCTTGTCAGATATAGGTCCATACCTGTGAGTGGGGTTTTTTTTTGCAGGAAACTTGACTTCCAACCTACCCGTTATTTTGGTCTTCTCTTCAGAGCAAACGTACTCCGTCAGCAGTGCAGCAGTATTCAGATTGTGTGGGGGCTGTGATCCCGTGTTTGTTGCATTGCATTGCATTTGCATAGGCATCTTCGCATCATATTGCATAGCATTTCTCCAGCTAGCCAGAGTTCTGATCCAGCCTTTGTTTCTTGAAGGTGAGTACTCGGAGTTTGGATTGAGCAACTGTTGATTGTCAGAAGATGACCAAGGGGTTGGAGCAGACTTGAGCAGATTTCAGAATCAAGCAGGGTAGTCAGTTACAGGTAATTGGTAGCTATGTCTGAAGGCAATTTCCAGTCTCCTAACACCTTGACAGGGTTTACTATGACGTCCCACCCTCAGTATGATTCTATGGAAGACTTCCCGCAAGCGAACAACCTGACTGCAGACCAAGTTGTACAGCCTACTGTTGAGAACCGAGATCGACATGAGCAATTTGTTGCCCGAAATGAACGTCCTCCTCCTGTTAACAATCAAGGTGCTGTTTTCCTTGAGGGGAATCCACGCAGAGATATCCCGGTAGCCAGGACTGTAAACTCAAGAGCTCTTGAAAGTGATAGAAGGTTCCGAGCATTGGAAGAAAGGGTTAAAGCTTTGGTGGTCAAAGACGCTGTTAACCTGAATGCTGCAGACATGTGTTTGGTTCCTGACCTGGTGTTGCCTTATTAGTTCAAAGTGCCGAAATTTGAGAAGTACACGGGAGATAGTTGTCCGAAGCTGCATTTGCTGATGTTCTGTCGAAGAATGACTGTGTTTGTGCGAAATGACCAATTGATGATCCATTGCTTTCAGTATAGTCTGACTGGGGCATCTTTGAGGTGGTATGTGCAGTTAGAGAGTAATCAGATTCGATCATGGGTGGATTTAGCCAGAGCTTTCATGAAGCAGTACAATTACAACCTGGATACGGCTCCTAGCCTCGTACATCTGCAAGAATTATCTTGGGCGGAGAATGAATCATTCAGAGGGTATTTGCAAAGATGGAAAGAATTGGCTGCTAGTGTTCAACCACCGCTTCAGGAAAGAGAAATGGTTGACATCTTCTTGGGTACTCTGAAAGGCCATTATTATGACAAATTGTTCGGTTGTACAAGCTTTGGGGGCCTGATGAGAATGGGGGAGCTTGTTGAGAGAGGACTCGAGAGTGGAAAGCTTCGAGATGTTCCTTATATCCCAGTTGATAAGAATGGGTCAGTTATCAGTTCTCAAGAAGAGTGGGAAGAAGGAAACGACGTCGTCTCAGAATCTCTAGCATCTCAGGATCGGTTTTCAGGCACTTCAAGTCAACGGTCATCCTGTCGTCGATCGCGTCAGCACGCCCGGCGAAGACCAAGGAAACCTGAAAGGCAGTTTACTCAACTACCAGTGTCGTACAGTCAGTTGTTGCCAGATCTGGTCAGAAGTGGATTGATCGTGCCGAAAGAGACTAATCCAATGATTCCACCATATCCTCCAGGTTTTGATGCCAGCGCCCGCTGTGAGTACCATGTTGGGGCACAGGGGCATTCAACGAATGATTGTAAGGTGCTTAGAAGTCAGGTTCAGGATCTGTTAGACTCTAACCGAATTTTCATCGCGCCTCAGGGTTTTGTTCAGATCAACGATTCTCCGTCATCCAGTTGTGGGGGTTCGTCAGTTAATGTCATGGAAGACTCCACGGGAAGTGTGGGTTCTGAAGAATGTCAAATGGAGAGTTCAGTTAAATATGGGAGAAATTTCTAGAGGTTTCTGTGCCGGGTGCCACATTTGTTTTCTCTGCTTAATCCGTTTAGCTTTTGTGCACTATTGTTGGCTGACCACCACCAGGATTGTTGGCTGGGGTCATCGTATTCGTACTCATTTACGCTTACGTGCTGCTTTTGTTGGTTATACATGTGTGGGAGATGTTCGTCTGTGTGCTTATAGCTTGAGTTTCTCTTCGTCTTGTCATGAATATGTGTTTGCTTTCTGCGTTGCATTAGCATTTAACAGGTACATCAGAACCGTGGGTCGAAGTCCGAAGCCGCAGTGAAGAAGCTCGTGCCACCTGTGCCTGTGGAACCTGAGCTTAACGAACGTGTTGACGGACATCAGCAAGTACAACAAAGGGTGCATCCGGCTCAACAGAGGATTCAGGAGGGGAAGCCAAAGAGGATATTTGAGGCGCCACCTACCACGTATGCTGAGCTCTTGCAGACTTTATTGAGGTTCAAAAAGGTTGAAAAGAGAACGTTGGGTTCACACACAGGAGCGCTTCCTCATGGGTACGATGCCAGTAAGCAATGTGAATTTCATTCTGGGGCACTCGGACACGACATCGAGGGTTGTCATGCTTTTAAGCACAATGTTCAAGACCTGATTGACTCAAAAGATACTGAATTCTCGCCAAGCGGTGTAGTTGTACGTATTGCTCCTATCCCAGTTGATGTTAAGATGATGGATGTTTCTAAAGCTGCAGTAGGTCAGAAGCGTATCCTAGATTCCATGGTGTCAGAATCTCCATGCCCACAACTGTTGCCTATTCCTGGGGCAGATCTGAGAAAGAAAATGGCTAAGCATAAGGAGTGCCTTAATCAGTACGGTGAAAGTCAAGAAACCGATGTTGTATTTGCTACGAAGATTGTTCAACAGTCAACCCGATACCAGCGACGACAGCAACGATCTCAACAATGGCACAAGCAGCAGCACCCCAATCAACGAAAAGCTCAAAATCAGAGGCCGGTAAGGGTATTTAGTGTACCTCCGATGCCATATGCCGAACTTCTTCAGGTGTTGCTACGATTACAGTTGGTGGAGAAAAGGAAGTTAGCCCCACTGACAGGTACGCCTCCAGCAGGTTATGATATCAAGGAGCGCTGTGATTTCCATTCAGGAGCACCGGGGCACAACATTGAAGATTGTCTGGCCTTCAAGCACAAGGTGCAGGACCTACTTGATAGTGCAGCAATCAACTTCGGGCAGGAAGGGTCCAAAATCATCTGAATGAGGAGGAGGGGCTCTATAATTTGTTTGGGTCGCTGAAAGCAGATCAGGACAACATCGGGGTGCCTCTAATAACTGATTGTGAAGATGGCTGATTCAGCAGCAGGACAGATGTGAAAGCCCGGTTCTCAGAAGCTGGCATTTTTCTTTGTTTTATTTTGTCATTTCTTTATGTTTGTAGTTTCTTTCCTGTTTAAATTGCAATCTTGTTCGTAAAACTTGTTGTTTTCATTCAATTGATGATAATGGAATAAATATGCATGTTTTGATTAAATCCATTCGTGTTCACTAATTGTTTTTATAAACGTCCAACACCTGGTTAAGAGGAATCTGGGGAGGATGACGAAAATGAACGACAGGCAGCTTCTGATATTGTATGCTTTTGAGATAAAACCTGCTGATGATGTACAGGCATTGTTTCAAATCCCTAAACACCGGTGATATAAGGAAGATAATCCCTTGTCAACCCCTTTGAGCCTAGTAGTAGGAGTTCTTTCTGAAAACGAAAAATCCTCCATCTTTAACCTGGGGCAGGGTAGGTGTTAGCTAATTTAGCCGAGTGTTCAAATTGCAAAAGGAGTGTCCGTTCGAGGATCAATCACACCTTTAGAGGTCGTGCCTAAGAAACCACAATGGTTAAATCAAGAGTGAGACAGCCACATTATTCTCCAATGAGTCAGGCAACCAGTATCACACGACTTGTTCGAGAAAGAAGGCAAAAAAGAATCAAAAGTCCGCTAAGTCAAAACTTCAAAAACAAATGACTTAGGCAAAAATGAGGGCATCCCGCTGGACTAAAAAAAATCAAAAGAAACTCGAAAGGAGTCAGTCCAGGCAAAAGTTAGGGATAAGAAAAAAGATGAAAGGATGACAAAAGAAAAATCCTCGGACAAATGCGAGTCGTGTGACCCTAGGTGTCAAAAACGAAGAGTGAGTGGCTGTCACTCCAAAAACTCATGGTTTCTCGAACTATCACTCCTACCTTTTAACCTCTGAGAGGTGAGCGCTAAGGTCGAATTAGCTGAACGTAGGATGGGAGAACATCAAGGAGAATGGGTGGGTTAAAATAAACTTTGAGCCTTTATCCTTTCCTTCAAAACCGTGAACCTGACCACGTTATAACCTTCAAAAGTCCTAATTGAAGCAGGTTGTTTCGAAAGTATACTTCGGTAAAGGTCGCTTCGATTCTGACTCCTGAAAGGGTTCCTCTTACCATGTTGGTACTGATGTTGATAAATGTTTTGTGCATTATATGCTATAAACTGTTTTTCCCTTTTCCCAGTGAACAGATTGGATGTCAAAACTATCATATGTGTTGCATTAATACGTCTTTTACGCAGAACAACTTGTTTTACTTGCGAGTAAGCGCTTGACAGCAGGAAAGTTTCCTACAGTGGAAAGGTATGGTCAGGATAGAATACAGCGCCCGAATGTTCCGAGAGCAGGAGCAAGCTATTATCGTGATCCCCAGTCAGGTCAGCCTTTCAAAGTCAGTTATCCTGGGGCAATCAGGTTGAGATTCGGTAAATATGTCGTAGTCAGGGGGACTACTCTGAATCAGATAATCAGGAGCAAAGTCATTGCAGTCAGGGGCAGGCCATCGTAAGAGTGCATAAGTTCTTTATTCGAGAAGCATTTGAGGTGAAGTATCTCTCCGAAGTTCAGAATGCTGGGGCATGTCATATCAGACCATCAGGGTACAAATTGTCAGACTTCCTTTCAAGGACTATCCCCACAGAGATCCCACAGGCTGGGGGCATATCAGAAGCGAAGGGATTGTTCTTCTCCGTATCATCAGGGTTATTCAGAGCTATTCGAGCAGATTCAACCAATTTTCGAGTGCGAGGCGAATGTTGGAAGTCGTGTTACTATCCCTTGACTCTTCAACCAGAAAACGGTGCATTCAGACAGAATGTTTTCCAACGTCAGTTGTACCTGACCCATCACAAGATAGCTTAAAAGCTCAAATCCATGTGGACGATCACTGTGAGGCCCATCCGTGTTGGCGCATCAGTTTCCAAATCCGAGCTTCATCAGTACGCAGGAAGACTCCGTCTATTTTTCTCCAGCAAAGTCCGATTTTTCATTGGCACGGGTGAGCTATCCCCAGGGAAGTCCAATCATACTTGGCACACCTGTTATTCCCCAGCAGAGTTATATTCCCCAGCAGGGTGTTACTTCAGCGAGGTGTTTGGTTAAGTTCCCAATTTCCCTAGCGGAGTTGATTTCACTCTTCCAACATTTATTTTGCTGGAATAATTCTGTGATATCCGGTTTATCCCCAGCGGAGTTGGCTTCGTCTTCAGCATTTATTTTGCTGAAGTGGTTTTCTGTACCCGACTTTCTCCAGCAGCCCGAGCTTGCATTAGCATATGGCATATATCATCATATTTGCATCATACTTGCATTTCATTTTCAAGATGCGTAGCATTTCCATCCTAAATGAAGCATTACGCCATAGGAAGATTCGAGCATACGCATACGCATGCGAAGCATAAGCCAGGTTTTCTAACAGCCTCATATGGCGCGCGAATTACGCTGTGATCAGTTCAGGGGCATTTATCCAGCAGCAGTGTTCATACAATTCAGCGGTTTATTCGTATTTCAGATCATACAACAGTTATGCTTTGATCAATCAATCATCTGGTATCGACAGACGTTTCTTCCCGTCAGTTCATATTGACGATGTGTTCCTCCAATAAGTGGCTTTCTTTCCATCTAGCAGTAGACGACGTGAAGTATCGGGTGATTTTTCAAGTGGGGTTTCAAGATGGGGGTTCTCTATCATATGGTTTTCTTGCCGTCTATCAGTAGACGATGTGAAGTGTCAGGTGATTTTTCAGCGGGTTTCCTATCGTCAGCTCATACGGATGGTGTGTTTCCCCAGCGAGTCTTCTCCGGCTATCTTTAGATGTTGAGGGGTTTCAAAGCGATCTTTCGGATAGTGGTTCTTTCTGTTTATTGGATGAGATGACATTTCAAGAGGGTTTTCCTGATTGTCGATTCTTATTGACGACATGGCTCTTCGAAGGTGGTTTTCTTCCCGTCGGTCCTTACTGACGATGTGGCCCCTTTAAGGATATTGTTCTTTCCATCAGTCCCGTAGACGAAAGGATTCTGAAATTTGATGGATGGTGTTGAAGTGCGTATGGGTGTCTTTCCGTCTATCCTTAGACGATGTGAGTATTGAATTTTTTTCCTTCGGGATTTTGGGTGTCTTCCCGTCTATCTTTAGACGATGTGAGTATCAATGATGTTTCCTTCATTATGGGTGTCTTTCCGTCTATCTTTAGACGATGTGAGTATTGAATTTTTTTTTCTTCCTTCGGGATTATGGGTGTCTTCCCGTCTATCATTAGACAATGTGAGTATTGAATTTTTTTTCCTTCGGGATTATGGGTGTCTTCCCGTCTATCATTAGACGATGTGAGTATTGAATTTTTTTCCTTCGGGATTATGGGTGTCTTCCCGTCTATCATTAGACGATGTGAGTATTGATTTTTTTTTCCTTCGGGATTATGGGTGTCTTCCCGTCTATCATTAGACGATGTGAGTATTGAATTTTTTTTCCTTCGGGATTATGGGTGTCTTCCCGTCTATCATTAGACGATGTGAGTATTGAATTTTTTTCCTTCGGGATTTTGGGTGTCTTCCCGTCTATATTTAGACGATGTGAGTATCGATGATGTTTCCTTCATTTTGGGTGTCTTCCCGTCTATCATTAGACGATGTGAGTATTGATTTTTTTCCTTCGGGAGGGGTGTCTTTCCGTCTATCCTTAGACGATGTGAGTATGGATTTTGGGTGTCTTCCCGTCTATCATTAGACGATGTGAGTATTGAATTTTTTTTCCTTCGGGATTATGGGTGTCTTCCCGTCTATCATTAGACGATGTGAGTATTGAATTTTTTTCCTTCGGGATTTTGGGTGTCTTCCCGTCTATCTTTAGACGATGTGAGTATCGATGATGTTTCCTTCATTATAGGTGTCTTTCCGTCTATCTTTAGACGATGTGAGTATTGAATTTTTTTTTCCTTCGGGATTATGGGTGTCTTCCCGTCTATCATTAGACGATGTGAGTATTGAATTTTTTTTCCTTCGGGATTATGGGTGTCTTCCCGTCTATCATTAGACGATGTGAGTATTGAATTTTTTTCCTTCGGGATTTTGGGTGTCTTCCCGTCTATCTTTAGACGATGTGAGTATCGATGATGTTTCCTTCATTATGGGTGTCTTTCCGTCTATCTTTAGACGATGTGAGTATTGATGGTTTTCCTTCAGGAGGGGTGTCTTTCCGTCTATCTTTAGACGATGTGAGTATATTTCTCTTCCTGTCTATCAGTAGACGATGTGAGAGGATCAGGTGTTCTGTTGCAACCCTCGGGTTTGTTAAATGGGGTATCACGCGGATAACTGGCGTTAAAATCGGGAGTTCTTTATCATATGATTGATCAGTTTGTTGCCGTGACGGCTGGGTTCGGTTCTGGATTTTATTCCTCAAGCAGTTTTGCAGTATACTCTCACGGTTGGCAAATTTCAGGGCTTTATTTGTATTCAACCGTCATCTACCTTTGAATGTTTGAAGGCTGAGCGCTCTTCACCCATTCAGGTCCAAGCCGCTTGAATAGGGGCAGCTGTTGCACCCTAAAATTTGACCAACCGGGTCCCGTATCTAGTCCTATGTTTCGACGCATCCCCGCATATCGCATACAGTGCATTTTTCAGTTGTTTTGATTTTATCGGGATCACAACCCTCTTCTCGCGTCTCAGGTGTTTTTTTAATCAGTTTAGATAGGTAGAATTGTATTTTTGGGGAGTCGTGCACTTCCCGGGTGTTTTCAGCTCGCGCTGTTGTTTTTGAGGACATTCCTGTGTCCGGGTTTATCGCTGGTTCCGCTCCGGTCTCGATCTCCTTTTAATTGAATAAATAGCATTTTACATCTTTATTAGGGTTTAGTGGCTTTTTTTTCTATCTTTTAATGGATATAAGTTTTCTTTTATAGAATATAATAGGCTTTTTCTTTTAATAGTTAAATAAATTTTAATAGATTTTTTTTTAATAGAATTTTAATAGTTAATAGGATCATTTAGTTTTATTAATATAGATTTTGTGGATATTAAATAATTGATAGACTTTAATTAGGGATTTTAGAATATTAGATATTAATGGTTTCTTTGTAGAAATTAGATAGTTTAGGTATTAATTGAATAGTTTTGTTTAACAGGTTTTGTATAGATTTTTAGATTTCCTTTTATTAAATTTTAAGTAGAAGTTTGTAGATGGTTAGTTTTTAATATTAGATTCAATCAGGTTTAATTGGGATTTAATTAGGATAATTCTTTTAGAGTTTTAATTAGGTACAGGTAAACCCGCTCTTAATCCCAATTCCATATTAATCATGCTTTCGTTTCAGTATCATTTCATTAATCATTTCCGTTAATCCATAGTATGGCCATTAATCATCTTCATTAGTTTTAATCCATGTTATTTCATTAACCAGTTTTTTTCATTTTCAGTCATATTAATCCATAATCCTCCAGAGTTTTATTGGGCCTCATTATCCATAAATTCGTAAAGCCCAGAGCCCAAGTCTGAGTCCAAAAAATCATGCCAGCAGTATATAAGTTTGAGGCCACGTGTTTGATCGATAGCTAGCCACGCATAATTCCATTTTCTCAAACTCCCTCACACGCGTCCCACTCAGGACCAATGTAACACACGTGTGCTTCATGCATCACTCCACCTTCCACCCACCATGACACTTGGCAGCCTCTGACCCTCACCGGTTGCATGGCCGGCGGCCATGCAACCACCGCTCCCAACAGTTCCGGCCACCATAACCGATCCTCAACCATCTCCGGCCGCCGTGAACTTCACCGGAAAACTGCAAATCCCAGAATCCTTCAACCGATCGTCATTAACCATCAACAAGCACAGTGATTCGCCAGAACTGATTGAATCTCCAGCAAACTCTCAGAAAACCTCCATGCGTGTTCATCGATCTCCCTCAACCTGCAAGAAATTTCCAGAAGTTCATCATCGATCATCATCAAGATTTTCGTTCAGCATCAAAATTAACCAACCTTCAAGATTCTGCAAAGAACATTCATCGTTCTTCGTCAAAGTTCATCACCATTCCAGTTTCGTACACGGTCATCATCAATCTTCATAGCAACCTCACACGAATTATCATCAAATCTTCAGCGGTTTTTTTTTGCAGATCTCTCCGAACGTTCATCAATTGTTCATCATTTCTTCACCCAAGTTCAAGATCTCCGAACCATTTTGTAAGAACGTTGATAAACCTTTGAATCTTCATCCAAGATTGATCATGTTCGTCAAACCTTCTTCCATTTCCCAGATTTTTCCGTCAAGATTCATTCGGATCTCCATCAACATCATCCAAGAACTTCATTCAACATTCTTCAAGATCATCACATTCATCAGTTCATCGAGTTCATCAGAAACTCAATGATCTTCGTCAAGAACTTCACGAAGCTTCAGCAGTCTTCAGAAATCTCCAAAGAACGATCTTCAACCCTCAATCATCTCTGCCAACGAACACGGATCCAAATGTCAATCGTCTTCGTATCAACATCTGAACCTTCTTTGTGTTCTTCAACGAGTGAGATCCTTCAGTCTCGCGGATCTTCACCAGGCAAGTCCCAAATCCGCTTTTTGTTTTTCTTCTTCTTCGTGGATTGGTAGATCTTCAGACGATTATCAAAGACGAGGTGGTGACGGTGATTATAGGAATAGTGAGGAAGAGGGATTGAAAGTGATGAGGACGGCGGCGCTGTGAAAGGAGAAAGGAGAATTAGGGTTTCGATTCAGAGGAGAGGGAGAGTGAGAAGAGGAAGGTCATTGGCTTGATTTCGGATTGGGCTTCTTGGGCCCAAAGTTTTTCTCAACATACCCCCTCAATTTCCTATTCCCCCCCTCCGTGTGGATCCTGGGTCAGTGGGCTAGACCCAACGAGCTTTTTGCTGGCATCACCCCAGTTCACTAGCCGCACCCCCCCTGTTGTTCTTTTGTTTCTTATGTTTTTGTTGGGCTGGGCCCAATTCCAGTGGTTTTTTACTACTTGTAATTCCCCCCTTGTACCAGTGTACCCCCCTCCCTTTATATTTTCTTTTATATTTTTTTTATATAGTTTTATGAGAAAAGAAATGAAAAAAGAAGGTATTGAAGAAATGAAAAAAGAAAAAGAAAAAAGAAATATGAAAAGAAAACGAAGAGAAAATATTTTGAAAAAAAAAGAATTATTGAAAAAAATATGGAAGAAAAGAATTATTGCATAAAAAATATAGAAAAAATAGTGAGAAAAAAATATAGAAAAAAATATTTGAAAAATATTTTGAGAAAAAGAAATATGAAGGAAAAGAGAAAGAAAGAGAAAATAGAGGTATGAAAAAGAGGAAAAAATATTAGTGTAGATTTAATATTTTTTAGAGTACATTTTTTCATAGAAATTCTTTTACACCTTTTTAGAGGTAGTTTAGAAGTCCATTTGTTAGGGGACTTTTTACACTTTTTAGAGATAATTTTTAGAAGTCCACTTGTTAGGGGACTATTTTCCATTTGATTTTCCATGGTAGATGGATAGGCTAGTATTTTCTAGGGGTTTATTTTCAGTATTCAATCATTGTAACCATTTTTCAGAATGTTAATAAAACGAGATTTGAGCTGTGGTCCCGAAGTAGCCGAACTACAGCTGCTCTGATTCCTCGTACCAGACGAGGATATGTAGGCATAGGATGCGATATCCTAGCGAGCACACTAACGACTAACCTTTTGTTCTCTCGTTGCTGTGCGATCGAGACCTTCCCGCTGACGACTAATTGTTATCCCTTTTCTCTTGCCCAAGTGCATTTGAGACCAGACCATAGTTTTTCCCATAGGTTCCCGTACCTTTGAAACCAGATTGATTTCTCACTGCTGTGTGAGAATACCCTGATTAGCCGTAGTTAGCCTGAACTACGACAGCTCTGATCTTCCATGCAGTGTGGAAGTACGTAGGCACAAGACGCGAGGTCTTGGCGAGCCAATTTCCCCGTAGTCCCGAACTACGTTGACTTTGACTTTCTCTCTTGAGAATACGTAGGCGTAGAGCGCGATGCTCTATCGAGTCAATTCCCTTCCGTTTAGATTTAGCAGCCGTAGATAGATTGTTTTGCATCCTGTAGACAACCCAAGTAAGCGTGGATCCCGTTGAGTATGACGGACGTGAGGGGTGCTAATACCTTCCCCTCGCGTAACCGACTCCCGAACCCAGGTTTTGGTTGCGATGACCATACCTTTTCCCGTTTTTTGCGAGGTTTACTTCGAGTGTTTCCTTGCCCTCCGTTGGGATAAATAACGCACGGTGGCGACTCTTCTGTCAGCCGGCGCCGATTTTCGCAGTAGCGACAGTATTCTCATCAGAGAAATCAGAGCATGACGTAGTTCAGGCTAACTACGGCTAGACAAAGGGTGTTCTCGGTCACACGGGGGTGAGAGATTAAGTTGACGATACTAGCGTACGCATTCTAGCAGTTAGGTAGACGCGGCTCGACCATTGGAGACTTAGGCGTACCTGTTTGCGGTAGAATGGACGTAGTATGTCGGGTTTAAAGGTACGACAACCTACGGGAACTAGAACTACGGTCTGGTCTCAAATGCACTCGGGCAAGAGAGAAGGATAACATCAGTCGTCAGCGGGAAAGTCTCGATCGCACAGCAGCGAGAGAACAAAAAGGTTAGTTGTTAGTGTGCTCGCTAGGATATCGCATCCTATGCCTACATATTCTCATCAGAGAAAATCAGAGCAGCTGTAGTTCAACCTACTACAGCTAAAACGGGGAACGGGAAAAAGGGAAAAGGGTGCTCGCTAGGATGTCGCATCCTATGCCTACGTACTCTCATCTGGTACGAGAGATCAGAGCAAACGTAGTTCGACTACGGGAAAGGTGAAAGGTGGCTCGCCAATACATCAGTATTGTGCCTACGTATTCTCGTCAAAGAAATTAGAGCTAACGTAGTTCGGCTACTAGTCTCGATTGCACGGGGGCAAGAGAAGGGGTCTCAATCGCCTGAACGCGAGAGAAAAAGGGTTTCGATTGCACGGGGGCGAGAACAAAGAGGAAGCAGGCCTACGCCTAAACGGGAAGGAACTCGGGACACACACGCAAGAACCTAAGACGTAGGAGTGAATGCGTCGCATGTCACCCAAAGGGTACCATACTAGACATCCTAGACGAATGAGAAGAAACTCCTCAACTGTCATTTCCTACGTATCTAACGATCTCACAACACTCGACGGTTGTCTGAAGACTTGAAGAAGACGATGATGATGATGAACGAAGCAGCTCCTGGGCTCCTGACGTGCGCGCAAGCTCCATTCCAATCTTCTCCTCTCTGGATCTTTGACGATGACGCTCGAATCAGAACAATGTAACGTTTAGACCGTTATGGTTTGACTTACACGAGAAATCGAACTCTAAGAGGTAGTGTATTGATGTCTGTGTCAAAGACAAGATGGAGGAATGATATCGAAAATCATTCTCCAATTAAATCGTGTCACACGGCCAGCCAAAGATAAAATCGGGAATAAAATCGGACAGAAACGAAAATAGGAGAGAAATCCAATGCAGAATGGAAATAAAACGCTACTCCTAAAAATACGGCAATTAAATTCTACTAGGAAGCATTCTAAAGAAATATTAAAGGGAAATGCGTATGAGAAATAGCATAAAAACAATTCTATCTAAAATATTCTACAATATTCTATGAAGAAAATAGAAAAACTATATTAAATCTATAATACCCTATAATATGCTAAAAAATAATAGAATATAAATTCTATAAAACTATGCATTAATGTCCTAGGAAAATAAAACTATAATCCTAAAAAAATAGAAATATATCTATTACACTCATTCATCCAATACAAGGGAGAAATTAAAATAAGAGGGGAGGGGTACAAACTGCAGACTGGGTGTGAATGCAGCAAAAACAGCCTATGGGCCCAGCCCATAAAGAAATTCAGAAAATAAAAAGAAATAAAAACAGGGGGGTTTACTGGTGAAAACGGAGGGTGTATGAGCGAAAACCAATGGGCCCAGCCCAACAGAATTAATCACAACAACGGGGGGGGGGGGGGGGGGGGGGGGGGGGGCGGAAGGAAAATAAACGGAGGTGTGGAGTCAGCGAACCAATGGGCCAAAGGCCCACTAACTCAAACCCTTGAGCCCTTTCCTCTTCCTCTGCCAAAAACAAAAAACCCTAGGACACTTCTCCTCGCCGCCGCCGTTTCAGCCTCCGCTCGCTTCTCTCCTTCTCTCAACTCTTCCTTCCTTGCTTCATACTCGCAAACCAAACAACCCTTCTCCGTCGCAAATATGTCTCTACAGATCTCGAACAAAACACCATACCTGCAACTATGTCCGTCGAAACTTGCCGGGAAAAGAAAGGTTAAAATTCGTGGTTGCATGTTGCTAGCGAGGCCCGGCTCGCGTTTCAATTGATGGATTGGTGAACACTCGAAGGCATCCCTTGAAGACTATGGAGTTCTTGATCGGATGAGTGCTCTTGAGATCCTGAAGGTTGTTAGAGGATCTTCGAAGGATCTTGATGCATGCTGAAGGTTTCTGGAAACTTAGACGCGCGTTTGAAGATCTAAAGGTTCATGAGTGAATCTGGGGATGGTGATGAGTGTTCTTGAACGTTTCTGGAAAATGTTGGTGAACGAAGACGATGAGCCTCATGCAAGAACCGATGGATGAACATGAAGGTCTTGAAGATTCACTGACGGTTCTTGAAGGAATTATTGATTTCACATTGAAGGTGGTTGGAGATCTATGGATCTTGATGACCGGATGAACAAAAGTGATTGTCGCATGGAAAACAGATGAAGGTTTATGGCGCTGGTTGAATGTCGCCTGAGTGCGAAGAACTGGAGAATCTGGAGAAACATTGATGAATCTCGGTAGAGTCGTTTGAAGATTATGGAAAATCTTCTTGAGAGTCTTCACGAAGACGATGAAGCTCTTCGAAGATCATTGAATCAATCTGGAAATCTGGTGAAGAACATTGTGGTATTCTTGGAAATCTGGGCAGGAAAGATGAGGAATTGATGAACACGGTGGATCTGGGAGATTCTTGATGAAGTTTTCGGCGAGGAGTTGGATGATCATGACGGATGAAGAAGATGAACCTTCATCAATGAGTTTCAGATTTTCGGCGAAAAACGGTTACCGGTGACTTTTCGGCGACGGTTGTGGCTGTCCCTGCGGCGGCTGCATGGCCGGCGGCGAGGGAGAGAGGGTGAAGGAGGATGAGACACGTGGAGAGAGGGAAGAGAGAGGGAGTGCCAAGTGTGGGGTGAGGTGGCGGAAGTGGGGGACATGCAGTGAATGTGTTGGCCTCTTCTGGGGTTGAAACGTGGACGTGAAGAATGAAGTGGTGGACATGCAGTGAATGTGTTGGCCTCTTCTGGGGTTGAAACGTGGACGTGAAGAATGAAGTGGTGGACCCTTCTTATACTGCCAAGTGGCACGAATTGGGCCTTCTGAAATTGGACACTTGGCCCACCAATGTTCAGACTCAAAGGATGCAATGTTAATGACTTAACAATGGATTAACTGAAATAATGAAATGATAAAGACTAAACGGATGATTAATGCTCAATTAATGCGAAACGAAAATTAATGCTGAACATGGATGATTAAGACTCAGTTAAAACCTGTATTAAAATCTACCCTAATCATTTAACTAACTAATTAAATGGAAATTCAAGATTCTAATACTCAATTAATTCTAACCTAGATTAAAATCTAAAAATCTATTATTCTAAAGACAATTAAAGTCTATAACCAATATATTCTAAAAAGAAAATTATTCTAAAACCAAATTAATATCTAAATAAACTAACATCTATTTAAATCCTAAAAACTACATTAAAAGCTATTTAAAAGGAAACTATATTCTAATGTTCTAGTAAATCTATTAAAATCTAGAGAAAACTATTAAAAACTATTTAATCTCTAGAAAAAGACTATATTATCCTAAAACTATTAAAAATCTACATTTCTACAAAATGCCACTAAACTATTAACATTCTAGAAAAACAAATAAAGCTCTACTAGCTCTAAAAAATGCCAATAAAATCTAGAAACTCAACTTAAAAAAGCATGCGAGACCACAGCGAAATAAACGGTAAAAACCGGACACCGAGATATCCTCAAAAACAACAACGAGAACTGAAAACACAGGGAACGAGCACCGATTCTCAAAATACGTCCTCGTATTGGCCTGAAATGCCTGAAGCGCGATCAGAGGGCTGTAATCCCGATAAAGTCAATCTGACTGGAAAAAATGCAATGTACGTGGTATGCAAATGCAAAATGAAATGAGTCGAAACATGAGCCAAATTGCGATAAGTAGTTGGTCAAATTTTGGGGTGCAACAGAAGCTTATTGAATATATTTAGAGGTAGTTTCATTCTAGTATGTGCTCTATCTCACTTTTGAGTATGTCAACAACATTGATATGTCTGATGCTTTAACTATCTTTGAATCCTTGTGCTCAGATTTGTGGGAGTCAGTATTTGTTAAGCTTGTCTGGTTACACTTCATCTGATCTTTCAAGAAAATCATGAGAGGATTGGTTTAGATTCAAACCTGAGGTCACAAATATTCAAGGAGTTATAAATTTTGAATTTATTGTGGTCTGTTGGTTTATCTTGCAAATCTTTGAAGAAAAGAAATGAAATTAGATGATGAAAAACTATCTAACAGATCACCTTTCCTAAAGCTAGGTTCATTGAAGTGTCTGATGATAAAGAACTTATATTTCTTGTTAGTGGTACTTTTTAATCAACTGAATAAGTTGTAGTATCTGTTGATAGAAGAGTAACTTCAGAAGCTTCTGAAATACTTGTATTTCAACTGATTTCCCAGATCTAGAAGCAATGAGAAATACTACCAGAACCTAATGTCAGTTAATTTTCACTGCATATTCTTTTGAAGATGACATTAGTGCAGGATTTAGATAAAAGAGTAATCTAGCTCTGCTAGTCATTACTGCTTCTGAAAAAGCATCTGAGTCCTAAAATAAAAATCAAGTATTGAAGAGAAAGAGATTGTGTTAAATCTATCTTTATTCAATATTTGATAATAAGGAGTCTGCTTTTTAAGGTGATATCTTAAGAGACTCCATTGCTCTTTGATTGACGGTCATCATGGAATGTGTATTAAAGGACAAATCTAAGAGAAACCTTCAATTTTTCTTTGTAATCTGCAGGCAATTAGATGACGGTGCTTTAATTCGTTTTATGCCTTTTTCTGATAGCTAACATCATCTAGTTCTTTACTTATCAAAGACCTCATTGTCTTGAGTCAAGACAATGAAATATGATTCTGCTAAGAACAAAATCTTATTCATATTATGGTTTATTCTAGATTAAAACTCTGAAATGAATCATGGCACTGCTATCAGAATGTTGCATAAGGTGATGGAAATCATGTTTGAACATTTATGAATGGTCTCATAGAAATATGAGTGTCATAATTTAAATGTATTTGATGCAAATATCAAAGAAAGGAGCAGAGACATATTCTTTGGCATTTATCAAAGGTTGTTTACAACATTTGATGGAAGAAGAGCCTACAACCCAGACTCAAGTGCTAGAGGTACTGAGTTTGGTGAGAGTAGTGGAGTCATTGGTTTAACAACCATTGAATTAGAATCCACTCAAAGCGGTGTTCAGAATCTATGGTCAAGTCTGAATACTGATACGTGTCTGACCGAGAAAATAAAAAAAAGGTATGCTTGTTCTTTTCTGGCTTATCTTTTGATTCAATAAGATATGTTTGTAGGTATTAATACAAAGTTTCTGTTAGATTTCTAGATAAGCTCCTTTGAAAGGATCTTCATAAATCTTTAAGAAGAAACTCTATTGTATTTACCTATACTAAATGTCTCATTAAACTAGATGATGACCATATTTATGGAAACAATTTCCTCAGTTTTTTTTGATGTTGTTGTTGTTTGTTAGTTGTCAAAGAAAACAATTCAATATTCATCTATGACTCATGACTCTTGTTTCAAGAGGAAGTGTTGGCTCTGAATAGAGTCTTAGAGACTTATGATTGACATACAATATCTCTCTTGCTCAGTCTAGTTCTACTAAATTCTGATGGATGATAGGTTCTGAAAGTTGTCAGATTATGAGATTCAGAAGAGGATTCTTTACTTCTGATAAATCTTTTTAAGTAAAAGGTTTTTCAAAGACTTTTATAATACTTACATTTTCATACAGGTGAAATTCATCTAGTGGATTCAAGAAATCTGTTGGATAAGAACCTTTTGGTAATGATGTTTTCTTTTGGATACTTATTGTCATTATCCCCTGTCTTATGAAACATTATTTTTTCGTTCTTCTAACAAGATTCTTATTCTTTTAGGAATCTTGTTCAGTTTTCTTTCTTTTTATTTTCTCCGTGGTTGTGTGCTGATCAAGCCAAACATGAGATGAGTTTCCTAGTCAATTCTTCTTTGAATCAACTGGTAGTCATTAATGAAAAGTTTGTGGATTTTGATGAGTTACTTAAGTTAGGCTTTAACTTACGAAGACCGTGTGTGAACAAGGATGAAATGGATATGTTGAGATGCTTTGTGGTTTCACTTATCCAGATCTTGTCAAAGAGTTTTGGATTGATGCTTCCATTGTTGAGTTGAATTTTGAGTATGCTATTCTTTCTAAAGCAACCGGTGTTTCTATAATAATAACCTTTAAAGTGATTGCTAATGTGATTAATTTTGAGGAAATTGGAGAAACCTCGAGAACTCTTGTTTGGGAACATTATCTTCCTACTTGACGTATCTTTGTAGATCCATCTAATACATCAGTGGTCTCAAATCTTTATTCTGATGTTGTTGTTTGGAGACAGATTTGGAATTCAAACTTACTTCCTAAGGATAATGATTTAGACCTCGTGGATCCTATTGAAAAATATATGCTTCTACTTCTCAATTCAGACCTGCATATTAATCCTCTTCAAGTTATGTTTGACTAGTTGAAGAAGACTCTTTCTTTCTTTCACTAGTTGGAGAAACCCCAGGAACTCTTGTTTGGGAACACTGTCTTCCTACTTGACGTATCTTTGTAGATCCATCTAATACATCAGTGGTCTCAAATCTTTATCCTGATGTTGTTGTTTGGAGATAGACTCTGAATTCAAACTTACTTCCTAAGGATAATGATTTAGACCTCGTGGATCCTATTGAAAAAGATATGCTTCTACTTCTCAATTTAGACCTGCAGATTAATCTTCCTCAAGTTATGTTTGACTAGTTGAAAAAGACTCTTTCTTTCTTCCACAAGGGAAATATCTTCTTCATTCCTTTTGGAAGAGTTCTTTCAAAATTACTTGTTCAGCAGGGAGTTATCATAAGTTCAGAGGCTGGTTTGCCTAAAATCTAGAGAGACAAGCTTGAAGCTATCTATGAAAGATTCCGATGTTAGATTTATGCATAATTATACCTTGTATTGTTAGAAAATTTGTATTAAGTTATCTTATTAATAATTCAAAGTTTGTTCATGCTGTTGTTCAGTTAACTATTGATTATATTTATTTATAGTTGTTCAAGAAAATCAAAAGTAATGGGAGTAAGAATTTAATGCTTTCAACTTTTACCATTAATAAGAAGGGTGGGATTACAAATTATTTAGACGTTCTAGTATGTTAGATTGGCCTAAGGTATTCCCTAGGACCATCTGACATGTCTAGATTATCTAAGTAATCTTTCCATTATTCCTTAGCAAACTCTAAGGCCTCCTTTCTCATCTGATTTATACGTTTCGATCCAGAAGATCTTCTTCTTCTGTGTGTCTTCACAAAGGATGTTGAAGAGGTGAGAGCTTTTAAAGTCATCTGCTTGGTAGTAGATCCTACAACTGCTGCTTTGCATTTAGTATGTCTATCTTTCTAAAATCTCTCATTGGAATCCATATTTGCTTTTGTTTGTACATCTTGGTGTTTTGAAAATCAAGTGACTATGAAAGTAAACATGCTAAGAGTTCTTATATAGACGTGTTACATACATTATTCCAAGTGTCTGTTGTTTTTATATTGATTAATTCTTATCAATATCTTAAATGATATATCTTGACTTGTTTAAAGATTCTTTAACAACTATGAATTTTATACTTGACTTGTTTAACTGTCGTTTCTGGTGTCAGTTTTACTTCATTAATGTCTTTTAATAAATCTAAAGGAAGTTATTGAAAGTATGTTGCATGCAATAAAACAAATTTGGTCAAAAAGATACTTTCTCATTAATTGAAGCATAGGATTACAAAATATTGACTCATAAGGAACTGCTAATGCTTAGTGTTGGTCCCTATCTAAGTTATCTTGAGCCTTATGACAAAAAAAATTGTCATAGCCTATGTCTAGCTCATCTTCATCGATGACTTCATCTTCTGCCTCTAGGATTGGACGATAGAACAACTTGTTGGACAATCTTCTCTTCTTTGATCCCTTCGCTATCTTTCTTCTGGGCTTCATCACAGCTTCTGATGAACCTACTCCTGTAGGTTTTGTTGGAGCTGTTGACATTGCTTCTTCAGAAGTAAGTCTTGCAAAGGGCAAAGGCCCAATGGTAGATGTTTCAGAAACAACTTGTTTATGAACGTCTTGGACATCTTGTCTCATGGAGCTCTGGGAGATTTATGTTACCACATAAGTCTTATGATTCTCAGCTGATGTTTCCACACTTCTGATGGATGTTGATGAAAATGAACTAGGTTTGGACTGCTTTTATAATGACTTCTGAGCATCTCAAATGTCTGATTTAATCCTGCTTGATTCTTGGAGCAGTAACGACCACTAAAAATTTAAGGCATTCACTATGTTACTTAATTGTTTTTTAATTCCTTGGAAACTAATCTTGTAATGATGATCTGTGATGCATTTATGACTGTAATTTTTTTCTTCTTCTCTTTTTACTTTTATTTTTGATGTGACAAAAGGGGGAGAAATAATGGTAAGTATTTAATTAGAAACTGAACCCATTGAGTACCTATTCAGTTGTACATATTGGTCATTTATATTTCTGTTTTATGGTTATCTTGTCCGGGCAACACATTTTAACTTTCTTATACTTAGAACTAATGAGAAGCTTACAAACCTCAGCCTTAGCCTATCAGACTCAAAAGGAGCTTACAAACCTCTCATTCTAATGTTTCCAAAGGATGTTAAAATAATATTTTTAGTTTTCTTAAATATGGAACTAAGGGGGAGCTTACAAACCTCAACCTTGGAACTGTTAGACTCAGGGGGAGCTTACATACCTTAGACTCTGATGTTACTAAGAAAACCAAATTACTTTTTCTTGAGAGTAGCACCTTGTATGATGTCTACAGAATTCTACTTTGGACTATTAGACTCTTAGGGAACTTACAAACCTCATACCCTGATGTTATAAAGAAAATTATAACATCCCAACATTGTCCTTTAAATACTTGTGTTTGTTATAATAAAAAAAGGGAGATTGTTAGAACAAGATTTGTTCATGACATATTTTACTTAGGTTTTGATGATAATAAAGTATTGAAAAAACAATGGTTTATTTGATATGTGTTACATGTGTGCAGGTTCTTATACTTGTAAATATTGTTATTAAAATATGTTCTACATTAAGCACACTTTGACAGTTGCTGCATTCCTAGCTTCTGGTGGTAGAATCTGAAGAACACTTACTAAGTGATGTATGGTGAAGACTGTAAAACCCGAAGGCCTCGGCATCAGAAGAAGAAACATTATTTCCTATTGTTGCACCCCAAAATTTGCCCTCACAATACAAGACTTTGTGTTCTAAGAAGGTTCACAAGGTTCACAAGTTCTCCAACAACTTGCATAACCTTTCATGAAGTTCATAAAGTCCACAAGCTACTTTATGAAGGTTCACAAGGTTCACAAGTCCCACAGTGCTTTCAATACCTTTCATGAGGTTCATGAAGTCCATAGGTTTCTTCTTGAAGGTTCACAAGGTTCACAAACTTCTCAACATCTACAAGACCTTTCATGAGGTTCATGAAGTCCATAGGTTGCTTCTTGAAGGTTCACAAGGTTCACAAGATTCACAATGTTTACAAAGCTTTCCTAAGGGTCATGAGGTCTACAAAGCCACTTCATGATGTTCACAAGGTTCACAAGCTTCACAATACCTCCCATGAGTATCACAAGATATCTTATGAAGATTCACAAGGTTCACAAAGTTCACAATTGGTCAGAAGAGTTGACAATTCCCTCAGACAATGCACCTCCTAAGCAGTGCATCCAAAACTAGGGTTTTGACTTTAATCAGGCTAAATGGACTTCCAAGACTTCAAGTGAGCTTCATAACATCTTATATGTGTATAAGAACCCCCATGTCAAGTTTCAAGACTTTTCTCAAAAGTTTGCTCAGTCAGATGATCAGATAAGTCAAAAGCAGTCAATGCAGTTAAAAAGTCAAACTGAGGTCAACTGTGGTCAAACCAAAGTCAAACTTCATGATTTTTTGCCAACATCAAGTATATGAAGTAAAATTCATCATTTGATCAAGGGTTGATCATGATTCATCAAGGAGATTCCAGATCATCAATAATCAGGAGTTTCTAAATTAGGGTTTCCTCAGTAAAAGTCAACTGAACTTTGACCAGGCATAACTTTCACATACTTCATCACCAAGTCTCCATCCAAAGCGCATTTTGAAGGAAATGGAATTCTCTACAACTTTGATGTTGAAGGTTAAGCCCAAAAATGCTTTATTTGAAAGATATGATCTAAGACATTATAGGTCATTTCAAAAGTCAACAAAAAGTCAACAACTTCAAAAGGGCATAACTTGAGATTGGTAAATGATATAGACCTGAAACCAATGGGGTTGTTTAGAGGACTCTTCAAGCTTTCCAAAAAGTCCAAGAACACCATCATACCTTTAAAATTGAGAGAAATGTGCCCTTGCAAAGTTGGGCAATTTTGTGATGGTTTATGTTGAAAATGGAGGCTTAGAAGTATTTCTTTCCAAATGGGCTGCCTAATTTATGACCCAATCCATCTCATAACATGGTGCACGACCCAATTGACCAAAATTCATCATTTTTATTATTTTTTATTTATTTATTATTGATTTAATTCATAAAAATCATTTTAAATAAATAAAAAATATAAAAATCTATTTTTGGGTGAAGATTTTGTTTCTAGAAATTCATAATCATTGATTGAATTAGAATGAGAAGGAAATCATGTGATCTCTCCCAAATTATTATTTTTTATTTATTTATTATTGATTTAATTCATAAAAATCATTTTAAATAAATAAAAAATATAAAAATCTATTTTTGGGTGAAGATTTTGTTTCTAGAAATTCATAATCATTGATTGAATTAGAATGAGAAGGAAATCATGTGATCTCTCCCAAATTATTATTTTTTATTATTGATTTAATTCATAAAAATCATTTTAAATAAATAAAAAATATAAAAATCTATTTTTGGGTGAAGATTTTGTTTCTAGAAATTCATAATCATTGATTGAATTAGAATGAGAAGGAAATCATGTGATCTCTCCCAAAATAGCAAGCACTCATGATCAAATATTTGAAATTTATACAATGATCTTTTTGAATATTTTTTGGATCAAATATCCACACAACACATCAATGTTTCTGACCTAAATCCATCACACATATATACTAAGCACAAACATAACCCTAGAGACGAATTTTGCAGCAGCCTAAAGGTAAGATCAAAAGCACAAAAATCTTTCAAAAAGTCATATTCGGGTTCTCAAATTCAGAGCATTGCAAGGTATTTGGAAGACATAGCAAGCTTCCTTGGACTCTCACTACAAGAAAATTTGTCAATACCCAGGGCCAAAAACCCTCGGTAACAAGAAAAAGCCGTGGGAAAAGTAAATTACCGAGGGCTTACCAACGACTATGGGGCCCTCGGTATTTCGCTCCTTGGTAACGTCTACCGACGGCTATATAAACCCATGATATTATCCACGGCTAAACCGTGAATAGTTTGCGGGTAATAGGTTATCAAATATCAAATTTTTTGTCTTATATTATCCACGGTTAAGCCGTCAGTAAATTTACCGAAGGCAAAGCCGTCTGTAAATTTACCGAGGGCTAAGCCATCAGTAAAGTTACTCAATTTTTGGTATAACTTTACTGACGGTTAAGCCATCTGTAGTATTATAATTTTTTTAATCAAAAATACCAATATTTCATCAATAGACTTATTTTGTTAATATTTTCCCTGTTTGAAGACAATATGAATATTTTTTCGTAACATCTTATAAATATTTTTTCATAACAACTTATTAATAAATAAAAACTCTTTTATGAATATTTTTTTATATTATAAATCTACAAAACTCTTTTTTTATCATGACCATAATTATATATAACATTTCAACAAACAAATCTCAAACAAAAACTCAAACCTTAATATCAATGAGATCTCAAAAAATATTCCATTCAACAAGTTTGATGTAAACAAGCTTAAACAAAACATAAAACATGTTCAATCAAAATATAATGTGATTGTCAAAGTATTCTCATGAGTAAAAGTAAAGCATAATATGATCTTAAATGCTTCCAATAGAGTCATCATCACTGTCGGAGTCATCATCATAGTCTGAATGACGACGACGACGTTTGTCACCTTTGATAGAAGCAACACTTTCAGCTAATTCCCTCAATTGTCTTTCCAAATCTTGTGTGCGTTTATTTGCCTTGCGACATTCCTCTCGTGCAACTCGAGCATCTTCCTCTGCAGCATTTGCTCTCTCTTCAATTGTTGCCATTTGTGCAGCAATCTCAGCAGAAACTTGACCGCTACATGTAGATACACGTGACTGTTGGGTTATTAACGAGGAAACACCTGGCTTGTAATGCTTAGACAAGTCACCAGCACCATAGAGACGCCCTCTAGTCTTTCCACCGGTAGCTTCAGCCCAAAAATTTAGTCGAGTTGCAGAATCAACTTCCTTAGGGCCACTATTTGATGTCTCTCCTACTTGAGAGGCGTGTTTTAGCTTCTCTTGAAATGTTTCCTGATAAAAAAATACTTAAAATTATATACATTACAATATTTTCACGATACGAACTAACAGAACAATAATCATTTAATTGTTTGTTGAAAGTAGCAAAAACAGGAATTTCGACCAAAATCTATTAATTGTATGTAACTTGTCCTTTTCTTCTCATCAGTGATTGTTGATACAGAATCTCCACAGCACCAGTTACCTGGATATATTATTGCATGACTGCATTTTGCATTAGTTTGCATGTCATTTGCATTTCATTAACGTGTGTCTGTGTTGCAGGTACCGTTTTCCCCGATCCAGGATTTCTCGCCTCCTATTGTATTGTTATGGCCTCTCTCAGGAAGACTGTTGCGTACAAGTTTCCGACCCCTGATGTGTCGAAGCTGATTGGTTTGATAGCTCTAGCAGGTGATTTTGTGAAGGATGAGTTCAGGAAGTCTTATGACAGGTTGCTCAGTCTGGTCTGCAAGCCCTCTACATTCGAGTTGAATGGGTTGCATGCTCTGTTGCAGTTCTATGACCCTCCGCTGAGATGTTTCACTTTTCAGGACTTTGTTCTTGCGCCGACGCTGGAAGAATATGCTGATTTGCTAGGTGTGCCTATCAAAAGGCAGATGCCTTTTGTCCACATGGATGCTGAGCCTGATCTGGCTGGTTTAGCTTCTTCACTTTATTTGGATGCCTCAGAGTTGGTAGTGACTAGTTGGAACAAGGTTCCTGGGTTCTCCTTGCAGTTTCTGGTAGCTAAGGCTCAACAGTGTGCTAAGGACAGATGTTGGGACGCGTTCAGTGCCATCCTCGCTCTATGCATATATGGCATTGTCTTGTTCCCCAACATGCCTGATTTTGTAGACTTTGATGCATTTCACATCTTTGCTTCAGGGAATCCAGTCCCTACTTTGATCGGAGATGTCCATCACTCAGTTCACTACAAGAATGAGAACCGGAGAGGGAAGAATGTCTCCTGCTGCATACCGTTGCTGTACAAATGGCTTGATAGCCATCTGCCCAAGAGGGGTCCGTTTGTCTTGTCTGCAGCCACAGCTAAGTGGCCTGAGCGTCTGATGAGTTTATCTGCAGAAGATATCGATTGGTTCGACAGAGACAGGTTAGGTACTGAGGTGATCTTCAGTTGTAGTGGGTTTCCTAATGTACCTCTGATAGGTAGGAAGGGTTGCATAAACTACAATCCGTCGTTGCTGGTTCGACAATTCACGTATGCTTTGAGGACTCCGCCGAAGGAGGAAGAGGTACAGGAATCTCTGTACCTCACGGGTACTTTAGAGGGGGATTTGTTGTCCAAGCTTCAGCGTGCATGGAATGGTATCAGTAAGAGAGGAAAGCCTTTGTTGGGAAAGAGCAACAGCCAAGCCTACCCTCCATACTCAGCATGGATCAGAGCCAGGGCCAATGCTATAGGGATGCCATTTCCTCATGCCAAGCCAGAAAGCCCTCTAGCAATCGAAGAGCCTACTACTGTGCCCATTCATCAACACAACCAGGTATTAGCTGAGCGGGATGAATTGAAGCGGGCGAACGCAGAACTGGAGAAGGAGTTAGCTCAGCTTCGAAGTGAAAGGAACGAGGTCGTTCATGCTTTCAAACAGCAGACAGAGTTGGTGAACCAACTAGGTACAGACCTGGCAAAGCAGATTGCCGATCGTGAGCGCCTGGGTCAAGATTTCAGGGCTGCTAATAACGTATTAGCTACGAAGAAGCAGCATTTGGACAAGGCATATCGGAGGATATCTAAGTTCGACCAGCACTGGAAGACTTCCTTGGCCACCAGGAAGGAGCGAGAGGATAAGCTGATGCTGCAGATCTCTAAGCTGGAAGCCGAGGTAAAGGACAGTGAGCAAAGGTTTGATGAAGAAACCGCTCGCAGGTACGCCGCCGAGGGCCAACTCAACAAAGCCCTTGCCAACCTGAAGGAGTGCAAGCTGATGTTCGAGTCTAAGAAGCGGAAACTGGAAGATTGCTTCGGCGAAGGAGCATGGGAAAGTTCAGTTCAGGGACTTCAGTATACTATTGTGCAGAGGGAACTACTCGTCGAGGGGTTGCTCACTTTTCCAGATCATCCGAAGACGAAGGAGTTATTAGCAGAGTATCGCGCCCGTGGCCGTGCTTGACTAGCTTGTATTCCTTTTGTTTTGATCTTTGTTGTATGCTGACCATCACCAGACTTGTTGGCTGAGGTCACGCTGTTGATTTGTACTCGCTGATGCTATGTACTGCCTTGATAGGCCTTTCCTTATATATATGAGATTGATGTTTCCATGATTGGGCTCATACTTCTTCTTCTTCTTCTTCTTATTATCAGCACTGGCACTAAGGCACTAGGATCGGGGGAAGTCTCCCAAGCACACAGACACACGCATGCACCTGCATGAAGCATTTGCATGGCGTACATTTTGTTGTTTTTCCTAACCTTTAGTGTTTGAAGGTTTTTTCAGGTTCACAGGTCTTAGACTGTTCCCGGGGATTCCAGGATTGATCAGAGACTCATTCACCGCTATTCAACTCGAGCTAATCAGACGGGGATCATGGATCAAGTGCAGTCAGATGTCCAAGAGCTCCGTGAACGGATGGATCGTTTTATGGAACTGATGCAGGTGGTCGCTAATGGTCAAGACCAGCTTCGTACTTTGGTTCAACCTTTGATCTCCAGGGTTGATAGTAACGACATACTTCATGGCGGGGCTGTGCCTACTCCTCCACCGGTGGATACTCCGCAGAATGTTGTTCCTGTTGTCGGGGGCAACGGCAGTGCTAATGGCAATGTGATGGCCAATATCGGACTCAATGCGACAGGCGTCGGCAATGGTGGTATGGGAGCTAATGTCAACATCGGGCCGGTCAACGGCAACGCTGGCGTCGGGAATCTGTTGGTGCCTCAACCGTGGCTTGAGGATCATCAGGATGATGTGTTTTCTCAAAGGGGCACGGAAACAGAGCTGAATGCTGAAGCGCGGCTCAGATTCAAAGCACTGGAAGATAAAATGAGAGACATTGAGAATCAGAATACTTTGGGCGTTGATATGTCCAAGCTGGGGTTAATTGCTGATTTCAAGGTACCTCCTAAGTTCAAGGTGCCTGTCTTTGAGAAATATAAGGGTACTACTTGCCCTTGTGTCCACCTTCGATCATACTATAGAAAGATGTCTGCCTATTCCGACGATGAGAAGTTATTGATGCACTTCTTCCAAGATAGTCTTTCTGGTCCATCCCTCGAGTGGTATATGGGCTTGGAGCCCACTAGCGTGCGCACATGGAAAGATCTCGCTGAAGCGTTTGTCCTCCACTATCAGTACAATAGCGACTTGGCCCCAAACCAAGTTCAGCTCCAGAACCTTTCGCAGCGGAATAATGAAGGATTTAAGGAGTACGCCCAGCGGTGGCGTGAGTTGGCTGCTCGGGTTCAACCGCCGATGGTTGAGCGCGAGCTCGTGCAGATGTTTGTGGCTACCCTCCTGGGAATCTACTATGAAAAGTTAGTCAGCGGTATGTCGGGGACGTTCTCAGCTCTTATCACCATGGGCGAGCACGTCGAGAATGGTATCAAGATCGGAAAAATTCAAGGTGAGTCATCCTCAGCTGGAGGAGGTGGAAAGAAGCCTTATGCTGGTAAACGTCGAGAAGGAGATGCGAGCGCTGTGACCAACGCTCGGAGAAAGGGCAAGGGCCCTCAGCAGCAGATAGCCAGTATAAATATCCCAGCAGCTCCGCAGCAGCAGCAGCAACAACAACAGCAACAGAATCAGCAGGGATATAGAAAATACCAGAATCGGACACCTTTGACAAACCGTCACTTCGAGGCACCGCCTATGTCGTACGCGCAACTCTTGCAGACTTTGCTTCAGCTTCAGTTGGTTCAGAAGAGGACGATGGCTCCCTTAACAGGGGCACTGCCACCAGGGTACGACGCAAATGTCACTTGCGATTTCCATACAGGGGCACCAGGCCATACAATTGAGAACTGCAAAGCCTTTAAGCACAAGGTGCAGGACCTGGTAGATGCCAAGATTATCAACTTCTCCGACAATGTGCCCAATGTCACCAAAAACCCTATGCCGAATCATAGGGGGGGCGGAGTGAACGCCATTATCGAAGAAGAGAGCAAAGATCTGTTGACTGATGTCAAAGACTTAAAGACGCCGCTTAGTTTCGTCAAAGCTAAGTTGTTGAAGAAAGGGTTCTTTCCAGGATGCGGAGAGTTATGCATGGATTGTGCTACACATTCTGATGGGTGTGAGCAGCTGGTAGAAGGTATCCAAAGTCTGATGACTGAGGGTATTTTGCAGTTCAGCCGGAGGGCTGAAGGTGTATCAGGGGAGGTTATGTTGAAGCAGACCGATAAAGTCGCCACCATCACCATTCCTCGCCGACCAATTACTATCTCTGCGCCCGACCGCCTACAATCACTATCACCAAAGCCGGGCCGATCCCATACGAGAGCACTAACACCGTTCCGTGGCATTATGGCACCGATGTCTATTGCAATGGTCAGAAGTTAGAGTTGGAGCAGTATGGGTCGACTGTGCAGAATCTCGCAGGAGTCAGTGGTATTACTCGAAGCGGAAGAGTATTTGCACCGACGGAGGTTGTGGCAGAGAAAGTGGTCAGAGCTGATGCTGCAGATAAGGGTAAAGGCAAAGCCGTCGAATAGGTCCCGTGTGGGGTAGAGAAGGATTTGCTAGTCAAAGATGCCAAAGAGTTTATGCGGTTAATCAAGAAGAGCGACTACAAGATTGTAGACCATCTCCATCAGACGCCGTCAAAGATTTCTATTCTCAACCTGTTGCTGTGTTTTGAAGCGCACCGCAACGCGTTACTGAAGGTATTGAACGCTGCCTACGTACCGCAAGAGATATCAGTGAATCAGCTAGAAGAGGTGGTAGCCCATGTTAATGCTGGCAATGGGCTAGGTTTCACAGATTTAGAGCTGACTCCTAAAGGGAGGGATCACAACAGCGCCTTGCACATCTCGATAGAGTGCAGAGGCACAATCATGTCGCACATCCTGGTGGACACGGGTTCGTCACTTAATGTACTTCCGAAGAAGGCACTAATGAAGTTGGACACTCGTGGATTGCTTTGCACACCCAGTGATCTGGTGGTGAAAGCATTTGACGGAACTAAGCGCCACGTTTTCGGAGAGTTGACCCTGCCGATTCAAGTTGGTCCGGAAATGTTTGACACGGTATTTTATATCATGGACATCATGCCCGCCTACAGTTGCCTCTTGGGCCGGCCATGGATCCATGCTGCTGGTGCCGTGACGTCCACGTTGCATCAAAAGCTCAAATATGCTGTCGGGGGAAGCATAGTAACCGTGTGCGGTGAGGAGGACATTATGGTGAGCCATTTGTCATCCTTTAAGTATGTTGAAATGGATGGCGAAATCCATGAAACTCTCTGCCAAGCATTTGAAGCCGTCAAGGTGAACGAGGTAGCTCCCGTCGTTACAGAGAAGCAAGAGATGAATCTCTCCTCGTTCAAAGAAGCTCGGGCCGTCGTCGAAGCCGGTTCCACCCCAGGCTGGGGGCATATTTTGGAGATACCGATCAAGCAGGATAAGTTTGGATTGGGGTATTCTCCTAAAGCTGAAGCTTCATCTTCTTCGTCTAGAAGCGCAACTCGTGGTAAGGGGCCGATCCTATTTACCCGTGGCGGAGTGATTTTCGAAAGCATCAATGCGGCCACTACAAGAAAATTTGTCAATACCCAGGGCCAAAAACCCTCGGTAACAAGAAAAAGCCGTGGGAAAAGTAAATTACCGAGGGCTTACCAACGACTATGGGGCCCTCGGTATTTCGCTCCTTGGTAACGTCTACCGACGGCTATATAAACCCATGATATTATCCACGGCTAAACCGTGAATAGTTTGCGGGTAATAGGTTATCAAATATCAAATTTTTTGTCTTATATTATCCACGGTTAAGCCGTCAGTAAATTTACCGAAGGCAAAGCCGTCTGTAAATTTACCGAGGGCTAAGCCATCAGTAAAGTTACTCAATTTTTGGTATAACTTTACTGACGGTTAAGCCATCTGTAGTATTATAATTTTTTTAATCAAAAATACCAATATTTCATCAATAGACTTATTTTGTTAATATTTTCCCTGTTTGAAGACAATATGAATATTTTTTCGTAACATCTTATAAATATTTTTTCATAACAACTTATTAATAAATAAAAACTCTTTTATGAATATTTTTTTATATTATAAATCTACAAAACTCTTTTTTTTATCATGACCATAATTATATATAACATTTCAACAAACAAATCTCAAACAAAAACTCAAACCTTAATATCAATGAGATCTCAAAAAATATTCCATTCAACAAGTTTGATGTAAACAAGCTTAAACAAAACATAAAACATGTTCAATCAAAATATAATGTGATTGTCAAAGTATTCTCATGAGTAAAAGTAAAGCATAATATGATCTTAAATGCTTCCAATAGAGTCATCATCACTGTCGGAGTCATCATCATAGTCTGAATGACGACGACGACGTTTGTCACCTTTGATAGAAGCAACACTTTCAGCTAATTCCCTCAATTGTCTTTCCAAATCTTGTGTGCGTTTATTTGCCTTGCGACATTCCTCTCGTGCAACTCGAGCATCTTCCTCTGCAGCATTTGCTCTCTCTTCAATTGTTGCCATTTGTGCAGCAATCTCAGCAGAAACTTGACCGCTACATGTAGATACACGTGACTGTTGGGTTATTAACGAGGAAACACCTGGCTTGTAATGCTTAGACAAGTCACCAGCACCATAGAGACGCCCTCTAGTCTTTCCACCGGCAGCTTCAGCCCAAAAATTTAGTCGAGTTGCAGAATCAACTTCCTTAGGGCCACTATTTGATGTCTCTCCTACTTGAGAGGCGTGTTTTAGCTTCTCTTGAAATGTTTCCTGATAAAAAAATACTTAAAATTATATACATTACAATATTTTCACGATACGAACTAACAGAACAATAATCATTTAATTGTTTGTTGAAAGTAGCAAAAACAGGAATTTCGACCAAAATCTATTAATTGTATGTAACTTGTCCTTTTCAAATAAATGGTATTAAAGATTTTATCCAAGCATACATCAAAATTTAGTAATTACACTTACATATGTCTTCTTTGATCTTTCGTCCACCCATGAGGAGTCCTTCTTTTTTGTATGAGTCCTTAAGAAGACTTCATCTAATGTGGGCTCTCTACCTAATTCCCGACGCTTATGCATTATAAAAAATTGATGTCAAATGTTAGGAAAAAATAAATTATGAGCTAAAGTTTAAGGAATCAAGTGTTTAAAATGAATGACATACCATTCGTATGATGTGCTCATTTGTGGATATGGAGCCACCCGTATGGACAGATCCACCCTTAGCAGATGCCCGATTTTTCTTATTCCTGGCAGCTTTGACCTTATACTCTGGTGTTTCCCATTTAATTTTGAGCCCTTTCCAAGCACCCTCTCCCATCCAAGATGGACGTTCTTGTTTCTTCCTTGCATCCATCAGAATCTCTGAGAGGCGCTTTGAGCCTTTGCTCTTAAAGATACTCTTGAGTTCAAACTCATCCTCAGGCCGCCAAGCAACTATTTTCTGCAACATTTTAATAATAGACAAATTAAGAAGCAACGGATTAGAAGACCAGGTCCAAACCTCAAAACCAGAAGAAAAAAAATCATATAACATTAAAATAATAGTTCCTTGCAATGCAACCTATGCAGCTAAATTATATTGTTGTCTTATCGTCCTCCAATTTGATTGAAATGCTAAACCTATTTACAAACGAATCATCCCTTTTCTAACCATACTTTTATCTTTAAATAAAACCACATCCAACTGATTGTAAGTTGTAGCAATGATGTGAAAACAAATAGCTTCATTGTATGCATATAACACTTCCTATCATTCATAAGTCTTACCTCCCTCACCACGCACCAACTTCACGACATGCAAAGAATATATACACCTTTCTGAACAAAACATTGCACCTAATTAACCAATCATTAATTTCATCCCCTAAACTATAAAAGGAAACTCTTTCTTTCTATTTCTTCACACCACCACCAGGCAACAATATATGCACCAGTGTCTTGTGACTAATACTATATTCTTATTTCAAAATAACACTTCAAAAATTACTAAATATGAATAACGTCATGCAACAATCTCTCATTTCAACCTCAGTCCTTCTCCTTGCAATTACTTTCTACACCACCACCACTTTAGCCCAACTCTCACCAATTCAACCTCCAACAACAACAGCATCATCACCACCCTTACCAACAACAGCATCACCACCATTACCGGCAACAACAGCAACAGCACCAACACCAGGACTAAACACAGTTCCACTTGTACCGACAACACCAACTGGTGCACCATCACCCCTCATCCCAAAAGGACCTACCATTGACATAATCAGCATCCTCCAAAAAGCAAAGAGATTCTCTGTCTTAATCCGTCTTCTGAAAACAACACAATTAATCAACCAACTCAACTCACAGTTAGTATCATCATCAGGTTCAGGTGGTTTAACAATTTTTGCACCAGAAGACAGTGATTTCTCTAAACTCAAAGCAGGGTTCTTAAACTCTCTATCTGATAGACAAAAAGTTGAACTCTTGCAGTTTCACACTCTTGCTTCATTCATTTCAATCTCAAACTTCGATACCTTAACCAACCCTGTTCAGACACAGGCCGGTGATGATGCTAGGCTTCAACTTAATGTTACTACTTACGGTGGAAACCAAGTTAGTATGGCTACTGGAGCCGTTAATGCTTCCGTTACCGGTACTGTTTAGTTATTCAATTTAATAGAAGTACATAAATTAGCTATCCTATTTAGTTATTAATAACTCTCTATCAAAACTAAACAAATTATAAATAAATTAGAAGTACAGAAATTAGAAAAACTAAACAAATTAACAAACTTACCCCAAATTTCGTGAACATCCTATTCACCCTTTTATCTGGTATCTCCCTCCAACTAATCCATGCCTTACGGAATTGTGACTCAATTACTTTGGTAAGGGCCCTCGAGGCCACCCTACACGGGTTCCACCTACATGCAAATTATAAACAAAATATTAAAATACATTATAGACACGTCAACATAAGTGATAAATTAACATAAAACAAATATGTACCCTCTCCCATATGGAAAAATATAGGGCCTCCCATCAGTTGTCTTATGAATCTCATGACAAGAGTGTCTTGATTCTTGCACCAGATCATCACTGGTTTGCACATGTAGCGAACCAGATTGAGTGTTTGGATCCGACATATGTCGTGAACCTTGAGCTGATGAGGAAGGATCTCTGACATGTAAAGATGTTTCTATTGCCTCATGTGGCCTAAAATCTGGAGTTGGCACCATAGTTATAGGTGGATCTTTTGGATTCTCATTGTCTTGTATCTCCGCATCCACTTGTCCAGAATCATGTTGTTCCACTTCCACTTGTCTTTCATCTTGTTGCTCCACATCCATCTGCTCCACATCATGTTGTTCTAGTTCTAGATGCCTTGCATTATGTGCATTCTTGGCTGCTTGAGTCACCTTATGCGGCAAAACCATCTTCCTTTTCTGCTTTGGTGGGATCACCCTACCTTTTCCTTTTGGAGGCATCTGTAGAGAAAAAATAATATATATTAACTTTTAAATACTAAAAATAACAAAGAACTAAAATATATGCACTAGCAACAATTTTATGCGATTATAATGAAAAAAGTAGTCATTATATACACATTTTACAATGATTCACAAGTGAAAGTATCAAAAATATTTTATATGGTTTAATCTTGAATTGCAAAACAAGTTGCTCTAGCTATTTTCTTCAACTCACTTTTGGAATGTGTTGAAGATATGGATAATATGGTGTTAGTAACTTCATCATCGATATTATTATCTTCCCTATAATCATTATCTGCACTAGCATTAATTTGCATGCTAGAAATTAATGTAACATCAACTTCTTCATCACTATGTGTTTCATCGTGCAAGCCGGTTATATCTTCAATTTCAGTTATCTGTTCAACGTGAGCCATCTCTTCATCTTGATAGGGTGTATCATCATCAATGTCAACAACCTCTATACGACCTCTGGGCTTTGTCTTTATCACTGCACACCAACCACGTTTGTCTACACGCATTTCTGGGTAAGGTACATAATACACTTGTTTGGCCTTTTGTGCAATTATGAATGGATCATAACGATCATATTTTTTGTTCATCTTGATATCTACAATATCATAATGAGGATGAACTTTTGTTCCTCTACCTCGTTTTGGATCAAACCATTGACAGTAAAACAAGGCTACTTTGTGAGATAATTCATGATACTCCAACTCAAAGATATGTTTAATGACTCCATAGAAATCATCTTCCCCACCTTCTGTAATCCCCTTCACATAAACCCCACTATTTATGGTCTTTTTACCTTGACTCCATGCTTGTGTGTGGAATTTGTACCCATTAATGAAGTATTTGTGCCAACTCATGGCATTTGATTCAGGACCCCAAGCTAATGATATTAGTTTTTTGTCTGTCACACCATTTCCCTCATTAGTGGCCTACACAAACATGAAATTCACAATAAAGATAAAGTGATTAATTTTTTTACAAGTTTGAATGACAACACTTACATACTCTCGAAACCATTCTGGGAATTCTCCATGTATAAGAGTTGAAGCTGAAGGATCCTCTTCATTGATGGACTTATTTTGCAAGAAAATACTGGCAATAAAGAGAGAATTATTGTGATGTATGTATTGTAAATGTTTATTTTGTGCCTATCTTTGTTTCATTACTTACTTAATATATGGCTTAACCTCATTGCAATTAATGAGAATGTGTACATGAGCAGATCTCCATTCAGCATCAGTCAACCAATGTATTTGGGATTTTCCACTAGGACGTCCAAGAGGGTTGCTTATTGACAATGTTGGCACTACATCATCGTTCAGTCCTAACGCTTCATTATGTTTGCTTGTGGCAAATAAGGTGGCCGTTTTGAAATAGTGGGAACAAAAATATGTTGTCTCTCGGTGTAAATACGACATACATATTGAGCCTTCCACTCTAGCCTTATTCTTCACTGACCGCTTAAAATCTCCCATCATTCTTAAAAAAAATGAGTGTTAGATCTTCTATGAAATGTGAAAGATTTAAAATGAATAAATTAATAATTAGGAATGTATGCAAAATACCTTTCAAATGGATACATCCATCGATATTGTACAGGACCACCAAGTTGTGCCTCATAGGGAAGGTGAATTGGAAGATGCTCCATAGAATCAAAGAATCCTGGTGGAAATATTCTTTCAAGTTTGCATATGATGACTGGAATGTTATCACCTAATTTAATCAATTCATCTTTTCTTAAGGTATTGCTGCATAATCCCTTAAAGAATTGACTTAACTCTGTAAGTGGTTTCCATACAAGATCAGGCAATGAACTAAATGCAAATGGAAGTAAACACTCCATAAACACATGACAATCATGACTTTTCATTCCGTGCACTTTCCCTTTATTGACATCCACACATCTAGCCAAATTTGAAGCATATCCATCTGGCATCTTAAGCTCCTTTATCCATTTACAAACTTTTTTTGCCTCATCAGAAGAAAGACAGTAATTTGCCTTAGGTTTTGTCATCTTTCCATTCTCGTGTTTAATCAACTCTAAGTCACTACGTTGACAAATGATGGCCAAGTCCATTCTAGCTTTTTCATTGTCCTTTGTCTTGTTCTTAATATTCATGACTGTATTAAACACATTATCGAAGAAATTTTTCTCAATGTGCATCACGTCTAGATTGTGCCTTAATAAATTGTCTTTCCAATATGGAAGATCCCAAAATATGCTTCGTTTAGACCAATTATGGCTTTCTCCATATCCTTTTAATTTAGAAACTCGATTGTCTACAAGTTCCCAAAGATCACGAACCCAACAATATATTTCTTCTCCTGTCAATATAGAAGGTGGCTCTTCCTTCACAACTTTATTTTTTGTGAACCTTTTCTTACTTCTTCGAAAGGCATGATTACATGGTAAGAACCTACGGTGACAATCAAACCACGAATTTTTTCCACCATATTCCAGTGTAAAAGCCTTATTTCCATCCATACACACTGGACATGCCAACTTGCCTTGAGTACTCCACCCTGATAACATACCGTAAGCTGGAAAGTCATTAATTGTCCACATTAATGCTGCCTTCATTACAAAGTTTTGTTGAGTGGAGATATCATAAGTCAAAACCCCTTGATTCCACAAGTTCTAAAGCTCGTCTATTAATGGTTGTAAGTACACATCAATGTGAGCTTTTGGATTATGTGGTCCTGGTATGAGGCATGTTAAAAACATAAATGGTTTAGTCATGCACAATTCAGGGGGGAGATTATATGGTGTCACAATCACAGGCCAACAAGAATATGGGGATGAAGATGCCTGAATGTATGGTGTAAAACCATCAGAACATAAACCTAGCCTCACATTTCTTGGTTCATTCGCAAAGTCCGGATGCATCTCATCAAAATTCTTCCAAGATTTACCATCAGATGGATGACGTAAAACACATGAACTTGAATTATTATGATGATGCCATCTCATATCTTTTGCAGTTTCTATTGAGGCATACAATCTTTTTAACCTTGGAGTGATTGGCAAGTAGTGCATTCTCTTAACCGGAACGTCATTGTAATTACCCATCCCAGGCTTACGAGGAGCATATCGTGGTTCATGGCAAAACCTACACTCTCGATCTGCAATCGTATCTTTGTAGTACAACATGCACCCATTCACACAACAATCAATTTTTTGAGACTTCAAACCAAGCATGGACACCAACTTTTTTACTTGGTAGAAATTTTTTGGCAATGAATCCTTTGAAGGGCACACTTCTAGAAGCATGTTTGCAAAGAAATCAATACATTTTTGAGGTACATTCCAATTTGTTTTGCAAGCCATAAGCTTCACACATACTGAAAGTTTCGATTCAGAAGCACCCTCATATAATGGTTGGTTTGCAGAAGTTAGCAGATCATAAAATTCTTGAGCTTCCTTATTTGGTGGCTCTTCATGATTGTCTTCCTTATTAACATGTTCTCTATCAACCTCATATTCATCGACATTATCTTCATTAATCCCCCTTTCCTCACCAACCTCGTTCTCATTTCCCACATCCTCGTTAACATTATATTCGTTATCGACATCCTTATCACCTTTGTTGCCCATACTTCGAAAATCATAATCAGGCCCTATTGCATCCTCGACCATATGTTGCATTAATTCAAAATGGTCTTCATTATCCACATGTCTACTACTAATTGGTACATTTGCTGAGTCAATACGTGGGGCTTTTTCACCGTGATCTGTCCAATACCAATAATTTGGTTGGAATCCATATTTATACAAGTGAAATCTAACGTCACCTTCGGACAATACCGGCACACACATGCACTTGTTACAAGGACATCTAATTCCACCATCGCGTTCAACATTAAGTTGCATTTTAGCCTTTTTAATGAACTCATCAACCCCGTTTACAAAGGTTAGTTTCAAACCCCCCCTATGAGGATAATGCCTATCATATACCCAACTACGTTCTGGAGGGTAACGATCCATATACAATCAGCAATCTAGACAGAAGCTATCTAGACAGAAGAAATAAATTAAAAAATCAGCAGTCCACACAATCTAACGATCCATATACCCAACTACGTTCTGGAGGGTAACTACATATATCTCTATTGAATTTAGATAGTTCAATCTAACTATCCAAATAAATTATAAGAACACAAATCTACCATGTTGCAAACTACCATGTTGCAAACTACAAATGTTCTCAAGTTCCAAAATTTATAATTGATTTAAAACTTGAAATAATTGGACAAAATTAAGAGTAAACAAACAAAACCGATATTTCATACCCAAAAATATGTTCATGAATAGACATGATATATTCAACTATTTTCATTTGACATTTTCTCATTATTACCGGTGCATTTGTCAGTGTTATTTTCTGTGCCAGTGTTTGAGCATTGTTAATTTCAACTTATATACAACAAATAGGATATATAACTTGTATAAACATACTAACTCAAGCTTGTGTATATTTAATAATAATGAATTATAATCTATACGGAGAAATGAAGCAGAAAAATAACAGGGTTCTGTTACCTGAAGAACTGAAAGTGACAGAAACCAAAAGCTGGAGAACTGAAGAACTGAAAAATAACAGGGTTCAGCTTGATTCCAGCAGCAACAGAAACCAAAAGCTTGTCCTTAAAGTGACTTCAATTTCAACGCAACTTTCTTTTACTGCAACAACAACAACAACAACAAAGCTAGTCAATAACGACAATGTTTCTTTCCTAAATAATGTTCAAATCGATGAAATACCTGATTAAGGTTTAACCGAGAAAACGTCGATGTTGCTCGCACGATGGAATACGCTGTAGTTGGAAGAAAGGACGATGATGCTGATGGTCTCAAAAGTGGTGCAACGAACAGGGTTAAACTGAGTGCTTACGATGCGGGAAGGTGGAAAGACGCAGTAGAAGGTTGGGTGAAGTGTCGATTGAAGGTTGTTTGAGAGAGAAAGACGGCGATTGAAGGTTGTTTGAGAGAGAAAGACGGCGATTGAAGGTTGGGAGATTCAACGATTGGAGTTAGAAGATGGAAACCCTTGTTTTCCTTTTCAGTTTTTTTTTTCTTTTTTCTATTTTCTATTTTTTTTTTAAATTTTATCCTAAAGTATGAGATTGAGAGGAGTGAGGATCATGTTGACTTAATATTTTTTCTTTTGAAATGTGTAAAATTTTATTTATTTTAGATAAATATCTATTTTATAGTTATATATTATTATATAAGTTACAAAGACAACAAATGTTTAAGTATAAGATTTTAAGTAATTTTTAGTTCCTTTTAAAAATATCATTAGTTTTTTTTTTAATTTATATTAAAAAAAAATTATTGATTAATAGTATATATAAGTTTATAAGACTTTACCGAGGGTTTAACCGTGGGTAATTACCGACGGTGCAAAACCGTGGCTGCTTTCCATGGCTAAGCCGTGGATAATGTTTAAAAAAGATATAATTGATATTGTTTCAGGTACTCACGAATTACTGACGAATAAACCCTCTATACCAAAAAATTATTGACGACTACATGGCCGTGGGTAATGATCCGTGGGTATATACAACTTTTCTTGTAGTGTCTTCTGATCATAAATCATCATCCATATGCATCATATACACACCCAATTGCTCAACCCGAGTTCGTCTTGACCTTGAATATTTTGTTTTCGAATCCATTGATTTATCATGTTTAAACTGTTTTTGATTGTTGTAGGATGTTTAGAATGAACTCTAGAACGATTCTGGGTGGTTCAATTGGATTTTCATTGCAGGAACAAGAATTCACCATGATTAGGGTTTTCGGCCCTCTTTAGGGTTTCACGATTTTCAAATGATAAATGGATTTGAAAAACATAGGACGATTGAAAAACTCAGTAGCAATACAATGGTGCAATCAATTTTGTGAAATTTTGCCGTTTGGATGAAGTTTGTGTTTCGTAGGGTGGAAGAACTCGTAACAATATTCGTAGGAGAAAACGTTGCAAAATCCGCAGCCTGATGGTTGTTGTGCTTCCTTGAAATCAAGCTGGCCTGGGTTCAAACCTCAGCCAGGTAAGTTTCCGCTTTTTTTTTTCTTTCCTTTTATTTGATTTAAATATTATAATATTAAAAATTAAATATATTAGGTATATTTCTCAATAATAAATAAATAATAATAAAATATGTCTGTTTTCTTTAATTTTAAAAAATATGTTTTTTTTCACAAATTTTGTTTCTATATTTTATGTCTAAATTGTAATATGTATAAATTAGAAAATTTTTGTATATAACTAAATCCTATTTTTTTATATAAACCCTAAAAATTTATTTCTCATATAAACCCTAATTTCATAAAACTCTAAAAATATTTTTTAAATACAAATCTAATCCTATTTTTTTTTAATGTTATTTTCTAATATAATTATTATGTATGTATGTTTACTATAATTCTTACAAATTTTTGTAAATATACTTATAAATATTTTTTTACATAACTTTAGTTTATAAATAATTGTGCTTATAATAATTAGATTTTTTGTAGTAACTTCATGATTAAAATATAATTTAATAATTTGTAAATTAAAACAATTGTTTATTCATATTTGTTTTTTTAGTTGATTATATTAAAAAATTGTTAATTTCTTATTATTATAATATTTGGATTAATTTGGTTTATTCTTATTTACTAACCCATTTATATTCTAATCATGTTTATTATTTTGTTAGATATTGCTTACTAACCACCTTTATTATTTATTATTGCTTATTTATATTTTGCTATTTAATTATTTTGCTTATTATTTTTGTAATTGTTTCTTGGATGTAAAGTTGTTTAATTATTTAATTATTATTATGGTTAGTAATTAGGGAGTGTAACAACATGTATGTAATATTAAAATAAATTTAGATCACTTTTAAATAAAGATAATTAAAATAAACACGTCACACACGTAAGTCGATTTTAATCGCCGTCTCACTTCCTAAGGATATCCCTCAAGTTGCCTACGAATACTGGTTAAGTGGGGTGTATAAAGCAAGTCCCTCAAATAGAAAAATCATCAAAGTCCCTTATGGTTGCCTTTACGAATCGAGTCCCTTTCGAAAAATGATGATGGTCCCTTATATGTGCTTATTACATCGCACAATGGCCTTCAAAGTCAAATTGTCCCTCACATGTCCCTTAACATCCAAAGTAAGGACTACCTACTCCATTATAGTAGGGATAGTCTTACTAAAGGAAAGAATGAAGAATAAGAAAGACCGTTAAACATTAGGGTAGGTTACTCCTAGGTGCTTGCTCACTTCAAAACTGTTTCGCACTTAAACAAATTTTCAACAAGTTTTCAAACAAGTTCTTAACACATCCTTACATGGATTATTTATTAACTATTCTGAAAATTTTCTATTCACACACTACAATTTCAAAACAATTCAAAAGTGAGCTTAAGTACCTAAGAGCCCATGGATAACCATGGATGAAAAGGATGCTAATACCTTCCCTTTTCATAACCTACCCCCCGGACCCAAAGTATTCTCTAAGGTCTTTCCTGTTCTTTTATAACCTTTCCTTATGGATAAAATAAAAGTCGGTGGCGACTCTTGCTATCCGCAACATTGTTTAAAGTCAGTTCACCGGGTTACAGAACTGGCGACTCTGCTGGGGATCTATTTAAGAGGGGTACCCTTAGGAATTAAGATCACTTTAAATTGTTTGCCTTGTTTGCTTTATTATTATATTGTTGGGGTGCTCTTATGTGTGAAAGGTCCTAACCCGGATCTAGTGTACCTTAGGTAAATGGCAATAGACCAAGGAAACTGTACGACGTATATCGATACGGTTGATCTGGTGGCCATAGTTAGTGCGACTTCTTGGTTGGTGCTTATATTCCTTAAGTCAAGTTGAGGATAATATTGAGGCTGCCATATGTTGTCAATGCACTAACTGACTTTTAGAACCCTAGTTAACTCATCTTGGCCTTTAGAAAGTAGTGAGGTAACCGGCTTTGGTGCAGACTGAAGTTGGTTGACACTCGATACTACGCTCATTGAGATCTTAAACTTGGAGGGTTTTGGTTGGCAAGTAAGTTGCCTTCTGAACAACCACCCTTGTGAAGGATCAATGATATTGAGATCCCTTAGAACCTGGTTACTTTTGTAGGACAGGATGAACCATCTAACTTCAGGGGAGGGTACTTGCCTTTGAACCTCATGCAAGCCTTTAAACCTAGGGCTATGGTGTGACTTGTTTGTGTGTGCCACATGTTTGTGATTGAGCATGACATCATGACATCATCATGCATCATAAGCATATCATTTTCCCTAACCATTTCAAGGACCAAAGGATTTATCTTTGTTCTTTGTTGCAGGTCATGGCTTCTGCTCGTAGAAACACCATCAGGATCAACTTTATAGGGATACCTGCTAAGCTCAAGGAGTTGGTTTCCCTAGTGCCTGATCATTCCCGGTTCAACAAGAGACATGGTCACTTATTGGATCTAGTTACTTCAGGGTTCAGTGAAGACATGATGAGTGTGCTGTTTCAGTTCTTTGACCCTAAGCACCATTGCTTTACATTTCCTGATTATCAGCTGGTTCCAACCATGGAGGAGTTCTCTGAACTTCTGGGTATACCTGTTCTTGATCAGAAGCCATTCACAGGCTTAGAGAAGGAGCTTAAACCAGAAGTTATTGCTGCAGCTCTACATCTGAAGAAGTCTGACATTGTTCTAGAGACGAGAAGTGGAGTTAAAGGTATTCTTGCCAAGGTATTAGTGGATAAAGCTCAAATGTTCTTGAAGGCTATGAGCTACGATGCTTTTGAGGAGATCTTAGCCTTATTGATTTATGGCTTAGTGTTGTTCCCCAATCCTGATCAGTTCATAGACGTTCATGCCATCAACATATTCCTGAGTCACAATCCAGTGCCTACCTTACTTGGAGACATCCTACATTCTCTTCACACCCGTACTACAAGGGCAAGAGGAACTTTGATGTGCTGCATACCTTTACTTTCTAGGTGGTTTATTTCTCACCTTCCTCGCTCAGTAATGAAGAATGAGCAAGGGTTCAGATGGTCCAAGAGGATCATGTCACTTTCTCACTCAGACATCCATTGGTGCTCCAGATCTATGGAGAATGTCACCATCATTGACCGTTGTGGGGAGTTTCCTAATGTGCCACTTCTAGGCATAAGAGGAGGCATCACCTACAACCCATCTCTAGCTTTATGACAGTTTGGTTACGCCCGGAGCGATGGTCCACATGACATGTTGATTCAGGGCATTGTGTTTGACTACAACAACGATCTTCAGGGTTACCGTCAGAGATTCATACGAGCTTGGGGAAAGGTAAACAGGATTGACAGCAAGACACTGGAGCCTAAGTACACCATTCCTATGGAGGCTTATCTCAGATGGGTACGATTTCGTGCTCAGACACTCATGATGCCATATCCTGCCATCCTACCAGTTACCATGGAACCTGTTGCTGAAGGAGACACAGCTTATACCATCCTTCACCCAGACATGCCTACTGATATGGAAGACTTGCAGAGATCATGGATCCAACTGAAAGAGCAAAGGGATACTTTCGAGGCTCATTACAAAGCAAGCCAAGCAAGGATCCTAGAGCTAACAAAGCTACTTCATGAGGAACGAAACCTCAACTCATACCTCAACGCAAAGAGGAAACGTCCATGGGAGACTTAAAACCCCATCTTTTGTACTTATTTCGTTTTCATTTTTTGTAAGCCTAAAAGGCAAAACAAGTTATTACTAATAAAAAGTTACTTTCTTGTTTGTTTAAGCAAATTTAAATCCTGCGGTCCTTGAAAACATTGCATATGCATTCCCATATCATTGCATCACAGGTATAATTGTGCACAGGTTTCTCATCTTCTCGCTGTTTATTTCAGCAATGGCTCTTGAACAATCAGTTAAGGATCTCCAGGCACAGAATGCACAGTTCCAAGAGCTGATCCTGAACCTATCCAAGGGGCAGGATGAATTGAAGACACTGCTGGCCAAGAAGACTAAGAAGGCTAGAAGGTCTGCTGGGTTGCTCAACATGGGAAGAAGGTTCAAAGGTCCTATCAAGACCAAGGAACAGGTTGAAGACTATGAATCTGAAGAATCTGAGCAGGAGAGAGGCAGTCTCCACAACACTATGGGGGACTCTGATTCTGAGGCTAACTACTACCATGAGCCTAACGAAGACAAATTCAAGATGCTGGTGGATAGAATGGATGCTATGGAATTACAGAAATCATCTGGGCTGGATTTTGAGGATTTGAGCTTGATATCTGGGGTGGTCATACCCATTGGGTTCAAAGTTCCTACATTTGTTGTCTATGATGGGGTCTCTTGTCCCAAATTGCATCTGAGGTCTTATGTCAGAAGAATTCAACCCCACACTGCTGATAAAAAGTTGTGGATCCATTTCTTTCAAGAGAGTTTATCTGGAGCTCAGCTAGAGTGGTATTATCAGTTGGAGAGTGTCAACATCAGAGATTGGAATGACCTTGCTGAAGCTTTCTACAAGCAGTATCAATACAATGCTGACTTAGCCCCCACTCGCATGCAGCTTCAAAGCATGTCTATGGGTGCCAAAGAAAGCTTTAAGGAGTATGCTCAGAAGTGGAGAGACTTAGCTGGAAGAGTTCAACCCCCTTTGACTGATAGGGAGTTGGTTGATATGTTCATGTGTACGCTGAATGGTCCGTTTTACAGTCATCTCATTGGAAGCTCATCATCTGGCTTCACTGAGTTGATCATGACAGGAGAGCGAGTAGAGAATGGTATCAAGAGTGGTAAGATCCAAGTGGGCACTTCTTCATCAGGTGCTGCAAAGAAGCCTCCCACTGGGAAGAAAGAATCTAATGCTGTGTATGGTCAGCCTGATCGTAACAGAAGGCATCAGTCTGTTAGTGCAGTTCATATTTCAAATCCAACTCCTGCAACAACAGAGCAGCCTCAAGGCAACCAACAGAGGGCTAGAAGACAGTTCACGAAGATCAACATGTCAATGGCTCAGGCATTGCAACACTTGTTGAAGGCTGAACTTATTACCCTGAGGGAGGCTCCTCAGAATCCCAATGTTACCTCTCCCAAGTACAATCCCAATGCACGATGTGCATATCATTCAAACTGTCCAGGACATGATACTAATAACTGCTGGGTCTTGAAGAACAAAATTCAGGATATGATTGATGCTGGAGAAATTGAGTTTGATCCACCAGGTACTCCAAATGTGATTACAGCTCCAATGCCAAATCACGAGAAGACTGTCAACGCCATTGATGAAGATATTGATGAAGATCTGCATGTCTATTCAGTTATGGAGTTGAGCACACCATTGTCTGTTATCAAAAAGAGGTTAGTACAAGCTGGGATCTTTCCAGGTTGTCATGAAGATTGTCTATATTGTACCTATAAGCCGGATAGTTGCTTCATTTTGAGAGATGGGATTCAACGTCTCATGGATAAATATACTATAGTGTTTGAAAGAAGACCAGCATCTGTAGAAAGTATGGTGGATCATCTGACTCAGGGTAAGAAGATTGAAGAGGTTGACATGGTTGACAAAGTACCACTAAGAATCACTTCAAAGGGTCCCATTAAAATCACTCATCAGGGCCCAATCAAGATTACTGCTGAAGGTCCTGTGAAAGTTGTCGCTGAAGCCAGAGTAGCTCCTCTGATCATTACCACTCCTGGTCCTATTCCTTATACATCTGACAAAGCTGTGCCTTGGCACTATGGGTCTGATGTTTACATCCATGGTGTCAAGCAGGAGCCTTTACCTGATATGCCTGTTGACATTGATAATATTGCTGGATCTAGCAAGATCACTCGTAGTGGAAGAGTCTTCTCTCCTCCAGTTGCTTCTAAGAGTGCAGTTACCCCTGCTGTTACTTCCACCACTGATGCTCGGGGCAAGGGTCCTGTTATTGAGCCTGTATCTACTGATGTGCCAGCTGCTGATGACCTCTCTAAGCAGATGGAAGAAGTATTGAAAATCATTCGCAAGAGTGATTATGATATTGTTGATCAGCTGGGGCATACTCCCTCAAAGATTTCTATGCTCTCCCTGTTATTATGTTCTGAGGCTCATGCCAAGTCATTGATCAAGTTTCTAAAGATGGCTCATGTACCCAGTGCAATTTCTGTGGACCAGTTTAAGAATTGTGTTGCTCACCTGACCTATGACAACGGGTTAGGATTTTCTGATGCTGACTTGACCCCTGCCAAGAGGGATCATAACAGGGCCTTGCATATTTCAATTGAATGCAGGGGCACTACCCTGTCTCATGTGCTGATAGACAATGGTTCCTCTCTGAATGTGTTGCCTAAGGAAGTCCTGAACAAGCTGAGTCCTGAAGATACGGTATTGAAGCCCAGTAATATTGTGGTAAAGGCTTTTGATGGTTCTAGAAGAGTAGTGCATGGGGAAATTGATCTTCCAATCAAGGTTGGCTCTCAGGTGTTTACTGCTACATTCTATGTGATGGATATTCGTCCTTCGTACTCATGTCTGCTTGGTCGTCCCTGGATCCATGGGGCAGGTGCTGTGACCTCCACATTACATCAAAAGTTGAGATATCCGGTGAATGGAAAAGTTGTTACTGTCTTTGGAGAGGAAGAATACTTTGTCAGCCATGTAAACACTTTCAAGTATCTGGAAGTAGAAGGTGAATACATTGAAACTCCATGTCAGTCATTTGAAGTGGTTCCCTGGGCTGTTAAGGATTGTGTGACTCCTCCTGCTGTGAAGAAGGTTCCTGTGGTCATCAGAAACCCTCCAACAATGGCAATGGCCTCCCTCAATGATGCAAAAGCTGTGGTGGAAGAAGGTGGTTGTACTATTTGGGGTCAGCTTCCTGATATTCCATACAAGTCTGACAAGTTTGGTTTGGGTTTCACTGCAGAGTCCCAGAAGGCTGTTCGTCGTGCTCGTGCTGTTCGTATCACCAATCAAGGGGTTATCAATGCTGTGGGAGATCAAGATGAAGACCACAACTTGGAGGCATGGATTTTTCCTACTGTGGGTGCTGGACTCAATAATTGGACAGCTGAAGATGTTATCCCTATCTCCTTTAGTCGGGAGTAAATACTATTACTGTGTTATGTTTTTAAATTTATAATTTCTGGAACAATTAAAACTTTCAAGCCATGTGCCTTACCCGGGGCACAATGGTGTGCTTGTTACGGGTTGTCATTTCATTTGCATACTTCATTCAATAAAATCAGTGGACGTTTCGTTTTCGTAAATATTGTGTTCCTTGTCTTTCTTTTTCTTTTATTTTTGCTTTATCAGCTATGTGTTCTTACACACACCCACGTCACTAAAATGCAGATCCTCATCCACTCTGGATCCAGTTGATAACAGTTCTACTATTGCCAATTACAATTTCGAGAATCCGATCTATCAAACTGAAGACGGAAACGAGGACGATTGTGAAATACCTGTAGAGCTTGCTAGGTTGTTACAACAAGAAGAGAAAGCTATACAGCCACATGAAGAGCCAGTCGAAGTTGTGAATCTGGGAACTGAAGAAAACAAAAAAGAGGTCAAGATAGGGGCTGATTTAGAGGACAGTGTCAAGAGCAGGTTGGTTCAGATGCTACGTGACTATGTGGAGATCTTTGCTTGGTCTTATGAAGATATGCCAGGGTTGGATACGGACATTGTGGTTCACCGTTTGCCAGTGAAAGAAGATTGTCGTCCAAAGAAGCAGAAGGTTCGTCGTATGCGTCCTGAAATGTCAGAAAAGATCAAAGCAGAGGTAATGAAACAGTTCAATGCAGGGTTCTTGGCCGTAACTTCTTATCCTCAGTGGGTTGCAAATGTGGTACCAGTTCCTAAGAAAGATGGTAAGGTACGTATGTGTGTAGACTACAGAGATCTGAACAAGGCTAGCCCTAAAGACGACTTTCCACTTCCTCATATCGATATTCTGGTAGACAACACTGCTCAGCATAAGGTATTCTCTTTTATGGATGGTTTCTCTGGTTACAATCAAATCAAGATGGCACCTGAAGATATGGAGAAGACAACATTTGTGACACAGTGGGGCACCTTTTGCTATAAGGTAATGCCATTTGGTTTGAAGAATGCAGGGGCAACATATCAGCGTGCTATGGTGGCTTTGTTTCATGATATGATTCATCATGAGATAGAGGTATATGTGGATGATATGATAGCCAGATCTCAGAATGAAGAGCAACATCTTGATCATCTGCACAAGTTGTTTGAGAGGTTGAAGAAATACAAGTTGAGATTGAACCCAAACAAGTGTACTTTTGGAGTTAGATCTGGAAAGCTCCTGGGTTTCATTGTCAGTGGAAAAGGTATTGAAGTGGATCCTGCAAAAGTGAAAGCTATACGAGAGATGCCAGCTCCCCGTACTGAGAAGGAGGTTAGAGGTTTCTTGGGACGATTGAACTACATTGCAAGATTTATTTCCCAATTAACTACCATCTGTGAGCCAATCTTCAAGTTGTTGAAGAAAGATCAGGTGATGGAATGGAATGATGAGTGCCAGACTGCCTTTGATGAAATCAAGAGATATTTGCTAGAACCTCCAATTTTAATGCCACCAGTTGATGGAAGACCCTTGATTATGTATTTAACAGTCTTAGACAACTCAATGGGGTGTGTATTGGGGCAACATGACGAGTCTGGTCGAAAAGAGCAGGCAATATACTACCTTAGCAAAAAGTTTACCGACTGTGAAACAAGATACTCACTGCTCGAGAAAACTTGCTGCGCTTTGGCATGGGCTGCTCGCCGACTAAGACAGTATATGTTGACCCATACTACCTTGTTGATTTCGAAGATGGATCCAATCAAGTACATATTTGAGAAACCTGCTCTTTCCGGAAGAATTGCAAGATGGCAAATGATCTTGACGGAATATGATATACAGTATACTACTCAGAAGGCCATTAAGGGGAGTGTTGTTGCTGATCATTTGGCTCAACAAGAAGGTTAAGCCAAAGGTATATCAGGCTGGTGACTTGGTAATCAAGCGTATCATATTACCACAGGGTGATCCTAGGGGCAAGTGGACTCCAACATATGAGGGACCATTTGTAGTCAAGACAGTGTTCTCAGGAGGTGCCATGATACTGACTACAATGGATGGTGAAGACTTCCCACAACCTGTAAACGCAGACATAGTTAAAAAATACTACGCATAAAAAGAGACCCGCTAGGTTGACAGGCCTAGGCAAAAATAAGGGCATCCCGACAAACCAAAAGGGTTTGGGCAAAAATTAGGGATATATATATAAAAAGATGTACACCCGGCAAGTCGAAAACCTGAAAAGGCGGCTTGGGCAAAAAAGGGTATCCCGGTGGATTGAAAACCTGAAAGGGCAATCCAGGCAAAAGTTAGGGATTAAAGCGTATGACTATGTCTCGTTTGGATCACTCATGAAACTGCAACCAGTTGTACTACTTACTCAAGCTCAAACAGATAAAGCTCAATCCAATCGTTTCCGTCTCAACAGCAAGAAGATGAGATACTTGAGTGGCAATAGTAGAATTGAAACTCAATAGGATTATTTCCCACATAGCTGATTCTTTTTGTAAAACTTCATGACAAAATTCTCTTACTAGGGTTTATGTCTCCTTGTACAAACTTACCCGTGTATGGGTCACTTTTGATATAAATAAATTCCATCTTTTGAATCCAGATTTACTTTTACCCTATTTACATAAGCGAAACGTCCATTGGTTGTGTTTGAATGTATGTATGCCTTTGAATATGATTGATGTTTACCAGAAACGCATGTATGCTTTTAATATGATTGATGTTTACCAGAAATGCATGAAAATGCAGTAATAGTATTTACTAAGGACGAACGAGGGAAGGATTTCAACGAAGCTTCGCCGGTTCATCTTTACAAGACAGTTACAAACCATCAGTAGGACTAATCCATTTTCACAAAGTCTAATCTCCCCTGGAATTTATATCCATCTCTTTTATCCTCATACGGATATACGGGAAATTACTTTCCAATAAGGGCACGATGAACGAAGACGGGATGTTATACTTATCCTACTATCAAACGAAAACGAAGGTTATCTATACCCTACTATCCCCAACAACGGGAGGTTATCTATACCTTGTTATCCCCAACAACGGGAGGTTATCTATACCTTGTTATCCCCAGCAGACGGAGGGTTATATATTCTTCAACAACGAATCGGGATTTATTTTCCTTGGCCAGCAGTTGTTATACAAGGATATCCAGACACTTCCAGCAGTGTCATAGCATACATACATCATTTACATCATACCATAACATATATGTCTATAGTACATTACCTAAGTGCATCATGTCATACATGCATACATAAAGCATAAACTAATGTTGTTATACAGAATGCTACCTTGTTTTCAGGTTAATTATCCAACAAACAAGCTTATGATCTTTGGGACTGCTTTATTGTAACCTCAGGGTTACTTTATCCTCCTGATGAGCTTCTTATTACTTTGGGACTGCTTTATTGTAACCTCAGGGTTACTTTATCCTCCTGATGAGCTTCTTATTACTTTGGGACTGCTTTATTGTAACCTCAGGGTTATTTTATCCTCCTGATAGCCTCTCATGACTTCAAGACTGCTTTAGAGCTACTGATTGCTCTATCCTCCTGAAATCATCCTATTACTTCAAGACTGCTTTAGAGCTATTCATTGCTCTATCCTCATGAGGTCATATTACTACTTCAAGACTGCTTTAGAGCTATTCATTGCTCTATCCTCCTGAAGCCATCTAATTATTTCAAGACTGCTTTAGAGCCATTCATTGCTCTATCCTCCTGAAATTACATTATTATTTCAAGACTGCTTTAGAGTATTCATTGCTCTATCCTCCTGAAATCATTACTTCAAGACTGCTTTAGAGCTATTGATTGCTCTATCCTCCTGAAGACATATCACGTTATTATTTCAAGACTGCTTTAGAGCTATTCATTGCTCTATCCTCCTGAAATCATTACTTCAAGACTGCTTTAGAGCTGTTGATTGCTCTATCCTCCTGAAGCCATTCTATTACTTCAAGACTGCTTTAGAGCTATTGATTGCTCTATCCTCCTGAAGCCATTATTACTTCAAGACTGCTTTAGAGCTATTGATTGCTCTATCCTCCTGAGGTCAGATCTATCACTTCAAGACTGCTTTAGGGTTATCATTATTGATTGCTCTATCCTCATGAAGACATGCTGTTACATCAGTATTACTCCAGACTCCTGACAGTTCTCATTATACTACTGAAGAACTTTCCCCTAGTGGCATCTTTAAGCCCACTCAATCATATTCAACTAGCCATCTGTACCACTCTAGTGCACTGGTGAGTGCAAATTTTTGGGCTTTTGTGTTCAATCCCCTTCAACCTTCCAGGATACGACTGGCAAATATACCAATCTAACCCCTCAGGTTTCAGAAAATTGAACAGGGGCAGCTGTTGCACCCCAAAATTTGCCCTCACAATACAAGACTTTGTGTTCTAAGAAGGTTCACAAGGTTCACAAGTTCTCCAACAACTTGCATAACCTTTCATGAAGTTCATAAAGTCCACAAGCTACTTTATGAAGGTTCACAAGGTTCACAAGTCCCACAGTGCTTTCAATACCTTTCATGAGGTTCATGAAGTCCATAGGTTGCTTCTTGAAGGTTCACAAGGTTCACAAACTTCTCAACATCTACAAGACCTTTCATGAGGTTCATGAAGTCCATAGGTTGCTTCTTGAAGGTTCACAAGGTTCACAAGATTCACAATGTTTACAAAGCTTTCCTAAGGGTCATGAGGTCTACAAAGCCACTTCATGATGTTCACAAGGTTCACAAGCTTCACAATACCTCCCATGAGTATCACAAGATATCTTATGAAGATTCACAAGGTTCACAAAGTTCACAATTGGTCAGAAGAGTTGACAATTCCCTCAGACAATGCACCTCCTAAGCAGTGCATCCAAAACTAGGGTTTTGACTTTAATCAGGCTAAATGGACTTCCAAGACTTCAAGTGAGCTTCATAACATCTTATATGTGTATAAGAACCCCCATGTCAAGTTTCAAGACTTTTCTCAAAAGTTTGCTCAGTCAGATGATCAGATAAGTCAAAAGCAGTCAATGCAGTTAAAAAGTCAAACTGAGGTCAACTGTGGTCAAACCAAAGTCAAACTTCATGATTTTTTGCCAACATCAAGTATATGAAGTAAAATTCATCATTTGATCAAGGGTTGATCATGATTCATCAAGGAGATTCCAGATCATCAATAATCAGGAGTTTCTAAATTAGGGTTTCCTTAGTAAAAGTCAACTGAACTTTGACCAGGCATAACTTTCACATACTTCATCACCAAGTCTCCATCCAAAGCTCATTTTGAAGGAAATGGAATTCTCTACAACTTTGATGTTGAAGGTTAATCCCAAAAATGCTTTATTTGAAAGATATGATCTAAGACATTATAGGTCATTTCAAAAGTCAACAAAAAGTCAACAACTTCAAAAGGGCATAACTTGAGATTGGTAAATGATATGGACCTGAAACCAATGGGGTTGTTTAGAGGACTCTTCAAGCTTTCCAAAAAGTCCAAGAACACCATCATACCTTTAAAATTGAGAGAAATGTGCCCTTGCAAAGTTGGGCAATTTTGTGATGGTTTATGTTGAAAATGGAGGCTTAGAAGTATTTCTTTCCAAATGGGCTGCCTAATTTATGACCCAATCCATCTCATAACATGGTGCACGACCCAATTGACCAAAATTCATCATTTTTATTATTTTTTATTTATTTATTATTGATTTAATTCATAAAAATCATTTTAAATAAATAAAAAATATAAAAATCTATTTTTGGGTGAAGATTTTGTTTCTAGAAATTCATAATCATTGATTGAATTAGAATGAGAAGGAAATCATGTGATCTCTCCCAAATTATTATTTTTTATTTATTTATTATTGATTTAATTCATAAAAATCATTTTAAATAAATAAAAATTATAAAAATCTATTTTTGGGTGAAGATTTTGTTTCTAGAAATTCATAATCATTGATTGAATTAGAATGAGAAGGAAATCATGTGATCTCTCCCAAATTATTATTTTTTATTATTGATTTAATTCATAAAAATCATTTTAAATAAATAAAAAATATAAAAATCTATTTTTGGGTGAAGATTTTGTTTCTAGAAATTCATAATCATTGATTGAATTAGAATGAGAAGGAAATCATGTGATCTCTCCCAAAATAGCAAGCACTCATGATCAAATATTTGAAATTTATACAATGATCTTTTTGAATATTTTTTGGATCAAATATCCACACAACACATCAATGTTTCTGACCTAAATCCATCACACATATATACTAAGCACAAACATAACCCTAGAGACGAATTTTGCAGCAGCCTAAAGGTAAGATCAAAAGCACAAAAATCTTTCAAAAAGTCATATTCGGGTTCTCAAATTCAGAGCATTGCAAGGTATTTGGAAGACATAGCAAGCTTCCTTGGACTCTTCTGATCATAAATCATCATCCATATGCATCATATACACACCCAATTGCTCAACCCGAGTTCGTCTTGACATTGAATATTTTGTTTTCGAATCCATTGATTTATCATGTTTAAACTGTTTTTGATTGTTGTAGGATGTTTAGAATGAACTCTAGAACGATTCTGGGTGGTTCAATTGGATTTTCATTGCAGGAACAAGAATTCACCATGATTAGGGTTTTCGGCCCTCTTTAGGGTTTCACGATTTTCAAATGATAAATGGATTTGAAAAACATAGGACGATTGAAAAACTCAGTAGCAATACAATGGTGCAATCAATTTTGTGAAATTTTGCCGTTTGGATGAAGTTTGTGTTTCGCAGGGTGGAAGAACTCGTAACAATATTCGTAGGAGAAAACGTTGCAAAATCCGCAGCCTGATGGTTGTTGTGCTTCCTGGAAATCAAGCTGGCCTGGGTTCAAACCTCAGCCAGGTAAGTTTCCGCTTTTTTTTTCTTTCCTTTTATTTGATTTAAATATTATAATATTAAAAATTAAATATATTAGGTATATTTCTCAATAATAAATAAATAATAATAAAATATGTCTGTTTTCTTTAATTTTAAAAAATATGTTTTTTTTCACAAATTTTGTTTCTATATTTTATGTCTAAATTAGAAATTTTTTGTATATAACTAAATCCTATTTTTTTATATAAACCCTAAAAATTTATTTCTCATATAAACCCTAATTTCATAAAACTCTAAAAATATTTTTTAAATACAAATCTAATCCTATTTTTTTTTAATGTTATTTTCTAATATAATTATTATGTATGTATGTTTACTATAATTCTTACAAATTTTTGTAAATATACTTATAAATATTTTTTTACATAACTTTAGTTTATAAATAATTGTGCTTATAATAATTAGATTTTTTGTAGTAACTTCATGATTAAAATATAATTTAATAATTTGTAAATTAAAACAATTGTTTATTCATATTTGTTTTTTTAGTTGATTATATTAAAAAATTGTTAATTTCTTATTATTATAATATTTGGATTAATTTGGTTTATTCTTATTTACTAACCCATTTATATTCTAATCATGTTTATTATTTTGTTAGATATTGCTTACTAACCACCTTTATTATTTATTATTGCTTATTTATATTTTGCTATTTAATTATTTTGCTTATTATTTTTGTAATTGTTTATTGGATGTAAAGTTGTTTAATTATTTAATTATTATTATGGTTAGTAATTAGGGAGTGTAACAACATGTATGTAATATTAAAATAAATTTAGATCACTTTTAAATAAAGATAATTAAAATAAACACGTCACACACGTAAGTCGATTTTAATCGCCGTCTCACTTCCTAAGGATATCCCTCAAGTTGCCTACGAATACTGGTTAAGTGGGGTGTATAAAGCAAGTCCCTCAAATAGAAAAATCATCAAAGTCCCTTATGGTTGCCTTTACGAATCGAGTCCCTTTCGAAAAATGATGATGGTCCCTTATATGTGCTTATTACATCCCACAATGGCCTTCAAAGTCAAATTGTCCCTCACATGTCCCTTAACATCCAAAGTAAGGACTACCTACTCCATTATAGTAGGGATAGTCTTACTAAAGGAAAGAATGAAGAATAAGAAAGACCGTTAAACATTAGGGTAGGTTACTCCTAGGTGCTTGCTCACTTCAAAACTGTTTCGCACTTAAACAAATTTTCAACAAGTTTTCAAACAAGTTCTTAACACATCCTTACATGGATTATTTATTAACTATTCTGAAAATTTTCTATTCACACACTACAATTTCAAAACAATTCAAAAGTGAGCTTAAGTACCTAAGAGCCCATGGATAACCATGGATGAAAAGGATGCTAATACCTTCCCTTTTCATAACCTACCCCCCGGACCCAAAGTATTCTCTAAGGTCTTTCCTGTTCTTTTATAACCTTTCCTTATGGATAAAATAAAAGTCGGTGGCGACTCTTGCTATCCGCAACATTGTTTAAAGTCAGTTCACCGGGTTACACCTATATACTTAGTGAATGCAAATTGACTTATGGTACCATTCAGAGTTAGTGATAAAGCTAAAGTTGTCTGTACTGTAGAAAGCAAGTTGTATTGTCAAATCAGTTTGTCAGCTAGAGCCTACAAATTGCAAAGCTCAAGAAAGGCTGAGATGCTTTATGGATATATACTCTCAACGACTCTAATAGTACAAAATATCTTGAAGACTCAAAGGTTAAACATGCTACACATTTGATTAAGATCTTCTGGTGTATCTATCTTTAACGACTCTTGTTCTATGGAGTAACAACAAAGACTCTTGATCAAGTTACCTCCTCAATGGCTAGTTTCTGAAAAGGCTATAAATATGGCTGAAGGTTCAAACTGAATCTTTAACAAGGATAAACCAGAAGAAGGAGTAACAAGATCAACAATTATCAACTTAATGTATATGCAGATTTTTCTACTGTAGGTTGTAATTGTAAAAGCCTTAAGATTTTTTACACATTGTATATCTTAGAAATCTTAAGAGATTTAGGTCTTGTTATGGTGATTTCCCGTACCTATGATACTTGTATCATGTACACCTTGTTTTCTATTCTGCTGATCTTGTTTAGGAGTTTAGATAAATTTCTTGTGTCATTGGGATACAAGCAAGGAAATCTCGAGCCAAGATGCGTGAGCCACGTAAGTCTCTTGCTATGTGCTTGAGTTGTGAATGTCTTAATCAAGTGGATTGATTGAGCATAAGTCTTCTATCATTGGGATATAAGCATGGAAGTCTCGAGTCAAGATGCTTGAGCCACATAAGTCTCTTGCTATGTGCTTGAGCAGTGAAAGTCTTAATCAAGTAGATTGGTTGTGCAGGAAAGTCTTGAGCCAATGTGACTTGATTAGGATAGCTCGGCTCATGGAAATTTAGCAGTAAGTCTTGGCTAGGAATGGTGCAAGCAGAGGCTCATTTCATGGGACTTAGAGAAGAAGTCTTGGGCCCGAGGGGCTTGAGCAGGAATTCTCAGTACATGGAAGCGTAGCAGTAAGTCTTGGCCAGGGGGTAGTGCAAGCAGAGCCTCGTTTCATGGGACTTGGAGCATAATTCTTAGGTTTGAGGGCCTGAGCAAAGAAGTCTTGGGTTTGTGGATGTAACACCCGTTCTTTTTAAATTAATTATTTATGAATTGTTGGTGCGCCTTTATGTGGGAGTGTGGCTGAGAGCGTGGGTGGATGTCCTTAAAGTATAGGGAACCATTTAATAAATATAGAGTTTGATAATATAATATGATTAATAATAAGGATAATTTAATAACTAGTAGTAATATTATATTACTATTATTATTATTATTATTATTATTATTATTATTATTATTAGTGGATGAAATAATGTGAATTAAGGAGTTATTAGAGAGGTTGTATGGAAAAAGAGCAAACGCACGATAAACTGCTCAAAAAACCAAAATCGAGGAAAAGGTTGAAGAGAAGGAAAAAGGAACGTGACTGTGGAGGAGTTAGGAACAGAAGAATTATCCGCCGGAAAGAACTCAAGGTAGTTACAGAAGAGTCACCGGAGAGCAAATCGGAAGTTTAGAGTTGTCCTCAATCCAAAGGTAAGGGTGGG